>CM076582.1:270039599-270704373 GCA_034641835.2 Pinus albicaulis
TCTTGTATGGCTACAAGAGTTCCGTCCTCCAATGTGTTGGCTCCCCCAATTGTTAAAGATGATTGTTGCTCTTCCATAGTTGTATCAGCACTGGTACAAGTCTCTTCAAGTGGTGGTGAAGGCTTCTCCTCCTCTAATTTCTTCTTATCAAATCTTTTGATCACCCTTTGAGTAAAATATGAAAAATTAGTCACTCTTGCATGACTCAAGTGGCTGAACCACCAAATGTTTGCTTCACCCTCAAGGTGCAGTGCTATAATCTCAACAGCATCACTTTCCACCACTGGATGTAGTAGGAAGAATGCATTTAGCTTCCTTACCCAAGCCCTTGCTGTGCATGTGGATTTCCCTTCAAAGGTAAACAATAGAAATATATTTCCCTTTATCCTCCTACTGTTACAAGATCTCTTTTCTTCCTCTAGCTGAATGAACTATGGAAGAGTTAGAACCCCCTTGAAAGCTCTAGGTTGTGACTTGTATTCTTCCAGGTATCCACTTAGTATCTCATGTTCCAAATGCCCTCCATCTCCATGCCTTTTGTCTTTTTCCTCAAAAGGAAAGGGCATAGTGTATTTCTTTGGAGTTCTATACAACATTGTTTCTTTCTTCTAATGTTAGGAAGTATAGGGGCCTTCCTCTTCTTGACACCCTCTAGAGGTCTCCTTGTATCTTTCCCCTTTCATCTACTTAACCTCCTTGGAGAGGCTCCTCATAGATCTGAAAAGTGATGAGACAAAGCTCATTCCCTCCATAATTTTAGATCTAATTTTCTTCTTATATCATATTGGTTGAAACTTCATAAGCTGAGCCAAGATTATGCTCTGATACCACTGTAATATTCCCAAATGGGAAAACTCAACAACACATGCATAAAAAAACATATTTTCAGAAATGTATGCTATAATAATCAAAATCAACCCATGGATCCATTAGATCGTCCATCATAAAATCTAAATCCAAGAGGTAGATCAGAAACAAATCATGTATGGGTGAGGTAAACAAAGCCTCCACACCTAGTATAGCTCAAAAACACTAAAACCCCCAAAACTATTGCAACACGTAATTACCGTCAAGACAAAGTGACAACATAGTCTAATGAGGGTTTATACATAGAAATTATAAAGGCAAGATAGATCTGATATTATATTAATAAACAATGCTTAAGAACCGAAACTCTAGTCTCCCTTTGCATCATTCCAAGAGAACCCTGAAAGGAGGTTTTGAAACACACCCAATAAAAATGGTAGATCTATACACTTCCCAAAGACTAAAAATATTCACTTAAAAATGAAGTACATATGAAGATAGGAGGATGAAATAATATAGATCTAATGTAGATCCACTCCAAGGTCTCCTCCAATGAAAGGCTAAACCCTTCAATCATAGGAAACACTCAAACAAAGGCCACAAGATCCCTCATTGAAGTCGCCCTCCAAAATAATGCAATCTCCAGCATCGAAATTACGTCGTAGGTGATGGAAATAGATTGGATTGGTGAAAAATATCTGAAATATGCTCAAGAACTCTCAAAATGATCTCCCAAGAGAAGGAATCCCTCCTCCCTATGAAAAACTAGCTTAGGAAGGTGTGGGGTTTCTCAACCCTCCACTAAGGCTGTACTACCCTACAACACACACACAATATTTTGTAGAAACTATGTATGTATATGAAGACTAAATCTTGGCTAGAATGTTCAATGTGTGGAATGAAAGATCAAAGACTCTCCCAAGAGGCCTCTAGAGGAAAGATATGGAATTCCTAAACAAGAATACCTTATTCTAAATGATGATTTAGATAATCTTACGCTAGATCAGCTTGAAGAGAGAAAAAGTAGTAAACAAACATATCAAAATATAAATTCATAAGCTAACCCCATATGGTTGCCATTCTCTTCCTTATAAAAAATGTGAGCCTTATCACCTTGGGTCCTACTCATTATGGTTTCCACCATCACGACAATCAATCTCCCCTCTCACCCGTTGTCCCATCATTAAAGCCACTCCCTCCATAACAACGCTATTTGACTTTTGGTCAAAGTTGACCTCTTCAACCTACTCCGCACCCTTTTCACACCTAACGGGTCTTCAATCCAACTTCTATATAGCTGTCTAAACTAATCCACATTCACATACCTGGTTGTCTCTATTGATGATCTGCACCCTCCACTCCATCTCAATTGACTTGGTCAAATCTTGAACTTCGTCTTTTCCGCATAAGCCCTCTCGTTCACACTTGAGGGTGTTTTATCCGGCCTATGAATATGATCCTCTTTTCACATTAAGATGGATTTATTACTGCTAGAAATTTTTATGGGCCTCCTATGCATTTATTCATCTAACTATAGGTTAAGAGAAAAAATAATATTCCAATTAGCTGCATTGAAATTTAGGAATATTACACTTATACAAGTGGCCTGCTAAGATGGTAAAATCTGTTGCACGGGTTACCATCTCTTTATTCTATTGTACCGAATACTCTACAGGTGCCATCCCCATAGTCAAGAAGTGAATAATGTCACGAAGTGTGCATAAACTACCTTAATAGAGAACAATGACGCATGAGGCAGTCCTTCTTCTAGGTTGGTTGGCTCTTCACCACTTTCGATTCGGGATAAGTGGTCTACCCTATAATTCAGCTTCCCTGGCTTCATGATAATCTCAAAATCATACTTTCTTGGAAAATCATCAGAAGCTCATCTGGAAAATCTTCTCCAAACACAATGTGCTTCTTCACTAGGTACTGTCAAAGCTGAGTAGATCCATAAACATCTCGAAGTGCTCCTCCCTAACAAATAATGGCTTTGGTATTTTTGCAAGGCGTATACCATGGCCAACCCCTCATGCTCAGTAGTGGAGTAGTTGTGCTCCACACTAGATATTTTCCTACTAGAAAATGCAATTGGATGGTCAATGTATCCATCTCTAGGCTGCGTAAGGAAAAATCCCAAGGCGATCCCTGACACATCGACGTGAACATGGAAAACCTTCGTCGAGTCAGGAAATATGAGGATAGGAGCAGATTCCATCTTCTCCTTGAGTAGTTTGAAGCTCTTCTGACACTCCTTGTCCCAAGAAAAGAGAAATTTCCTTGTTTAGCAACTTTTCCATAGGTGTTGTGATTAGTGCATACCCTTCAATGAACTTTCTGTAGTAGCCTGTATGTCTGAGGATAGAGCACAATTGTTTCTCAGTTGTAGGGACTGATAGGTTTAGTATAACTATGACCTTGGTGGGGTCAACCATCAATCCTTTTCGACAGACGATGTGGCCTAGCAAGATCCCGAAGGGTATGAAAAATATGCACTTCTTGATATTCAGGGAAATTTGGTGTTTTCTAAAGGCATCCAACATCATGCAGAAGTTTGAGACATGCTTCTTTACCAACCTGAATACGGTCCAGTCATCAAAATATATCTCCAAAAACTTGTGAATGAATTCCTTGAATATTGCGACCACAACTCGCGAAAATATGGCAAGGGCATTCCTGAGCACAAACAACGTGACAGTGTAAAATAAGGATCCCCATTTAGTGGCGAACGTAGTTTTGCTGTAATCTTCAGGTGCGATTATGATCTGATGGTAGCTCGAGAACCCGTCCGTAAATGAGTACGCTTCCTGCCCACTCCCCCCCCCCCCCCCACACTATCAAGGATTTCATCTGAGAAGTGCATAGGAAAGGGATCATGTATGCGTGTGCATCATTAAATTTACACAGGTCAACATAGATTCATATTTCTCCTTTAGTATTTTTGTCATGAACCACCATAGGACTGACCCAATCTGACTGTTCGACTGGTTTGATGATACCTACGGCTATCATTTTGTCAAGTTCTTCTCTGAATTTATGCTTATATTTGGGGTTTAATCGATAATGGTGCTGCTTCACAGGGCGCACATCTAGTTTTAGAGTGATGCGCATGACCCCTAGGTCCCCAGTAATCCCTTTGAGTTCTGAGAATTTCATCGGAAATAGGTCTTAGTATTTGGTGAGGAGTTCCGCGACCCTTCCAAAAGTATCATCATCCCAATAGTCCCCAATTTTAGCTAGCTTAGGTTGCTCCTACGTTCCAATGTTGCCTTCTCGCAACTTAAGAAGTTCAGTGACATTGACATTTTGTAGTGGGGGTCCCACAATTGCATGCTCTCCCTCTGACTCTGGGATAGAGATATTTCGTGAGTCTTCATCACATTCCTCCATTGACAGATTGTGATAGTTGACAATATCCTATATCTGCATCTCCCACGTTGGTGCCCCATATGCTACTCGAGGGTGTGATTCATCAAATACTAAGGCATCTATATCCTGCAGAGCTTTGTCGAGTGCCTTCATTCCACCTATCAAGCTGAATGTCCCTACAAACTCGCCCTTCAGGGTTTCCTAGTGGCGGGTGCTCTGGTTTAGTTCTGCATCTAAATACCATGTTGTGGGGATTGGCCCCAAGGCATGAATGAATAGGTGGACCCATTTTTCTGTAGTCCCTTCTCACCATTCCTCCATCCATACAAACAAGTGCTCCCATGGGTATCCTAGGCCAAGGAAAGTGTTTATGCGTAGGTGAGCTGAGGGTTCAAACCATAGGACCATCATTTTGTGACATTCCTCCTAATCTTGGAACGTCCCCTTATGAGTTTCCCACCACCATGTTGGGGTTGCATGCATGGATAGATTAAGTGCCCACATCCTTCGCTCCCTTGGGACTTCAACTTCAAATGTTCACAAAAACGCCCTAATACCTGAACCATCAGAGTAGGGTAGTTCTCTTACCTCTGAGGAGATACACCGGAAGCTCTTCATGATTCTAAGACATCGTAGCGCGGATATATCATGTAATTGATTCTTCCAGTTTTCTATCTCCCCATCTGAGTCAAAGAGGCATTCACTATCCTTTTCCCAGCAAATCACACCATCATCTATAGGATTGATCTAATCCTCATCCCTGAGCAAAGCTTAACTTATAAATGTGACTCCACATCCTATTCTTCGCGCCGACCGTCCGTATACTTCTCTCTTCCACGTTGCAGTCTAGTGGGACTATCACCCTCGTATCCTCATTATCAAAGACCATGCTCCTTTTATTTAGGTTGACATAATGCCTCCCGTGCTCGTACTGCCTAATCCAATCGTAGTAGAGCAAGAGATAAGGGTCCGCATCTTCACAATCTAAATTACCTCAATGTCGGTGCATACCTTAACTCCTCGCGATATCTAGCCATAATATTTGATAGCCTCCTCAATGGTATGATCTTCTATTGGTTGGCCATGCATAGCTGGATAGTAGACCATTCCAACTTAGGCTCTCCCATCCGCCGGCCAATTTTTCTTGACAGCATATACGTTTGCATCTAACCCTGAGTCCAAGATAACCTTCCGATCCATTTCAAAGTCACCGCATTTGCTTGCCTAGCCAGCCACATTTCCCCAACCAACAGGTGTTTCTTATGCTTGTAAATTTTGTGCACATCCTTAACTTCCATGAGGGATGTATTTTTCTCTTCATAGTCACTATCTATTAGTGCTTGAAGACTTCTCTCGTTGTCTTTATGGTTGCGCAATGTACTTCATACATAGCGTTCTTCAGTAGAAATGGTTTAACTTCGTCATTTCTTCTTAGGTTTTCTAGTTGGAGCCTTGAAGCGAGATGCCTCATCCTTAGTAAATTCTATACGTAGCTGCGATGTGAAGGTTTCCTTCTCCTTTCCTGTAGGTCCAAGATTTCTGCCTTTGATAGCTTCTTTCTATGATAAGAGGTTCACATTTCGTGACTTTCTCCTTAGTTCCCTCCGTAGAGCTGTTAAATAAAAAGCGCGTTATGACATTAATACCATTGGTCCCTTCATCACGTGGTTCTCGCCTAAACCTCACACATTCCGTGTAGGTGTCTCCGTGGGTTTTTCCCACGCATTTTAGCTACTCACACACACGAGCGTCTGTCAATCACATGGTCCATTTTTCGACAATATCGGCAAGATTGTCTCGTAGGGTTCATAAAGTCCCTTGTGGTGCTGCCCCTATTTCTCCATCAGCTAGTGTCTGCGTACAATCTGTCCCTCTTCCCCGACTTGCGCTCTCCACCTCCCTTCCTCCCCTACCCATAGTTGGAGAGCATCCTCTACTCGGGGGAGATAGTGGTGAAGAAGGCGTCATCTCATCGTATAGGTTCTCCATCTGATCACTATCATCGAGTCATAGGTCGCATTATGCTCATCATGTCTCATACAGAGGAGAAAAATACGTACACCATGATGTTGCTTCAATTATGCACATAAGAACCATAAGATAGGGATAGTGGTTAGTATCGTGTATCCCTAGAAACACGGAAACTGCAACACACACATAACGATCGGATCCACTTGGCCCCTGGGCAGCCCTCCTTAGGGCAGCAATGGCCAGGGTCCCCTGCCTCGCATGTATCTGTCTATTAGAGGACACCGATCCTTGGTATGGATATGGCATTACTACCCCACAGTCTCATGCACCATGCATCTAGGATACCTTCTTTCCCTCAGTATTTTCACAAATAATGTATTTCAAGGTGTATTTCCTCCAGCTATCCCTCGGACCGCTACACCCTCGCATCAAGTATCATCTCTTGGTGAAATTTCTAGTTCTATAGCAATTTCAAGTTGCTTTCTCAGTATCTCAATCACCTTCGGGTCGACCCATAGGTTTGGCATTGTGGGGTAGAAACACAGTAGATAAATAATTTCTTTATGTTTTCTATCATTATACTAAAACTCTCCACTCTCCGATAAGCTCTTTAACCGTTGACTGCCTTCCCGCATACGGACTTAGTGGGTCCTTACTCTAAAAGTCTTTTAGGCCGATTGCTAGCTGCTGAGTATGAGATCTTAGGATTTTAGAATTTTTTGTTTGTAAAGCTTAGTTTTAACCTCTCCCGAATAAGAATGGATCCATATGTTTTCTCACATATCCCATATACTAGTACTCAAAGGCCTTTCCTTCAAATCTCGTGTGATAGTTGCGCTCTCTTTACATACATTGGCAGTAGCACATTCTCCGTGCAATCCATATTGATCCTCGCTACAAACCAAAATCGGTCCACATATCTTCATCTCCTACACCCTTAAAGGTGGGTGGCTTCATGTGTGGCCATATCTTCTTCTAGTGGTGGCGGAGGTGTGGGTGAGTTCTACCCTTATGATGAGTTGAAGGTGGTGTAGTCGATGATCATTTCTTCTGCATAACCATTTCTATTAATGGATTGCAGATAGATCTATCTCCTTTCTCGATTGGTTCGGTAGTACTTACCACTTCATGTTGTACTTTCAATTTGATCGTAGGTCATTCATTCGGTGTGACTCATTGCACTTTTCACACACAATATTTTGATTAACAATGGCAATGTTTTCAAGAAATTACCCGGTAAACCTTTGAAGAACCCTCTACCGCCCCCTAATGGGACACAAACTCGAATGATCATGAATTCTCGTCACGAATCCTCCTCCCGCACGCTATCTACCTAGTGACATACCACATGTGATTGTGTATTATCAATCCTCTCAGTTGCTGAATCAATTTTTGTGTCCACCCATAACCCGATCGTCCTTCCAAAGACGCCTGGAATTCTACTTAGGCTTACAACCACTCCCCGAACTCGTGTGCAATGGTTACAAAAAAAATATCATAGAATTCAAAAAAAGAAGATGTACTTGTTCTTCTACTTCTTAGCTATAAGCTTGCACACATTCTCCCTTACAAAAAAAATCCGAATCGTCTTTCAAACCACTCTTCACCCTCCACCCTTCCGTGTTTCCAATGACCTCATGGCATTACCCGATCTCTCTCTCTCTGTGGGGTTCTCTGGCCCCAAGAATGGAACCATTTTTTGGCTTGGAGGCGTCCCGACCTAAAGTTCGCAGGTTAAGGTTTTCCAACAAACCCTTATCCCACCGCTCCTTTCAGCAATGACCTACTTGCACAAAGCAAGGTCTCACCCGAAGTAGTATGGGAGGGTGTTGGAACCAGTTTCCGCACCCTAGGAGAGAGTAGGTAATTTGAGGCAGACATAGGTTATAGCGTATTGGGTTTGTATAGAATAATTCTATTCACAAATTTTTAGCATCAGAATCATGACATAACCATAACAAAGCTATTATCATCAACAAATTTAATCAATACATTCGCATCCACGTGCACATTGCCAAATACCATCATGCTAATTATAATCATAGCCTTGACACGTATCACAAATATACTTGCGCTAATTTAGATCGCTTTATATATCTGTACTTTAAATAAATGTCGCTAGTATGCGCTTCACAAGAAATTCAAATAACACACAAATACTTCAACTATATTTTTCATTCTTTAATATCAAAAGATCCACTTACAACCCAACCAAAACCCATGTGCACACAACCTAGCAGGTCCACACATAAGAGATTCAAGGATCTCCGCACAGAGCTAAAGAATGAGTTCACTCAAAACAACCCAAAAAATCCTTAATAGTTCGTACGTAGCATCAATCTTATCACTTACTTCCCTTATAGGCCCAACTATCTATCTACTTATAATATCGTAGCTCTCGTTATCCTATGGTCTACAAATTGTGGTTTCCAGACCATAGTACTCCTTTAACCCATTACAAAACATTATGGGCTTTGAACCACCCCAAAACCCCTACGCATGATCGAATATTACAAAATTATACAAAAACACAAAAGTTAGGGAACCTTTTCCAACAAAGAGGAAATCAGAAGTCATATTCTTGTAGAATGACTATCCATGAGCGTATTCGTTGTTCATTAGATGTCACATGAGTAGATAGTTGATGGAGAAGACCGCGACGATCGTTGTGGTCTTTAAGATGATGTAGTGGCAAAGTTTTGGGACGACGTTAATTAGCGCTAGGGATGTCTTTTCTTTGGGTTCATATCTTAACAGTGTATTCGATAAGGTTTTGATAACGTATTAGATTATGTGCTCTTTCCCATATGGGCCCTCTTGATCAATAACTAAACAAAGGGGCCTTGGATGCCGATAGATACAAAGGATGTAATCTTTTTTGTAGTCTCTGGGACTGGACAAGGTGATGAAGACAACGTGTACTTTTCATCACATCGAACGCTTGAATGGGATGTCCTGGTGAAGTGAGGTGCAGAACTCTGGAGTGCAAGTGGTGTAATCTAGAGGAAATGTCTCGTAAAATTTTCTTCTTTCCCTACAAGTTTTGTATTTTCCTCGAGGGTTCGAGGTGGGAGGTATCTATTTGATAGCTTGGACCTTGAGGGGGTCCACTCAAATTTCGTTCGAGACACGATAAAAACCCTGAAAAGTATTTTTGTTGTGATGAAAAAAGACACACTTGAGGGGGTTCAAGTGTAGGTTTTATTTCTGCAAAGGTGATCGTTGAATACCAACTTTGGGAGATCCCTTGAGGTGGTTCCGAGTGCTTCTTAGATCTAACTGTGAGGTCATCCAATTAGGTGAGGATAAGGTGTGCCGAGTCATGAAAAATATAATTCATGCGCCCTCTAGAAAGTGGCTCCCACATTTTTTTAGGCCAAATGGAATTACCTTGTAGTGTAAATGTGCCCCGCAGGGTAGTGAACATGGCTTTGTACCGCGCTGTGGCAAATTTGAATTTGATTGTACCCAAGAGAAGCCATCCATGAAGGAGAGTGACCTTGTGACTCGTGCACAAGCATCAATGTGACTTGGTGAATGAATGGTGTAGGGCAATTTTCTGGGACATGCTTTGTTAAAATGATCGAAAAAATCAAAATGCAAACACATATGGTTCCATATTTTTTCATGATGGGAACAAGGATGGAAACCCAATATGTGTAAGTGATGGGGTAGATAAACCTCGGCTTTTTGAAGCCCGTCGATTTTCTATTTTTATTTTCTTTCATCTTGATGGGTGCAATTGACGTTGTTTCGGCATATTGGTGGTACATCGAGCCAGGTGTCAATATGGTGTTTATTACGATAGTGGGACCAAGCCAGTACATCTCCTCGAGTAGTACCACATGAATATATCCATCTCGATAATCTTGCAACAAGTGGGTATAAGAAGCTATCTCTTCCGGTGAACATGTCGTCCCAGTGAGATTTCTTCTACCTTTCTAGGATTCTCGAGATATATTCACCTTGATGGCAGGTGATATGTTTTACATGTTTCCCTTCCTCAACGCATCGGGTTCCCGGGATGAGTTTCTTGAACCAACTCAACTTTCCTCGAAGTGGGAGGAAATATTTGTTGGAAATACTACGTGAACCCAGTATTCCTTTCAATTATGAGTATTATTTAACTCTTCAATTATTATCGTTGTTTGTACAATAATGATAGCAAAACAAAAGTAGAACATGTATAAATGCACAAAGTTTTTTACAGGTGATACCCACCCTAGGATAAAAACCACCTAATTCTTTTCTAATAATTATTTAATATTCAACTCCAATTGAAAATAAGCTCCAACTTTGCTAGAATCTAGAAAAAGCATTTCCTTCTCTAGCTCCCACTAGATGGATGCTCCAATGGCCAATATTCTTCGTATTCAACTAAATCTGATGCCCCAACACCCTACAATGAGCTAAAACTCACCCTAGCACCACCCTACCACCCTATAGAAGAATAAAAGAAGAATGTGGACTCCGGTATCAAAAAGGAAAACGGTCCACTTTACAATGATATAGACGATGTAGAAGAAAAAGATAGACTAGACCATTACCCCAACTATGACACACAACCACCTAGTGATGATCCTAGACGCTCCCACACTTCCTCTTCAAATCTTGGTAGATACACACTAGAACAATGTTTACAATAATGTATTTACAATGACTTAGTACAATGATACCTTTATAGTGACTATATGCAGTACGCCCACTTGAAGACTTCATGTGATGAACTTCTTGCTACCGTTTCTACACCTTATTTTTTTTCTCTTATCATGCTACCCTTTTGCTACACCTTTTCTTTTGCTTCCCCTAGAAAGACTGTCCTTTCTGCAACCCTCGACAAAACATGAGCTAGCTTTTCTTTCTTGCCTTTCTAGAGCTCGATATTGAATCGTGTATCTCTATTATTTCAAATCCCTCAATATCTAATTTTTGGTCCTAGTAGTAGTCCTCTCGAGTCATATTTCCAATGCCACGGTGTCCACCCAATTCTGGATTCTTCAAGGGAGATTTATGCCCAATTTCTCACAATCCCCTGAATTATGGACCTGCTTTCAAGATAGAGCGAAATCCTTGTAGTGGCGTGCCACGTGTCGCTGTTTCTTCATTCGCATCTGAAATTTATGGAGCGAAAAACTGAAATTTCTCAGACACTATATTTCACTCTTTACATAATTCCAATCCAATACTTAGAGAGAGAGTGGTGACGTATTTTCCTTCAAGGTCACTTTGAGATGAATTTCAGAGCTCACAAAAACACCGTACTCTGTCAGTATCATATCTCCGAAAAATATTACTTACCTTGATTTTAGAAATTTTCTTTACGTAAGAGCTTCCTCAATATTTTGAATAGCTTCACCTAATAAAAAATTTCAGCTTCCGAACCTTTTGTACAAAAATTTAGAGTGAAAATTCCACAATGACCTATTTCAGATGGCAAAATCTCCTTGCATAAGGAGTGATATGAGATCACAATTTATATAAATTCTTAAGCTGAGAGGGGCTTCAAAAAGTGAATGTGGGAGGGATTTTAGGAGCTTAAAAAAATATTAATTATGACTTTTCAATGACCCATGCCACAACCCCATGGGGTTTTAGCCCACTAACTAGGGTTACAAACTTGTAACATGAATATCTCTCGAAAACCGTGAAAGAATTACGTGGCATGCCATATATCAACGGAAACATCTCGACAAGTAGAAACCATCAAAATAGTTATTGACCCGCAATATAGTAATTTGGTAGGTAAAAAATTCCACATGCAATATTGGGAGTAGCACGTGGTGCTACTTAGGGTTGACATCAATGACAAATCGCCGATCGAAGCAATCTTTTGATTCAATTGCATACAAATATCTTGTTCCCCTCGTCTTGTTAGTGCATCGAACATTTTTTCTCAGGGAGAAAAAGAGTGGTGGGCATCGCATCCCACAGGTTAATCCGCTCCTTCTATGGCCTCAAGGATGTCCATCATCTGAATGAAATAGGGATCCTAAGGGGGATTAGATTCTACGCAAGGTCATGAGTGAATAGGTTCAATCCCAAATGGAGCTCATTGAAAAACATGAAAAGGATTCCATCGCCGATGTGGTGGAACCGCACGCGGTTGACAAGGTACATATGGATTGGGTTTGCATCGCCGTTGGTACAACTACTCTCATAGTTGTAGCTGACTTTGACACCTCCAGGAAAATGAGCTCACAACCCAAGCTCATCCTTCTCCGATACATGATGATATGAATCATACATGATGTACCATGTCACTCCAAGGTTGGTGCGGGAGGAATTTCCACTTCGCGGGAGCTGTGTGCAAGCACGCGCTGCCGATTCCTCCCTTTGAGGGCTGGGAAATTCTGGGGAGTTGAAGCTATGCCTCGGGTATGGGGGTGCTTGAATGTTTCCGACTTAGTGGGCACTGACTATCCGGTTCTTGGTTATGGATATTACAAATGGTGCATGGTACCAATGTGCCAACCTAGTGGACTGTGGTGGGAACTAAACACTACTTTTCATCCCGTATGGATGATCAAGGGGATTACACATAGATGGGAGAGGGTCTCACTACCATTGTCTAAGCTTTGAGCTTGGGTATGTCTAACTCTCTGTAGAGTGTAGACTTAATAACATTGATCTTGTCACTCTAATCTTTTGGGAGATGATTAAATTTTATTGTATGATGAAAGTGTGAGCAAATTGGGAAAATAGTAGTGTGTGATATTCTCTTGGTTAGAGAGATGTCTTCGCACTAACTCGACCGTAGTGACTAATTATGTCGCATAGACCGTGTTAGGGCCGGCACTGTAATCTATGAATAAACTACGCTCGCCGAGACGGGTGTCTAGTCTAGAACAATAGGTGAAAGACCTGCATTACCTTTTTCCCTAACTCGAACCGATACACGAGAGATTTGATCAGATACCTACTTGTTTCACACGTTTTCAAATGGCTCCTTTCCGTCGCTTCCACTATAGCCTCAAATTCAAGCCGCTCACATAGCCGTAATGTTTCTTACAAAGAAAGAGCACCTAAATAGCAAGGATGCACATACCATAGACATTCATTCAAGCATAATTAGCTAAACCGCTATGCATTAACTACATTCTATCAACTAAGATCTTACGAACATGGAAAATCAAAGTGAAACACAGATTTGTGTAGGGAAAAAACAAGAAGTACCATTTATTGATGATAGAAGGAGAGGTGCTACCTAGTGACCGATTTTTTTCAGGACTCCTTCCACAGAGTAGTTCCCAAGTCTCATCACATCATAAGTCTCTCCAACAGGTAAACTCTGCACAAATCAAAATCTCCGTTGAAAATGTCTCCATAGATTTCCCTACTCAAATTCTTCCTCCTAAACATCTTAGATTTGTGTTCAATTTAGTAAATGAAATGTAGGTTGTTATTGTAGTTCAATAACATTCCCAAAAATAGGCAAGACATGTTTCCATTCATGTAGATGCTCAAATGGACACTTGGATCGGAAGCTTGACACATGTAGAACCCTTCTGAAAGACACCTGCACATGGGAGATTCTCCGGAACATGTGAGAATTTCAATCCCAATGTGACCAACACACCTTTTCAATGTTGGGAAGTGCTTTGTAGAGCAGCCTTGAATGGGGCTACTTACGTAGTGCAACACACTTAGGCCCCTTAGAGCCTGCATTGGTTGGAGCTCCCACATGTTAATAATAAGCTTCAAACCATGGAAAAGCCTTACTTTGATGAAAGTCACCGTTTGATTTATGTTGCTTTCTGCTCTTAGGGTATATAGCAACTCGAGATGATAGGGAATGATAGACCCTTTGATCATCGAGCCCTGAGATGATGCTCCAGCTTTAACCAAGTCATTGGGAATGGTGCCCAAATTGACCCTATAATAGACTACATGTTGTCCTAGGCCGAACATGGGTCGCGCTGGCTTGGCGCACCTTTCCTAGCCCTGCCTGAAGTATGTTGAAATGGGTATGGAGTAGACTACCCGTCGTGGGTGATCTACCTTCCATATTTGTTATTAGGTTACATATATTGATGAGATCCCACACATTTCATCTCTAATAGATAGTATCATGCTAACTTAAAGGGCATACTTGTAGATATACGTACAAACTACCGCTCATTGTGTCAGACACTACTACGAGAAAAAACAACCTTTACATGGGGGTTCCCTATCCCCTGTTCGTTTGATGACGTGACTGGGTACCTGATGGTGCAACGTCGGGTTAGGGGAAAGTGACAACCACATTATTTTTTGTGTTATGCAGTAACTCACAGTGTTGGTATTCTCCATGGAGGGTGGTTGGGGTGACTAAGGGTCCCCTACTAGTTGCGCTTTTCAACCCGATAGGAACAGGATGGAACTACTCCTCGCATCCTCTTGAGTCATTGAGCTCATCCATGGATTTCAGTATCATAGTCGTCTTCTAGGGAGAGTGTGTACTATAGGTTGTGCATAAACTAGTTATCTCCTAAGCGAAACCAAGGGATGTAATGGCACTATTATAAAGTGTGGTTGCTGCACATATCAAACATGCAAATTATGTTACTCACAAACCAACATAGTATACTACGTTCTAATGGATACCACATTTTGATTGTTCTAGTGCTACATACACTCATTGATGAAGTGGTCTACGTTCATCTCACAACAGTAGCACTGACATAGAGGGGAAACATGAATAGGAGTCTTTCGTGAATGTCATTCTTCCTATAAGTAAAAAAGGACTCGAGGTTCATCTCCTCGATTGATCTCGGATCAGATGGGATCTCTTGATAGAATTTCTCGATGGTGTTTAAGGTGCCCTTTTATCGTGAAATTTATAGGCGATGATGGATATAGTGCCCATAGTGGCCACGTATACGTATGCATGATTGGCATGTAATGCTCTGCCTTTATTTTTGGTGGTTGCGTTTCCTTTCTGCTGCGTGAACTTGTTTCCGCGATATTTACCACGCAGCCAAGGAGTGGTTTTAACTTGTCTAGCTTTGGGCAGTATGTGGGTAGGGTGGCCTACTATGTCGCATATGGCGAAGTGTTGCAATTCCCCGTTGCAGTGGTGGACTTTCTACCTTATTCCATTTTTTAATTGTGTTCTTGGTCGTAACCATATCAGCATTTTGTGATGGGAATTTCTTCGAAGGGATAGTTTGTGATAGTCTCCTTACATAGACTCCTAGGACTCGAGGGGGATTAACGCTCTAGAGGTGATGTTTGTGGCTCCCCGTCATGGTAGGTGAGACCAAGAACCAAAATAGAATTGAAAATGATAATTTTGGTAACACCACAATAGGCCAAAATTTGTGGTGACAAAAAACCCAAATGGGGATAGAGGAAAGGGAGTTTGGGAGGCGACATAGGCTAGAGAGAGGCTATCGTGGTCGAGGACCCGCTTTTTTTTACTTCTCATATCCGTCTCTAGTTAGCTTCAGCCTTTGATGTGGAAATCATGCATACCGTACCCTTCCGTGATATAAAATGATGATTCTCGTATAATCATGGGGATCTCCCAGAAATGACCCAAGGATGAAGTTGCGTTTTGAACCGGCTAGGGCCATATTCTTGGTATCGTGTAAGTCGTCTCGGCGTATGTGTCAGTGCATAGGGTAGGATGACATCAACAGCTTTTTAGGGATGGCTTCGTGTCAGTAGTAGGTCAATTGGCTGATAGTAATGATTCAATCCTCATGGGGGGGGACATCATGGTTCTGGAAGACGGAGGAGCAGGCATATCGACATGGCATACATATAACTCCACCCAAGGATTATATTGTAATTCAGTTGAGCATCCAAGACTTCAATGTTCATAAGGACCATGTTTCCTGCTACGAGCATCTCTTTGTGATATTTTGTAGAGACAGAGGGCAAGTATGGGCGCCCTCGTCGTATGGATCCGAGTTTAATGTATGATGGGCTTTTTAGTTCAGAGACCCTAAATTCTACTAGATTTTCTTTGACATGATGCATGTGGATGCACCCCTCGTCAATGGTACACTAGTGAATGGTGATGTTTTTGAACCCGACACTCGGTATCTGCAGGCGACCATCAAAGGAAGCCTAGGGGTGGCTCTATCTAAATCGAAAGTCATTAAGTATAAATCGGCAGTGGTGGTCAACAGCATCTAACATAGAAATTAATTCTTTTCCTTTGTTTTGGGCATGATTGCTAATAGCCTCCAAAGCTCGACATGCATGTGGGAGATTGAGGTTGACATCGTCCACAATGCTATAGTTATGGGCAGTTTGGAATGGTTCCCTTGCTCGACCTATTTGGTCCCTTAGCGTATCTTGGAAAAAATATTTCAATAGGTATCTTTACGATATGGCCAATGGTGTTGCAGTAATTCATGCTAGCCCCTAATAGAATTAGTATCTCGTGGGTATCGTAGACTTTGCGCTTTCGTGTATGAAAAATCAGTTTCTTCTCACGCTCATGTAGATTTTATGGTTGTTTTTTCTAGAATCTTTCGGGAGTTGTTTGTTGTTGTTGGGGGCTAAATCGTCCCTCGATGGGGGAAGGGCCCTCGCATGACAACTTTTGTCGTGAGGATCCCCCTTGTCCGTGGTTTCCGTAAAGCTTCGCCTCACTCGGGGAGATTAGGACATTGGTGGTCTAATGTCCGTATCTACCAAAAAAATCGCACAAGAGTGGTTGGTCCCAAAGATTCGCCTTCTTTCTTTTCCCGGCTTTGGGAGTTATTTGGCTCCCTCAAGGCTTTTTGATTACGGTTGAGTTGTTTCAGCTCCGGTGATCACTGAGGGGCATTGTTGATTTTTTTCCCCACCGTCCAGATTTCCCTTTCAGCTTTGTTTTTTTAATTTTTTCATTTCCACGTTAGGAGGATAGCTAGGGTTCTCCTAATTATATGATTTGACACGGTTTTTACTGGGAAGGTTGCACAAATTTCACTGTATACAATATATCCATGGGTGGGTATTGTGCTGTGGATTGTAAAATATTATGGTCCCCATCCCTAGTTTGTGAATCGTCTTCTCGGGGGGGGATCTCTTCCGTCAACATTTCTAGTTGCGTACTCAGGTCCCCCGGGCTAGATGGATATGGACCCTCCTCGTCGAGGTTGGTATGACTACGTCTGATGCATTGGTACATATTCTCTACAAAGGTGCATGATGACTCAAGTAGCCAGCGTTACTGGACACTCCGGTTAGAATCATACACATAATCGTATCGACTGACCTGCTTCCTAGGTGATTTTGGGGTCGTTGACCCAATCAAACCATCTCTCGCAGTTCGACGCGCCCTAGTAAAGTCTTTATAAGTTTGCGGGCGCAAGGCGTTAGGCGTACGTCGTAAATGTATCTCTAGATTGCAGATATAAATCAACTTGAGTTATTGGGTTTACTGTATGTGCTTCCTCTTCGGATGTAGGCTTCTGGGTATGCTACATCTTTGGAAATCTCACAAAGGAGAGTTTTTAGGAAGAGGTCTAGTAGAACTTTTATTGGCCGAGTTTGGCTTTGCTACAACTACAACGTCGCCCTCCATTCATGGAGATGGTCTCGAGACATGGATGCACTGTGTATGTCTAAAAGTGTCATTAATCTTCCATCCCATAATCATGGTGTGGATAGTAGTTAAAAATATGTTAGGAATGAAGTAGCTGCCGGGTGCTAAAGGTTCCATGTGTAGCCGAAGGCTGCTCCCACATACCATTTTGTAGTCGGGTCCTAAAGTAAAGGGTGCCCCTGAAATAGTCTCAAACCTCGATAGTATCATCAATGATGTTGTTCAACGAACACCATAGGTAAAAGTCATTATGTGATTTTCCTAGTTCTTTTCGTTTGCTTCCCTTCAAACCTTGGCATTTCTGAAGGAGCTTCGTGGGCATGGGGGCCATGTTGGGTTCTATGCAATAGTGGTCATTCACTAACTCGTCAGATCTCATGTAAGTTCTAACGATGCTAAGAACAATGACCGTGAGTTGAGATCCCATCACACACTATGAAGACATAGTGTTCGTTAGATATGGGATGCCATGTAGACATACTCGACCAGTGGCAGTTCACTTGGCTTCCCGAATGGGTACGCTCCTCCCGCGCCCCCAGGGGTTGTGGGAGTGAATGGTATGTGATGACCCCATGGGGGTTTCCATTGGTGTGGCATTGGGTGACCCTCAAGGTTTCCTCATGCAAATATGCTCCAATAAAGGATGAACCAATAAGGGTGAGCAATGTCTGTCTTTGACGCCAAATGGCGAAAGACCCTATAACGCAGAATGGGGGGGGAGGTCCAAAAAACATCTAGATCTATGAGGCCCCACGTTGGGTCCCTTATGGTGCTCGATCATAGGTAAGTGGTTTTGGAAAAACATCTTCAATTCTATGAGAGGTGAAGCATCAAAGAAAAATGGTGACAACATACATACAAAAAACAAAAGTTAATTTTTCCTTTAAATTATTTTCTATGTGATCAATCAATTAAAAAAGAGGTTTTGGTCATTTTTTGCGTGTGATACTAAAAATCCTAGGGACCTAAAAATTCCTGCACGTACTCAATCGTAACTAGGCCTTTCCCAAGATATCTCTCTAATGGGTATTAGACTAACAGTCTCGTAAAGAATTACGATGCCTTCTATGCACACAAGAATCGAGGAAAGGTAATGGGTAGAGGATCTAGTGTTGTATGCACCATCACCCTATAGGGAAGGATGCCCTAGATTTGACCACTAAGTATCATTTTCCCACGTGAGTGTTCGAGTCTTTGGAGCTTGTAACCGATCTACCAATATCGAGCATTAGATGGGTCAGTAGCCCCAAAATAACTACCGCATGCATTGAGCCTAAGCTTAACCCCCTCTCGAATCAAGCCTCTTAGTGGCGTTCGGGTTTTATTTTCGGTGGGCGGATAGATGAATTTTTAAAGCTCCCTAATTAGTCAACTCCATGTTTCAAGGTGTAAACTTGACCATGGAAACTTATTGTATGCCTACCCCCATGGTCCTAACTTGAACTATAATTTAATTGTAGACCCCTGCTTTGTAGCTCCTAGAGACATCCTCGACGTTGCCACAAAAGACCGTTGCCTTTCAGGACATCTTAAACAAAGAGTAGGGGAGTATAAAGTATATTTCGGTGTCTCATTATCATCTTAGGACTCTCTACCTTTTCAACTAGTGCAAAGCATCATCATATGGATGGGACCAAAAATACCTTCGCATTTATGCACTACAAAGACACCGTGAAAAGACAAGAAGGGAATCTTCAACACATATATACTTCTAACAACTTAGAGACAATCTCTTCATCAAAGAGGGCCGCTTTCCTCAAGGACATATAGGTATTTTAAACGCAGAAAAAATATTTGGTGCAGCGATAAATTGAAAGGGGGAGTACTAACCTACCAATGAAATGGTGCCTGGAGAACATATTTCCAAATATAATATGGGCTTATAAACTAAGAATCCATACATACTCAATCGCCGCAAGAAGATAACATATCCACATGCTTGTTATGCGGGAACATATGAATGATGTGTTGACACCTAAACGACATATCGTGTAGTGAGCCATATTTAAAGCAACATAGACTCACAGAAAGCATGAGTATCAAACAACGATAAATTCATACCCGAGCTAGCAAGTCACTCGCATCTTCCAAGACACGATAAAAGGAACATTGAAAACAAAGGAGAGAAAATGATAAAATATCACTAAGAAAGAGTCATGAACTATATAGCATTAAGATTGGAACTCTCATATATAACTAGAAATTTTCTTTCGCTGAAACCCTACTCGCTCGTGTAGTTTGCATCGTATACATTCACACTTGACAAAGCATACAAAAACTTTTTCACACCTGCGAGTTTTCGGGAAATCCTGGAACCCTTTTTTCTCATTGGATCTTGCTTATATAGGCTTCTTCCTGATCTCGAAATCTAGGCAGAAGACATTTTTGAAAATATCTTCTTCATGACAACTACAAAATTTGTTAAAGTTCATTCTCAAACAAACAAACAAAAATTCATGCATGAGGAATCAAGCCTCATCATCATGGATAGTCGAAAGCGCTCGTGCTTTTTGAAAAACAAGAAAATGTGCACGAAATAGCTTGACGTAAAAAGAACGTTGGAGTGGGGCAAACAACCCACTCGAAACTTAAAAGAAAACTAATCTAGACAAAATTAAATAGTGCCGTTGAGGCCAAATCATGAGTTGACAAGATACTCATAGGTGCGGGAAGAGTTGGAGGCAGCTTGCCCGATTTCCCGATGGTGGCACGTCTCGCAAAAGCATGAACCGGCATACCGGCTCAGTAAATTGAGTGCACCTCTCGCCGACCGGCTCCCGTGAGCCGGTTCGGGCATTGTCGTAGAACCCTCTACCTCGACAAAGGCCTCTCGTGAGGATGTGGAAACCCGCCCCTATAGGAAGCTTGTGTTTTATCAAATGGAGGAGGGTGAACTCTTTTTCGATAGGAATGAAACAATCATAGGTCCCCATATCACCAGTGCATAGTCCCTTATTATTGTTAGTGTAAATCCCCTTATTGATATTATGTGTACCCTTTTAACCTCCATTTTTTATTATTGTGCCCTCTAAATTATTATAGGCTAGCCTAGGAGGATTACATTGTGGCCCACTAGGATTGTTACATTATGGCCCCATGGACCTCATATATAGAAAAGAGGTTTTGTGAATTGTATCATCCAAGAATTGTTCATTTATGTAATGTATTGGAGTGCCTCTCGAGTGGCTCGACTTTCTAAGGCGTTTACATCTCTTTCTTCTCTTTTTGGAGCCGGTTACACAACATTTGGTTTCGCAGCTTTGGATTCTAGGGTTTCGCTCGTCCCAAAACAATGTCATCGTGGAATTTTCGCTTTTAAATTTTTTTTTCTGAGAAGTTTCTGTAGCTGATATTTTTTAGGGTGTGAAGCTGGAACCCGAGGAAGATTGTCTAAAAATTTCCCCTGATCTTGGTTCGCAATATTTATGGAGATATGATCCGTGGGAAGTTAGGTCTTTTTTCGTGATCCCAAACAGAGCTACATGTTGGAATTATGCTGAGTAAATTTTTTTTGCACGAAGGTTCTGAATCTGAAATTTGTATGGTGAGTAAGAAGAAATCCTGATGAAAGTCATCAAACTCGCATCTTGGTTCGCAATATTTTTGGAGATACATGATATGTGGAATGTAGTGCTGTTTTCAAAGTTCTGATTTCATCTCAAAGAGGTGACTTGGGAAAAGTGCAAACAACTCTCTCCTGGGCATCGGATTGGAGTGCCAGAAAACGTGGTCACAAGCACATGCGGACTGTATTTCTGGATATCAATTTCAGAGACAGTTAGGACAAAACAATGACACGTGGCAAGTCGTAATAAGTTCACTCTACCGAACCAGTCCGTAATTAGGTCAATGGGAG
This sequence comes from Pinus albicaulis, assembly GCA_034641835.2. NCBI lineage: Eukaryota > Viridiplantae > Streptophyta > Pinopsida > Pinales > Pinaceae > Pinus > Pinus albicaulis. The sequence goes on from CM076582.1 coordinate 270,061,127, forward strand.
ATTGGACACAACTTTTTGTCTTTGGAGAATCCAAACTGTGCATTTCGACTCCGTGAGAATTTTAAAGAAGCTCGTATAGGCTGACACACAGTGTTGAATTTTAGATATTGAAGATTTTCAATTAGGTATATAATTCAATTTCAATATCGCAGCTCCCTCAAAGCAAGTAAAAGGTGTGTATTTTTTTTCCGAATTGCATAAGTCTTGTTTGAAGAATCAAGTTGAATTGATTCCAAGGTGCATCTTGTAGAATATATATCAATATTGGACTTTCTCAAAATGGCTCCCTAAAAATAACTCAACACCGCATTAAGCCTTCTAAGGCTCTACTATGACTCATGAATATGAAGAATTGCAACATGATCTATCAAAATTACAACAACAAGTGCAACAATTTTTACCTCGTAAAGAGCAACAAAAAAATGAAATGGAAACTGAAGAAAGGCATGGAAGTGAAGATGGACGGTTTGTAAGAGAGTGCATGGAAGCTAAGATGGATGGCGTGTGAAGCTAATATGGATAGCATGGAAGTGGGCATGGAAGCTAAGATGGATGACATGAAAGACAACATGGAAAAACATGAAGAATGAGCTAAAATCATACATGGAAGGCTTGATGACATCGAAAAACAAGAAATGTATTCTTAATGGTGGAAATATAGTAGAAGAACTTCATAGATGAGAATAAAAATAAAATGTTAATCGTGATTTACAAACTCACCAAATGTTACGGAAGAACCATCATATTCCCAAAAATGGATATGAGGAAGTTTGCTCAGAAAGGATCCCCGTAACATGGATACTACGACATGGAGCAATATTTTGATCTCCATAACGTTCAAAACACACAAAAGGTACGCATTGCAACTTTACATATTTAGAATAAAATACATTTAGTATGGTATCGATGGCTTTGTTCCCGTAAAAAATTGTCACTTGGTCAATTTTTACGGAGGAAAATGATAGCACATTATGAGGATACAAAAGTAGCAACACCTTCTTTAGCCAATTGATAAATCTCAAAAAAAAGGGTTTAGTGGGCAAAGACATTGAGGACTTCCAAAAAATTGAATATAAGGGTGACTCGAGTATTCCATGTAAGAACAAGGTGATTGATCTCTTCATAGGCACTTTAAAGGATAACGTCCAACATGAAGTTCACGTTTTGGAACCCGATTCATTGGAGAAGGTATTTAGGATTGGCAAGAAAAGCTGAATGTAAAATTATGGCAATAAGGAAGCCTACCATCTCAATTCTATAAAAGACAGGAAGTGTTGCTATGTCACTAGATTTTCACAACCTCACAAGGTTGACACCACAACAATTGGAAGAAAAAAGAACGTAAGTGCTTTTTGCTATAGTTGTGATAGCAAATACACTAAAGGTCATAAGTGCTGTCGAGAAGAAATTATTTTACATAGATTGTGAAGAAGAAGAAGAAATGAACAAGAAGTAGTGATATACACCAGAACCAAATTTCTTTAGAAGAGGAAGAAAATGAATCCAACCATATCGTGTAATGCACTCATGTGAATTACCACTCTCAAAATCTCAAGATAGAAGGGACATATCGAAGAAGAAAAGGGTAATAGTAGTTGATTGATTCAGTAGCACCCATAATTTTATTCATTATAAGGTAGCCAAGTGAATTAAATTGTTTCTACTATACTCCAAACACTATCAATGGCAAGTGATAGGTTGCAAATGGAGGAACTATAAATCACTCTCCTGAAAATGCCATAATATCAAGCTAACCATGGAACATGTATTGACTAGTCCATGCTTGCCATTCCTATGGTAGGTGTTGATGTTGTACTAGGAGTACAATGGTTACAATATTTGGGGATCTGGTTTTTAATTTCTCAAGAAATTTTCTTGAAAATTTTTTTGCTGTATTAGAAAGGTTGAATTACCATGGCATGCGGGAAGCCAGGAAGGATAATAAGCTCTAATGTCATGACAAAGCTTCTAAAGAAAGAACAAGTGAGGCGTAATCTCACAATTATGCTCACTAGAAGTTCCCAACATCAAAATCATCTATTTCCTAGCATCTCCGAACAAGTCTTGGACAATCATTCCAAGGTGTTTGAAACTCCCAGAGTTGACTCCCACCTTATTCGTGATCATGATCATGATCATATTCATTTGATCTCAGAAGTGTTCCTCCAAACATCTGAGTTTTATATATATCCTCACTTCCACAAAGAGCGAAATTGAACGTAGTTAGATTGCAGAAATGTTAGAGCGGGTATAATTCAACCTAGTCAAAGTTCTTTCTCTCGTCTCGTAGTATTGGTACACAAGAAGGATGGGATCATGTCGACGTGTCCAGATTATAGGGAGCTCAACTAAGCTCACCATTAAAGACAAATTTCCCCATTCCCGTGATCGATGAATTATTGGATAGAATTACATGGAGCATATCTATTTTACCAAGTTGGATCTTCGTTCGTGATATCATCAAATTAGAATGAAGATCGCAAGATATTCCAAAAAACGATATTTCAAACTCATGAGGGTCATTATGACTTTTTGGTCATGCCTTTTGGCCTTACCAATGCACCTTCTATATTTCGAAGGGTCGATGAATTCCATTTTCAAACCCTTCCTTAGAAAATTTGTGCTAGTATTTTTTGATGATATACTAACCTGTCAGCAGTGGCTTGGAAGGATCATGTTGAACATGTTGACAGAGAGTGCTCAAACTATTGCAGGAGAAACAATTATATGCAAAAAAATCCAAATGTTTCTTTGGAGTACAAGAGGTGGGAATATCTCGGGTCATATTGTATCTCACGAGGGTGTTAAAGTGAGACCCTAACAAAATTAAAGCCATTAAGGAATGGAAAAGTCCCTACAAACCATAAAGCAGTGTAAGAGATTTCTAAAATGTATATGGTATTGATCGCAAGTTTTTTTAAGAATTATGGGAGAATAGCAAGCACCTCTAACAACATTATTGAAGAAATAGTGCATTTTCATGGGACTCCTACAACCAAGGCCTCTGAACGTCTTAAAGAGGCAATGTGCCCTAGCACCGGTCTTAGCTGCACTGCACTTCACAAAAACCTTTATTGTGGGAATGGGTGATGCCTCGGTGAAATGGAATTGGTGCAAAATTTTTAATGCGAGAAGGAAGACCTACTGCTTTGAAATTCGTACCAATCAAACAGGAAATTATTTTACTGCAACCTATTTACATAGAAGAAGGAAAACATGTAGTAAGCAATACGATTACATGCACTAAAGAAATGGCGAACTTACCTAATGGGAAGACACTTCAAGGTGGCAAAAAATTAGATCATGATGAGTCTTAAACACTTTTTTGGAAACAAAAGACTATCGTCGAAGAACAACAAAAATGGAGTCACAAAGATGTTGGGTTATGACTTTGAAATAATATACAAAAAAGGAAAGCTTTACCATGTTGTTGCAGATGCAAATTTCTTAAGAAAGAATGCAAGAGGTGGAAGCATTTGCTTTGTGCTATTTCTATTATCCAACCGTATTGACAATTCCAAGCAAGAGATGAATGGAAGAAGGACAAAGATGTATGGACACTCATTCATAAAGTTGCGCAAGATCCTAGTACATCCGATACATTTAGTTGGAAAAATGATTCCTTATGGTAAGCAAATATCGCTATGATATTTGTAAGAATTCCCAACTAAAACAAAAGTGTATCTTCCGGAATTGCACACTTCTCCTTTAGGAGGACCCTCGTGATTTTTAAAAATCTTACCATAGGTGGTAGAAGCAAAGATTTTTTTTGGGATGGCACTTAAATCTGATATTCAAAAGTTGGTGGCGGAATTTTTGGTTTTCCGCCGAATAAAGTGGAAAATTAAGACCCCAGGACTTCCTCACAACCTTTATCCATTCCCAAGTCAATGTTGAGGAGATTTCAATGGATTTTATCACAAAGTTTACTTCTAAGTCCGAAGGAAAGAGTGTCATCATGAGTAGAAGTTTATAGACTTACCAAGTATGCACACTTTTTTGCATTATCTCATCCATTTAAAGCAAGCACAGCTCTGCTACTACATTTATGGACATAATTCAAAAGCTACATGGAAGCTCCAAGGGTTACTCTGTGAGCGACAAGAGATCCCATTTCTTACTGGAAATTTCTTTGGACGGAGTTATTTTCTTGTTTGGGTACTCAAATTAGCTCATAGCTCTTCTTATCATACCTCAATCCGAGTGGTCAAACCTGAGATAGTAAATAAATGTTTGGAATGATATCTTCGTTGTTTTGATCATCCCGATAAAAAAACACAATGGGTCAATTGGTTACCCTTCTGATAATGGTGGTATAACACTTCCTTCCACATCGTAGAAAAAAATGACCCCCATTTATGGCACTTTATGGATATCATCCACCATCCATCACATCATCTTTAAGTGAAAATTTGAAGGTTCAAGCAAGTGGAAGATCACATCGAGCATCTGCAGAGAAGTTCTCCAACTTCTTAAAGGATAACCTCGAGTCATAACAAAATCGTATAGAAACAACGATGAGTATCAACATCGCAATGGAGATAAATTTTGATGTAGGAGATTGGGTATTTTTACTACTACAACCATACAAACAAATGTCCCTCAAGTGCAAGCCAAGAAGGATAATGAAATTATCGCCAAAGTACCATGGTCCTTACAAGTGTGTTGCAAAATATTGATACTATGGCATAGAAATTGAAGCTTCTCGCTTCTTCACACTTAGTACATCCAAGCTTTTCCATGTTTCATGCTTAAAGAAGGTTATATGTGAAAATCTTCCGACATGCAAAATAGTATTTCCGTAATCTTGGATGAGGAAGGGGATAAAATCATACTGGAACCTCGAAGAAGTCATGGAAACAAGAACTCAACAACTACGTGAACCGATCGAATTCTCTGTGAGTATCTCATCATAGTGCGAAGAACTTACCCACCTGAATATTCTACATGGTGAGGATGAAAGTAATTTTAAAGCTGAACACTCGTAGCTACTCATGCTATAGAGAACAACACTTGTTTTTGAAGGATAGAGAGCATGTTAGGTCCCTATATCAATAGTATAGTCCCCTATGATTGTTAGTGTAAACCCTTATTAGTTATTATCTGTACCCTTGTAACCCCCATTTTGTTATTATTGTGCCCTTAAATTATTATTAGTTAGGTCGGCTAGGATTTCATCCTGGCCCACGAGGATTACATTATGGCCCCATGGACTCCTATAGTATAGTAAAAGAGGTTTTGTGCAATTGTATCATCGCAAGAATTGTTCATTTATGTAATGTATTGGGATGTTTCTCCTCGAAGTGGCTCATTTGTAAGGTGTTTATATCTCTTTCTCTTCTTTGTTTGGAGTCACGCCACACAACACAATCATGTCGGCCTTGATTCTGAGCGGGGCTTTACCCCTCTCGTGAGGTCGGTTCGATCTCTTTCTTCATACAGTATACTGATACAAAGGCAAGAGCATGGAAGGAGTGCGGTCGCGGTCCCAATAGGAACGGAAGTCCTACCGCCGTGATCTCAGCCCACACTGCGTTGAATCGTTCCACGCTGGTAGACCACCGTTGCGAGAGCTCTCGTGCCCGTGACTGTGGGCCATCTCTTTGTTGATGATTTTTCGACATTCACTGTCTCCATGAATCATGGCTTGGAATCACCAGTGCTTCTCCATATCAGTCTCGATCCCGCTCATTCGTAACTAGAACATGCTCTTTTGAATGCCTGGGCCCTATTGGACAAATCGAGGTCTCGCGCTCCTCATAGCTCATCCTAGCGAGATAGTGTGTGTAGCAGACTTATTCTCTCCCCATCGTCCTTAAGAAGCCCCATTGTTCTAGTCACCGCCGAGATTATATCGACCGAAAATTATACCCCTAGCTTCAAGGAGGGTGAGATTTCCCTTTGTGACCCGCTTTTTGATGTCGGCGACATATTTTTTGTCGATCGGCCGTCGTCTTCTTTTTCTCGCTCTATTTTCTCTCTCGCAACTCCTCTATTCTTCCTCGCTCGGTGTTCTCAGCAGATTTTTCTAAATTCGTGATCTTTTGCCTCTTTGTGGATCGCCTCGCTTTTCCAATACCCTCATTTTCAACTCTATGGCTACGGCCAACTGCCTCGATGGTGAGCCGGGTTCCACTTGAAGCCACTCGTCGGTCGGCGCAATCGTGTGAGTCCCATATAGCTTGCAGCTCGTCGCCTTAGTCTCGTAGTATGGTGATTGTTTCAGCCAATTTTTCTTTCTCCTCTCTTTTCCTTTGATAGCGTTTACTAGACAATTCTTCTTTCTCTTGCTCTACTCTCGCACCCGGCTTCATCCCATTTGGACATGGTGGGAGGCCTGTATGGCGGGCCTTACACTTTGTCGTACGCGACGTACTGTCTAAAACGTCGTGTCAATCAAAGCCACTCTCGTGGGTTTGTTTCCGTATCATTTCGCTTGAGTAGGTCTCTGGAGGAAACGTACTTGATTTTCTCGGCGCGATAGTGCGGGTCTCGCTCACTTTTCGTGCAGCTCCCTCACCCGCTGCAAGTGTTTTTGCTCCAAATTCCTCAGCGCGCAATGGGCGTGACCCGCATCTGCTCATCTTTCATCATATCACATGCGCATCTGGAATAGGCTCGCACATGTCATTTGCCTTCGCGGCACTTTCTTCATGTCGATCAGTATACTCGAGCACTCCGATAGCTAGTGACACCCGAATTAGATCCCGTGATAGCTTCTCGCCATGAGAGACACCGCTTTTCGGTGTCTCCGTGTTCATGAGTGCGCAGAGCCCGGTGTGATATTTCTCAACGTACCCTCCCGGCCTCCCCGCCCTTATATTTATCTCATATTTCTCGTCTTTCCTGATCCCTTTCAATTGCCCCTCAGCGTGAGGTATGCTCTATGATGGCCCTCGTGACCTTCCGTGAAGTCGGAAGAAGTGGTATTGTCTCTCTAGTACCTTTATCCTGCACCTTCGCCTTTATCCACCGTTGACCATACACCGTGACGGTTCAGCTGAGCTTGTTCCTCTCTCACTATGACTTCTCGCCTCATCGGGAGGCTGTTTTGCTGCTTTTGTGAGTGTGCCACTCCCGAGGTACCGCTTCTTCTCCACTCGTTTCTTTATTGATGTTCTCTTCCTCCCCCGTAGCGAAGATGAACTCGCTTTCCATCTCGCGAAACCAAAGGCCAAATTTTTGAGATTAGCCCTCCATTCCATGAATGGCCTCGGCTCATGCATATAAGGCGCGTGATCTTGTTCCTTTTTTTCTTTTTGTTCGAGATAATTTCTCGAGGGTCACAAGCCCAACTTTTTTCCCGACCTTTAGGTCCGGCATCCTTTGCAGCATTTTCTCATCGATTGGGAAGGCATGTCTCGAGTTCTACCACAAAAGGGCCGATTTTCAATGGGGAGCCTCGTGGATGTAATCTCCTTTCGCGCAGGACGAAATGGAGCTAATCGGCCTTGAGGGCATCACGATCGTGTATCTATGTCGAGCTACATATCATCAACAGGAATAATTACACCGGCACTGCAAGGGGAAACTTCTCGGCTCCATAGACCCGAATCCTGTTGGTAGTCATCGAAAGAGACCAATCTCAAACTGTCTACATGGGATTTTTCTTGGCCATGCGACCCAACTTTTCACTTCTCGGAAAGACCCTAGGTGAAGGCGAGTCATGAATAATGGTATAGGCAATAGACATGAAACTATTCAAAAAAACTCAGAATAACCCTCTCCTTAGGTAATTGGCGCATGACAGAAATTCCAGCCAAACACTCGGCTCTGGTTGGGAATTCTCCCGATATACTTTGTCTGACCCCAAACCATCGATTTATCGGCGTGTCAGTACAAGAAAATATAGAAAACCATTGAACAAAAATGGAACTGACCGATTTCTCGGGAAGCTCCTCGGATTTCGGGATTTCGCATGGCAATGCATAGTGAAAATCCGAGAATATTCGAACATTACCCTTTTTGAGACATGAGCCATAAGAGATGGACGCACACCATGGAAATATCTTCGGACTTCCTACCCTAAAGAGTGCACAAAGCACAGAAGAGAGGATGAGAGACAGCAACTTTCCCTTCGAACAAACTTAATGCGAGGCAAGGCTCTATAGGAGGGAAGAGAAGTAACCCTAATTTCACAGCTATAGAGGAGATGAAGGCCTATTTGGGTCTCCCATGGTCATTGAGTGCACTGGCGCTAAATCGCTTCTTCCGAAATCGATATGTGGGCATCGGTAGGAAAGCTGAAGTGCTTGCTTGATAGTATCTAGAAAGTGAAAAAAATTCTGTTCCCCTATAGGAGAGGTGAAGGGTGCCTGTGCTCGCTCGAAAACATCTCTCGAGCCGTGAGATAAAATCAACCACAGAGGCGTGAAATTGAGGGGCAATTTGGTGGTACAAAGCAGTGCATGGTGCATCTACCTGTGAACGGGCTCTGTCCATAACATGACGTCTAAAAATCTCAAAGCTTAATGTCGTGGATGTCAAATGGGTATTTAGGGTCGTCAGTATACCAGCCTTACAGTGTCGATGAGAGGGCTCGAACCCGGGTGGGTTTCTAGATTCACGACCCGAGCGTCTCGGTGCATTTTTCTTGGGTGTTCCCTCTTCCCATGGCCGACATACAAGAATTTGAAAAAGCGAAAGGAAAATAGAGGGAGTATGAATGACTGCGAGTACCCTCGAATGGAAGGTAAATCGCTCGGGAAAGCTGACGTAGTGAAGTCTCGACAATGATTGGGCAGACCAGGCACTCTTTCCTACTTGGTATATGCCGTAGCGGGAGACCTCGCGACTTTCTACCGGAGTAAAAATACGGGGAATCGTTATATTTGACCGGGCGTTTTGAGGTAAAAAAGACTGGATGGGTAAAACGAAAGAAGGCAAGTTTATAAGGACACCGATACAAGGGGGCACGTGCGTCGTAGGGGATTGGGTGTCGCAGTGACAGTGGGTGCTGGCATGTCGTGGTTTAATACTCGTACCTGGCCTCGCATCACTTAACCTAAAGCGTTAATATTGAATCTTTTGTTGAAGGCATTTAAAAAGGACCATTTTAGCTATGCATAACTAATAGCCCTAACAACAAAAGTGGTTGCCAATATCTTTAGATATGCAGTTAGTGGAAGAAGAAAAGAGCTGCAAAAACCAGATCTATGCATGGAAAGACATTAAGCAGTAAAAACAAGGGTTTACTCCATATACCAATAGACAAGACAAGAACAATTTTTGAAAGAATTTTTATATTAATTGGGCACCTGGGAGGAAAAAAAAAAGGCGTATCCAATTCTCCTCAGTCGGATGGGTTCTTGGAAGTCCTCAGCACTTCAGATCTAAGATTTATCTCTCTTGTTGGTGTAGAAACCCAATGCAAAGAAAGGAGCTCAATGGGAGCTCACACAGCAAATAATGGAAAAATGTGACCAAGTGTATAGATCCAAAGTGATCTAATAGGAAACAAAAGGTGAAGAATGGTAGGAAAAACCTTCCTATTTATAACAAAATATTGGGTCATTCTAGATCTTGGTGCATGGGTTAACCAGATCTAGATACACTTTTTATGGAATATTTTATTATATTTGTTGGAGGGAAAAGGAATTTGGCTTGGGTCAAATCCCTTTATTTGTAAATAATAATAAAATAAATGATTTATTTATTTATCATTTTAAGAATGTGGTTGAGTAATAATCAAATAAATAATGATTTATTTAATTATTTGAGGGTGATTTAGTCATATTTAACAAAGAACATTATTTCAATAAAGTTTAAATAATTATTCTTCGAAAATAATAAGATAAATAAGGATGTATCTAGTTAATTTCTTTGTTTTGGGTTAAACATGATGAGGAATAATAATTAAATTATTGTTTAATTAATTATTCCATGAGGAAAATCAAAAAAATATAGATTTGTTTAATATTTCCTTTTGGGGTTTCCTGTTTAGACCATAAACAACCTAATAAATGTGGTTTATTAAGTTATTTTACATAGTGAAAGCAAGTTTACTTAGGGTAAAATTGGTCTTACATGGTGTACTTGGGTCCATCTAATGATAATAGGTTAGATGACCAAAAAATGGTGTAACATAAAGGACTTTACCTTACCTTTTTACCGTATAAAACCCACGATTCTTGAACATATTTCCAATAAGGCAGATTCGAAACATAGCATACCGATCCTTGGGTCCCGCACGTTAGCTCTGCTACGTCATCTCCTGTTCCTGTTTTTCTGCTGCCACGTCATCTCCTTTGCTTCGGGTCCCGCTCTTGCCACTTCACCCTGGCCTTGGGTCCCCACCACGTCGTGTTACTTCAATTCCGCGGGGGTACGGGGTCCTTCCCCCTCTCGCCACTCGACCCCCTCGGAAATTATCTCTTGTTGCATTCCCTTGTGCGCATATTCATGGAGCGGCATCTCTTTTGAAACTTTTTCTTTGCGCTCCTCGTACCGCTCATTTGTACCTTTTATATTTCCGATGTCTTTTTAATTTTATACCTCCGCCCTTTTCGTATTATTTCCACCTTTGGTTTTTAAACCTTTGGCCTTTCTCGCCTTGTTTTAACTCGGTCATCTCCACAATCATTTTACAATTAAACCTGTTTGCAGTCCTGGCTCCCCGTAAGCCACACCTGAGGTCAGATACATCTCAGCCAAGGACACCTTCTGTGTCTGACCCAGAAAGAATCCTATATAAAAGAAGCTAGAGGGGAAGACCATTTGTTCATACTGAAATCCCACCACTCTCTTTAGAAGACCTCCCTTCTTCCTCTTCTCAGGTCGCCCAGTGGCAAGATTCTAACTCCGCTCTGGGTGAAGCCGACTATTACTCTGACTATCTACCCGCAGGAAATATCCGAGTCAAAGACGAGGCTGAGTCAGTAGATACCACCCGTTACATATTCCATCCTACTCCAGAAACATAATAAGTTAAAGAGGTCACGGAAGTATCTGCTGTTACCACTCCACCCTTGTCTCCATCATCCCAAGCTGCCGTCCATTATATCCCTATCATCATTCACACTGCGCTTCCACCTAATCCTCCACTTACTCATCAAGCCCTCTTATTACCTCCACCTCCTCCTCCAATGGCTAATGTCACTGGTTTCCTACAAAACAGATACGCCCCTCTGGAGCTCCCTGTGGTATTAAATGACATGCTACAAGATTATCTAAAGATCCTGCCCAGATTCAGTGGTGAGAATGAGATTGAAGCCTAGAAACATATCGAAGTCTTTTGCTCTTTTGTAGAAACTTTTAATGTAGAACATCTGGACGTAGTCCTAAGGCTTTTTGTGCAGTCCTTAGACGGAGAAGCTAGAAAGTGGTTCAAGACACTTGGAGCTCGTTCTATTACTACATGGGAGAGAATGGAGGATACTTTCATCAAAAAATGGGGAGAGAAAAAAGATCATGGTAATATTCTCACTGAATTCAACACCCTGAAAAAGAAACATAATGAAGGGGTGTCAGAGTTTATTAAAAGATTCAACAAATTGTACCTGAGTCTCCCTGCCGACATGAAGCCTCACCAGACTGCTGCCAAGGTTGTTTTTTTGGCAGCGTTTGATTCTGAATTCGGTTTCTCTTGAGAGAAAGGAAGCTGGCCACTCTGGATGATGCACAGACTGATGCATTGGAGATAGAAGCTAATTTTGCCTCTACTGGAAAATCCAATTGGAAACACGAGCAGGATACTAGAAGAAGGGGGAAAGAGGAAGTATCCACCTTAGGTCATGACAGAGATTCAACCAATGACAAGATCGAGGAAATGAACAAGATGATCAAGAATCTCTCAAGTAAGCTGGTCAAGCTTGAGATGGAGGCCAAGAATTCACCACCGAGGAATTTCAATAATGCTCCAAACAGAGGGTACAACCCTCAAAACCGGAAGCCGCCCTTGCAGATCCTGCAAAGGGAACGAAAGGAGCATCCCGACCAAGTACCACACCCTCTGTACTTGAAAGGTCGAGTTGATGGTGCTACCGAGGATATCACATATGAGGAAGAGGAGGCCTATCTAGCTTATGCAAGCAGTGACGAAGTAGAGTGCCCCCTACATGCGATGGAAGCAGGGGAAGTGTCAGCACAAGAAAAAACTGACGAAAGCACCGAGGATCCGGAGATTGATGATTACTGCAAGCAGTTTGTCGACTTCATGCAGGCTCATTTTAACAAGAAATATGATCTCAGGTCCTCTAGAAAGAGGACCCGCACTCAAAATGAAGAGGAGGACACACCCCAAAAGTCAGCACCTGCTCAGGAGGAGACAACGCGGAAAGTCCCCGATAGGGGTAAGAAACCTCTTGACCAACATTTACATTCTGACACTCAAATTCCTTCATCTTCACAAGTGACTACACCTCCTAATGTTAAGCCAGTCATAAAGGAAGTCAAACCTCTCCCCCAGAACAAAGACTCTAAGGAGAAAGAATCAAAAGAGGTGTCGATAGATAAGTCCTCCTCCGCTTTCAGTCTACAAAAAGAGCTTGAGAAAGTGAAAATCCCAGTTCCCCTGACCGAATTGTTAAAGCAACCTGCATATCAGTCCCAGGTCACATCCTTCATGCTTCCCCCAGAGGTAATACACATCCCTGACAGTCTCAACTTACAAAAAGAAAGACCTATGGTAGTGTTTGGTCCACATGTCGAAGAATTAGACCCCTCTACACCTCCCTTTTACGTGTCTTTGGTGATCCATGAACTATTGCTCCACAATTGTATGTTAGACTCTGGAGCCTCCTACAATCTAATGCCTCTGTCTGTCATGGAACAATTAGGACTCCAGATCACTCATCCATATCAGGATCTGTACTCATTTGACTCCAAAAGAGTTAAGTGCTTGGGCATGATTAAGGACCTGGTAGTCAACCTGGCCCAAATCCCAGCTAAAAGTGAAGTAATGGACATTGTGGTGGCTGAAATTCCAACCCGTTTTGGTATGCTACTATCAAGGTCCTGGGGAACAAAAATTGGTGGGTCAATCAAACTAGATCTAACATATGCCACCATCCCAATTTTTGGCGGGCAGGAGAGGAGATTATACAGGGAGAAATCATACATTTTTAAGATTTGGATATGCGGTGATCCTTTACATATCCCCTATTAATATATTTTTGATTGTTCCTTGCTATAATCAAATCATGTGTGGATAATGGGTCGCTTACAATTTTTCCTAGGTAATCTAAGTGATCAACTAAAAGGAGATGGGAAATTATCAGAAAATATCTCTCATATTCTTGCCTAGGGTCACCAAAAGGTGCAAAGGTAGCATATATTACTTGCTTCTCTTAATATAATTAATTCCTGGTCCCAACTCCTAGTGCCAAAAATTAAACTAAAATTAATGACTTTAAACTAGGAAAAATAAAAACTAGCTAAGAATATGTGGATTAGAGCAACTTACTCCAGCTAATTATCTATGTGTTTTTGGTGTCTATTTTCACAAAAACAAGTTATTCTAGATTGCAAGTAAATTTCCCCCTACTTAAAATATGGGGTTTTTTGTGAAGATAAACTTTGAAATTTAAAACTAGCTACTAGCAATACTCAAACGCAGCTAACATCAAGTTTAAAACAGTCATGGGACACCTCACACAATGCTGGAATTTTTTCTCTAGGCTGCCAGTCACATTACAAATGGAAAATTGAGGAAAATAGTAGAGATTTTCTACCTCTGTTTTCCGCACGCAAATTTCGCACACATGCGTAAAAAATTTTGCGCGAGTCAATGTGAACACACGCAATAGGGCACGTTTGTCTTAGTGAAATGCGCGCAAATTTCCTGCAAAAAAAAATTCGAAGCTTCTGAACTTCAGACTTTCACTAAGGGTGAATGAGAAGAGAAGAAAAGAAGGGGAGTTGTCCAAGCAACACTCCAGAGTAGAGAAAAGGTCCCTGCAACAAGCACAACCACATTAACTAAAAAATTAAAGGTAGTGGAGTCGCCAATCCTGTGGTTGTGGTTTTGCTACACAAGTGTACCAATCCAAAATTGCTTAAGAGGAATGGTTGCTGCCTCTAAGCCTTGGTCACAAGCAGATAAAAAAAAGAGTTAGCAAGTTAATGAACATGCTATAAAACATTAAACACACTAAATCATGATATAGTATTCATATGTAGAGAGAAAACAAGACTAAACTAAACATAAACATGAAATCTCATAAAGAGTCAAACATAACAATAATACTAACGGTGGCATCAATGTCCCCTCTTATTGCTTCTTGTTAAGAAGAAAGGTACTATGTTTACACACTTGCCAAGGGGGGGCTTGATGCAAGGAATTTTTTACCTTCTAGTTGCTTGGTGCAAGGTCTCTCTCTCTACTCCAAAGCATTGAAGTTGTTGGATGGCCATCAAAAAAATCCTCTCTCTACTTATGCTCTGGATTTCACACTACTAAATTTCTTCAAAGAAATTTTGGCCAGCATAACAATTTTCTCTCCCTTTTTTCATCTCTTGGTGGCCTTTTATAAATGAATTCAAATTCTCCTTCCCTCTCTTGGTACATTAATGGATGGTGACCCAAGAGAGAGGGTTGATTCCATTGTGTGCCACTTGATTCCTTTATGTGCTCCCTTGAGGTCTCAAGGAGGCTTAGGCAACCTCAAGTGTGGTGTTATTCATCAGTATTTTTGATATTTTACAGATGACTAAATACTTGTCCTAGATTTCTAAAAATAAGATTCATGAATATTGTGATTTTTAGAAATCTCACTGCTTTCATTATCCTTAAGATAATTGTTTCACTATTCTACTACTCTGCCATTCCCTGGTTAGCCTATCACTCCTAGAAGACCCCTCATAAGCTTATGCCACTCATATTTGCCCCATTTTTACACTCACAACCTTAGTACCCTATTTTTCCTATGCTTAACCTTTTCACTTTCCATCCAATTTTTCCAAACAGCCTACCCTTTCCCATGTTCATCAAATGCCTCAAGCATTGACTGTCTTAAAAATACCTCTATTGGCTCTTTAAATAAATAAAGTACATTTGATTTTGGATCCTCAACACATCTATATGTCCAAAAACATTGTTTTTCATACTTGAAAACCATAATCCAATGCTTCCAAATCAAAGAGCCTACTCACTAGGTCACTAGCGTTTCATAGGTTGTAGGGTTAATCTTGGTGTTCTTAAATCACTATTTTTCATGTGCCAAGAAGATGAATCAAATGGAAAAGAATGTCAGAATTTGTTGTTCCAGAATTAGATCAAGAAGAATTTAAAGGAAGACTGCTTTGCTAAGGATGCCAAGGACCAAATTCTGCAAAAGGACAGTTGTCCATTTTGACATTTCTGCTGGAATTTCAAGGTGATTATCAGCAAGAGAATAGGTAAGGTAAAAGTCCAGATCTTCACTAAAGGACATCCACAGCAAAGAAGGAGGAAGTAGCCTATGTTCAAGGAATATTATGGTTTTTATGACTGATTGGAATAACAGTTTTCCAAGCAAGGAGTCAAGGCAACAAAACACAAGGGGCAGAGGCACACCTACACAACCAAGCATGAAATTGAATATTTTTAGAATTTATTAATGAATAAGGGAAAAGGGTGAGGTGAACTGAATATAAATGAATGAACTTGAAAGGGATATAGATAACTTATAATACGACACTAATTATGTTTCTCTAACATCCATAATACCTAAGGTTTTGGAAAGATAGGCAAAGTAGGTGAAATGAGGAAAATGAGCCTCCATCATGCCAACAGAAAAAGATTTAAAGGTACTGTTGTGTGTGTCATTCTGAGGTTTGTCAAGGTACGTGTTCTAACTACCTCAAAGGAAAATATTACAAAGAATATCAGTGTGAGGGAGATCAAGCCTTCATTTCCAATCATTTTCCCTCAAAATATCAGAGGAATCAAAGCCTAGGGTTGAGTTTCAAGAAGTGAAATCAAGCTAATCATGAGGTTACTGATTATGTGACTAAAGTTTTCAAAATCCAAGAGCATCAGACAGGACAAAAATCATTATGTCATGGCACTTGTTAGCACCCTTTAATTAGCAAGATTGGCAAAATTCCAACTGCAAGGAGAACATTATTTCAACCACTTTGGGATTATAGGATCTAGCCCTCCTGAATCTGGAGAGGGATCTCTCCAATAAGTGCAAAGATGGATTTGTCTTTGAAGTCTTGGGTAATGATATTAGGCTAGTTATGAAGGCCGAGGGTTTTTTTTTTGTTTTTGGATGGTTGAGCATGATTATTGTTTGAGGTGGAAATTTCTAAATGCACAGAGTTTCAAAGGTGTGAAGTTGCAAGCAAATAAAACAATATTTGGCCAAGAAGATAGATAATTGCGGGTTTTAGTCCATTGGGATGTGGAGTCATAATAGGGTTTTAATTGAAATAGCAAGGTTCAAGATTGGTCTATGGGGCAAGTCATATATGTCCAAGGATCTCTTCAAAGTTTGATTTATGGAATGAAATGAAGCAATAAGAAGGGGAATTAAACAAATGAAGAACAAAGAGCAGCCTAAGATCAGGCAAGTACTTCTAAACAAGCCTGATTTTGACATACAATTAAGAAAGACATAAAATTAATCTAAGATCAGGTCAGTACTTCTAAACTAGCCTACTTTTGATGCACTTTCAATAGAATTTTTTTTTAAAACAGAGGGAAACTAGAAGGCAACTGTTGGAGAAGAAACTAGAGGGCCGGGCTCACCACAAATCCTCTCCTAGCTCTTCTTTACTTGGTAAATTTCAAGACAAAAAAAAAGATAACAAAGAAGGGCCTAAGATCTGGTAAGTGCTTCAATACTAGCCAGCTTTCAACACATTCCAAGGGAAACATTCAGACAGTTTTTGGGGATAAAACTAGGACCAGGGCAGACCATATCTTCCTTAGTTCATCTCTACTTAACATATAATGAAAATAACTTTTAAGAATAACAATTATCTAAGGCAATAGGATGAGGGAATGCCATCATTCCTATGCTTAGAACTGAATTAAATCATTCCTAAATAACACAAATTGGAAGAAAACATGTAGATAAATATTTTCAGTCAGAGAAGGGTACTGATATATAGAATGTCCTAAATCTATGCATGATGTTCTTTATAATAGAAGATGAACACAATGAAAACAAAAATAAAATAACAATTTACAATAAGAAACAACATCACCATCGACATAGACCAGGATCCCATAAATCAACTTGTATTGATGCTCCAAACTAGTTACAGCTCTAGGTCCAATGCTTTAACTTAGCAATCATCTACACTTCCCAGAAAAACTTATCTATCACAAGCAGAGCTTCAAGAGCCAGTGAACAGTATTTACAGGTAGAAGTCTCAAGCTCAATTACATTTCAAAGTTTAGCAACCAACCCTTTTCTCATCTTCTCCAGTAGTATTTATAGAAGAATGAGGAGGTGAGATCTGATAAAAGATCTCCAAAGATAATTAATATAGTCTTAATGGCTTCTCGGCCTTCGGGGGGCTCGATGAAGAAGTTTACAGATTTTCTGTCTGTATTAATGTTTTTAATTTAAGATTAAGCTCGATGGGAGCTCTTATTGACTTTTGAGGCTCTCTGTTATGTTAAATTAACTCTCCTGATATTTTTTCATTAAGTTTATTTGCATAATAAACTCTCTGGCTGCGCTGAGACAAATATCTGATCTTGATCAATAACTTCGGCCTCTGTTTGAATGCTTTGAGGCATAGGTGGCACTGTGGTAGCTGGGAGGAATCAATTTTCCTTAGATGTGGCGGTGGAGGCTTTCTTGTCGGATAAAACACTTATGATTTTATTTTAACTGTGTCTTAATTGGGAGGATTAGGCTTTTGATAATCAATCTTAGCCGTAATCCCCTATAAATTTGTCTTCAATATTCCATTCTGGTGCATTCTGTCTTCGACACTGATACTCTTTGATTTTTTATTCATTTATTGTGTTCTATTGGTGTGCAGTGCTGTGCAGGGCTCGTGAGGCATCAATGCCTTTGAATCATTGACAAGACGTGAAAATTTTAACCCATGGATGGCTTCCTTTTAAAGAATCGAAGGCGTGAGAATTGAAACCCAGCCTTCGGTTTTTTTCTTCGGCACAATAGAAAAAAAAATTAATCACCCTTACCAAATAATATATTCAGACTTCAAAAATTTTGATAAACCAAGCTATATAACCATTTCTGGTCACAAAAGGGACTTGCTGACGTCAGGGTGTTTGTGACCCGAAATTTTTATGAAATCTGCCATATAAAGTTCCCCGGGTCCGTTTTGGGGCCTGCTGACGTCAGCCCAAGTGTGACCCGAATTTTTTATTAAATCCACCCTATAAAGTTCCCTAGGTCCGTTTTGGGGCCTACTGACGTCAGGGTGTTTGTGACCCGAAATTTTTATGAAATCCGCCCTATAACAATTTCGGGTCCGGATTTCACAAGACCTGCTCCAATCAGTTGCTGTCGCGTGTGTGTTGATGTGTATGATGACTAAGCATTAGGAGCACTGGTTCTGTGGGACTACTGACTGATGTCATGGCTGTGGGGACCAGGATGACTGATTGTGGGCCATGGGTCACGCTATACCTTAGCTTATCCCCCGAGCTTCTTTTGAGCGCGATCACCGTCCGATAAGCCGGCCTCAAATCGGACGGCGTACATCAATATCGCGCTGAGCCCACAGTCGATATTTAACGTGCGGGGAGGGTGATATCTCCAAAATGCTCAAGGCCACGTGTCGTCCTATGGCATTTATCGCGTCCAAACGGGGAATACAACTTTACTTTCAAAGGCGGTGTGATCAAAACTACTCTTATTTTGTACAGTGATTGACCGTGGGGTTAACTAGGGGCTAACACAATTCATTGTATTCGCTCCAACCCATTAAAATCCAGGTTCAAACCTTGGAATTGTGGCTCCATTAACTCATTCTCGAGTTATTTCTACTATAAGCGGGTTTCTTCCTTTGGAAAAGGTTCGCAGCTCCTACGGGCAACACCATTAAACACCTGCACAATACAAAACAACATTGTAAAATCCTGTGTTATTTGGTTTTACTGCTTCAGAGGGTGTGGGGAGGAGCATGGCCGTTAGATGGCATCAACCAATGGTGGGGTGGTAAAAGATGATTTTCATGAATGGAAGAAGGGGAATCATGAAAATAGAGGACTTTTATGGAGGAAAAGGGGAGAAAAATGGAGGTTAGTTTTTTCAAGTGGAAGTAGGGGAAAATGGATAATTTTGCAGCCATATTTCCTCATGAAATCAGCATACATCCAGAGTGTAAAATGGGCATAGTAGGGAAGATTTTCAACAGAGGCATGAGGCCTTCAAGTGTCTCCAAGAGATAACACTTTTTTGCAATAAAATTTGTTCCTTGAAGGCTCCAAAAAATGATTTAGCCACCTTTTGGTATAACAAATTTCATAGGTGGCTAACAGTGGCTCCACTTGGGGATGGTGCATTCTTGAAGGCATCAAGAACTTCAGAATTGCATTCTCTGGGAGGCTGATCAGTGCCTCATCCATTGGGTTGCCTTTCTATCCTTGGATGATCTTATTTTGTTCTGAAATCAGGTTAGCAGTCATAAAAACAATGGATCTTTCATCAACAATATTTCTACCTACCCAATCCTACAGATCTAGCATTTTTTCTTCATTAGAGTGCACTTGGATTGGAAAACTCTTTTTACAACATTTTATTCTTTTGAAAACAGGAAATATAATCTATTTCTACTCATTTCTCCATGGACTCAGATTAAACAATTGAGCCCATATGATTCTCTACCTAATCTACTATATGTTGGGATTAAACTGTCCAACAAATTTTATTCACTAAATTCTACAACAGAAATTTAAAAGCATACAAGTCAGGATTGAACAGTCTAACTTGTTGCTGATCTATGGCATAAAAAACAAGCTGCACATAGATCTTATTTTGCAGGAAATTGAAACAAAATGGAAGGCTTAGGATCTGAAATTTCAAAGCATTTCCTTCATCTTTCTTACACCTCTGTTTTGAATTTTGTTTGAGTTGTCTTTCCTTTGTCTGACTGGTTCAGATTTTGAGCTGATTAGAACCAGATTTACATATTTTTTGAATCAGAATTTGAAACAGATTTGAGTCATTCTCTTTGGGAACTTAGGTTCAAATTTTGAGCGTGTTTCAACCTTTAATTTCTATCCTAGACTATCTACTGATAAGCCAAGATTAAATAGTTTGGAAAATCGAATTCACTATCCTATCAGCAAAAAATTTAAAACTAATTAGTCAAGATTAGGCTGTATGACTAATTAGAAGTTTGTTTTTCAGGAGTGGCATTTGAGCTTGCACACTTTCAGATTTGTTTCTGTTTTTGGTATGGGGCTGTACCTTTCTTGTTTTTACAATCTGCCCTCTTTTCTTTCTTTCTTTGTTTTTGTATTTTTGGTTTTCATAACTTTGAATGAAATGATGGGTGAAGTATTTACAATGAGAAAAAAGATAAAAAGGCTTTTAGAACATAGCATGGATCAAGAGAAGTAATGCTTAAGCATCCTGCCATTGACATGATCCCCAAACAATTCTGCTCCGTTCAACTCTTGCAAGAAATAATAATTATTACCAGCAGTTGAATGGATAGAGTAAGGGCCAAGCCATAAGTTGTCAAAATTTCCATGATTGCCCCTATCTTCCCTCCTTGAGTCCCACTTTAAAACTTTGTCCCCAATTTTGAAATTTCTGGCCTTTGTTCTTCTGTCAAAAAGCTTTTTAATGTTTTCCTGCTTATGTAATGATTTTTTATAAACTTCCTCTCTGGTTTGCTGAAGATGAATGGTATGATTTATTCTTCTGATCATGTCATTATCTTCAGTTTTCAACTCTTGAATCAACTTCATCACTGGTACACCAAGGCTTTTTGGAAAAATTGCATAAGTACCATACACAAGCTGGAAAGGTGACATGCCAATAGATTTCTTCAAAGTCAATCTGTCAGCCCAAAGTGCATGAACTAGCTTTGTGTGCCAAGAATTTTTCTTGTCCTCCAATAGTTTCTTGATTATGTTCACTAAACTCTTGTTTGAGGATTCTGCAAGTCCATTTCCTTGAGGGTAATAGGCTGTGGAATGCCCCAATGTTATCTGATATCTGTGACAGAATTCAACATATTCTTTTATCCAAATGCTACTGCATTATCAGTGATGATCTTGGTAGGACAGCCAAATCTAGAGAGAATATTATTCTCTATGAATTTTATAATAACAGAATCATTGGCTTGCCTACAAGGTATGGCTTCTATCCACTTAGTGAAATAGTTTGTGGCAGTGAGAATCCATCTATGCTGAGAAAAATATGGTGTATGGATTTCTCCTATGAAGTCAAGTCCCCACTATTGAAAAGGAGCTTCAACAGTGATTGGATGCAGAGGTAGGGGTGGCAGTTTTCTTTTGCCTTCAAAAAGTTGACATCTATGACAGGCAATGATCATCTTGTGTATATCAGGAAAGAGAGTAGGCAAATAAAAACTAGCCCTCAAAATTTTGTTGGTTGTTGTATTCCAGTACAAATGACCTCCACACTCTCCTTCATGAAACTCGTGCTTAACCTTCTATGCATCATACTCAGGCAAACATTTAAGCAGTACACCACTTGCATTTTTCCAATAAAGACATTTATCTCTAATGCAATAGTTTACAGCTTTTAACCTTATGAACCTTGCCTTTGTTTTGTTAAACCAAGAGGTGTATTTAAATTAAGAAAAACATAAATAATATCAGCATACCAAGTGGAATTCATAAAATGATCTTCAACAATGGGAGTTGAGATTTCCTCTTGATCATCCACAGCATTAATCATATTAATATCAAGAACCTCAAAATTTGATTCAGCCATTAATATAGATAGACCTTGGCCTTTGATGAGTTTAGTGGGTTTTATCTCTAAATCATATTCAAGAATAAAAACAATCCACCTACCTCTCTTACCATCTGGGTCTTGTGTTAGAATGTCTTTAAAAACTGAGTTTGGGACAAAGGCAATGATGTGTGAGTGAAGGATGTACACTCTGAAGTCTTTCAAAGCTTTAACCAAAGCAAAAGCTTTCTTTTCCATAATGTTATACTGCAGGAACATCCTCAATGCTTTCTCCTTAAAGAACGCATGAATGCTATTGTCCTTGTGATTCTTCTCTGTATGCTGCAGCTTATGGTATGTTCTTATGCATGAAAAGATATAAAAATATTTTGAAAATTAGACTTATTAGAACCAAAGAGCCATATTACCTGTTTACCAACCTAAAGGACTTCTTTGTTTCAAGGTCTTTTTACTCCTTGATCCTTCTTCAAATATGTTTCAGATGTAAATAAGCTCAAATGGCTAGATGAACCTTCAAAAATTTAATCTTTTCCAACGAAATATTAAATTTCGATGTTTCGAGATGAGAGATTTGTAAATATGGCTTCAATCCTTTGGCATCTATCTTAACACTTTTTCCGAATAATGTGCCCAAGAAGTTTACCTTCTTGGAGCCCAAATAGTGTTTTCTTAGGGTTTAAAGATATCCCAAGCTTCCTGCATCTCCTGAATACTGTTCTTAAATGTGCTAAGTGCTCTTCATCTATCTTTTAAAACACAGTAACATCATTGAGGTATATAATGATGAAGTAACCTAACTCTTCAGAGAATGCTATGTCCATGGCTCTCTGAAAGGTTTCTCCAGCATTCATTAGACCAAAGGGCATTTTCACATACATGAAAGTGCCCCATGGTGTAGTAACGGTTGTCTTTAATTGATCAGCAGGGTGAACTAAGATCTGATTGTACCCTGAGTAGCCATCAAGCAAAGAAATTCTTCTAGACCCTACCACCCTTTGTAAAATATGATCCATCTTAGGTAAAGGGTAGTTGTCCTTTAATGAAGCTTATTAAGTCTTAAAGTCTACACAGTTCTATCTCTCCAGTTTTCTTCCTAACTGACACCAGATTAGAAACCCACTTAGAATATCTAATAGGGACAATAATACCAGCTTCATACATTTTCCTGATTTCCTTCTCAACTAGAGGCAGCTGAACAGGGTTTATTCTGCGCAGTTTCTGTTTGAATGGTTTTTGGTTTTCTTTGAGAGGGATTTTGTGCTGTATTATTTCAGTGTTATAGGATTTAATATCTTCGTAACTCCACGCAAAAATATCAGAAAATTCTTTAAACAACTCTATGTATTTGAGTTTAATGTGAGCTGGTAAAGTTTTAGACAGTTTGATCATTTTCGGTTTAAGTTCACTGCCTATATTGCACTCTTCCACTTCAATCTCTACAGGTTCCATTTTTGGCTTCCTGGCCACATCGTTAAAATCAAACAAATCTTCTAAAGGTGTTAGACCGTTTGGAAAACTTTCATATTTAGAGTGCAGGGTTTCTAACTCTTCTGTTTCTAACTCTGCGTTCATCTCTGTTTCATTTTCAAGTTTTCTAGATAATAGGTTTACATTAGCAAGTTCAGGAGACCTTTCTTCTTTATCAAGAAAATTTTCTTCACTAGGGAAGTCGGTTTCATAATCTGAATCTGAACTTGGTAGTTCGAATTTTTTTCTGAACTGCATGAAGTATTCTATTTGTTTGTCTCTGTCGAACACCTCCTAGTATTTTTTGTTATTGGTAATAGCTGGTCTAAATTTTATCTGAGTTATGAAGTATTTTGTTTCATATGGCGTTAAGCGTGTTCTAGCTACAAAGGCTAAATTGTGGGCCACAATATTTCTTTTTCTTGGGACGAAAATCAGTTTGGCCACCTCGAAATTTTTTAAAAGGTCCATGACATCGTTTCGGTAGGCTCTAAGTCTGGGATGATTTGCGTTATACTCCCCATTGAATTGCCTAATGACTAACTCTGAATCCCCATACACATTGATTCTTTTGGCTCCTAACTTCAACAATCGTAAGCCTAAGAGAAGGGATTCATATTCATCTATGTTATTCAAACATTGGAATTTTAATCTATAGGAAAGGCTTTCTGTGTGGTTGTTTTCAGTGTTGCAAATCCAGACCCCTGCACCAGCATTATTCCTAGTGCAGGATCTGTCGAAGTTCATACTCCACAAAGGATTAGTCTCGGGTTTAACAGTTTGACTATCCTCCTCAACAAGCATGCTTTTGGTTTGTTTTTGAATATCAACGCTTAGTTGAATTTGTTTTAATTCCTCTGGTTTCTCGTTAAGCTGAGGAATTCTTTCTTGACCGTCAAGGTTGAAACATGATGGATGTATGATTTGTAGTTCAAGACCTTCATTTTCTTCGATAAAGTTTACGGGTTCAGCAAATTGTTTAGAAATTTTTGTGGTGTTTGCCTCCTCCTCTCTATCGGCCATTAACTCTGTTAAAGTTACTTCTTCATCTAATATTTCTTGATTAAAAAGGATAAATGAATCAAGGTTTGTGTTTACAGAGTATAAAGGAGAGTTTTGCGATTTTTCTTGACTAGTAACCATGTACTACATATGGGACTCCCTGTAAATTCTTCTTGATTGATTAAACACAGGGATGGTCGCATAGGTCATATCCATCTGCATAGTCCCTTGTAACTTAGCCCCCCAAGACCTAGATAGCAACATTCCATACTTTGGGGGCACGTCAGCCACAAAAATATCCATGAATAAGCATTTGGGTGGAATCTATGCTAAGTTAACATAGAGGTCTTTGATTAATCCTAAACATTTTACTCTGCTTGAGTCAAGGGAGTAGAGATCTTTATAAGGTCTAGTGATTTCAAGGCCTAGGCTCTCCATGATAGCTTTGGGCATTAAATTATGAGAGGTGCCTGAATCATGCATAGCATTATGTAAAATCTTTTCATGAACATTTAAACTTACATAAAAGGGAGGAACAGGTCCGTCTTGATATCTACCTTCAATCTTAGGACCAAAAATGAGCTTTGGCTGGTCATCGTTAAGATTGACTGTGTCATTATGGTCCTCTATGTTTAAAGCCTTAAAAATTTGGGTTCTATATACATTTTGAGCAGCTAACTCAGTGAGGGGAACAAAGATTTTAATTTTGGAAATTTCCTGCTCCAGGCTGAAAGGAATTTGACTCTTTGAAGAGCTTGTCTTAGCCTTATAAGTTGCCAGTCTTTTAGCAACATCAGCTTTCTGATTTTTTCTATTTACATTTGGAAAAATGGTTTTAACAGGATTACTATCTGAAATTTTAGTACTACTAATGTCCGCACTTTATTTTTCATTGTTTTGAGTGCCTTTGTCTCTACCTTTATCATAATTAACAACTACTGTTTTTTCCTTCTGTTTGACAACTTTAGGCTTGGTTGCAGTGCTGTTTTGTGAGGATTTTTCAGAGGTTTTGTTGTTGGGGTTTTGTTGACTGGTTTTGCTTCTAAGGTCATATTCTCTTTGAGACTCTATGATGACATTTTCCATGTCTTGATAATAATTTTCATCATCATCTATTTTGTCATCATAAGGTGTGTATAGACCTTGTTTTCTATCATAATGAACTTCAAATTCATCATTATCTACTCCCAGCATATTTATGTCCTCATCCTTTGCTATTTCATCTATTTCCTCAACCTCACTTACATAGTTTTGATGAAAGGGAGGAGTGATATGTTGATCATCTTCCCTAGGTTTGTTAGGAGGTTGGTTCCTTCTAAAATTCTAATTTTGGTCCTGATTTATATTTTGAGGAGAATTTAGGTTTTGGATTGCTTGTGCTCTCCTAATTATGCTCATCTCTTTCATCATCTCCTCCATCATTCTCTCCATATTTCAGCTGGAAGTAGAAGGTGTGTTTTCCTCTCTAAAAGACACTCTCTTCTCATTTTTCATTCTTGCTCTCTTCTCCATCAAGTTGACTTCCACAGCAAGAGCACCTTTTTGCATCTCTTCAAGAGTTGCAGGATCCCTTTCTCTTAGTCGATAGGCCATTTCAGGGTCAAACCCTTCAGGAAACTTGTTTAAAGCTGAGCCTTGTGGAGGTTTTAGATCTGGGGAAAGGGCATTATACACACTGTTAAATCTGGTGCAATAAGATTGCACAATTTCCCCAGTGTTTCTATGGTGGTTCTTCTAATTAGAAAGGACTTGGAGAGGATTATTCTTTACTTCCCATTTGTTCAAGAATGTCTGATGGAAGGCTTGGAGATCATTGATACTATGGGGGGTTAATCCTTTAAACCATTTTCTAACTTCTCCCCCCAGACTCTGAGAAAATAATCTAAGCTTGATAGAATCATCATCAATTTCATTTCTGTCAAAGTAGTCATTCATCTTATCCACATGTTGTGATGTAGTTGTAGCATTGCTAGCATCATATAATGGCATTTTGGACTGATAGTCTTGTGGGAGATTGACTAATGGTACAGGAAGAACTAAGGGAGCATACCATGATGCCATGATATGTGGTGGGGGTGGATTTACAAGAGGTGGATTAACAAGAGGGAAAGTGGGCTGGAATGGAGTGGCTTGAATAGTGGACGTAGGGTGAGCAGAATTGGATGGACCAGGAATAGATTGCTGAGCTGATCTTGGATGAGAGACACCTAAGTTGTGAAGGAGATGTAAATCAGGAGGTGTTGTTTCTCTGCTACCAGGATGTTCACTTATTTCAGGAGATGAAAGTGAAGACTTAGAATCTAACTGATCTAAATCATCAAGAGACCTAAACCTAAAGGGATTTACTAAGTCAAATTGTGATTGTTGTAGAGCTGAAAGATTTTTCAAGAACTGAATTAGCTCTTAAGGGTGATCTGAAAACAATTGATAATTTAATCCTATGAGGCTTCCTAAGGATAATTTCTGGGTTATCAACTATCTCAGGTGGATCAGGGTCAGGATAGACTCTAGTGTGAATCTTTCTAGGAGCCACTATGCTGTGTTTTTCAGACCCAAATAAACAAGAAAAGTTCGACCAGGTATGCAAGTATTTAAAAGGTCAACTAATCTGTTTACACAAATTTTAATCCTACAGTCCTCTAATTGAGTTTTAATGATATTACAATGATAAGGGTTCTTCCCAGTGGAGTCTTAAGGTCTGTTCAGGATTGTGGAGTCGCTAAGTGGAAGTTTTTAGCTCTTTTCAAAGGTAAAAGGCTTTATGTTCCACCACCATATTTATTAGATACCAATCTGAAATATTTTTGGGTTTTCTGAGTTATTTTTCAGTCCTTTCAGTTGTTAAGAGTGTCCTAAATCTATTTCAAAACTTAGCTATGGTTATGAGACAAAGACAGTCTACTCTTATGGCTAAGCTAGCTTATTTTTCAAGGTTAGATAAAGCCTCATGGGAATCCTAGGGCTTGCCTAGTTTGTCACTGATTCAAACAAGCTTCATCATGATTACCATTTCTTGGTAGTGCTTGAAAAGGCTGCTTTTTACTCACTAAATAATGTTTTTTGGCTAGATATGTTATGCCTAATGGTTCAACCAGCTAACAAAACAACATCATTAAATCAAGAGATTTCTGATATGTCTAAAGTATTCAAAAAGATAATAACTTGATCCCCAGTGGAGACGCCAAAAATGTTAGCACCCTGTAATTAGCAAGATTGGAAAAATCCCAACTGCAGGGAGAACATAATTTCAACCACTTTGGGATTCTAGGATCTAGCCCTCCTGAATCCGGAGAGGGATCTCTCTAATAAGTGCAAAGATGGATTTGTCTTTGAAGTCTTGGGTAATGATATTAGGCTATTTATGAAGGCTGAGGGTTTTGTTTTTTTTTTGGATGGTTGAGCATGATTATTATTTGAGGTGGAAAGTTCTAAATGCACAAAGTTTAAAAGGTGTGAAGTTGCAAGAAAATAGAACAAGCTTTGGCCAAGAAGATAGATAATTGCAGGTTTTAGTCCATTGGGCTATGGAGGAATAATAGCGTTTTAATTGAAATAGCAAGGTTCAAGAGTGGTCTATGGGGCAAGTCATCTATGTCCAAGGATCTCTTCAAAGTTTGATTTATGGACTGAAATGAAACAATAAGAAGGGGAATTAAACAAATGAAGAACAAAGAGCAGCCTAAGATCAGGAAAGTACTTCTAAACAAGCCTAATTTTGACATACATTTAATAAAGACATAAAATTAATCTAAGATCAGGTCAGTACTTATAAAATAGCCTGCTTTTGATGCACTTTCAATAGAAAAACATTTTAAAACAGAGGGAAACTGGAAGGCAACTGTTGGAGAAGAAACTAGAGGGTCGGGCTCACCACAAATCCTCTCCTAGCTCTGCTTTACATGGTAACTTTCAAGAAAAACACAAAGATAACAAAGAATGGCCTAATATCTGGTAAACGCTTCAATACTAGCCAGCTTTCAACACATTCCAAGGGAAACATTCAGACAATTTTTGGGGATAAAACTAGGACTAGGGCAAACCATATCTTCCTTAGTTCATCTCTACTTAACATATAATGAAAATAACTTTTAAGAATAACATTTAGCTAAGGAAATATGACGAGGTAACGCCAGAATTCCTATGCTTATTACTGAATTAAATCATTCCTAAATAACACAAATTGGAAGAAAACATGTAGATAAATATTTTCAGTCAGAGAAGGGTACTGATATACAGTAGGTCTTAACTCTATGCATGTTGTTCTTTATAAGAGAAGATGAACACAATGAAAACAGAAATAAAATAACAATTTATAAGAAGAAACAACATCATCGTCGACATAGACCAGGATCCCATAAATCAACTTTTATTGATGCTCCAAACCAGTTACAGCTCTAAGTCCAATGCTTTATCTTAACAATCATCTACACTTCCTAGACAAACTTATCTATCACAAGCAGAGCTTCAAGAGCCAGTGAACACTATTTACAGGTAGAAGTCTCAATCTCAATTACATTTCAAAGTTCAACAACCAACCCTTTTCTAATATTCTCTAGTAGTATTTATAGAAGAATGAGGAGGTGAGATCGCATAAAAGATCTCCAAAGATAATTAATATAGTCTTAATGGCTTCTCGGCCTTCAGGGGGCTCGATGAGGAAGTTTACAGATGTTCTGTCTGTATTAATGTTTTTAATTTAAGATTAAGCTTGATGGGAGATCTTATTAACTTTTGAGGCTCTCTGTTATGTTAATGTAACTCTGCTGATATTTTGTCATTAATTTTATTTGCAGAATTAAATCTCTGGATGCGCTAAGACAAATATCTGATCTTGATCAATAACTTCGGCCTCTGTTTGAATGCTTTGAGGCATAGGTTTCACTGTGGTAGTTGGGAGGAATCAATTTGCCTCAGATGTGGGGGTGGAGGCTTTCCTGTCGAATAAAACACTTATGATTTTCTTTTAAATGTGTCTTAATTGGGAGGATTAGGCTTTTGATAATCAATCTTAGCTGTAATCCCCCATAAATTTGTCCTCAATCTTCCATTCTGGTGCGTTCTGTCTTCGACACTGATACTCTTTGATTTTTGATACATTTACTATGTCTTTTTGGTGTGTAGTGCTGCGTAGGGCTCGTGAGGCATCAATGCCTTTGAAGCATTGATGAGACGTGAAAATTTTAACCCATGGATGGCTTCCTTTTAAGTAATCAAAGGCATGAGAATTGAAACCCAGCCTTCGGCTTTTTTCTTCGGCACAATAGAAAAAAAAAATTAATCACACTTAGCAAATAATATATCCGGACTTCAAAACTTTTGATAAAACCAAGCTGTATAACCATTTCAGGTCACAAAAGGGACTTGCTGACGTTAGGGTGTTTGTGACCGAAATTTTTATGAAATCTGCCATATAAAGTTCCCTGAGTCCATTTTGGGGCCTGCTAATGTCAGCCCAAGTGTGACTTGAAATTTTTTTATTAAATCCACACTATAAACTTCCCTGGGTCCATTTTGGGGCCTGCTGACGTCAGGGTGTTTATGACCCGAAATTTTTATGAAATCCGCCCTATAGAAATTTCAGGTCCGGATTTCACAAGACCCGGTCCAATCAGTTGCTGTCGCATGTGTGCTGATGTGTATGCTGACTAGGCATTGGGACCACTGGTTCTGTGGGACTGCTGACTACTGTTGTGGCCGTGGGGACCAAGCCAACTGATTGTGGGCCATGGTTCATGCTATACCTTAGCTTATCCCTCGAGCTTCTTTTGAGCGTGATCACCGTCCGATGAGCCGGCCGCAGATCGGACGGGGTACATCAATATCGTGTTGAGCCCATAGTCTATATTTAATGTGTATGGAGGGCAGTATCTACAAACCTCTCAAGGCCACGTGTCGGCCTGTGGCATTGATCGCATCCAAACATGGAATACAACTTTCCTTTCAAAGGCGGTGTGATCAAAACTGCTATGGTTTTGTACAGTGATTGACCGTGGGGTTAACCCAGGGCTAACGCAAATCATTTTATTCGCTCTAGCCCATTAAACTCCAGGTTCAAACCTCAGAACTGTGGCTCCATTAACTCATTCCTGATTTATTTCTACTATAAGCGGGTTTCTTCCTTTGGACAAGGTTCGCAGCTCCTATAGGCAACACCATTAAACACCTGCACAATACAAAACAACATTATAATATCCTACGTTATTTGGTTTTACTGCTTCAGAGGGTGTGGGGAGGAGCGTGGTTGTTGGATGGCATCAACCAACGGTGGGGTGGTAAATATGATTTTCATGAATGGAAGAAGGGGAATCACGAAAATAGAGGAGTTTTATGGAGGAAATGGGAGCAAAATGGAGGTTAGTTTTTTCAAGTGGAAGTAGGGGAAAATGGATGATTTTGTAGCAGTATTTCCTCATGAAATCAACAGAAATCCAGAGTGTAAAATGGGCATAGTAGGGAATATTTTGGACAGAGGAATGAGGCCTTCAAGAGTCTTCAAGAGATAACACTTTTTTGCAATAAAATTTTTTCCCTGAAGGCTCCAAAAAATGATTTAGCCACCTTTTGGTATAACAAATTTCATAGGTGGCTAACAACACTTGCAAATCAGAAGTGGGCAAAGAAAGTTAGCATACAGGATGGTGAAAGTTGTGATGCTTGTCAAAGATAGATTTATCATGCCTAAGGATCAAGCGAGGAAGATGAAAAATAGGTGTCTTAGTCACCCACACTCAGAAATGTCAAAAGAGGGGATATAAACATGTTTTTAGTTTCACGATGCAACCAAAAAGAGGTTTGAAAGTGCCAAGGCCTTCAAGGTTGAAAAGGGGCCATTTCCTTTCTCCCGCAAGCTGACACCAAAACAAGAAGAGCTAATTTGAAAATTTTTCAAGTCACCTACAATAAAAGGTCAAAAAGGATATCACTCAAAGTGACAAAGTGACCAAAAAACTCAAAACATTAGAAAAAGTGCGTTTTGATTTTGATTTATTTTTCCAAGGGTATAAAGGCATCTTATTTATCATTTTAGCTTATTTGTCACTTAAAAGGATAGTCAGGAGCTTTCAAGGTAATTTTCTAGGTTTAAGTGAGAAAATTATGGGCAAGGTCACCGGCGCTACACTCAGGAGCTAGTGTTGCACTCACAGGACTCAGCGTTGTGTGAATAAAGGTTCCCACAATGCATTTTTTGCACTGCGATGTGCATATAGCCGCACGTATTGCACTTACAGCTTGGTGCTGCACCCAGACAAGCCTGACACACACAGGGGCTCAACTTTGCACTTAGAGGCTAACCCGACAAGCCCAGTGCCATCCATAAAGGCCCGACAGGCCTGCACGCGAACAACGCTCTGCTCAGAGGCTGACCCAAGAGGCATGATTTGCCCGACGTTGCGCACACAGGACCCGACTGGCCCAAGTTTCTGCCCAGCGTTGTGCTTAAGGCCAGAAGTCCTTTTCACTTGCAAATTTACCTCAAAAATCACAAAGGACACCTTCAAATTTCCTTCAAGGACTTGCATAGGAGTCAAAGGTGGTAAGTGGACTTTTTTCCTTCTCCTCAAGTGGTTTTTGTATTTGATAATTAAGGGAAAATTATCAAACCCTAGTGCCTAAATGAACCCTAAATATTCATGCCAAACACCTTGTTTTGACCTCCCAACAAACAATTATCACTCAACCAGTGTGAGATAGGGTAATTGAAATCAATCAAGATAAACCTTCCACAAGCTCAAAGCAACTCAGCCCTAAACCCACCTCCATCTCACTCATTTGAAAAAATTTCCCCCACCATCATTTCTTTTCACCCCTCCTACCCCAGTTTTATAAGTAGGCCCAAGTTTGTCTAAAAACCACCAGTCACCATGTGAGGAGAAGAAAGGAGTGATAGCAGTGAAGGAAGCCAAGTTCCTATAAGGCCAAAGAAAAAGGGAGGTAAGGTCAATAGATTTGAACCCCAGAGCACAGTGGATATTACTTCATCTCCCATGATTCTCACATGCTTTCAGAATGTGGGTTGTTTTCAGTTTTGTGAGAATGTCAACAAGTGCAAAATCACCTAGAGCTTACAAGGTTGTTTGTCT
The DNA here is from genome assembly GCA_034641835.2 of Pinus albicaulis. Lineage (NCBI taxonomy): Eukaryota > Viridiplantae > Streptophyta > Pinopsida > Pinales > Pinaceae > Pinus > Pinus albicaulis. The sequence goes on from CM076582.1 coordinate 270,093,483, forward strand.
CAACTTACACAATAAAAAAACCTAGCAGGGATGGATTTTGAGCTATCAGAAAATTCAATCTCTAATGCTACAGGTATACCTGCTGTCGGTGACAAATGGTTCAAGAAGGTAAAGTTGGACATGAGCCATTATGAGATATTTATTAAACCTAGGTACAAAGAGGGCTGCAAGGCTATTTTCCCTTTCTCATACATACTAGAGAGGTATGCACCCCTAATAAAGGTTATCATGAAGTACTTTACCTGTGAGGGGAGATACTCCAAACTTTATTCTTACCATGTTAGACTCCTCATTCATTTTACTAGCATTAAAATGATTCATTTTCCTTACTGCTTGCATAGGAGTATTGACAAGATGTTTTCTATTGTCTTGAGGAGGACCTATTCCAAAAAAATGCATAGTTTATTCCACCACCCCTTGATCAAGATGGTGGTCCTACATCAGCTAGAAAAAATGGCATACCTTAGGAGATGTTCATAGCCCATGAAGTCTTCACAAGCCCACAACCCCATCATTAACCAAACTTACCCTCATCATCTCATCCTCCTCCCTCTACTCCTTCATCACCTACCACTGACCATACCTCATCCTCTACACCTATATCACCTCCTCAAGGAAACCTCCTTTCCTCCCCTTCTCTGGATGCATCAGATGAAGAAGGAAGTGGAAATGAAGGATCAAGTGAAAATGAGGGAGAGGATGATTATGAGTCAAACCAAAATGAAGATGAAGGAGATGATGAGTTGATCCCACAAGAGGTATAAGGCATGGAAATAGAGGAGGTTTACGATTATGAACAAAATGAAGAAGGTGAGAGTGACCATGAGTCAAGCCAAAATGAGGATGGGGGAAATGGTGAGTTAAGCCAATAAGAGGCAGTGAACATGGAGACAGAGCAGGGTAATGACAGTGAATAAAATGAAGGGGATGACGGTGAAAATGAAGAGACAAATGATGAATAAATAGAGGCAGATGATGAAGAGGAGGTCATCAATAAAAGAGAGGACATGGAGGTAGAGGAAAATGATGAAAAGGAATAAAATTATGATGAGATCAATGATGAGGAAGAGACAAATGAAGAAGAAATAGATGATGAAGAGGAAAAAAATCATCACATTCATGAAATTCATGACAACAGACAGCTCCACAATGATGATGACAGTGCATAAGATAAAGAGGAAAGCAGTCTTAATGATGAACAAAATGAAAGTGAAGAAAATGCAGAGGGTGATAATGAAAATTATGACTAGAAGAGTGAAAGGGAAATTAGCTGCAATGAAGGGAAAAATGAAGAGTTTGATGACAGTAGCAAGGACCACATCCATGGTCAAGATACCAACAAGATCACACTCACACCTCTTCCATTGACATATCAAAGAGGGCCAAGGCTTGTGTTTTTTTCCTCTAAAAGGCAAGGGACCATGCCATCCACCTCATATCAGCCACTAGACAAAGGTAAACAAAAGGTAAAGGAAGAAGAATAAGATCATGTGGTGGAGAGGGAGTTTGAAATCATTCAGGTGGACAGTGATGAGGAGAATGAATAAATGATCTCAAAATTTCTCATCCAAAACAAAAATTCACTCATTGAACACCTCCAAGAAAATCTGAATAGGGCCAAGAGTGTAAATGATGCCCTTGACTTTGAGAACAAGAAGCTAGGAGTACAAATTATTATTTATGAGGCTAGAGCCACTAAGGCCTGAAAAGAAGCCCAAAGGGCGCAGGTAAAACTAGAAGAGTTCATGGGCACTTATTAATAAATTGAAGATGAGGAAGGAAAATTGAGGAGGAGACCTAGAACCATGGGGTTCAAGAAGGCATTAGCAAAGCAAAGGGAAAAAGAATCAGCCGTAGCATAGTAGCTCCCTCTAGATGAGTTGTTGGCCATGGAGATAGCACATGATCGGGAAACTTGGTTGGAAAGATCCAACATACACTTGGAGGCTAATTTGAAGAAGGAAAATCAGGATCTTGATCTTTAAAGGAGGATGACTAAGCATTATGCCCGGAGAAACCAAGTTGTAAGGGCTAAACTCGTAAAGGCTCAAACCAAGATCCAGGCACTAAAAGAGGAAAAAAGAAAATTTAACCTTGGAATATTGGGATGATATTCTCTACAGGTCTCTCAAAACCCATGAGGCACACATCCACCAAATTTGAGAGAATTTTGACAATTTTTGGTTTTTTTTAATTTTGGAGGCCTATAAGCGCAGCACACCTGGTGCTAAGTTTTTTCCTCAGGCATCCTCAAAGGAATAAATTTACATTTTTAGATTTCTTATTCCTATTAAACTATGCTCACAAATTTTCAGAGCATTTGGAGCAATTTCTACCCCTCAAAAGGTCACAAAACACCTCATTTTCTACCTTTCTGCCTCATTTTTATGCTTTGTGCCGCGCTCAAAGCAGTTTTGGTAATTTGGATTTTTGGAAAGTTTAAAGTATCTCAATAAGAAAAATAATGTTATATTTGGAAATTAGACTTAGCCATCTTTCCAACGGGCCATCATGGGGAAAATTTCGACATCGGGAATGTCACCAAAACTTGGTTGCAAGTGGACCTATTTTCTGCCCCAGAAGGTGCTGTGCGTTCAGACCAAATTGGGAAGTTTTGGCCAAAAGTAAAAAAAACACACTCATTCATTGAAAAATGATAATTTAATGTTTTTTGAGGAAAATCACTCTAAAATTAGGTGCTAGGAGTTATTTTTGAATTTATTTCATGGGATATTTTGTGCCCTGGGCCTTGCATGGTCTCTTGGGCATTAATGACATTTATGAGTGATTTTGACATTTTCCAACCCTATCTAGGGTTTTCCCCTCCTTTGCTAAATAAATAGAGCATTAGGGCTTCATTTTAAATGTTGGAATTTGATGACTCTTTGGAGCAATACATATTTTTTTTTGGAGATTGGAGAAGAAATTGGTGTTGTGGAGTTTCTGAATGGCTTGTCTTGATTGATGATGGAAAAGGATGCTTGCAAGATCCCTGAGTTTGGTTAATGGTGATTTTATTCCTTTTAGTTATTGTTTTCTAATGTATCATTGTGTTTCATCGTTCTAAATTGTATTAGGACAAAGGTTTTATACTAAGAAATGTTTTCAAAGGCACCTTAGCTTTGTTTTTTCTTCACTGCCTCTATGTTTTCCTCTACTGGGCCTTCTTACAGAATTCTTAATTTCCCTCTAGAGCCCCCAAGCTTGTTTATTTCATGAATGGTTAAATATGGTAGGTATCAAATATTATTTATGGTTAGCCCTGCTTGTTTGATGTCTCTAAATACTATTATTGAGGTCTCTCTCCAAAGTACCATTGATTAGGTTTGCCAAAGAGGCTATGCTTCAATCATACTCATTGTCCATGCTTGAATAATTGTTTTGGAGATCTCCATAGCTATGATCAATGATGTTTAGGCATTCCCTCTTCTTTGATTAAAGTTATCTGTGTATCTTGAATGTTTTCTAACCTTCAAGGTGAAATTACTAGAAGTTAAATGTGTTTCTCGCCTTCTATATTTCATTGGATTGTATGTCTGAAATTCTTATTTGCTTAAGTTGAATCAAAGAGTTATTGGTGTGCCCTGTCTATTGATTTATTCTTCATGCTAAATAGTTTTGAGGTATTTTCTTTTTTTTTTAAGTACATGATAAAGGATTCTTAATTTCCCTTTGTCCTACTTCATTTCACAAACTTGATGTTCACTCCATTTCACAAAAACCTTGAGAATCCATCCAACCAATGCTATATTTACCCTATGATCCACCCTGATTTACTATTGAAACTTTATATGACTTTTATTGACTCCATAGCCCAATGAATTGAATATTTCCTCACTCTATCTATTCTACTTGATCATCTTACCCAACCAAAACAAACAAACAAACCCTACACCTAACAACTAGCCTAAAATCAAAACCCTATAAGAAAACAAGTTCACATCCTTTGCACAAATAGATAGAGCCCTCTCTAAGTCCAGGAAGGCTAGGTCCTATGACTCAAAAGATTTGTCTGATGTTACCCTGTGAATTTGATCTCACCAATCTAAAAAATCACGGGAACCTAACATGTGGGATCATTTCCAGGATTGTGCCTTCTGATCTCAGAAAGTGACTTTCGCCACTCTGAGGACCGCACATATTTTCAAGGGAAATCCACGCAAAGGCACGCTTATTGAAGAAAAATGTGCGCAAAGGAAAACTTATTGAAGAAAAATGTGCGCAAAGGGACATTTTTCCTGAGTACTTGGTGCGCAATTTGATTTTTCCTCTGGACCTTAGGGATTTTTAAAAAATTTAAGATCCTCTAATGTGCCTCAGCCCTGTAAATCCTTCTGCCTAACATTAATAATGTCATATATTCTTGTCCAATTTTCTAGTCATAACAAGGGAGAAACCTCCTTTACAATACATAAATGAATAATTCTTCGATTATTCAAATGAAAAAACCTCCTTTATATATATAGGAGTCTAAGGGGTCACAATATAATCAGAGTCGACATAAAAATAATCATGTAAGGTCACAACATTAACAATAGTGGGATTCTATGGGGCACAATAATAACAATATGGGGACTACATGGGAACACCTATAGTAATAAGGGGGTTTCGCTAAAAATAACAATAAGGGGCTACACTAGTATTATAGGGACCTAACATGACCCTCAACTTCAAAAGATTGTTGTCCTCAATGCTTGATTATTTCAGGACTCTTTTGTATAAGATTCTCATCCTCCCATGTTGAATCTTTAGTAGGTAAGTTCTTCCACTTGATGAGATACTCTGAAATTGATAAAATTTTTAGCTGTCGAGTTTTTATATCCATGACCTCTTCAGGTTCCAATATGATTTTTCCTTCCTCGTCAAGTTTTGGCAATATTGTTTGAACTAGAAGTTTGTCACCTATAACCTTATTTAAGCACAAAACATGTGAAAATGGGTGCACTCGAGAAGCTACAGGAAGCTCCAATTTGTATTCCATAGTACCAATATTTTGCAACACCTTGTAAGTAACATAGTTATTTGGTGATAATTTATTATCCTTATTAGCTTTATTGAGGGACATTTGTTTGTGAGGTTGTAGCTGCAAAAATACTCAACTTCCAACATCAAAACTTCTTTCGCTGTGATATTGATCTTCTTTTTGTTTCATTCAATTTTGCGCCAAAGAGAGGTTATCCTTTAAGAGTTGGAGACCTTTTTGTGATGCTCGATGTTATCTTCCACCGCCTAAAACTTAGAATTTTCCCTTAAATATAATGTGATGGAAGGTGGATGATATCCATAAACTGCCATAAATGGGGTCATTTTTGCTGCAGTATGGAAAGAAGTGTTATGCCAAAATTCAGCTAGAGGTAACTACTTGACCCATTATGTTTGTTTATCAGATACAAAGAAATGAAGATATCATTCCAAATATTTATTCACTATCGCAGTTTTCCCATCAGATTGAGGATGAGGTTTGAGATAATTAAGTACCCAGACAAGAAAATAATTCCATCCAAAAAATTCTAGTCAAAATGGGAACTCTATCGCTTACAATAATCTTTGGGTTTCCGTGTATCTTTGGAATTTTTTCCATAAATGTAGTAGCAACTGTCTTGGATTAAAATGGATGAGATAATGCACAAACGTGTGCATACTTGGTAATTCTATCAACTATCACCATGATGACACTCTTTCCTTCAGACTTGTGTAAATTTGTGATAAAATCCATTCAAAACTCTTCCCAACACTGAATTGTAATGGATACAGGTTTTAAAAGACCCAGGGTCTTAATTGTCTCAACTTTATTTTGCTGGAAAACCATACATTCTGCCACAAACTTTTGAATATCATATTTAAGGCCATCCAAAAATAATTCCTTCTTGACCCTATGGTAAGCTTTTAAAAATCCTGAGTGCCCTCAGGGAGAGGTGTGCAATTCCAAATAATATTTTATTTGAGTTGGGAATTCTTAAAAAGATATAAGCGATCTTTGTAGCATAATGAATCATTTTTCCAGCTAAATGTATCAGATGTACTGGGATATTGCTGCAACTTTTGAATGAGTGTCCACACTTCTTCATCATTCTTCCATTCATCCCTTGCTTCAGTTATCCAATTTGGTTGGATAATAGAAATGACACAAGGCAATGCTTCCACATACTCATCCTTTCTTGAGAGTGCATATGCAACAACATTTTCATTTCTTTTTTTTGTAGATGAATTCAAAGTCATAACCCAAAATATTTGTAACCCATTTTTTTTCTCTTCTGATGATAGTATTTGTTCCAAAAATTATGTAAGACTATCATGATCTATTTTTACCTTGAAGTGTCTTCCCATTAGGTAAGGTTGCCATTGCTTTAGTGCATGTAGTATTTCCAACATTTCCTTCTCATAAATAGGTTTTGGTAAATAATTTCCTTTGATTGGATGACATTCAAAAGAAATGGGTCTTCCTTATTGCATTAAAATGGCACCAATTCCATTTCCTAAGGCATCACAATCCGCAATAAATGTTTTTATGAATTCTGGCATAACTAAGACTGGTTCTTTGCACATTTATTCTTTAAGATGTTCAAAGGCCTTAGTTTCTTATGGATTCCAAGAAAATTCCTCTTTATTTAGTAATTTTGTTAGATGTGCTTCTATTCTCCCATAATTCTTAAAAAAATTTCAATAATACCCTATGAACCAGAGAAATCCTCGCAGATGCTTTATGGTTGTGGGGATTTTCCATTCCTTAATGGATTTAATTTTGTTAGGGTGTACCTTAACACCCTCATGAGATACAATATGACCCAGATATTCCACCTCATTTACTCCCAAGAAACATTTTGAGGTTTTGGCATATAATTATTTATCCTCCAATAGTTTGAGCACCCTATCAACATGTTGAACATGATCCTTCCAAGACTTGTTGTAGATTAGTATATCATCAAAAAATACTAACACAAATTTTATAAGGAAGGTTTTGAAAATGGAATTCATCAAACCTTGAAATGTATAAGGTGCATTGGTAATGCTAAAAGGCATGACCAAAAATTCATAATGTCCATCCTGATTTTTAAATGTTGTTTTCAGAATGTCTTAAGTATTCATTCTAATATTATGATATCCTGAATGAAGATCCAACTTGTGAAGTAAATTGCTCCATGTAGTTCATCCAATAACTCATCAATGACAAGAAATGGAAATTCATATTTAATAGTGAGCACATTTATCCCCCTATATTCGGGACATATGCGCCATGATCCATCCTTCTTGTGCACCAATACTATTGTAGCAGAGAAATAAATTTGAGTAGCTTGAATTATACCGGCATCTAGCATTTATGCAACCATACATTAAATTTCACTCTTTGGGGCATAGGGATATCTGTAAGGCTTTATTTTTGGAGTAACACTTACTGGAATCAAATGAATGTCATGATCATGATTAGGAATAGATGGGAGGCCTTTGGCAGCCTCAAATATCTTTGAATGATTGTCCAAGACTTTTTGGAGATCTTGATAAATATATGAGTTCGATGTCTGAACATCTGTTGAGAATAATTGTGAAATTACTCCTTGTTTGTCTTTCTTTAGAAGCTTTTTCATGCCATTAGAGCTTATTTTCTTTCCTATTTTCCCTATGATACCCCTTAAAAAAAAAAATTCAAGAAAATTTCTTGAAAATTAAAAGCTATTGTACCCAAATATTGTAACCATTAGACTATTCAATACATAGTCCTCCATGGTTAGCTTGATATTATGGAACTTTCCAAATAAATTTATATTTCCTCCATTTTCAACCATCACTTGACACTCCGGTGCTGGATATAGGAAGAAATTCAATTCCTTGGTTATATTACCAAATGTTATGCAATCATCTCACTAAATAGAGGAAAATATAGATCAATGACTTAAAAATTATCCACTTCGAGGGGGGAAACCCTTTTACAATACATAAATGAATAATTCTTGGATTTTTGAAATAAAAAACCTCCTTTCTATATATAGGAGACTAAGGGGTTACAATATAATCAAAGCCAACATAACAATAATAATGTAAGGTTACAACATTAATAATAGTGGGCTTCGATGGGGCACAATAATAACAATATGGGGACTACGTGGGCACAACAATACTACAATAAGGGATATACACTAACAATAACAATAAGGTGCTACACTAGTATTATAGGAACCTAACATCCATCTTTCCAAGGTTTGTTCTAAAATCGACAAGGTGTGCAGACAAAACATTCTCCATGTGCCTGAATTTATGGAAGTATCTTTGTGATCTCCATCCTAAATTCTCTTTTTAATATACGTGTGTAGTCCTTATGCTAACACATCAATCTGTAATATCAATGAAATCCACACTTGAACGATTAGGAAATTGTCAACAAAGGTCTATGCTTTTTATAAGGCCTCCCTCGAAATTCCTCCCCTATCCATATGAACGGAGTTGTTTTATATTTTCTAGCTTTAAAAATTGGTTCTATATCTAAGTTCATGTCAAATTTCATAAAAATATATTTAGCCACCTATCCCTAACCAGGATGATACTTATATATACACAAAATTACTAGGGTCATTACACTATCTCCTCGAACCTAAGAGATACAATCAATGTGTGTTGATATGAAAAACCTAGACTGGAATGTAGAAATGAAATAAAAATCCTAATGATAAATATTCAATGCAATGAATCTATGAATTCATAAATTAGATAATTAGGGAAGATAAAAAATTAGTGGCAAAATGAAAATTACTACACTTGAAATCAACGAAATACATCTGAGTTTTGACCTTTTATGTTTGATGAATATATCTAAATTTCAATAATATATGTCTAAGGGATAAGTCTAAGCTATGACAGTAATAAATTTGAGAATCTATATGCATATAGAATTTAGAAACATATAATTTAAGTATTAAGAGCAAGATCATGGAAAAACAATTAGTGGCTTTCGGTAGCTTTTTACCAACAACAATTTTTCGTACTTTAGTACCTCCTTTTGCAACTATCAATAAGTCTTCCTGACCATATTTTCTTGATTTTTTTCTATTTTCACAATCTCTTTTCATTACATCTCATTGAGTAAATTCTTTATGAGTTCAAAGACCACAATTGTGTAATATCAAGGAATTTTCTAGCCACTTCTGAAGGATTCTTATAAGAAAATTTAAAGGGGTTTTTCTCAACTAAATTCTGAATGGATTTTAATTTTTTTTATCCAGTTGTACTTCTCATGAGACTAAATCTCCCCAATATTATCCAGACCATTAGCATCCTAAATTAGGTTCACATATACTTAACATATAAGGCCTGCATTTCTTTCAACCTCACAAGCTCTCAATATCATTTGTAGACCTTGAAGGAAGATTGTTATAATCATTGGATATAACTAGATTAGTATATTAAAAAATGGCTTTGTGGCATTCCAAAAAAATTAACAGAAGGTGGCCTCTACCCAAACAACAACCTACCATTTTCCAAAATATGTGTTCAACTTGTTTTCCGGGGAAAAATAAAGAGGCTTGACATCATTTCAATCACAAAAACTCAATGTCACTTTGCACTACAACTCAATAGACATCAACATGTAAATTTATGATAGGTCTACACATATTCATTTTTACATTCCCTAGGTTTAGTAATTCCTCTCCCCATGAAAAACTTGGTCGTGCAACATTGTTCTCATGGATATCAGTAAAAACCACTTAAATCCCCAACTTATACAAATATAAAAAAATGATTAAAATAAAATTATCAAATTATCAAATGACAAATACCTACAACTAAAGAAAAACCTACAACCCTGAATCCTTCACTTGATAAACTTGTTCACCCAACCGACATTAAGCGACTCCGTGGATGACGAAGAGTCCTCATTGGGATTTTCTCTAGTACGGATTGCACATATATTTTCCATCAATATTTTTACCAGATTCGACCCTCTAAATAGACTCTTCAAACCAATCACCCACATCATTAGCATTTTTTGAGTGAGTTTGTGTGCAAGGTGTTAGCACAGTTCTATGCTAAATCATGATTCTATTTTAAATCTTTTGTTTTAAGGATAAAACTTTGTAAATTTCAAAACAAAAATTGAACGCTACCGAAATTTCCAGTAGCGTCTATTTTAGCCCTTTTCAGGTAGTCTATTTTAATTATGTTTTATGTTTATTTTTCTTTAACCCGATGCTACCTGGAAATTCTCGTAACTTCCCCTATTTTTTTAAAATAAAAAGTGCATTGGCTTTTTTGTTAAGCCGCATGTTCCCTTTATCGACTACGGTTTTTAAAAACCTTTTATCATGAGGTGGGTCATGTGATAGCAAAGTTTTACATTGAATGATGTTAAGTTGGAGCTGTGGTTATATGTGGAGAAAGCTAGGTGTCAATCCGTAGTTTTTAAAAGCCTACCATTGTTTATCATGTCTGTTAGATGAGTCATTTCATCCACATGTCGAGGTACGTATTATATGTTAAGGTAGATTGTGGGTCTGCAGGTTTTAATGTGATGATCATTTGGCTTAATCACGCATGAACGCTGCCAGAAATTTAGGCCTATAATAAATATACAATGGAGGTGACTGCTAGCTCTAGCTCTACTCATCTCCAGCCACCTGTAGCATATCATTTGTAACTCTACATCCAATTGAAAGTTCATCATGACTAGCACAAGGTGTATGCTATGGTCTAAGTTACTTACCATAACTAAAAATATCATGCATGGGAAGGTGAACTAATGTATCTGTTTTAAACCACTGAAAAGAGAGGAATACCATTAGTTTTGAGTTTAACCGTTGGTGAACAAGATATTCCATTTAGTAGCTTGAGAAATGAGACTTAGATTTTAGACATATTTCATTGAAGACACAACAAAACTTGTTAGGTGAGCTCCCCTAATCTTGACACCTATCATATTTCAGTAGACAACCTTCTTTATTACTGAAGATGACTAAGAAAGGAAGAAATATAAAACAAATTGAACCACAAGGATTTGATCTAGTTGATGCTAATCTGAATGTGAGAAGTATTTTTTTTCAAGTAGGGTGGTATCCATTATGTTCAAGACTGGGAAGCTCTCATTTAGGAGTAGCTTAGGAATTTTCACACTCTTTCAATGGACAAGAAGCAACTATCTATGGTCTTAGATTGTAGGTATCAATAAAGTCAATTGTTGAAGCTTTCAACCTTCCACAGGAAGAGAAAAATGGTTCAAAGGCCAAGTCATCACTGGAGGAGACCTAAATAGTTTCATTAAATATGGACATAGAGATCCCAACTAGGCTAAAGGAATTCCTAGCATTTACCTCAAAAATGAATGGGTTGAGACTGTCAAGCTCATCAAAATTTACCTCACCTGTGAGAGGAGGTATACTCTGATTTTTCTTTATCATATGAGATTTTTGTTTCATATTGTAGGTATGGAGACCCTCAACTTACCATTATTTCTACTGAAGAGCTTGAAAAAGATGTCAACTAGGATTCAAACACACACAGATGCATCATAATATAGCTTATATCATCAAGCTCATCAAAGTGTTGGTTGAGGAAGAACTTAGGAAAATAACCCAATCATGGGACCATTTTTTGTTTTACAGGGCAGGCCAACCTGCCCCTACACCAGATGTTCTAGCTCAACTAGCTCCAGCTTCATAGCAACATCCTCAGCCTGCTAAGAGAACTAAGAGAAATGCTAAGAAGGATAAAATCCATAAAAAGGCTAAAGGAGGAAAAGAAAAGACTCCTTCAATTAAGGTTGAGAATAAGCTGGAGAAAGGAGAAGGCTCATCAATTAATAAGCCTAAATACATGAATATGGTGCCTCCCATTTATCCTTTTCCTAATGTTTATACTAGATCACAGAGAGGAAAGTCTATGACTATAGAAAAATAAAAAACACAGGTGCTACTGGAAGTTTCAGAAGCATACATTCAAAAGAAAATTCAGAAGGAATATCAACCCACTAAGTCTGATGAAGAGCTCCTAAAAGATGCAGGGTATGAAATTAGAAGAAAGAGAAGGAAATAGGATTAAAAAACTATTGTTGGTAGCATAAAAAGACACACTAGAGAAAACAACAAGTTTAGGCTCAAATTTAAGGCCCTAAATAATCCAAGTTTGCTGATAGAGGTCTTATATGTAAAAGGAAAATCTGAAGGGTTAGAGACTATAACCCTTTCAATTGTAGAGACTAATGACTCCAAGAAGAAAGATAAGGGTTATTCCCCTTTATACCAACAAACAAATTCCTAAAAAAGAAGAAAAATGAAAAAGGGTTCAAAGGAGAAAAATTAATTGTCAAAGAAACAACCACCAGGACCATAAGATCAAGATCAGTTGCTGACAAAAAATCAGATTTGGACAAACTTGTAGAGGTTGCAACCCATATAGAAGAAAGGTAAAAGGGTTTCCTAATAAAACATCTTTTTTCTTACTAAGTACATTTTTGAATAGCAGCTCAAGTTTCAAAGTGTATAAGTTTGCATAGGTGTTTCAAGTGTTTGTTGTGAATTTTTGAAAAAGAAACAGAGCATTGCGCAATTACAGGTTTTTACCGAAATTTCCGGTAGCGCCTGTTTTAAATTATTTTTGACAGCTCAATAGAATTTCTGAGCCAGTTCAAAAATGATAAGGACTCATAGCGGTATTTATATGAAAATTGATGGTTGATAAGTTTTTATGAGGTTATTGAAGGTCACATTTAATGAATACATATGGTTGATAAAGAACCAAAGTCATGGAGAGACAAATCAATAGAACAAGGGGCAGCATGTGAGAACACTCAGTAGTACAGTCCAAAATTCCTGCGCTTCTCTTATCTACATATATCTTGTTAATTATATTTTGATGGGATATATATTTAATGTCCTATAAAACCTATGTAATTTGAGGACGAGTGTGTAATATCCCAAAATGGGAATCACATAGAAAGCCTGCTAAAATAACGCACTTCTAAGAATTCAGTGCACTGAAATGAGTTTGCAACTCCTGGATCCCTTATATCAGCTTATCTAAGAACTAAATCCAAAAGGAGAGAAAAAACAAATAAAACTAGGTGGGTTAAATAGATCCCCCCACAACCTAGTCTAGCTGAAAAACACTTAAAGAGAGGGGTTGTAGCTATATGCAAAGGACTGCTCCAGAAATAATGTAGTTTATCAATTTATAAGCATGTGTAATGTTCCAAAATTTTAGCCTCAAAGCTAAATGGAACATTAGAGTTAGCAGCAGCTTTAGCCAGTGAATAAATGGGTATAAAAGCCCATAAGTCTCCTAATGGTGATAAAAACAATCCAATTGTGAAAGGGGACACTCTTTCTAGCTTAATAAAACACCTCCATGTGTGAACAGGGATAAAATCAAGCTGCTTTGACTAAGTCAACAGCGCAGTTGTGGAGGAGGATGAATCCAAGGAGGAATAACGTAGTTTTGGAGGGAGATGTATATTTGGATAGAGATGACCTAATTGAGTGGGGCTAAGGGAAAGAAAACTCATATTTTATATAAGGAAGAGGATGGCAGCATTATTCATCATGTCTTAGATTATTTTTCATGTCTGCTCAGACTTTTGCTTCCTCTTGCTATTTAGCAGAGTAGCAGTGTTGTTTAGCACCGGGTGTTCCCGAGCGGGAATCCCACCTCTTTCCTTTGAGGAGCCTCATTGGGAGAGTTTTCATTCATCATTCCACATCATGTTTTCAGGTCAAGCTTCAGCCAACTTCATCAGCGCAGTTTTGCCATAGATTGTGCAGTGTTGCTGGGTGCAACAGTGGAAGGGATTGGAATCCTAGTTTCTGAGCTAGTTTCTCATTGGAGGAAGGTTTCCTTCACTTGAGGGACCCCGTTTGGAGAGCTCTGTTAACCACCTATAAAAATTTTCATATCAAATGGTGGCTAAATCATTCTATGAAGCCTTCAAGAAACAATTTTATTGCCAAATTGTTAGTTCTTGAAGTCTTATGAAGATAACTTATCCTTGACTTAATCTTCACTATTGTTTCCCTCTTAAATTCTAAAAAAAAATATGTTGTTTTCCTGAAGAAAAAGACTGCTAAAAACCCATTTTTCCCTTTCATTTTACCCCTCCTTTCACTCATAATTAACCTACATTTGTATTCCCTTTTTCCTCATGAAATTCCTTTTCTTCCCTCATTTTCCTTCCTTCCCTTCATAAAAACCCTTAGATAAGGTTTAAAACTCCTTTTTTACCTTATCAGAAGCTTCAAAATCCTTTGAAATCCGTGAAAAATCATAAAAAAAATCCTTTTTGTGCTAAGGCCTTAAGCTTTTTCGGCCCTAGCCCCCAGCCCCTTTCTTTCCACATAAAACCGACGTTAAGACCAAGCACTGAGGCCTAATCGCGCAATCCCAATCGGAGTTCCCCTTTTGTCTTGTCACCTTTCGCTTTTAAATTTCCGATTGTGATTAAAGCCTTTGTATATAAAACCCTTCCTGAAACATAAACTTTCCTTTATATTATATTAAAAACCCACTTTTCCTATGTTTTATCAAGACCCGACAGTTCATTTCTTGGTGAATTGTCAACTGTTGATATTTCTCACCATACCCAGATCCAACAGTCCACATCGATCTATTCCAAAGTCCACTTTTCTACCTTTTTCATTCACAACTTAATCTCCGTTTTCGATCTGGTTCTAAGATCTACGGTCCTTACTCAATCGCATCGTGAAAACATTTTGTGCCATTTATCTCTCCTCCTCCGATTATGATCATTGCGATTCAATCTAGACCGTCGAATCCACAAGAATCGATGGTTGAGATTGATTTCCCTCCACCATAGCCCTCTAGCAATAAACCCCATAGATTAATCTCAACCGTATATCTCTCTAAGATCTAATGGCCCTCATGTAATCGAATCACAAAAAACCATTCCACCTTTCCTCTCTCCTTCGCTGATTGGCGATCTCACGATTGGATCTGGGCCGTCCATTTCATAGATCCGATGGTCCAGATTCGAATCCTCACCCTTTGTTATTTTCATAAAACCCCACTGTGTACAGTCTTTCGGTGAATACCCACCGTTGATTTTTGCAGATCAACGGTCCACAATCACCCATTCTCTGCCCGATCCCTGTCTCATATTCCATTTCATTAACCCCAAAATTAAATCTGAGCTGTTAATCTATTTGATCCTATGGTCCATATTCAACCCGACAGGCCCAACTCCTTTGGGACCTACCTCCCCTATCGATCAATCTGAGTCGTTCATTCCTATGATCCGACGGTCCATATCAAAACTGCCTTTGCTCAGCCCACCATTTTCCGCCAATGCATCTTAGCTTCGTCGCACTCTCCTCATAACCGTTTGATCTAAAACCCCAGAGCTGACGGCCAGCACACGGTTTTCACGTGATTTCACGTCCGAAGGTTAATTTTTCAAATTTGGGTGATATGGGTGGTTTTAAAAAGCCACGTGTCAACCAAAGATGCATATCACATTCAAAAATGCAATACCTCATTTCCCTCTTTTCTCCACGCAACACCAATGGTTTCTTTGGCTGAAACCGCTTTTCCCGTTTACACTACATTCCCTCGGTTTTAATCTCCACCGTTGATCTCTAAGATCTAACGGTCCTACTTTAATCTTGCCTTTTAGTTCATCGCCCTCCACCCATCCTCCAAAGGACTTCATAAGTGAATCTCTGTCGTTGATCTCTATGGATGATCTAATCCGACGACCCAGAATCTTTCAGAAACCCCGAATTTCATTTTAACCCTTTGTTAACTCCACCAAAGGTTTTCGCCCTTTTCCTTTGTAAATTCCTCCATTTCATTATAAATGTTTCCCCTCTACATTATATTTTCCCGATCAATCTCGACCATTGATCTTTGCAGATCAACGGCCTGGACTTAATCTCCTGCACATTTTATCCACCACCTCCCCATCTGACCCCATCGAGCAATCCTCGCCCTTGGATGCTTTCATCCAACATTCGCGATCTAACCTAAACCTCTGAAGCAGTTTAAGCCTTACCCCGCATGATTTTCTTAATTTTTCTTTGTTTGTGTAGGTTTTAATGGTTTTTCAATTGTTTTAAAAGAAAATTGAAGGTCGGGGATGAAGATCCCTCAGGCCATTCTTTACAAGGAAGATCACTCTGCAGGGTTTCACGTCATGATTCACCAGTGCCTCATGAGCATTGGCGACATTATAAAGCCCTCTGTAATGCCTGTGAAACAAAAAAACATAGCAGACATTAATCAAACAAAGAGTATCAATGTTAAAGAAAAAATCACAGCAGAGACGAAGAATTGAAGTTTGTTAACACAGTTTTGAGGGATTACTGCCTAAAATCGACTATCGAAAGCCTAATCCACTCAATCGAAGACAGTATGAAGTACATAAGACAAGGATTATGCCTAATTTGGCCTGAAACACAAAATTAAAGCAAATTAACAGTGTTTTAGGGAATAAAAAATATATTTATCAATCCAGCAAGCCTCCACTGCCACATCAGAGGCTAATTAAATCTTCTCCAGCTACCAGAAAGACACCTACAGCCTCAAAGCAATCAAAGAAGGCCTAGTTATGACCAGAACAGAAGATATTAGCATAAAGATAGCTGAACAGTTATTTCAAATCAAAGAAACTAATTTAAACTGTCAGAGAATTTATTACAAGGATAATAAATAGCCTTAAAGTCAAAATCTTTTAATCTGCTAAGCCTCGAAAGCAGAACAAAGTTATGAAACAGAGATATAGATCGAGTGTATTCCTGCCTTATGCCTTGCATGGTTTTCAAGGTAGATAATTGCATTAATTGTAGAATTTATGATACTTGAACACAAGAAATATTTCCACCTCCTCATTTTCCTATAAAACCTTCTTGAGGAGTGTTGATCCCCAAAGATGTCTTTTTCTTTCACCAAATTTCACTTCATTTCCTTTGTCCTTTATCAGTTATAGGCTTAAAATATCAATAGGATTGATTAAATTCACTTTAATAATGCATAAAATGACTGACTTACTATACTTTTGTGATTTTGTTGTTGTAGTAATTTTTTACTAGACTTAGCTACAGAATGCAGCCATTCTGTAGCTAGTTGCCTATTCCGCAACTATCTTCATTTTCACACAGGTTACAGGTGTCACTTAAAGGAAAAATGCATATTTTTGAATTCCAAAACTCACCTACATCATTCCTTTCCCTCTACGAAGTCTGAGCAAAAATCTGCAAGTGGGTATGCACGTGGAGGAAACCCAAACTAAGAAGTAGATTCCTACCAGGACAAGGACTCTACAGATGTCTTCAACAAAGTACGAGGCCTCCACAAGAGTTATAATTTGATTTTAATTGAAAAATACACTTATCCCTATTTCTTCTCCAGGGCAGTTATGTATTTCTCTTATAAGAATAACTCGGGAAACCGAGAGACAGTTAGTTAGTTGATGTTTTATTGTTAAGTTGTCCAAGACCGTAATACTCTGTTTTTTTTAAAGCGTTTTCCTTTAATGAAAGAGGAACAACTTTAATACATGATCTGAAGAAATCTTGAAGAGATTCATGTGCTAATATGGTGGTAGAGGGCTTGTACCCCCCGAGAGGCTCTGTGCATATTGTTTAGATAAGTAACTTTAGCTCTGTTTCGTTCCTAATTTAGGCAATTTTCTGAACTTTATGTTTTATGCTCACTTACATCAAATGTTACAGCCAGTCTTGTTCTTGTGAATTGTTCCAAAATATCACTAACACTGAATGAGATAGAACTGTAGTATTTCAGATATTAATTACATTTTATTTCAGCTGTAGTATTTCAAAGGTTAATTGCATATTAGTTCGGTTTTGTTTAATGTATTTTAAGTTTTATTAGCTAGTTGTATTCTAGTTCTGTTACATTAGACTTAAATGCCTTCATTATTTAAAAAATTCTCTTGTTCTTAATCTCTGCTAATACATCATTATCATAGGAACAAGAATTGGTAATGTCATTTTGAAGTCTTGACTGTGCTGCAATTTCTCACAATTTTACAAACTGCCTTTTTCCAAAACTATTCCAAAATATTTCTAACCGTTGAATGAGGCTTAATAGTGACATTTTGAGTTGTAGAATGGATTAATTTTAGTGTCATAAGTTAATTTAGAATAGGTTTCCTTACTATGTTGTAGATAATCTTTTCCAAATGTGTTCCAACAAATTTCTAACCATGGATGAGATTTTCTCTGTGATATTGTAAGTTGTTGTTTACTTAGAAGAATCTCATTGCATTAAACTTATCCTTTTCTCAAGTTGTTCCAACATACTTCTAATGAAATGAATTGGACTGAGTTCATGTTATGAGTTTTTTTTCTTGTCAAGTTTTGCAATCTGTGAATTAGCATTTTCTGTTCCTAGGTGCTATACATAGTTTAGAATAGATTTTACTCTGTTTTAGTGTGACCAATAACTTCTCTTTTCCAACAACTTCGTTCTTTTCCTCTTAGCATAAAAACACAAAACCAAAAACACTAGAAAAACACTAAACACAACGAAGTAGAAAGCAGATACGTAGGCACATATAGTGCACTTCACTTCAACAGTTTACTAGCCCTAGTTGACAATTTATGACATCAATTTAGGAACACTAAGTTGAGCAGACAAGAAGCACATTGTAAAGGGTTGGTTGTTGAACTTTGATATAATACTTGTGCTTGAAACTTTATACATGTAAATAGTGTTCAAAGGCTTTGAAGCTCTGTTTGTGATCAAATAAGTTAGGCTGAGAAGAGAAGATGATTGGTGTACTGAAACATTGGACTTGAAGTATGTAACTGGATTGACATCAATATACAAGTTGATTCTTGGGATCCTAGTCTATATCATTGGTGAAGTAATTCTTACTGTGTTATTGTTTTCCTTTCATGTATGCCATTTTGTTCACTTATTCTCTGATAAAGAACAACAAATATAGAGTTAGGACTTACTGTAAAAGTACCCTACTCTCATTGATAAGCTTTATCTCAAATTTTTCCTCCAGATTGTGTATTTAAGAATGACTTAAGTTAAGTGTAAACATTATCAAGGAATGTTGGTTTGTCCCTTTCCTGAAATGCAAAGCTTGAAAAGAAGTTGTTTAATGTTATTTTCATTATATACCAAGTAGAGTTAGACTAGAAAAGTTTATGGTTTTCCTTGTCTTCTAGTTGTTTCTCAAAAGGTTGTTCTAAAAGTTTCCCTAAGAGTATGCTGAAAGAAAGTTTAGATTTAAAGGTATCTTATCTGATCTTAGGCTGCACTTTTTTTTCTTATTTTTTCTCATCCCTTTTGAAATTAATTATGTGGATTACTGGATTTTTTGTCTGATAAGTTAGCTTCAATACAAGCTTTTCCAAAGAAGTTTATGGTTAGCCCTATCCTTTGGTTGGTTTCAAAACAATTACTTAAAAGGCTTTTCTTGTTTGGAAATACTAATAAATCCTAGTTGAAATTATTTTCTTTTTGCACCCCTTCAACACTTTTATTGTTCCATTCCATCATTTAATCTAAAATATCTTGTGATATAGATGACTTGCCCCTTGGACCACTCTTGAAATTGTTGCACAGTTAAAACCCTTTTATGACTCCATAGCCCAATGTACTAAAAACCAGCTTCATATCTATCCTATCAGCCAAAGCTTGTTCTGATTTCTTATAACTTCAACCCTTTGAAACTCTTTCATTTTAGAACTTTCCACTCAACTAAAAAATCATGCTCAACCATCCAAAACCAAACAAAAACCCTTTTTCTTAATAACTAGCCTAATATCATGCCCAAAAGCATTAAAGATAATCAATATTTGCACTTATAGAGAGATCCATCTCTGGATTCAGGAGGGCTAGATCCTAGAATCCAAAAGTGGTTCAAATGTTCTCTTTGCAGTTTTAGTCTCGCCAATCTACTGAAATTACAGGGAGCTAACATTTCTGGCGACTCCACTGGGGATTTTTGAGTAAAATCCTTAAAACAAGACACTCAGTGTTCAGTGTAGTACAAGAAGCCTTCTTCAAGCACTACCAAGCAAATGGTAATCACGATAGAACTTATTTTGAATCAGTGACAAACTAAGGAAACCTTAGGATTCTCATAAGAGTTTATTAAACCTTGAATAAATCAGCTAGTTTAGCCATAAGAGTAGACTTCCTTTGTCTCATCACTGTAGCTAAGTGTTGAAACAAATTTAGCACACTCTTAGAACCCATAGAATTGAAATAAACTCAAAAAACCCAAAAATATGTCAGATTGGTATTCGAATAAACATGGTGGTGGACCATAAAACATTTTACCTCCATAAGAGCTAAAAATTTCCACCTAGTGACTCCACAATCCTAAACAGACCTTAAGACTCCACTGGGAAGACCCATTATCATTATAACATCTTATAAACTCAGTTAAGAGAGGACATTAGGATTAAATTTTTCTTGTTTAAAAATATCAGTTAGCCTCTTAAAGATTGTCATATTTGGTTAAACTTTTCTTGTTTAGTTGGGTCTGAAAAACACAACATAGTGGCTCCTAGAAGGATTCATACTAGAGCCTACCCTGACCCAAATCCCCCTGAGATAGTTGATAACCCCGAAGGAATACTTAGGAAGTCTCCTGAGACCAAATCTTCAACTATTGTTAGATAACTCCATCGAGCTAGTTCTGTTCCTGAAAACCTTACATCTCTACAAGAATCACAAGTTAACTTAAGAAATCCATTTAGAACTAGGTCGCTTGATGATATAGATAAGCTAGATTTAGAGTCTCCACCATCATCCCAAGATAGAGGTGAACATCTTGGTAGTAGAGAAACTACTCCACTTGATTTACATTTTCTACATAATTTTGGTTTCTCTCATCCTAGATCAGCTCAACAATCTCTTCCTAGTCCATCCACTTCTGCTACCCATACACCCATTGTCCAAAGCACTCCACTTCAACCCACTTTCCCTCTTTTTAATCCACCCCTTGTAAATCCACCTCCACCTCCTATCATGGCAACATGGTATGCCCCCTTGGTCCTTCCTTTACCCTTAGTCAATCTTCCACAGGACTGTCAATCCAAGATACCATTGTATGATGCCAGTGGTGGTACTAGTACTTCACAACATGTGGATAAGATGAATGAATACTTTGACAAAAATGAGATTGATGATGAATCTATCAAACTTAGATTATTTTCTCAAAGTTTAGGGGGAGAATCAAGAAAATGGTTTAAAGTCTTAACCTCTCACAGTATTAATGATCTTCAAGCCTTCCATCAATTATTCTTAAACAAATGGGAAGTTAAGAAAAATCCTCTCCAAATACTTTCGGACTACAAGAATCTTAAAAGAAACACTGGGGAAAGTGTTTAATCTTACTACACTAGATTTAATAGTGTGTATAATGCTTTACCCCCAGAATTAAAACCTCCACAAGGTTCAGCCTTAAACAAGTTTCCTGAAGGCTTTGATCCTAAAATGGCTTATCAACTTAGAGAATGAGACCCTCTAACTCTAGAAGATATGCAAAAAGGAGCCTTAGCAGTGGAAGTTAATCTAATGGAGAAAAGAGCTAGAATGAGAAATGAGAAGAAAGTATCCTTTAGGGAAGAATCTGTGCCTTCCACATCTAGCTCAAAGATGGAAATAATGATGGAGGAAATGATGAAAAAGATGAGCATACTTGAGAGAGCACAAGCTATTCAAAATCAATCTGCTCCTCAAAACAGAAATCATAATCAAAATCAGAATTTTAGGAGAAACCAACCTCAGAATAGACCAAGGGAGGATGATCAAGAGATTACCCCTCCTTTTCATCAAAACTATGTGAGTGAGGTTGATGAAACAATAGAACAAATAGAGGAAGATGACATAAACATGTTGGGAATTGATAATGGTACTTTTGATGTTCGTTATAATAGAAAACAAGGTCTGTACACACCCTATGATGATGGAAGACCAAAGGATGAATATTACTATCAAGAGCTAGAAAATGTCATCATAGAAACTCCAAAAGAATATGACCTTAGGAGTAAAAAGAATCAGGAAATTCCCAAAACTAAACCTCTGATAAATCTGCACAAAATAGCTCTATAAATAAACCCAAAATTATAAAATAGAGAGAAAAAACAAGGGCTCTAAATTCCGGTAAAAACAAAGAGAAAATCACTCAAAACAATGAAAAATAGAGTGCAGATCTTAGCAGCGTTATCACATTAGTTAGTGCTCCTGTTAAAACAATTTTAACCGATGTAAGTAGAGAAAAGCAACAAGCTGATCTTTTTGATAAAATGGTGGTTAACAAAACTGAAACAAACATTGTAAAAAGTCAGCTACCTTTTAGTTTGGAGTAGAAAATAGCCAAGATAAAAATCTTTGTTCCACTTATTGAATTAGCCACCCAAAATGTGTATAGATCCAAAAATTTGAAGGTTTTTAACATAGAAGAGAATAATGATACTGCCAATCTTAATGATGACCAACCAGAGCTCATATTTGGTCCTAAGATTGACGGTAGATATCAAGAAGGACCAGTTCCTCCTCTTTATGTTAGTTTAAAGATTCATGAAAAAATTTTACATAACACTATGCACGATTCAGGGGCCTCTCATAAATTAATGCCCAAAGCTGTAATGGAGAGCCTAGGCCTTGAAATCACTAGGCCATACAGATATCTTTACTCTTTTGACTCAAGGAGAGTGAAATGTTTAGGTTTAATCAAAGACCTTTGTGTAAACTTAGCACAAATTTCAGCCAAGTGTTTAGTAATGGATATTGTAGTGGCTGATGTACCCCCCAAATATGGTATGTTATTATCAAGGTTGTGGGGAGATAAGTTACAAGGAACAATGCAGATGGACATGACATATGAAACCATCCCTATTTTTAATCAAACAAGAAGACTTTATAGGGAGTCTCATATGCAATACATGGTTACTAGCCAAGAGAGACCATAAAAATCTCCCCTTTATTATGTACATACAGGCCTCAATTCATTCATCCTTTTCAATGATGAAACATTCACTGATCAAGAAATATTAACTGAATTAGTGGCAGATATAGAAAAAGAGGAAAATAAGACAGAAGTGTCAAAACCGTTTGCTAAATCAGAAAACTATAGAAAACAATACACAAGTCTAGAGCTAAAAATCAGTCATCCATTGCTTTTAAACCTTGAGAGTCAAGAAAGCAGTCCTCAATGCAATTAAAAACCTGAGGAAATAAGACAAATTCAACAAATTTTTGATCTTCAAGAACAATCCAAAAGAACACTAGTTGAAGAGAATAGTAACCAAACTGATGCACCCCTGAAGTACAACATTATGGAGAAACAAGCCTTTGCCTTGGTCAAAGCCTTAAAAGACTTCAAAGTTTATATTTTACACTCCAATTTAATTGAATTTGTGCCTAACTTGGTTGTGAAAGAAATTCTAACACAGGACCCAGATGGTAAGAGAGGTAAGTGGATAGTTGTGATACTTGAATATGATTTAGAAATCAAGCCCACTAAACTCATTAAAGGCCAAGGTCTAGCTAGATTAATGGCTGAATCAAATTTTGAAGCTCTCGATATAAACATGATAAATGCTTTAGATGAACAAGAGGAACTGTCAACTCCCATTATTAAAGACCATTTTATGAATTCCTCTTGGTATGCTCGTATTCTTTATGTTTTGCTAAATCTGAATACACCTCCTGGCTTGTCAAAAACAAAAGAAAGGTTTTTAAAATTAAAATATGTAAACTACTACATTGTAGATAAATTTCTATATTTGAAAAATGCTAGTGGATTACTTCTTAAATTTTTTCTTGAGAATGATGCAGATAAGGTTAAGCACGAGTTCCATGAAGGAGAATGTGGAGGCCACCTCTACTGGAAGACAACAACCAAAAAAATCCTTAGGGCTGGTTACTTTTGGCCCACCCTCTTTCAAGATGTACACAAGATGATAATTTCCTATCATAAATGTCAACTCTTTGAAGGCAAAAGAAAATTTCTTCCCTTACCCTTGCATCCAATCACTGTTGAAGCTCCTTTTCAATAGTGGGGTTTTGGTGAGGAAAAAAGTCTCGCAATCAAGACCGAGGTTCAGAGGTAGGAGCCAACAAGGGTATCTGCTGTAGTCTAAAACCACACCGGCATTGTCACCCTAATCTGGAGAGAAGAGAGTCTCACCTGAGGTGTGCTGTGACCACATGCAGAAGGGGAATAGATAAATGGGGATGGAGGGATCCGCAACTCATAGTTAACACATAATTGATTTTATCAACATTATTATATATGCAAGAACATTTAGAAGATCAAACAGGTGTTAAGAAAATTAAATTTTAAGACATCACAGACATCATGCATGCATGTAACACATAGAATCAGATAGCAACCTGCAAGCATATTGATAATCTTCAACCAAATCCATAGTTACATCGCTTCCACAACAAGAGCTTTACAAGTCGGTCACAAATATCTTATAGGACAAAAAGATAGATAAGAGAAGCCTAGGAACTACAGAGGTATCATGCTCGGACTGGATTCCCTCTGCAGCCTCTGCTCAATCCTCTTTAGTTGCTTCTGCATTCGTCTCTTCTTTTAATCGGGTGACTGCTATTTATTCACCCACCATCGCAACTACTAGTTCCTCTTGTGTTCTTCTTCAGTGGCTTCTGGCTTCTCTCTTGTTATCTATGAGTTTTGCTTTATGTATTCCACTGTATCTTTTCTCCATTTGTGCTTATGCCTCTACTTTCTTCAGCTATCTCTTGCTTCCTCACAACCATGGTAGCTGGGCTACTCACTGTAGTTGCGACTTGATTTTGACTACCATGTGTCGTTCTGCAACCCAAAAATCCGTTCTTTCTTCAAAATTCAAAACATTCAAAGCAAGTATTAAAAACAAGGGCCCCAACAGGCCCTGACCATAGTTTCTTGACTTGTCCCGAGTCAATCAAAAATCAATGTTTCTATCTCCATCGCCCCGCTGGACCCCATGCCCTATTCTTGCTGTGTGCCTTCATCCTTTTGTCCAAACAAGGGCCCCAACTCTGGGAATTGGTTGAACACTATAGCCTTGAGCTCATTGAAGGTCGTCACAGGTTGCTGCCACCCCTGTAACAATGAATCTATCTCTTCGGCGATCTTGGTGACAACTGCCTCCTCTACATGCACCGGTATAGTCTCGAACACCGTGCCGATTTGGGTTTCGACCTCGGTGGCGAGTTGCTGCATTGTCCTGGCGCTGCATTGGAGGGGCGGGGGGATCTCACGAATTACTTGTTTGGCCATTTCTGAGCTGGCCTTTTTTTGCTGAATCTGCACCTCTAGAGCATCTGCCTGGGCGTATCGCTGGTCCAACCGCGCGGGGTCCATGGCTTCTTGGATCTCCCTCAAAATTTGCTATAACTGTGCTGAAATGGGTGCACTGCATAGCCGGTCCTGTGGTCCTGAAGACCAGAATATTTCTCAAGTTCAGAAGAGAAGATTGCTACAGGCCCTGGAACTCTGGTAAAATTATATTTGTTGAGTGCCTAGCTGCTGTGAAGTAATGTTCCATATACACCAGCGAATTGAGTTCCGGGAACTCCAAAAAGTCTGAGAGGTCTGCATCTATGAGGGTCGCATTGTCGTATTTCCCGACGAGGGACTTCGTCTTATGAATTCTGTTGTCGAGCTCTGGTTCGAGGACTACTGGGTTGGCTTTCAGCATCTTTGCCCAGTGTTGATAAACTTGCAGAATTCGTCTCGGCGTCTTCTCTTGGTGCTGTGCATCTGGATACTTTAGCTGCTCTGATTCTACTTCAATTTCTAATTCTAACTACTCCGGCATTCTTGTGCTTTTTTCCATGTAAGTTATGTAATTACCTGGCACGAGTGAGGTTGATGAGACCCCATAACGAGTTAATTCCTGCTAGAATTCTTCTCGACAATAATCATGCGATCAATCGCGTGCTAAGGTGTATTCTGATAGTTTCTAATGGTGGAATGGGGAAATGGGCGAACACAATGGCTGATGTTACTGTGAATTATGGAAAAATGATTATTGTCAGGTTACTTCTAATTATGGTAATTTATGCTACGAATCTAGACGATCCTACGGAATGATAGAAGTACTAACTGAAATGACATGGACTGACATTGACACGTTTACTGATCCTATGGGGATGACACGTTGGACATGCCCCTCCCCGACCACAGTCGGTTGCGGTGCGGTCCCCGCAACAAAGCGGTTATTGAGAGCTATGCATGAACAAGAAATACTACCTATGCTCATCTCAGTTGTGAGAGAGTTATTCAACTACACTACTCTACGGGTTCTCTCGGTTGCGAGAGTTATTAATGAAGAGTGAAAGAAACTTACTCCTGGTAGGGTTTCAGGCGTGTGCCATTCACCCACCTAGATAAAGTAGTACCGTCTAGCTGAGCCAATCGAATGGCTTCGGAATCACTAATTTTGACGACGAAGTAAGGTCCCAACCAGTGCATCTACAGTTTTCCTGGGAAGTTCTAAAAATTTCTGTCATATAAGAGGACCTTTCCTTCGACCTGGAACGTTTTGTTCTTGATGTGGTGGTCGTGCCACGCTTTCTACCTGTCCTTATGAACCTTTTGGTGATATTCGGCCAGAAACCAAGCCTCGTCTAGTTCTTGTAATTCATGCAGGCGCTCCTGTAGCGACTCCTCTTCTGAGAACTTGAGGGATGTGGCAATCAAAAGACTCGGTACGGTGAACTTGGCGGGAATCACAGCTTCCCAGCCATACACTAGCTAGAACGGTGTCTGATTGGTCAAGCACTTCACCGTAGTCTAGTAGGCCCATAATGCAGCTGGTAGCCGCTCATCCCAGTCATCCTGGTGGGCATTGTAGATCTTTGTCAAGCCCTTTTCAAGGATTTTATTGAGCGCTTCAATAGTACCATTGGCCTGTGGGTGATACGGGCTGCTTTTGTGATGTTGAATCATGAATGTGTCCAACAACGATTTGACCGTGTCATTAATGAAATGCGTACCCTGATCGCTGGTTAAACTTTGTGGGCAGCCAAACCTGCTAATGATGTGTTCAAAGATGAACCATGCTACTGTATTTGCCATACAATCCCACACCGACGCTGCCTCAGCCCACCTGGTGAGGTATTCGGTTGTGGTAATGATGTACCGGGCCTTCGAATGCCGGGCTATCGGGGCTATGGGACCTATGAAGTCGACAAACCACTTCTCGAACGACCACAAAACATGTACTAGGTGTAGCGGAAGCTCATCTCGGTGAGAGGGCCTCCCCGTTTACTGACAGAAATCGCATTTCCTAACAAAATTATTACAGTCGGTGTGGACCTTCGGCCACCATAGGCTAGCTTGAAGCACCTTCCTGGCAGTGGGTTTCACCCCCACATGCCTGCCCGAAACGCCACTATCGCATTCCCACATTACAGATTCACGTTCGTGGTCGAGTATACATCTACGTAGAACCTCATCGAAGCCTATTTTGTATAGCTTCCCTACAATCAGTTGATATTCAACAACGTGAACGACCAAGTGCGGCTTCTGGAGCGGGTTATAGTGCTGAGGGCACTGCCCCGTGGTCAAATAAGTTGCAATGTCAGCCAAATAATCAGGTACGGCTTCGACACGGAAAATATCAGCACCTGGTAGCTGATCATCGAGAGAGTCGTCATTCTCCCCTGTTTCTTACCGGGATAAATGATCGGGTCTGACGTTCAACCTCTCGGGCTTGACGATCACTTCGAATGTAAATTCTTGGAAGAGTAAGAGCCACCGACAGATCTGTCCTTCCAAAATGGGCTTATTGACCAGGGACTTTAACGCAGAATGATCCGTAAAGAACTTGAACTTACCTCCCAGAAGATAGTGGCAGAACTTTTGGAGAAAATACACCATCACAAGGGCTTCCCGCTCAGTCATGGTGTAGTTCCTCTCTGAGTTAGAGAGTTTGCAGCTGGCAAAGTAAACGGGGTGGTCAACTGTCGTCTCCCTGGGTTGTGCCAAGACAGCCCCAAGCGCAATACTGG
Source organism: Pinus albicaulis (assembly GCA_034641835.2). NCBI lineage: Eukaryota > Viridiplantae > Streptophyta > Pinopsida > Pinales > Pinaceae > Pinus > Pinus albicaulis. The sequence goes on from CM076582.1 coordinate 270,121,434, forward strand.
AAGCATCAATGTGCACGTGGAACTACTTATCCCAATCTGGGTGAACCAAAATAGGCACCGTCGCCAACTTTTCCTTTAGAGTGTCTAGGGCCATCCGACACTCCACTGTCCACTGGAATACTTCTGACTTCCACATTAGATTTTCTAGGGGAGACGTGATCTTCACATAGTTTCGTATAAACCATCTATAGTAACCCGTGTGCCCTAGCAGTGTTCGCAACTGCTTCACCGTTTTAGGGGCTTCTGTGTGAACGATCACGGCTACCTTGGCGAGGTCGATGCAGACCCCCTGCTTGCACACCACATGTCCTAACAGCGTGCCGAAAGGAACTGCAAAAATGCATTTCTTCAAGTTCAAGGAAATCTAAAACTGTCGACACCGATCAAACATGATACGTAACAGGGTGGCATGGTTCCTCAACAAACTGTAGATGGTCCAATCGTCCATGTAGACTTCAAGGAACTTGTGGATATACTCTCGAAAAGCAGCAATGACGATCCGTGAAAACATGGCCGAGGAATTCTTCAATCCGAACGGCATCACGTGGTATGCAAACGATCCCCACTCGGTGGTGAACGTCGTCTTCGTTTTGTCCTCTTCCGCAATGCGCACCTGATGATAGCCAGAAAATCCATCAGTGAAGGAGTAAGCTTCATTTCCCGCAACATGATCCAATACTTCGTCACTGAATGGAGTGGGAAACAGATCATGGATGCAGGCGTTGTTCAGACTTCGGTAATCAACACAGACTCAGATTTTGGACTTATCCTTCTTATTCTAAATGACGATAGGACTCACCCACTTTGCTTCTTCCACAAGAAATATTAGACCTGCTGCCAACATCTTATCGATCTCCATCTTGACCTTTTCTTTGATCTGTGGGTTCAACCGATAGGGTCGGTGCTTCACAGGCCTGGAATTCGGTTTCAGCACAATACGCATTTCTCCGAGGTCACCTTTGATGCCCTTCAAATCTGCAACCGAAGATGGAAATATGTCTTCATATTCCTGGAGAAGGCTGAAAATTTCCTTTGTCATCTCCTCATCCTAGTAGTCCCCAACCGTAGCCAGTTTGGGTTTGCCCTCCGTACTGATGTTCAACTTCTTTTTCTTCAGCAGGAGTAGATGGACGCCCTCAGTGGTCGGCTCTTCTTTGATTTTTCGCTTGCCTTCCTTCTCTTCAAAGTATAGGTGCCTTAGGTCCTCTAGACTATCATCGTCTAGATCACCATCGATCCATTGGCAAGCCAACTCACACCTACCCTTAGGGTGTAATGCTAAGGTGCTCCCGTCAGTCTCTGGATCACAGAGAAATAGTACCCCCTTGATAGCTTGTAATGCCTGGGACACCAACTCTGTCTCTCCTTCGAAGGAAAAGTACTGAGCAAATTTTCTCGCAACTTCCTGCCAGGAGCTGGTCCCTCATTCCCTTTCTTCTTCTAAGTACCATGCATAGGGGATGGTATCTAATGAGTGGAGGAACTAATGTACCCACAGCTCTTCTGGGTATGCTATACTTTTCCACTGCTCCTCACAGGTTTTTATGTGTTCCCTCGGATCAGAGGTCCCTTGGTACATGTGCCTGATGCGAGGTCCTTCGTCTTCTTTGAACCATGCCCACAAAGCCTCCGTCACATAACTCCACTACAATAAGGTGTTGCGGTGATTTTTCCACCACTTGGCTGACGTGGACTGCAATGCTATGTCCAAAAGAGGTATCCTGCTTCCTTCTAGTACCGCGTCTTCTACTTTTGCAATAAAGGTATTGACGGATTGCATGTTCGACAGGGTGGGATACTCCCTGATCTCAGCGCCAATCCACTAGACTCGAGCAATGTTGGCACACCTCCGCATGTTGGTCTCATATCCACCTTGCTACCAATCTTCCCAGGCTAGTTCCGATCCCAGCTCTGAGCTCTGGACACTGCGCCAACTGACGGAGCCGGTTGCGGTCAGGTTAATATAGTCCTCCCGCTTCCCTTCTGTCATCTGATAAAGGTTGTCCAACATCTGCGCATCCTCCCGGTTATCCACCGTTTCTGTATATCTCGGGCCTTGGTACGGGTCGAGAGGCTGAGTGACCCGAACCTCTCCATATTCGAAGATCATCAGCTCCTTTTTGAGGTCGATGATGGCATAATTCTCAAAAGCCCAATCAATGCCTAGCAGGGCAGGGTAAGGATCCTTGTCTCCCATAATATCAATAACCTCAAAATCCGTGTAAGTCTTCACCCCTACAATGTCGACCTCGACATCTTTGAGTCTGCCAATCGGCACAATGCAGTACTGGCTTGCCATTCTAAGCTAGATTGGTGAATAGGTCAGTCATGGCTGGCCAAGAGCCTCCCATGTCTTCCATGGCAGGATGTTGACTTCAGATCCTAAGTCAAGCATGGTGTCGCTGATCTGGAATCCTGCGACCTGCGTGTTAAGCCTGAACTCTTTTCCTATTCTGCATTTGCTCCTCCTGAATCGCTGTACGTACTGGGGTGCTATGTCCAAAGGTTCCCCTGGCCCTGTATTCCCCTGTAGGACATCTGCCAAGGTACGTTGGAGCTGCTGCAACATCACAGCATTGTCAACAATATTGAGGAATAAATGGAGTCATTTCTCGATCAAGGTTCCTGTGGCGCTCTGCTCTCTGGAATCAGTCGGCAGGGGTGCCTCGGGGCCTTTTGCCCCCCCCAGCTGTGAAAATCTCTCCACCGCCTCTTGGAAGTACTTCTTCTGGGCATCCAGCCTGATTAATGGTTTCGGGGAGGCGAGCCGGATAATCAGTGCTGGCTCCTTTCTGCGAGCGTCCTCCCTCGTCTTCTTTCCACTTCTCATCATAATAGATACATTTGGCATGTCCGGAGTCGCGGTCCCCCAAGGTTCGGAGTTGAACAGATTTATGCCCCTCTATTGTGCCCATTCCTCCCATTTCTTGATAAGTTTTGGGCAGTCCTCTGTTTCATGGGCATTCATGCGGCACTGGGAACACCATGGATGTCAGGGAAGGGGGCATTCCTGGACCACGTGACCCTCCTGGTCACAGTGGTAACATTTCAGCGGACCCTGTCCCCCCATGCGGCCACCGCGCATACCGCCACCTCGGCCCCTGGAAGCCTCGTTCACCCGATAGGAGGGTCGGTCCAGCCGGTCCGCTAGAGCGTTGAGAGCTCTGCACTGCTCATTTTTGTGAGTCGTAGAAGCACAAAAATCATGGTAGACATTGTTTGGGATGTTGGAGTACTTCTGTAGTATTGGGCACATCCGAGGTTGATGGCCCATCGTCCGACAAATTTCACAATATTCCGTGGAGGTTGGGTTTGGTTGAGGTGGGAACCCCGCATAAGGCTATTGCGGTTGGTATACCCCCTGTGGATTCATTTCTGTGCCACCCCCCATAGGTGGACCCCCCTAAATTGCCCCGACAGAGGGTCCCACACTCGTGCCACGCAACTGGGGACACTCGGTTGTGACGTGGCCTTCGACTAGGCAGTGAGTGCACCAAACGTTCAGCCTGGCCGGTCTTATAGGCTGCATCTCCTTGAGCTTTTCAGTTAGACTAGAAATCTGATGTTGCAATCCTACCAAGGAAGGATCCTACAGGGCCGGCCCTCCCCGATATTCTTGAGGGTAGCCTTCCATGGCCTCTATCTTCATGGCCTGCTCCAAAGCATCCTGCAAGTTGTCAAACTTCTACTAAGTGAGGGGGGTTTGTGTCAAGGGAAGCAGAGCCTTGATGAACCAATCCCTCTGATGGTTTAGGTCGATCGGGTAGCTGAGTTTCCTGATCGCGTCCTTGAATCGGTGCATCAGCTCCCATGCAATCTCCCCTTCTTTCTGCTTAATCTCCCAGATCTCAGACAGACCCTGCTCGTCTGTCTGGGGAAGCTTAAATTCGCGGACAAAATCCCGCTTAACATCAGCGATTACTAGATTAGGATGGGCCTCAGACCACTTGATGAACCATCACAGAGCCCTTTCTCTGAGTGTGGTTTGGAACTCTATTAGCTTCTCGGCGTCTAGCATCTGTCAAGCCCTCCATATGGCTTTGTAGAGATACCAGTGTTGCTCCACATCATCATTTCCCTGGCCAGAGAATTCTGGATACTGGGTTAATGACCCGGCCATATTTTCTTGTGAAGGGGTGACCAGAATAAACCCTCCGAGTCCTAGTTGTGTGACTATACCACTAGGAACTACAATACTACTAGTAATGTTGCTGTTAACGTGCGACACTGAACTGTTGTGCAATCGAATTAATGCTTGTAACTTAACAAAAATATTACTCAAAGGTTTATAGAGTACCAGGGGAAGGTAGGGATCCTTGCCGTACAAATTTTGGGAAGTAGGGTTGCCTGGAGGGATGAATGTCGATCGCTCTTGAAAAAACCGTTGCATCACGACGTACCATTCACCATCGAAAATTTCTTTAGGCTGCACACCTACATCTTCTTCGTCAATCATCATCTCCCTTTCTCTCCTAGCTAGGCTCCCATGCTCGCCGCACTCCCACAACGATCCCTTCCCTCTCCCGGGTATCTGCCTGGGTGTCCATAATTCCTATCCTCTGAGGCGCCTCCTTCTAATTCTTCCTATTGTCTTCCCGTCGCTTCAACTCCTGCATCACCCTTTCTCACCACCTATCAGTGATCTATGCCCTCCGATGTGCACGTCACTCCCTCAACATCCTTGTGGCCTTAGCATCCATTCCCCACTTCCCCTGCTTCACACTTCATGTAGAATTTGTCCCTTCAGCCCTTCCCCCAACATTGGAGGTTTACACTTCCATGCTCAACTTTTGGAATTCCATCAGCCCTTCGTTCACCATCAGGGCCTTAATCCACAACGGAATCTCCTTGAGTAGTCTCCCTCTCAGCCTAGAGTGGAAGATAGCCTCAACCTTCGAGAAGGATTGGTAGCACTCTGCGGCGAACTCCACAATATATCCGTCCAAAGTGGTCTCTACCCAAAAATCCACCATGCAGGTCAACTCAGTATCCAACCGATGCAGGGCCACTAGATCCCCGTGCACCCACTTACGGTTTATCTTCCGTGAGTTAACCCTAGGTACCCTAGTCTGCAATCTCTGCAACCAATTGTAGAGGTCGCTAGGGAATTTTCCCCATAGGATCTTGTAGGTATCATTGGCGGAATCCAAGAAAAGGATGAGATCATTGATCACCCTCTCCTTTTGATTTGTCAACTCCGCTTGTTGAGCAACGAACTAGTCCAGATGGTTATCCCACCATCGCCATATTTCTCCTTCGAAAATCCTCGATACCATGATCCAGTTCCCCTCATAACATGTGGGGTCCTGGCAACGGAACCATTTGTTGGCAAGGAAACAAGTCTTGCAGGGAAGACCCAGGTTCAGAGGTAGGAGCCAACAAGGGTATCTATTGTAGTCTAGAATCACGTCGGCATTGTCACCCTACTCCGGAGAGCAGAGAGTCACACCCGAGGCGTGCCGCGACCGTATGTAGAAAGGGAATAGATCAATGGGGATGGAGGGATCCAAAACTCATAGTTAACATAGAATTGATTTTATCAACATTATTATATATGCAATAACATTCAGAATATCAAACAGGTGTTAAGAAAATAAAATTTTAAGACATCACAGACATCATGCATGCATGTAACACATAGAATCAGATAGAAACTTGCAAGTCTATTGATAATCTTCAACCAAATCCATAGTTACATCGCTTCCATAGCAAGAGCTTTACAAGTCTATCACAGATATCTTATAGGACAAAAAGGTAGATAAGAGAAGCCTAGGAACTACAGAGATATCATGCTCGGACTTGATTCCCTCTACAGCCTCTACTCAATCCTCTTCAGTTGCTTCTGCATTCATCTCTTATTTCGACTGGGTGACTGCTATTTATTCACCTGCCATTGCAACTACTAGTTCCTCTTATGTTCTTCTTCAGCGGCTTCCAGCTTCTCTCTTGTTATCTATGAGTTCTTCTTTTTGTCTTCCGTTGTATCTTTTCTCCGTCTACGCTTATGCCTATGCTTTCTTCAGCTATCTCTTGCTTCCTCGCAACCTCGGTAGCTCTGCTACTCACTGTAGTTGTGACTTGGTTGCAACTGCCATGTGTCGTTCCGCAACCCAAAAATATGTTCTTTCTTCAAAATTCAAAACATTCAAAACAAGTATTCAAAACAAGGGCCCCAACATGGGGTTTGGGCTTCATAGGAGAAATCCATCCACCTTCATCTGCCCAGCATAGATGGATTCTCGCTACAATAGACTACTTTAGCAAATGGATAGAATCCATCCCTTCTAGGTAAGCCAATGAATCTATCATCATAAAATTCATTGAGACTCACATCCTCTCTAGATTTGGATGTCCTAGGAAGATCATCACTGATAATGCTGCAGCATTTGTATCCAAGAAGATGGTTGAATTCTGTCACAAATATCATATTACATTGGGCCATTCCATTGCTTATTACCCTCAAGGTAATGGGCTAGCATAATCCTCAAACAAGAGTTTGGTAAACATAATCAAGAAGTTGTTGGAGGACAACAAGAAGTCTTGGCACACTAAGCTAGTACATGCACTATGGGCTGATAGATTAACACTTAAGAAATCTATTGGAATGTCACCCTACTGGCTTATGTATGTAATAGATGCAATTTTTCCAACTAGCTTAGGTGTACCATTTATGAAGTTGATTCAAGAAGTGCAGTCTAAAGACAATGACATGATCAGAAGAATTAATCAGACTATACATCTTCAACAAACCAGAGAGGAGGTATACAACAAAGCATTACAAAAGCAAGAGAGCATCAAGAAAATTTTTGATAGAAGGACAAAGGCCAGTAATTTTAACATTGGTGACAAAGTGTTAAAGTGGGACTCAAGGAGATAAGACAAGGGCAAGCATGGGAAATTGATAACTTATGGCTTGGCCCTTATCTCATTCATTCTACTGTTGGTAAAAATGCTTATTTCTTTCAGGAATTGAATGGAGCTGAGCTATTTTGGGGTCCTGTCAATGGAAGGATGCTCAAACATTATTTCTGTTAACCATATCATGTTGGAAGCCTTTTTATTTTTTCTCATTGTAAATATCATACTGATTATTACATTCAAAGTTATAAAATGAAAAAATACAAAAAAAATAGAAAGAGAAAAGAGGGCAGATTGTAAAAAGCAAGAAAGGTACATCCCCATACCAAAAAGAGAAACAAAATCTGAAAGTGTGCAAGCTCAAATGCCACTCTTAAGAAACACACTCCTAGTTAGTCATACAGCCTAATCATGACTAATTATTTTTCAATTACTGTTGATAGGTTAGTGGAATAGATTTTCCAAACAGCTTAATCTTGGATTATCAGTTAGAAAGATTAGGATAGAAGAAAAGGTTCAAACAAGCTCAAAATCTGAACCTATGAACTTCAAAGGGGAGAATGGCTCTAATTAGATCAAAACCCGAGCCAAGGATACAAGGAAACTGGTTCTAATATGCCCAAAACCTGAAATAGAGATAAAGAGAAAACAACTCAGACAAAGTCAAAACAGTGCTGAATAAAAGAGAAGGATGTTTTTAGAACTTTAAAATCTTAAGCCTTCGCCATTTTGATTCAATTTTCTGCAAATAATAATCTATGTGCAACTTGTTTATATGCCATAGATCAGCAACAAGTTAGACTGTTCAATCCTCACTTTTCTACTTTTAAATTTTTGTTGTAGAATTTAGAGAATAAACTCTGTCAGACAGTCTAATCCTGACAGAGTATAGTTAGGTAGAGAAGTTTATGGACTCAACTGCTTAATCTGAGTTCATGGAGAAATAAGGGTAGAAATCGATTAGTTTTATGCTTTCAAAAGAATAAAATTTTTGTACAAAGAGTTACCAATCCAAATGCACTCTAAAAAAAGAAAAAATGTTAGGTCAGTAGGATTGGGTAGTTAGAAAGCTTGTTTGATAGTGTTCCATTGTTTTTCATGGCTGCTAACATTGTTAGAGAAAAATAAGGCCATCAAAGTGAAGAAATTTGCAACCCAATGGATGAGGCATTGATCAGCTCCCAGAGAATACAAGTCTGAAGTTCTTGACACCTTCAAGAAGGTTCCATCCCCGTGTGGAGCCACTGTTAGCCACCTATAAAAATTTTCATATCAAATGGTGGCTAAAGCATTCTTTGAAGCCTTCAAGAAATAATTTTATTGCCAAATTGTTAGTTCTTGAAGTCTTATGAAGATAAATTATCCTTGAATTAATCTTCACTGTTGTTTCCCTCTTAAATTCTGAAAAAAATATGTTGTTTTCCTGAAGAAAAATACTGCTAAAAACCCATTTTTCCCTTTCATTTTACCCCTCCTTTCACTCATAATTAACCTCCATTTTTATTCCCTTTTTCCTCATGAAATTTCTTTCTTTTTTCCCTCATTTTCCTTCATTCCCCTCATAAAAACCCTTAGATAAGGTTTAAAACTCATTTTTAACCTTGTCGAAAGCTTTAAAAATCCTTTAAAATCCTTGAAAAATCATAAAAAACAACCTTTTTGTGATAAGACCTTAAGCCCTTTCGGCCCTAGCCCCCAGCCCCTTTCTTTCCGCATAAAACCGGCATTAAGACCAAGCACTGAGGCCCAATCGCACAATCGCAATCGGGCATTCCCCTTTTGTCTTGTCACCTTTCGCTTTTAAATTTCCAATTGCAATTAAAGCCTTTGTATATAAAACCCTTCCCGAAACATAAACTTTCCTTTGTATTTTATTAAAAACCCACTTTTCCTATGTTTTATCAAGACCCGAAAATTCATTGCTTGCTGAATTGTCAACCGTTGATCTATCTCACCATACCCAGATCCAACAGTCCACATCGCTCTGTTCCAAAGTCCGCTTTTCCGCCTTTGGCATTCACAACTTAATCTCCACCATCAATCTGGTTCTAAGATCAATGATCCTTACTCAATCGCATCGCGAAAAACCTCTGTGCCATTCCTCTCTCCTCCTCCGATTATGATCATTGCGATTCAATCTGGACTGTCGAATCCACAAGAACTGATAGCCCAGATTGATCGCCCTCTGCCACAGCCCTCCAGCATTAAAACCCACAGATTAATCTCAATCATAGATATCTCTAAGATCTAACGGCCCTCGTGTAGTCGCATCACAAAAAACCATTTTGCATTTCCTCTCTCCTCCGCCGATTGGTGATCCCACGATTGGATCTGGGCCATCCATTTCATAGATCCGACAGTCCAAATTCGAATCCTCACCCTTTTTTATTTTCATAAAACCCCACTGTGTAAAGTCTTTCGGTGAATACCCACCGTTGATATCTGCAGATCAACGATCCACAATCACCCATTCTCCACCCGACCCTTGTCTCATATTCCATTTCATTAACCCCAAAATTAAATCTGAGCCATTAATCTATTTGATCCTACAGTCCATATTCAACTCGACAGGCCCAACTCCTTTGGGACCTACCTCCCCTATTGATCAATTTGAGCCATTAATTCCTATGATCCGATAGTCTAGATCAAAACCACCTTTGCTCGACGCACCATTTTCCGCCCGTGCATCTTACCTCCGCCGTGATCTCCTCACAACTGTCTGATCTAATGCCCCAGATTTGATGGCCAGCGCGCGGTTTTCGCATGATTTCGCGTTCGAAGGTTAATTTTTCAAAGTTGCGTGATATGGGTGGTTTTAAAAAGCCACAAGTCAACCAGAGATGCATATCACGTTCAAAAAGGCAATAATGCCTTTCCCTCTTTTCTCTGCGCAACACCAGTGGTTTCTTTGGCTAAAACTGCCTTTCCTATTTACATTACATTCCCTTGGTTTTAATCTCCACCGTTGATCTCTGAGATCTAACAGTCCCAGTTTAATCTTGCCTTTTAGCTCATCGCCCTCCACCCATCCTCCAAAGGACTTCATAAGTGAATCTTCGTCGTTGATCTATGTGGCTAATCTAATCCGACAGCCCAGAATCTTTCAGAAACCCCGAATTTCGTTTTAACCCTTTGTTAACTCCGCCAAAGGTTTTCGCCCTTTTCCTTTGTAAATTCCTCCATTTCATTATAAATGTTTCCCCTCTACATTATATTTTCCCGATCAATCTCGACTGTTGATATTTGCAGATCAACGGCCCGGACTTAATCTCCTGCACAGTTTATCCACCGCCTCCCCATCTGACCCCATCGAGCAATCCTCGCCCTTGGATGATTTCATCCAACGGTCATGATCTAACCTAAACCTCTGAAGCATTTTAAGCCTTACCCCGCAGGATTTTCTTAATTTTTCTTTGTTTGTGCAGGTTTTAATGGTTTTTCAATTGTTTTAAAAGAAAATTAAAGGCCGGGAATGACGATCCCTCAGGCCATTATTTACAAGGAAGATCACTCTGCAGGGTTTCACGTCGTGATTCACCGGTGCCTCATGAGCACTGGTGACATTATAAAGCCCTCTGTAACGCCTACACAACAACAAAACATATCAGACATTAATCAAACAAAGAGTATCAGTGTTAAAGAAAAAATCACAGCAAAGAAGAAGAATTGAAGATTGTTAACACAATTTTGAGGGATTACGGCCTAAAATAGACTATCTAAAGCAAAATCCACTCAATCGAAGACAATATGAAGAATAGAAGATAAGAATTAAGCCTAATTTGTCCTGAAACACAAAATTAAATAAAATTAACAGTGTTTTAGGGAATAAAAAAGATATTTATCACTCTGGAAAGCCTCCACTACCACATCAGAGGCTAATTAAATCTTCTCCAGCTGCCAAAAAGACACCTGAAGCCTCAAAGCAATCAAAGAAGGCCTAGTTATGACCAGAACAGAAGATATTAGCATAAATACAGTTGAATAGTTATTTCGAATCAAAGAAACTAATTTAAACTGTCAGAGAATTTATTACAAGGATAAGAAATAGCCTTAAATTCAAAATCTTTTAATCCGCTAAGCCTCGAAAGCAGAACAGAGTTATGAAACAGAGATATAGATCGAATGTATTCCTGCCTTATGTCTTGCATGGTTTTCAAGGTAGAGAATTGCATTAACTGTAGAATTTAGGATACTTTAACCCTAGAAATATTCCACCTCCTCATTTTCCTATAAAATCTCTTGAGGAGCACATTGTAAAGGGTTGGTTGCTGAACTTTGATATAATACTTGTGCTCGAAACTCTCTACATGTAAATAGTATTCAGAGGATTTGAAGCTCTATTTGTGATCAAATAAGTTAGGCTGAGAAAAGAAGATGATTGCTGTACTAAAACATTGGACTTGAAGTATGTAACTAGATTGACATCAATATACAAGTTGATTCTTGGGATCCTGGTCTATATCATTGGTGAAGTACTTCTTACTGTGTTATTGTTTTACTTTCATGTATGTCATTTTTTTCAATTATTCTCTGATAAAGAACAACAAATATAGAGTTAGGACTTACTTTCAAAGTACCTTGCTCTCACTGATAAGCTTTATCTCTATGTTTTCCTCCAAATTGTATGTTTAAGAATGACTTAAGTTAAGTGTAAACACTATCAAGGAATGTTGGTTTGTCCCTGTCTTGATGTGCAAAGCTTGAAAGGATGTTCTTGAATGTTATTTTCATTATCTGCTAAGTAGAGTTAGACTAGAAAAGTTTATGGTTTGCCTTGTCTTCTAGTTCTTTCTCCAAAGGTAGTTCTAAGGGTTTCCCTAAGAGTATGCTGAAAGCAGGTTTAGATTTAAAAGTATCTTATCTGATCTTAGGTTGCACTTTGTTTTCTTATCTGTTTTCATCCTTTCTAAAATTAATTATGAAGATTACTGGATAGTTTGTCTAATAAGTTAGCTTCAATACAAGCTTGTCCAAATAATTTTATGGTTAGCCTTGTCCTTTGGTTGGTTTTAAATAGTTGCTTAAAAGGCTTTTCTTGTTTGGAAAGACTGATAAATCCTAGTTGAAATTATTGTCTTTTTTCACCCTTTCAACACTTTTATTGTTACATTCCATCATTTAATCTAAAATATCTTGTGATATGGATGACTTGCCCCTTGGACCACTCTTGAAATTTTTTCACAATTAAAACCATTTTATGACTCCATAGCCCAATGGATGAAAAACCAGCTTCATATCTATCCTGTCAGCCAAAGCTTGTTCTGATTGCTTATACCTTCAGGCCTCTGAAACTCTTTCATTTTAGGACTTTCCACTCAACTAAAATATCATGCTTAACCATTCAAAACCAAACAAAAACCCTTGTTATTAATAACTAGCCTAATATCATACCCCAAATCATTATATATAAATCAATCTTTGCACTTATAGAGAGATCCCTCTTTGGATTCAGGAGGGCTAGATCCTAGAATCCCAAAGTGGTTCAAATGATATCTCTGCAGTTTTAGTCTCACCAATTTGCTGAAATTACAAGTAGCTAACAAGCTCTAGAGCTGATTTCAGATCTGTGGTATCAGACCACACATTTCCCATACATTCCCAACACTTTTCCAGCTAGGGAATGCATTATTTTGGAGGTAGTGCTCAGTGCATGGTTTGGTGGCTCTGTTGCAGTGTTTCCTTGTGATTGAGAGGTTCATCATTTCATGGGAGGAAGCCCTTGAGGGATATACATCATATTAGACATATTTCCAGCCTTGTACACTCATGTGATTTAGTTTTTCAGTGGTGATTCAGTAAATTACTGAATATCACATGTTGTATGCATAGTGTTTGACAAGAAACCCTTTCCGGGTTATCTGGTATTTTGTATAAGGAGAATAGATCTCAGTTATTAATGCATATTTGATTAATATATGAGTAGATATGTTGGTATCCTATTTTCTAAGTGTAAACCCTCTCTTAGACTGCGCAGTCCCTTATGCAACAACTCCGGTATTTTGCAGTCTTGGGGTTTTAGCACTTTTTGGAAATCCTAGGTGTGGGAGATCTATTTAACCCACCTATTTTGATTTGTTTTAGCTCTATTATTTTATTTAGGTTTATTATTGACTAATATATGGGATATAAGAGTCCATTTCACTGTTTAATTGCATATGTTGCTAGAAATGCATTTTTAGTGCATGATTCATGAGTTGTCGCGATTTTGAAATATTACAGCATGAGACCAACATGTAGGTCCATATTTCAGTTATAAACATAAAAATAGATCTAAAATGCATCTTGTACAGTGTATAACATAAATATAAGGAATATACAAGACAAAAGCCTCAAAATGAGCTGCTACAACAACATGAAATGGAAAAATAAGTTTGATAACGTTATTTTCATTGCTGAAGCATGCAGTAGATTACAACTAAGATCTAGAGAAGATCTGTACACAAAATGATAGATATATTTCAGATATGTATACAATATAGGCTCCTTTATACACTCCCCTTGGGGATCTCAGCAAAACATGAACAACAGTGAGTAGATCTGAGATCTAAGTCACAGATCTACAGAAGTATTCAGAAAATTTTGAATCATAAAATATGCAGCAGATCAGATATGAACTAACATGGATTGGTTTCCCAATCCACGGATCACCAAAGTGAAAGAAAGAATCCAATCACTAGAGATCTCTCCTCTAAAATGATGCCAAGTCTCCCTGCAACTCTGCTCTTGCAAATAATGCAGTCGTGGAAGAGGGATTATGCTGTAGGCTTTAAGAATGCTTTGTACTACTGCCAATGTGTGGATTTTAAGCTCAAATGGTCTAGAACATACTTATCAAAGGGATAGATGACTTTCCTAGTGAAAATGAATGCTAGAACTGCATAGATCTGAAAAGATATATTCTCCACTTACTGCAACTCACATGGACAACCCAATCCTAGATAGGACTACGTTCTAGATGCAAGATGTGGCTTGGCCAAATGCCAGATAGTGGACTAGACAAACAAGGCTCCTCCAAGAGCTTCTCTAGGAAGGAGGTGGGAATCTCAAACAAGAAAACCCAAAGAGGAGTGTCTACACAGACAATACCTTCAGAAAATAATATCATCGACAACCCTTTTCCTGTTGTCCTCCTCCTTATTTTATAAGATGAAAGCCTTCTCAAACCCTAAACCACCTTAATGAGTTAGCTCCTTTCACATATGGAGCCTCCATCTAAAACTGTGATGTGTATCCATTAGGTTCATTGCACCTAGACTACGCTGTTGATTTTGTCAAGGTTGACCCAATCTCACGATTCAAACCCATTCACACCTGCAAGAGTTTATTTACATAGCCTAGATATGTCTCTGTTTACATAGGCATTGATTTATTCATTATTTCAGGAGTATTACATGTCCTCCTTTATTCATTTATTCATGAAACAAAAAATAAAGCAAAAATGCATATTCCTCTTAGCTGAAGCTAAGTAGGAATATTACAGTCCTCCCCTCCAAAATTTTGCTTGTCCTCAAGCAACTAATAGGGTGAGTGCTGAAACACTTCTCCTCCATTGGTTACATCATCAAGGATCAAGCTCTCATCATAAGCTAGATTCTCACCAATCCCAACCTCCATGAATTTTTCCTCCAAAGTCAATATGAGATGTGAAAAATCTATCCCACACGGAAACAATATCTCATGTGAAACAATCATGGTTTTCCTAATGTTCCCTCTGAAATATATAACACAAGACACATGGAGAATTTTCAGCCCATTAGGCACATGCATACCTCCCATCCTTCCTCCATGGATTCCCATAAAAATTACAAGCATGTCATCAATATATGGGAGAAAAATAATGTACAACCAAACAGAAAGGTGCACATATGGGGGTGGGTCATAGTCCCACATGTGGAACTAACGTAATGCATTTCCTACCTGCATCAAACCAAGATGTGGTAAGTGGTTTTCCCACCACTTACTTGCAGCCCATTCCATCTCACTATAGCTGAATGTGTGAGATATGTTTGGTGCCTTAGGAAAGCACCCATCATGAAACAAGATCTCCCTTTGTCCACCAAGGGAGTGGCCAAGTGTAGCAGTTGTTGTGGCCCCATATTTTCCATGAGATTGATAAGATATAACTCTCTTCCTTGGATTCATGGCCTGCATAAACATGGTGAAAGAATGCATACAATTAGAAAAACAAACTTGTTTTACATGAGCATATTCTTCACAAATAGTCCCCCTCATAAAATTGGAGTGGTCCATAGATATATCTTCTCCCTCAAGAGGGGAAAAAGAAGGTTGAATTAAATCTCCAACAGAGTCATGTTGCTGCCCCATCTCCATAAACTTCATGCATCTTTAACAATTTTGATATAGTTCTCCTTCAAAGCCCTCCCAATAGTAGCTCCTCAATATGATGTTGTTGAACTTCATAGAATATTCATGGCTGAAACAAAACTCCTCATAGGCCCATTGTAGTAACTTCTCCTTGAGATTAGAGGCTCTAAATAAGAAGATCCTACCATGATCATAGATGACCCCATATTGGATTGAATAATCCTCTTCATGTAGCAAGTCATCATGAATCATGTATGTATGAAGATCCTTGGAATATTCCACCAACAGTTGGGACTTCCAATATGGATCTTGTTTTCCCAACAATGACAGCATTGATAATGTGTCAACCGAAGTGTCTACCATGTTTTTTATCTTCTCCTTGACATCCTCCATTTCCAAGGTGTATGTTGGAATGCCATGCCTCCCATTTTTATCCTCTTTGACATCTCCCATGCCAAAGGTATGAGATGGAAGGTTGCTATTCCTCCCTTGCTTATTTGTAGTGTCAACCTTCATTCTTGCAGCTTCTTCCCTCAGCGCAATATGAGATGAGAGAATGGATAGTGATTTCAAGGGAGAAATTCATTCCCTCTCCTTGTCCTTTTCCCATACACTCAGCACTGGGGCATGGTCTCCTAATGCTCCCTTCCTTATTGGATCTATGGAAGGAGCATCAATGTATGAAACATCTTCCATCAAATCTGAATCAGGTGGTCTCCCAGGGGGCATACCACAATATAAAGATGTCTCATGGCTCATTCCCATGTGAACAACAGATGGGAACACAATATGACTACTTCCACTGTGCAAATCCATCTCTAATTACTATATGGAATTATCAGGGTAGGGAGAAGTTGGAGTAACTCCCCCATCTTCTTCTTCCTCACCCACCTTCTGCAAGATCTCACAGTCTAAGGTGCTCCCTCTAGATGCAGTTAACTCATGAACACCCATCATCTCCTTGGTGTAAAGAGTCTTGATCACAAAGGACTAATCCATCATAGTGTGTGTTCCAAAATTTGGATGTAGTGTTGGAACACATTTCCTTCACTATTTTGTCTCTTTGTCTATTACCATAGACACATCTTGCTCTTTCTCTCCATGTATAGGATCCTTGGGGCCTCCTTGTAGAGGTAAAAGGGCCCTCTTAGTGAAAGAAATAGCTTCAAATCCATCTCTCAATAAAATTAGATTCCCTCCTGCTGTCACAGTGCTAGAGGAACCTTTCAATTATACTCCTTTCTTCTCCTCATCAATGGAGTATGCCCCATCAATAAGAGATCATTTTTCTTGATCTCTCCTTGAGGAAAGGACACTCATGTCTTATTTTTGGGAAGAATGATCTTGCTGAAGTAAGGCATTTGCCCTTGTAAAATCATGTAGTAGATCTTTAACCCTTCCAGCAATGTTCTGAAATGGAGTTACCTTCATGGATCTTCTTTCTTCTTTGAGTTGAAAAAAATCTGGGAAGCCTAGATGCTCTTTGAATATTTTAGACTGAAATTCATATTTTGGGAGGTAGTCACCAAGAGTCTCCACCTCTGGTGTCTCTCCCTCTGTTAGCACTCAAATCTACCTCAGGCTGAAATGAAGTAAAACTCAAGGCTACATCAAACCACGCTCAGCCTCGTAGCTAGCCCTACGAGGACAGGAGAGGGCTCTCTCCGTCAATCTCGAGAAAATAAGCAATAGGATGCGAGATGACTTACGATAGGAACTGATTTTAGGCTAGTAAAGAGATAGGTATGTTTGGTTTTTGGTTTTTTTTGGGTCGCTGGAGTAATGGGAATACAAAATTTTGGGTCCGGGGATAAGGTCAGACCTTTGCAGAGTTCAAGCTGGGGCGAGGTAGGTGATGATCTTGATGCTTCGAATTGGATTTTATGGATAGATTAGACTGAGGAGGAGCTGAAGAGGGAAAAGAAGAACTTGGATCCTCTCCAAACAGCAGAAAACATATAGGACTAACTGAATTCAAAGGCCAAGCACTGTAAACAATGGATTCAACCTTAATCACTCATTCAACTTAGTTCAGAAGCATAATGAAACGATGGCATACATTAAACATGAAGAAACTTATAGTAAACAAAGGAGAAACATCATCAAGAACAGAACACCACAAGGATCCCAACAAGTGCCGCAAAACCCCTGATCTTTCCTTAGCCAAAATATGAAAAGTATGTACAATAGTATCAAAAGTATCCCAAGAGTCCAACCTCTCCAACCTCTCAAAATGATTGAGAAATTACAATATATAGATCACTCTAACCCCTTTCCCCACCTCTAGGGGTCGAATTCCCTCTTCAGGGATCAGTTTCAACCAATTCTAATCAAGGAACTACAATCTAGGCAGCTAACAACTTGCCTCTAAAAGAGTGGAAACTGATCCATTACATGATTTTTTACTCATTTGAGAGTGAATCTTCTAGAAGAGATAAAAACAAGCCAAAGTTACATGCAAAACATGAATTTACATCATAAAAACCCAAGAATTCTATCCATAGGCAAAACTGGTCCAAAATAGGCGAAATACTGAGCTGGCAGCTGAAAACTCAAAAAATTCTCTAGGTGGGTCGCTCCTGAACTGCGTGGGTCGCTCATGTTTCAGGCTGATTTTGAGGTAGCTCCTGACATCCAAATTGAGCTCATGATAGCTCGTTGGAAAGCCCTGGATGTCTAATTTCCAACCCAAGTGGAATTTCTGAATTTGGAGTTGATTTGACCCCTCAAAACTTCATGCTCCCAGAGGTACTTCCTGCTGGTGCAAAAGGTGGCAGCAAGGTGTTTTTAATGGTGTTTTTGAGCTGTTTGACCATCCAGATTTTGTTGAAATGATAAGTTGACTTCAGAGGATGCATATTTAACCATGAAAAATCCAAAAATGTAAAAATCTCCTCCAGAAAGCGCCTCAAAAAAATGCGAGCGCAAGAGCGCGCGACCCACCTAGCCACAAAACCTGTTTTTTAAACCAAAAATTTGGAAATGACAAAATTTCTCCAAATTTGCCCAAATTCGGAGAGGAGGTCCTCCATCATGTGTCTTGCTCAGTCAATGAAGCTTCGGCCAAAATCCGAAGTGGATTAGGCCTTTTTCGCCGTTGAAGTGCCTTGCTCAACCTCCTCTTCATGATCCTCATCCTTGCTTTGCAAACATGCATGCGAGCCCAGTAATGGCCTTTCATGTGGCGAAGCATGTCTTTGTCGCGATTGGCCTTTGCCAACAGCTTCTCCAGATGTATATTTACCCGCGTGAGTACAGTATCTCTGTCAGCTGGTGTCATGTCACCGGGCCTCTTTCGATTCCACTGCCTGTCCTCACGGATTTGGCGCACCTCATAAAATGTGAGCTCATCCTCGAGCTGTTTGTTGGGCTGCTCCAAATAGTTAATCACCCACTGAGCCTTCTGCAATTGGTCTTTCAGCTGGTCATTCTCGGCCCTTTGCTCGTGGATGACTTCCCTCAGCTTCGAGCTAGGAGAGCCCGTATCAACATCAATGACTGTCATATCGGTGTCCCGGCCTCCTGATGGGCCCTCATCATGCATGGGCCTCTTGCCCCTGTCTTGTACCTGTACCTGCACTGAAGAAGAGAGCGAGACCCTTTCCACATCACGTGGAGATAGTACTCGCCGTGTCGATGAAGTCGGCAGGACCCCTTCCACCTCACGTGGAGATAGTACCCGCCGTGTCGCTGCAAATAAGGCCCTGTGGCCTCGATGATATGTCTGAACCAAAGGAGTAATGATATGCCCAACCTCAAGCATGTCCGGCTGGTGTGAGGGCTCTCCTGCATCATAAAATGCCTCAGGAGGCTGCTGTGGCACTCTGAAAAAGTCTCTAGAAATGAAATCCTCCCAAGTGATGCCCTGCTCTGCCAACTGATGTGACACCAAGATTTCGATCAAAGCGAAATGATATATACTCCTGTACTGCTGCACTGGGCTCGTCTTCTTCTGCACAAATGTAACCATCTTCTCTATGTTGCGGTATATGAAATATGGAATATTCATCATACGCACCCTTGTGAAGTGCATCAGCAAACGAACATGATATGAGAAAAGACGAGCATACCTGCCCTCACAACTAAAATACTGAATGATGAGCCTCATGAGTGGTGCATACTCATCTCTCAAGAATTTGAATGGAAAAACTCTGCTCAAGTAAGCCACATATCCAGTTTTAACATATGGCTCATAGTGAAATTTCTCTAACTGCTTACCCTTGCTCCATTCCTCGCCTATGTTAGGTATGCCAGTCGCTTGAGCAATAGTCAAAGGTGAAACAATGAAATCAACCCCAGCAAGGTTTACCCGATTACCCCGTAAATGAAGAACAAACAAACGTGCTAATTCACGATGAGGCCGGGTTTGCACAACCATCTCACAAAATCTGAAACATGACAAGAATCGAAAACAATCTATAGCTAATGGACATGCCTGCAATCGAGCCAAAGAAGTAGGCTCCTCTCTGCGATGATCACCACTTCTATTTTCTCTGCGGGAACCCCGTGGCACATTACCTTCAGCCACCGAATCACTGCCTGACCCTGGCTCATATTCTGACTTTGTCTCTGACATATCTCTGATCAAACCTTTGGCAATGTGTATGCTGATATGAATGCAGTGACAGCAAGATTAGGACATATGTTTAACATTCAATCAATATCCCACCGCCAAAACACCATCAAGGAATCAAATTATGGATAAAATCTCTGCATCAAATGGGCTGAAAGGCAGCATCTCTGTTTTGAATGCAAATGAAATTGGCAAACAGGGTAGCAATCCTTTTCAAGCTTGATGTCAAGTCAAAGAGAAGTATATATAACATGATATTTTGGCCTACACGAAGCTTATGACCATAAAAGCTGAGCCATTAGGTCATTTGAAACAATGCTAACATTGGGCAAACAAAAACATGAGCAAATGCTAACATTGGGCAATGTGACTCATTACACACATGAGAAATGTGACTCAAAAGGGTTTAATCATGGGATAACAATAACAATGGTGACAGTGGTATTATGGGTATGAGAGCAGAGTGATTTTCATGTTTTATGAAAGGCTGACCATATCACTGTTTCAAACATCAAACCCATTTTTACACCATTGATTTTCATTTTAACCCTGAAAAAAATAATCTCATAACAGTGGGGTTTTAAATCTTTCATTTGCATATTAGAACCATGTATGATGACACAAATACGTTTGCAAACCCCAAGTGATTGAAGAAAACCTGCTTTGAAGGCAACTGGAGTCAATTCCGAGCCAATCTGGGCGCTCAAACACAATTCCGGAATGCTGTCTCTGCGTGGGTCGCGCAGGCTCAGTTTAGGTCGCGCAGCCCAGGTGGGTCGCGCAGGTGCAAACCCACTGTGCTAAACCAACTCTGTTTGGGTCGCACAGCCCAGGTGGGTCGCTCGGCCTCAACTTGGGTCGCGCAGCCCTAAAACCCTGTCCACGCCCTCCAAAAGTCTGAAATCGGCTTTCAATTTTGCAAATACGTTTTGGGAGCAAATGAAATCGGTTCAAATGAACTTGTTTGGCCTTTATACACTTCACAAATATCTTCACCATCATACTTTATTCCAAATCTAACTTCAAACCCACATTACAAATGTTCTTGTAATTTTCACTTTGGCTTTTTCAAATACAAACTGGCTTTGGTTTCTCTGAGGTCGATACTGATGATTTTATTGTCTTTTTGCAGGGATATGGCTGTCTTGGCTAGAGAAAAGACCAGGGGTCTGCTTTTACAATGTCTTCATGGCGGAATAATTAAAATTTATTACAAAATGATAATGACAAATTTATAGTTCCAAAACAGAGTTTTGGACTAGAAATGTATTTTTTTTTTTTAAAATGCTGATGATAATAAAAATAGAAATCCAAGTACTGGACTCTCCTCACCTTGCAGGCTTTATGACTGGTGTATAAATGACTCAAAAAACCCTAAACACCAAGACCTAGGACACTTATTGACATTTTAATGACCTCATACATAATGACAATGACTATAAATAATTTTTTGAGAAAATATTTTTTAAAATAGCGCTGCAGGTATAACATGAAGAAACACAAAATGACACAACCCTTCGTCAGTTCATGGCATGATCCTAGTGATATGCAAAGAAGTGAAACAAGTGAGACACCTAATAATGAAAATGCAAAAGACGAAATGATCACCGACGGAGGGCAGCTAGGGCTGACTCTAACATTGGCTCCAATGGGGATGGTGGCTCCATCTCCGTGGAGGTGCCAAGAACCGTAGAACTTTGGGAGAGCAGACAGTGCCTCCATCCATTGGGCGATGGAATCATTATTTGAACGGATAACACAAAACCTTTGACACATTTATTGAATGAAAACTTGACTGAAAACTGACTGAAACTTGACTCAAACCGACTCGATGGCAAACTGAAATAACTTGAAAAAACTGACTCAACAGACCAAACACAAATGACTCATGACTGAATTAAAACAAAACTTTACCAAGCTTTTTTGAAAAAGGCAGTAGTCCATCAAGATTTGGAATCATGATGACAACCACCTGCAATACTGCTGTGATATATACAATCATGTGTAGTGGGTCTTCCAATGTAACCAATCCAGCAGATGGCTACACCCCAAATTTCTGCTCTTATTCTCCCTGAGCAGGTGGACTGATGAACCTGTAGGCAACTCAAAATAACCACTGAAACCAAATCTTATGATAATGAACCAAGCAATATTTATCCTTTCTAATGTTTGCAGAAGAATGCTGAAGGGGTCTTGAAAATCTTGAAGCACTGGCTTATCTGGAGATCCAGCTGCAAAAATACTAGTATCCACTTCATTCTGATCTGAAAGGAAAATTGATTTCTGAGGGATAGAAATGCACAAATCTGCCATCCGAGTGTTAGCTGTAGATTCCTTGACCATGAGAAATTCTGGCATATACTCTTCAATTTCATGATCTAGGTCATTCTTAAACAAAAAACAATCTTCAAGGTTATCAAACATGACAACCTTATCATCTTTGTGAAGGAAAAAATTATCTGTTTGCTGATCTACACAACTGATTACAAGACAATCATATTTTTCAACAGAGGAAGAGGTTTCACCAACACTTTCCTGATTATGTGTGCACTGCAAATCTGCTGTAGCTTGGGCTGTAACAAGACCTTTCAAAAGCTGATCTATCTCATCTTCAGACAAAGGAGACAATGCTTTTTGTTTTCTTTTGTTCAAACAGTGATTATCTTCATATGACAAGGCATTTAAACTATCATTCATTACTGAGTTATTGAAAGGAGATTTATCACTTACTTGCACAAAGATCTCATTCTGATTTTCATGAACTGACTGAATCACCTCTTCATGAAGGCTGTGTTCTAATGATGAGCTGACAGTATGACTGAGAACATTTGGATCCTTTACTGTGTCTTCTGCATCCCAGATGATTTCAACAGCAGAGTTCTCCTTGATGGGCTTTAGCACAAGATATGCTTGGTCACCCTGATCTGAATCTGAATCTGAAGTAGATGTCTGGACATTATCACAATCTGCAATTGGAACGGGACCTACTTGCATGCTGCTGTCTTCCGTGGGCAGATCTGAAATGACATTCTCCCTTTCATCATTTTCAGCCATATGGCCATCAACCTGCTGCAAAGTCTCCTGAGCACCTTGATAGGTATCCTTTAGGTTCTCTTCATGTTGCTGAAATGGATTCTCATATAGAGCCCCCATGATTTCATCATTCATGAAATTATCATCTTCATAATATTTCTCCAGGCTTTCAATAAAAGAATAGGCATGTTTGCAACAGTCATGAACTAAATTTAACGATGGATAAGATACTTGATATCTTTCAATGAACAGGGCATGAAAATCCTCTAAACAATATATACAGGCCAGCGGAAAATTTTCATACCAAGATTGGGCTTCACCTTCCAATGTGGCCAGGAATATCTTCATCAAACAATCTTCAAGAAAAGCCACCTTCAACTTGCGAATATGCATGTGAAATCTAACCAAATGTAAAGCAGCATCCTTCTTACCATCATCGTTAAACGTAGGCAGATTCCTTGACCAATCCACCTTGGGCATCTTATTCGGAAAACCTGGAATGTGATCTCGGCTCAAGGGAGCATATCTTCTCGTGATCCGGTCCATCTTGAAAATCTCGCAGCTACTGATCTCCCTGTAGTGAAGTCACCATGAAGCATCGATTGCCTGGATCTTTCAGTGAATGAAGTCGCCAGGTGAATGATTTCAGCCTTGCGATGTCTGACCGTTGTTCACCATCAACGATCAGATCTGAACTTGATACATGTACCGGGGCAATTTACAAGTTAAATACTACGATTACAAGTTATACCGGAGATCGACTGAAGCAGCGTTTATCTACTTCGCTGATGCATAGCAACAGCGTTTCGAAGGCTACCTGGCGTGACTTCAGACTCCGTCTATAACAAGCAAACCATTGAGATCTTCCCCAGTATGGTCGCCACTATGTTAGCACTCAAATCTACCTCAGGCTGAAATGAAGTAAAACTCAAGGCTACATCAAACCACACTCAGCCTCGTAGCTAGCCCTACGAGGACAGGAGAGGGCTCTCTCCGTCAATCTCGAGAAAATAAGCAATAGGATGCGACATGACTTACGATAGGAACTGATTTTAGGCTAGTAAAGAGATAGGTATGTTTGGTTTTTGGTTTTTTGGGTTTTCGCTGGAGTAATGGGAATACAAAATTTTGGGTCCGGGGATAAGGTCAGACCTTTGCAGAGTTCAAGCTGGGGCGAGGTAGGTGATGATCTTGATGCTTAGAATTGGATTTTATGGATAGATTAGACTGATGAGGAGCTGAAGAGGGAAAAGAAGAACTTGGATCCTCTCCAAACAGCAGAAAACATATAGGACTAACTGAATTCAAAGGCCAAGCACTGTAAACAATGGATTCAACCTTAATCACTCATTCAACTTAGTTCAGAAGCATAATGAAACGATGGAATACATTAAACATGAAGAAACTTACAGTAAACAAAGGAGAAACATCATCAAGAACAGAACACCACAAGGATCCCAACAAGTGCCGCAAAACCCCTGATCTTTCCTTAGCCAAAATATGAAAAGTATGTACAATGATATCAAAGTATCCCAAGAGTCCAACCTCTCCAACCTCTGAAAATGATTGAGAAATTACAATATATAGATCACTCTAACACCTTTCCCCACCTCTAGGGGTCGAATTCCCTCTTCAGGGATCAGTTTCAACCAATTCTAATCATGGAAATACAATCTAGGCAGCTAACAACTTGCCTCTAAAAGAGTGGAAACTGATCCATTACATGATTTTTTACTCATTTGAGAGTGAATCTTCTAGAAGAGATAAAAACAAGCCAAAGCTACATGCCAAACATGAATTTACATCATAAAAACCCAAGAATTCTATCCATAGGCAAAACTGGTCCATAATAGGCGAAATACTGAGCTGGCAGCTGAAAACTCAGAAAAATCTCTAGGTGGGTCGCTCCTGAACTGCGTGGGTCGCTCATGTTCCAGGCTGATTTTGAGGTAGCTCCCGACATCCAAATTGAGCTCATGATAGCTAGTTGGAAAGCCCTGGATGTCTAATTTCCAACCCAAGTGGAATTTCTGAATTTGGAGTTGATTTGATCCTCCAAAACCTCATTCTCCCAGAGGTACTTCCTGCTGGTGCAAAAGGTGGCAGCAAGGTGGTTTTCATGGTGTTTTTGAGCCGTTTGACCATCCAGATTTTGTTGAAATGCTAAGTTGACTTCAGAGGATGCATAATTAATCATGAAAAATCCAAAAATGTAAAAATCTCCTCCAGCAAGTATCTCAAAAAAATGCGAGCGCATGAGCGCGCGACCCACGTAGCTGCAAAACCTGTTTTTTAAACCAAAAATTTGGAAATGACAAAATTTTCTCCGAATTTGCCCAAATTTGGAGCGGAGGTCCTCCATCATGTGTCTTGCTCAGTCAATGAAGCTTCGGCCAAAATCCGAAGTGGATTAGGCCTTTTTCGCCGTTGAAGTGCCTTGCGCAACCTCCTCTTCATGATCCTCATCCTCGCTTTGCAAACATGCATGCGAGCCCAGTAATGGCCTTTCATGTGGCGAAGCATGTATTTGTCTTGATTGGCCTTTGCCAACAGCTTCTCCAGATGTATATTTACCCGAGTGAGTACAATATCTCGGTCAGCTGGTGTCATGTCACCGGGCCTCTTTCGATTCCACTGCCTATCCTCACGGATTTGGCGCACCTCATAAAATGTGAGCTCATCCTCGAGCTGTTTGTTGCGCGGCTCCAAATAGTTAATCACCCACTCAAGCCTTCTCTTAATCGGGTCTTTCACTGGTCATTTCTACTTTGCTCCCCGGATGACTTCCCCTCAACAGCTAGAGAGCCCGTATCTACATCAATGACCTGTCATATCTAGGCGGTCCGCCTCCTGATGGGCCCTCATCATGCATGGGCCTCTTGCCCCTGTCTTGTACCTGTACCTGCACCGGAGAAGAAAGCGAGACCCTTTCCACATCACGTGGAGATAGTACTCGCCGTGTCGATGAAGTCGGCAGGACCCCTTCCACCTCACGTGGAGATAGTACCCGCCGTGTCGCTGCAAATAAGGCCCTGTGGCCTCGCTGATATGTCTGAACCAAAGGAGTAATGACATGCCCAACCTCAAGCATGTCCGGCTGGTGTGAGGGCTCTCCTGCATCATAAACCGACTCAGGAGGCTGCTGTGGCACTCTGAAAAAGTCTCTAGAAATGAAATCCTCCCAAGTGATGCCCTGCTCTGCCAACTGATGTGACACCAAGATTTTGATCAAAGCGAAATGATATATACTCCTGTACTGCTGCACTCGGCTCGTCTTCTTCTGCACAAATGTAACCATCTTCTCTATGTTGCGGTATATGAAATAAGGAATATTCATCATACGCACCCTTGTGAAGTGCATCAGCAAACAAACATGATATGAGAAAAGACGAGCATACCTGCCCTCACAACTAAAATACTGAATGATGAGCCTCATGAGTGGTGCATACTCATCTCTCAAGAATCTGAATGGAGAAACTCTGCTCAAGTAAGCCACATATCCAGTTTTAACATATGGCTCATAGTGAAATTTCTCTAACTGCTTACCCTTGCTCCATTCCTCGCCTATGTTAGGTATGCCAGTGGCTCGAGCAATAGTCAAAGGCGAAACAATGAAATCAACACCAGCAAGGTTTACCCGATTACCCCGTAAATGAAGAACAAACAAACGTGCTAATTCACGATGAGGTCGGGTTTGTACAACCATCTCACAAAATCTGAAACATGACAAGAATCGAAAACAATCCATAGCTAATGGACATGCTTGCAACCGAGCCAAAGAGGTAGGCTCCTCTCTGCGATGATCACCACTTCTGTTTTCTCTGCGGGAACTCCGTGGCACATTACCTTCAGCCACCGAATCACTGCTTGACCCTGGCTCATATTCTGACTCTGTTTCTGACATATCTCTGATCAAACTTTCGGGCAATGTGTACACTGATATGAATGCAGTGAAAGCAAGATTAGGACGTATGTTTAACATTCAATCAATATCCCACCGCCAAAACACCATCAAGGAATCAAATTATGGATAAAATCTCTGCTTCAAATGGGCTGAAAGGCAGCATCTCTATTTTGAATGCAAATGAAATTTTGACAAAATAGGAGTAGGCAACCTTCAAAGTTTGGAAACATCTAGTCAAAGGAGAGTATGGTATAATCAGTGATAGGTTTGCCTACGAGTTTATGACCATAAAGGTTTCAATAGGTCATTTGAAACAATGCTAATATCGGGCAAACAAAAACATGAGCAAATACTAACATTGGGCAATGTGACTCATGACACACATGAGAAATGTGACTCAAAGGGTTTAATCATGGGATAACAATAACAATGGTGACAGTGGTATTATGGGTATGAGAGCAGAGTGATTTTCATGTTTTATGAAAGGCTGACCATATCACTATTTCAGACATCAAACCCATTTTTTACACCATTGATTTTCATTTTAACCCTGAAAACAATAATCTCATAACAGTGGGGTTTTAAATCTTTCATTTGCATATTAGAACCATGTATGATGACACAAATACGTTTGCAAACCCCAAGTGATTGAAGGAAACCTGCTTTGAAGGGAATTGGAGTCAATTCCGAGCCAATCTGGGCGCTCAAACACAATTCCAGAATGCTGTCTCTGCGTGGGTCGCGCAGGCTCAGTTTGGGTCGCGCAGCCCAGGTGTGTCGCGCAGGTGCAAACCCACTGTGCTAAACCAACTCTGTTTGGGTCGCGCAGCCCAGGTGGGTCGCTCGGCCTCAATTTGGGTCGCGCAGCCCTAAAACCCTGTCTACGCCCTCCAAAAGTCTGAAATCGGCTTTCAATTTTGCAAATACGTTTTGGGAGCAAATGAAATCGGTTCAAATGAACTTGTTTGGCCTTTATACACTTCAAAAATATCTTCACCATCATACTTTATTCAAAATCTAACTTCAAACCCACATTACAAATGTTCTTGTAATTTTCACTTTGGCTTTTTCAAATACAAACTTGCTTTGGTTTCTCTGAGGTCGATACTGATGATTTTATTGTCTTTTTGCAAGGATATGGCTGTCTTGGCTAGAGAAAAGACCAGGGGTCTGCTTTTACAATGTCTTCATGGCGGAATAATTAAAATTTATTACAAAATGATAATGACAAATTTCTAGTTCCAAAACAGAGTTTTGGACTAGAAATGTATTTTTTTTTTTTAAAATGCTGGTGATAATAAAAATAGAAATCCAAGTACTGGACTCTCCTCACCTTGCAGGCTTTATGACTAGTGTATAAATGACTCAAAAAACCCTAGACACCAAAACCTAGGACACTTATTGACATTTTAATGACCTCATACATAATGACAATGACTATAAATAATTTTTTGAGAAAATATTTTTAAAATAGCGCTGCAGGTATAACATGAGGAAACACAAAATGACACAACCCTTCGTCAGTTCATGGCATGATCCTAGTGATATGCAAAGAAGTGAAACAAGTGAGACACCTAATAATGAATATGCAAAAGACGAAATGATCACTGACGGAGGGCAGCAAGGGCTGACTCTAACACCCTCTTCTTCTCCTCTTGCAAGGAATGCAAGCATGTTGCAACGTTGTAGATTAGATTGTGTGGCTGCATGCTCACACACATCAAATGAAGTAATGGGGCTTCCTTCATGTGAAAAAATCTTCAAGATATCTGCTAGTCTTCCCTTCCTCACTTCCCTGATTTCTTCTTTCAGCTCATGCAAATCTTGAGAAATAATGTTAGAGAACTCTACTCCTTTTATTCTTCCATACAAAGGGGTTTCATCTTTGCTTGCTTTGTCTTTGGTGTAATCATTTTTCTTCTGTCTTCTTCTATGATACCTCTTCTCTCTATCAGTGAAATGCTCTCCTTCTTTTGAAGAAATATTGGCTCTAAGAATTCATAGGTTGTGGCAAGAAATATGCTTTGATACCATTGTAATATCCCAAAATGGGAATCACACAGCAAGCCTGCTAAAATAACGCACTTCTGAGAGTTTAGTGCACTGAAATGATTTTGTAGCTCCTGTATCCCTTATATCAGCTTATCTAAGATCTAAATCCAAAAGGAGATAAAAAACAAATCAAACTAGGTGGGTTAAACAGACCCCCCCACAACCTAGTCTAGCTAAAAAACACCCAAAGAGAGGGGCTGCAGCTATATGTAATGGAATGCTCCAGAAATAACGCAGTTTATCAATTTATAAGCATGAGACCAACATGTAGGTCCATTTTTCAGCTATACAATAGAAAAATATATCTACAATGTAGCTTATACAGTGTATAACAGAAATAGAAGGAATATACAAGACAAAAGCCTCAAAATGAGCTGCTACAACAACATGAAATGGAAAAATAAGCTTGATAGCATTATTTTCATTTCTAAAGCATGCAGTAGATTACAACTTAGATCTAGAGCAGATATGTACACAAAATCATAGATCTATTTCAGATCTGTATACAAGATAGGCTCCTTTATACACTCCCCTTGGGGATCTCAGCAAAACATGAACAACAGTGAGTAGATCTGAGATCTAAGTCATAGATCTATAGAAGTATTCAGAAAATTTTGAATCATAACATATACAACAGATCAGATCTGAACTAACATGGATTGGTTGGCCAATCCATGGATCACCATAGTGAAAGGGAGAATCCAATCACTAGAGATCTCTCCTCTAAAATGATGCAAAGTCTCCCTGCAACTTTTCTCTTGAAAATAACGCAGTCATGGAAGAGGGACTGTGCTATAGGCTCTGAGAATGCTTTGGCCTACTTCCAATGTGTGGATCTGAATCTCAAAAGTTCTAGAATATACTTATCAAAGGGATGGATGACTTTCCCAATGAGAAGGAGTGCTTGAACTGCATAGATATGAAAAGATCTATTCTCCACTTACTGCAGCTCACATGGTCAACCCAATCCTAAATAGGACTTCACTGTAGATGCAAGATGTGGCTTGGCCAAATTCCAGATAGTGGACTATACAAACAAGGCTCCTCCAAGAGTTTCTCTAGGAAGGAGGTGGGAATCCTAAACAGGAAAACCCAAAGAGGAGTGTCTACACAGACAATACCTTCAGAAAATAATATCATCAAAAACCCCTTTCCTATTGTCCTCCTCCTTATTTTATAAGATGAAAGCCTTTTCAAACCCTAAACCACCTCAATGAGTTAGCTCCTTTCACGTGTGGAGCCTCCATCTAAAACTGCGTTGTGTATCCATGAGGTTCATTGCACCTAGACTGTGCGGTTGATTTGGTCAAGGTTGACCCATTCTCATGATTCAAACCCATTCACACCTGCAAGAGTTTATTTACATAGCCTAGATATGTCTCTGTTTACATAGGCATTGATTTATTCATTGTTTCAGGAGTTTTACATGCCCTCCTTTATTCATTTATTCATGAAACATAAAATAAAGCAAAAATGCATATTCCTCTTAGCTAAAGCTAAGTAGGAATATATATATATATATATATCATTTGTAAATACCATTTTAGGGTTGGTTGTTCTTCTAACTGAAGACTTACTATAATAAATAAAACTCCTCTTTTCACTTCATGTTGATGGATTTTGTGATTCAAGGAATATCTAATGTATGGTGTGTTTCTCTCATTGTTTATTTCTTTTGTTTTATGAGTTGCAGCAAATAGTAAAGTATGAGTAAGAGAATTATTAGAGTATCTAATAGTTAATTATCAGCTATTTAGTCTTATGAAAATCATATGTATGTTGTAGAGCATGTTATTGAAGGTTTCATGAATTATTTATGAAATTATTTATACGTGTATGCTACTTTCTAAATGTTATTTACTTTACATAAAATAGAGTTTATGTAAAGAGTCACTATTGTAGCTGTGTGACTGATTTAGGATATGCATATTTCTTAGAGTAAGTACCAACTATCTATCTCCTTTAATTTGTTACAATCTACACCCTATACTACCAATTTACCCACACAATTTATACTTTCCACAACTTGCGAAATTCATGAAAGTCTAAAAGAGAAAAAATCGATAGATTGGATGTTTCTATGGTGCATTTTTTTAGATGCAAAACTCAGAATCTCCATAGTCTTGATTTTTAGTCTACGTTTCGAGTCTAAATCAAGACTCATCTTTAGGACAAACCTGCTAAGAAGAGAATAGATTAGGGTGAATAAATATAGGAAAGAAAGATGATAGGTGAAAGAGTCGACTAGTTCGTAAAAATAAAAAATCATTTCAAACTCTTTAAGAAACCATCCCACCACTCAAAACCTTTAAATTTGAAATGAACTATGATGTGTAAGGCTTACTCCTTTTCATTCAAGGAGTGACTCATTGTGCTAACACAAGGGAGGCTTTGAATGACACAATGTCGCAGGTTCAAAACCCTAGGAGATCCATACCCACCGCCATTGATGACCATTTTGGTTTGCAATTGAAACCATGAAGGTAGAAAGGATTATTTCAACCTCAATATTTGCATTGAATTCATAAGCTCTACCATTGGTTGTTGTTAGGAACTAGTATTAGATAATATCATAAGCATTGGAATTTCCAACTACCTTGAGGCTTCTAAATGAATTGAGGCAATTATATCAACATGAAGAAGATGTGTAGATATTTTCATATTGAGAAAAACCTTTAAATACCAACTCTTTAAGTATTATATGAACCAGGCTTAGGTGACATAAGTGAAGACGCAGATGGTGAAAACATTGGAGATAGAGGTGGAGGTGACTGAGAATGCCCCAAATAATGTCAAAGTTGGGAAAGACATTAAAGATCTGTTAGGGGGGCTTAAACTCACAACTCCTTCAAGTGCATGTCGAAGAGATGATTTATCATAAGCTCTTGTTTTTTCCATGGAAAATACATCCAAATAACCTTCTAAAAACCATAATAACTTTCCCCCTTCCCTGGAAATGTATAAAATGATCGTCAAGTTTCACTAGAGAACCAATGGGAGTAAACCAACGATAATAAAATGATGTCTAATCAGTATAATGAAACTTTGATTTTTCAATCATAAGGAGTTAGTCACTAAAATGAAACTTGAGCAATTAGGTTTAAGAATTTTGAAATTGTTTGCTTTTACTAATTATTGATTGATGCATAATTTTTTTTAAGTACTTATTGACTTGGATGGTGGTAAATTCCATAAAAAAAATTTCAATAAGAAAAATACATCATTTTTTAATTAATATTAATGCAAAGTTGGAATTTACATCATCTAACATATATTAAATGTAGTTCACATATATGACATGATATTCCAATATCTGCAATATCTAATATTCAATCAATATCAAAATTCACATATGATTCAAAACAATTTCATAAGAGCCTAGTACTACTATGTTCATAATGTACGTTCATACTAGATAAAAAACTTGATATCCAAGTTAAAAAAAATTAGCCTAAGTTTAATGGATATGACCCTGATAATAAAAAATATAGATATGCATGAAATGTTAAGTCTTTAACTAAAGAAAATATGTCCTCTACTAATTAATTAACACTTCTCCTTATAGTCACTTTCATACTGTATTTGACTAGTTGTAAGCCCACTCCCATTTTGGATAATCTGTCAGCATTTAAATTGAATTCCCTACGTATGTGATCAAATCATATAACCTTGAATAGTATAATTAACTCCATAACTCTAATCATCCACTAATCCAAAAAATAAGTGTTTAAGGAATTATAATATTTTAGCCAATATGTAACGACTTTTGAATCCCCTGTCACTTGTAAGTTTAGATTTCTGAAGTGACACAATTAAAATGACTAACATAAATGCCTAATTTGTATTATTGGAGTACTTTATATGTAGTTGTATTTCTATTCCTATGCTAAATTAGTCATTAATGTTAGTCATTTTTAATTGTATTACTTATTTTTTAGTCGTGTATTTTAAATCGGGACTAAATTAGTCATTTATGTTAGTCGTTTTTAGTTTAGTCAGTTAATATTTCTCATTTTTGGTAGTATTTCACTGGGAAAAGCTTTGGAAACTAAATTTTTTAGTCACCTAATCACTAATTTCATCATTTTCTACTAGTGATGAGTTATGTTTCATTAAAGATGATACAAATATAAATACAATATTTTGACAATTGGATTCAACTTCCAAGGTTTCTTATACTTCCAGTAAATGTCCACGTTCCACACCACAACAATAATGGATTAGGTGTTCAACATTCCCCCCTTAATATGAAGGGGTGTATATGAGTCCAAGAAGAAAGCTAAAGTGAAAAAATTCATGGAAACCAATGGTTGTATGTGTTCTTTGAAATGGTAGTTTAAGGAAGACAAAAAACAGAATGAGGTAGAAGAACATGAGGTATATACTTGTGGTGGTCTAAGGTTGACCACAAGATCTATAACTAAAGCTCAAAGTAATTCCTAAAATAGTTCCAAATATAGCTAGAAGAGAAAGTCTTTTGCCGATGGAATTTCTCCCTAGTGTCTGTTTAAAGTTAGCCATAAATTGATATAGCGGATATTGAAGTCTTCTATCAGTGGTGGTTTAAGGTATTCCAAAAATAAAATAACATGCTCATGGAGCATAAATCTATATTTGGATACAAATTTGAATCTGGCTATGGTTGACTCTAGCTCTAGGCTCTAACTGTTGGCTCTGGTATAGGGTGTGGCTCAGTTTTCCTTTATAAATATTCGAAGCAAGAAGTTGACCATCAGTTCCCCTTGACAGATTCAGGATGAGAAGATGAATAAATTTCCACTGCAAGACGTGTCAATACTCAAGAAAAAAATCATTCGTATGACTGGTATATCTTCTTGGTTGTTGAATACCATTTCCAAGATGCAATCAATCCAAGGTGAATCTTCATTCTTGCAGGAGTATTGTTTCTAGAATATTTATATAAATGATGAGTATGCTTACCATAATTCTCAAAAGGGTGAAGATCAAAACATTAATATTTCACATAGCCAACCTAATCACAATGTTGGCATCTAACAATTTATGGATGTGGAAGAGGAGCAACATCTGGAACAGGTAAATATGAACCATTTAAAGAAACCTAACACTTTGAAACTTGATGGGTTTGGAATAGTCCGAAAAGTTAAAGGAGACATCCTTTTCATATCCAAGACCAATTTTATTCATGTTTTTAACAAATTCTCCCAAGGTCTTATGATGGGCTTGGGAAATGCAGGTTGAACCTTTTCATATTTATGCAAATATGATCCTAAAGTGGCCACTTGATCTGAATATACCTCAACCTCGTTGATTTTATTAATTTATAGCTACTGATGGGAGTGTCTCAAACTCAAAAAAATAATTGTTTTGAAAAATAACCCATTCAAAATAGTGACTCTTCTAGTGTAGCTCATCTTGTTGTGGTTTTGACTCAAGTTGGATAAACTCAGTTTTATCATGTGCATGATGAATATATATTTTAATATGATAAAGAGTACCTTTGTTTATTTTTATTGTGTTTTCAGTAGTATAAAACATAAAAGTATTCAATAACTCTAATACTCCCTCAAGTCTAGCCATTTTCTTAAAATAGAGAAAACACTTGCATTCAACATTGAAAAGGGTGTCAGCTTCAACAAAAAATGAACTTGTTTATAATTTTATTTAATAAGTAAAATATGGATAGTTGTTGGTACAATATTTGAAATGATAAAGGAGAATAATAATAGAGGAAGGGTAGGCCTTCAAGGTGAGAAAAATACACATATATTAGCTAGTGTTTAAGTACATTAAATACACAGGGCCAACTACACAAATTTCATCCCCATAAAACATTTCTCAAAGGATTTCACCAAATGTTTTCTACAAATTTTCTCCCGTCAAATTTTCTGCCAACTTTCTTAAGGAAAACATGCAAAAAATAAATCCACAAAGCCTATCTTAGTTGCAATATGGGTATTGGACACTTTTTTTCCCTTTTTTTTCTTTTTCTTTTTCTTGTAGTGATTATCAATATAAAAGTTGAGATATGAAAAATCTAGTGAAATTTTACAATTGTAGGTGGCCAATCTCATCTCATATTATCTCTTCAATTAAACTTATCTTGTCATCTTATCTCTTCAATTAAAATTTACTTGTGTCTCCATAGCTTATGTCGTATACTTGTCAAAATGCACCAAAAATTGAATGGAATTTTCAAAACTGGGGATGTTATTTGACATGATTTCATCCAATGCACGTGTTAATCGTTGATGCTTTATAGGAAAAGTCACTCTGATTTTTTATCATCTTGGTCCAAACTCCAAAAAATGAAGAATTTGTTAGGAATATGGCTTATGTGATCCTTAGAATTTATATAAAAATATTTCGGTGATAATCGCATATAATCAAATTTTGTCGATGCATTTCGAACTAGCCAGTGTGGTTCATTGATGAACCACACTGACTGGTTTGAAACACATCGACAAAATTTGATTAGATGTGATTATCACCGAAATAATTTTCTATAAATGAAGAATTTTATAAATAAAATTCTAAAATTTGTGATAAATCCTTAACCCTATTAAGGAAATAGTCACAAAACATTAATTTGACAACAAATGCATTAAACTCTAAGTTGAAAGGAATGTCTCACTTGCACCAAAAGAACTTTGAATATTTTTATGAAACCAACGAAAAGTTGATGTATAAGAAAATTTCTTCTACAATAATTAATACAGGAAAAGGTCAAATTACAATTGTATACTTGACTTGAGAGATGAATGGAGTTGGATAAGCAATTGATGGATCATAGTGATCAATTCCATACCATCATGTGTCCTTCGTGAAAAAGAAAAATGGATAATATATATTTTACCCCTAGGAAGATATGGAAGAAAAATGCACAGTTTTCATATAGTTTTCACATTCAATCATTGCATCAACACCATATTCTTGAACCACAAATATTTATCAATTAAACTTATTGGCTAGACTTTCAATGACAATATCATCTCCAACTGAAGTTGCATGACATCCTCTGTTATCATCAACTATCAAAAGGACCTCTTGATTTTACTATGACATGATAATATCATACTCATCTTCCAAAGTCCCACTAAGTGAAATGTAATAGACCTAGTTCACTCCAATATCCACTGAAATACATATTTACCTATTTCATTGCTTCAAAGGTAGTAACTTATCCCTCATTTGTAGAGGATTACATAAAGCATGCTTCACATACAATTCATATCGTCATCCTTATCCATGTAGGTGATTTTTTTATTTTTTCTTCTTTCCTATTTCATAGACACATTTAAAATTTATCTTGAACCCAAATCAGCCAAAGAAACCAGTTTAAACACAAAGAAATCTTGGATTATTCATCTTGGGTTGATCTTAATCTTGTAGCCATGTAGTGCTGAAAAAAAAAAGAACAGATTGGAGTGGGGATACCTATCTAACAGTAAGAGAGCATGGAGAGTGAGCTTATATATGTATTTGAAAATTGCAATAGTTATCAAGTAAACCCTTTACGATCAATAGCCATCAAGGCTACATGATCATGCTTAGTGAATAATATTACAGGGATGCAAAATTATACAAATACATCCAAGGATTTAGTGAAGGTTGGTTCGTAAGGAAATAATGATTTTACATTGAAAATTTCATTTAGAAACGCATAGGCTATGATGCTAATAAGAAATCATTCAATTTACATCTAAAATACACCAAGAATTATGTCGAAGACACTAAAAATATCATAGCACAGTGACCAACTTTCACTGTACTTGTTTAAACAGACATATTATAGAGTCAAAATATGGATCACATATTTCGATTGAAGACAATATCTAAAGACAAATCTCGAGTAGATGACAACTAAATTCCTCACTAAATTTTCAGTTGACATATTCTTTGGTCGTGATTTGTTCACATATTTTCATGATAGGTTCACCAAAGCTTTCCCTTTCAAGTTTACCTCACACTACAGAAAGACCAAAAAAACATGGGCCACCACTATGTCAAGGTGTTTTGTGCCCATAAATAGGACTACTACAAGGCCATTACTGATGAAGGACTAGAAAAAAGACTCAAATTGAGGAGTAGGAGGAGGAGGAGGAGAGCAGAAGCATTTGGGTAGAGGAGCACTCTACTCTAATACCATTATTGGAATGTGAGGAACATAATGAAATAATGGGTGTGAGTTACATTTCCTTAAATATGATACACATATAAATATAACATTTTTACCATTGGATTCAACTTCTCAGGTTTCTTGGACTTCCAATAATTTTCCACACTTCACACCATAACCTTAATGGATTAGGTTTCCAACATTGAGGATAGTCAAAAAAATATGGGAAGGGGAGGTAACATTCTAGTTTTAATCCTGTTTAATTGTAATGTAATTGTACACATGTTAAATAGGCTAGTGAGCATCTATGTTTTGTGCTATAGAGCTTGTATTGATCTATGTATTGGGTTGTTTAGTGGATAGTGGTTATCCATGAAAGCCATTCTTTCTTGAGGCCTCATAGCCCTATCTTAGAGGTGGCTAGCCATTAATAGAAATAGAATAGCACAACCTGTGGGTTTGGAGCAACCATGGGGTCCCCACTTAGTGAACCTCTAACGTAGCACATGCACTCATTAGAAACTAAAAAAATACCTCTAATTTCACTAGATATTGATTAATAGCTTCTAAAATACTTTTGTTGAATCCACCTCCCAATACATTTTCCCAATTAAAAAAAACAAAACATATTTTATTAGATATCTATTTTTATTAAATACCCCTTTTTATAACCCCCTAATACTAGGAAATTTTTAGAGATGAAATTTCACTAATTGGCTATTTTTTGGACATTTTTTGAAAAATACAAATATAATAAAATAAAAAAATTTGTCCATCTAGTTAAAAATTCACACACAAACATACACACACACACACACAGATATATATATATATATATATAGATATATTTGATGATATTTGCCAAAAATTTACAAGACATAATAGTGAATTACATGTTTTTAATGAATAATAGCCTACATTATATATATTAATTTTCCAACAAAAACAATCACTTACAATACTATACATATGCATAATATTTGAATCCTTTAAAAATACTTTGTCTGATACTTATAAACCCCTCCACTTCCCATATCCTTACCCCTAATATCTACAATATATTGACTTTAATTTTTAAAATTATAAAACCTTCTTTATAAATGAATATGATAAGATATTGGTGAACAAGGTGAATCCCCCATCGAAGAAAAATCCCTTATACATATCCATTTGGTGAAATATATGCATGATATAAGTGTTATTTTCTTATTTTAATGTTTTTTTCTATTGTATTCTATATGTTGGTGTTTAAATATTGGTCTACATGCTTTATAGTTTCATTCATGACTTAGAAATCATTAGTAGATGCATGCATATGTTAATCATGTTGCATGATTTATTTCTAATTGGCATCAAAGTGAAAACTTGTAGTGGTGTAGCCTAGAAATTGAGTTACTGACATCATAATGACCCCAGAAAAAAATTAAGAATCCTTGAGGTCTTTTGCTCTAGTATTGATATGATTATGAACACTCACAAAATTAAAGTTATAATAATTAAATCCAAAAACATCACTTACTATGATTTCATATATGACAAAAATAGATTGGAGTAAGTGGCTTCATATAAATATCTCATAATTGATATTTATTATAAACTCAGTTGGAACTATAACAATGATAAAATGAGAAATGGAGAGTGGAAAACCTATTATGGGCTTGAAAACAAGTGTAATTTAGTGGAACTTTGACTATGGGATTAAAAAAAATCCTTTCTGGTACTCTTCTCAATCCCCTGACCTTATGTATATGTAAATTTTGGGGATGCAATGTCTCTAAAGAATATTGGAGAAAGATAGATTACATCCAAAAGGATTTCATAACTTGTAATCTCAAAACTAAAGGAAATTCACCCTCTCCTATAATCCTCATAGAAGAGAGTATTTACCCATTGAGATCATGGTCATGATTAGGTACTTAATGTACAAGAACAAGATAAATAACATGTATGGCAATAGGATCCTAAATTTTACTTCAAATTCCACCCATGAAAATATTAATCTAGAATGGCATAAATATTTCAAGCATTGGCTAAATCATTGGGGGATACATAAAGTTTCCATTTTGAAAAATATCGACAATATTAAAAATATTACATCTAAATTTAAGGAGAATCTATTCTGAAATAAAGAGTTAAGGTATAAAAGGAAATTAATATATTACAAGGAGATGGTCAACCCTAATGTGAAAGATAAAAATCATTTTTTTTTTTTTATGGAGTTGGATACTGCCAACATATAGTGGGTCTTCCCATTGTGAAGTCCCAATTAGACCTCATACCGTTTGGAGTAGGAGCCCCATCCAGACTATTATATTTTCCCTCATAACATAGATTTTTCCCTTGGTTTCAACATATAATATAAAATATTATATACATAACCATTGAAAAAGAAAGTAATTTGACATTGTGAAACACCGATTGTAATGTATAAAAGGAGACTTCCACGAGGGGGGAGACAAAAGTGAGCCTCTGTAAGGAAGTACTAGTACTAACTTAAGAGAGACACATGAGAAAAGAAATATTAATTAGTTATCTAGCGAAATATTTCACATAGGCACAATGATCATTAAACCACATAAAACACGCCTTCAATAGGATAAGTACCAAGGCCACTTAAATAGTTAAAATTCCTTAGTACATATGTTATGAAAAAAACTCAAAAAATAGAAGAAAAGATAGATCACAACTTAGAAATCAACCTCTTCGAGGGGGGAACCTCCTTTACATTACATAAATGAAAAATTCTTGGATGATTCAAATGAGAAAACCTACTTTCTATATATAGGACTCTAAGAGGTCAGAATATAATCATAGCCTACATAACAATAACAAAAATGGGATTCTATGGGGCACAATAATAACAATACGGGGACTACATGGACACAACAATAACAATAAGGGGATACACTAGTATTATAGGGCCTAAAATGCCCCTCTCCTTCAAAAAAATGTTTTCCTCAATGCTTGAGTAGTTCTGGATGTTTATGTATAAAATTTTCATCCTCCCATGTGGAATCTTTAGTGGGTAAATTCTTTCACTTGATGAGATACTCTAAAATTGATCGATTTCATAGTTGTCGAGTTCTTATTTCCATGACTTCTTCAGGTTCCAATATGATTTTTCCTTCCTCGTCAAGTTATGAAAATATTGTTTGAACTGGGAGCTTGTCACCTATAACCTTATTTAATCATGAAACATGGAAAAATGGGTGCACTCGGGAAGGTGCAGGAAGCTCCATTTTGTATGCCATAGTACCAATGTTTTGCACCACATTGTAAGGATCGTATTACTTTGGTAATAATTTATTATCCTTGTTAGCTTGCTTGAGGGACATTTGTTTTTATGGTTGTAGCTTTAAAAATACACAGTTTACTACATCAAAACTTCTTTCGTTGTGATTTTGATTTGCATGTTGTTTCATTTGATTCTACCCCAAAGTGAGCTTATCATTTAATAGTTGGAGAACTTGTTGTTGATGCTTGATGTGATCTTCAAATTCTTGAACCTTAGAATTTTCTCTTAAAGATGATGTGATGGATGGAGGATGATATCCATAAAGTTCCATAAATGGGTTCATTTTTGTTGCAGTATGGAGGGAAGTGTTATACCACCATTCGGCCAGAGGTAACCACTTTACCCATTATGTTTTCTTATCAGATACAAAGCAACAAAGATATCCTTCCAAACATTTTTTTACTATCTCAGTTTTCCCATCAGATAGAGGATGATAAGATGAACTATGAGCTTGTTAATCACCCAAACAAGAAAATAATTCTATCCAAAAATTTCCAATGAAAATGGGACCTCTGTCGCTTACAAACATCCTTGGGTTCCCATGTAGCTTTTGAATTGTTTCCATAAATGTAGTAGCAATTGTATCGGCTTTAAATGGATGAGATAATGCACAAAAGTGTGCATACTTGGTAAGTCTATCAACTACCACCATGATGAAACTCTTTCATTCAGACATGGGTAAACCTGTGATAAAATCCATTGAAACCTCTTCCTAATGTTGACTTGGAATGGATAAAGGTTGTAGTAGACTCAGGGTCTTAATTGTCTCAACTTTACTTTGTTGGCATACCAAAAATTCTGCCACAAACTTTTGAATATCAAATTAAGTCCATCCCAAAAAAATTATTTCTTGACCCTGTGGTAGGTTTTTAGAAATCTTGATTTTTCTCCTAAGGGAGAGTT
Source organism: Pinus albicaulis (assembly GCA_034641835.2). Classification (NCBI taxonomy): domain Eukaryota; kingdom Viridiplantae; phylum Streptophyta; class Pinopsida; order Pinales; family Pinaceae; genus Pinus; species Pinus albicaulis. Next base: position 270,162,475 of record CM076582.1, read on the forward strand.
GTGCAATTCCAAATAATATTTTGTTTTAGTTTGGAAATCTTAAAAATTTATAAGCGATATTTTTACTATAATGAATCATTTTTCCAACTAAATCTATCAGATGTACTAGGATCTTGCTACAAATTTCAAATGAGTGTCCACACTTCTTTGTCATTCTTCCATTCCTCCCTTGCTTTGGTTATCCAACCTAGTTGGATAATATAAATGAAACAAAGAAATGCTTCCACATCCTCATCCTTTCTTGAGAGTTCATCTGCAACCACATTTAGCTTCCCTTTTTTTCAGATGATTTCAAAGTCATAACCCAACATATTTGTGACCCATTTTTGTTGCTCTTCTGAAGATAATATTTGTTCCAAAAATTATTTAAGGCTATCATGATCTATTTTTACCTTGAAGTTTCTTCCCATTAGGTAAGGTCACCATTTATTTAGTGCATTTAATATTTCCAACATTTCCTTCTCATAAATATATTTCTGTAAATAATTTCCTTTGATTTGGAGGCTTTCAAAAGAAATGGGTCTTCCTTCTTGCCTTAGAATCACGCAAATTCCATTTCCCGAGGCATCACATTCCACAATAAAGGTTTTTGTGAAGTTTGGCATATCTATGACCGATGCTTGGAACATTTCTTGTTTAAGATGTTAAAATGCCTTAGTTTCATCTAGAGTCCAAGAAAATGCATCTTTCTCCTATAATTATGTTAGAGGTGTTGCTATTTTTCCATAATTCTTAACAAAATTTTGATAATACCCTGTTAATCCGAGAAATCCTCGCAGATGCTTTAAGTTTGTGGGGATTTTCCATTCCTTAATGGATTTAATTTTAGTAAATAGAAGTCTTTCAGATTAATCACATTCTTATGATTTGGTCATAAGAATAATGGCTTCAATTTTATTTGGGTCTACCTTAACACCCTCATGAGATTCAATATGACCTAGATATTCCAACTCCTATACTCCAAAGAAACATTTGGAAGTTTTTGCATATAATTGTTTCTTGTCCAATAGTTTGAGTGTTGGGAAAAATACTGAGAGGGGGGGGTGAATCAGTATTTACTGCATATTCAAAACTTTTACTTTTTCTTGCTTCTAAAACCCATACGCTACTTTTCTGATACAGACTCGCGTATATACACGGATACCCTTTATGAAACTCGCGTATACACAGAGATCTAATTATGTCATTAATTCTTCACTTATATCATTCCATCATTCATTCATCAGATGTTTAATAAACGATGCGCTTGTGTACGGTAAGGAAACCGAGAATAAACCATCACACAAAAGAAGCATCACACATGAACACTAGGATTTTTTAGGTACAGAGCAAGTCGGAGAAAACCACGGCGCCGTTGCTCGACCTTCAATATTTATTATAGAGAAAACATCTTACAACATATGTCTTTAATTACGGAACTCTACCCGGCACGCGAGCACCCACACGCTCGTTCTCCCGACCTCTCCCTAGAAGGGAGCTCCAACCCCACGACTCGTTTACCAGCCTCTCTGAAGGCTTCGCGACCCCCTGATCTCGTTTACCAGCCTCTCCTGGAAGGGAGCTACAACCCCCTGACTGAAGGCTACAACCCTCAGCACCTCTATGGACCACGTTTCATCAATTTTCACACTGGACCCACTCCATACATTTAATCTCAATCATACATCAAACTGAAACTTATCAATTCAGACAACCCAGAACTGTAGAATACATTATTCACAGATAGCAGTAACACAGCAGAACAGATTAGACATTTCATACCCCTTGCTTCAGCAAACCCTAGTTTGCATACGCGCTTTCCTTTCACTGATACCGCGTATATACGCGCTTCCAATCACATCAACCCGCGTATACTTCTGTACAAATTACAGAGATGATTTCACTGCGCATACTCACTTTCTCTTCTGCAAAGCCGCGTATATACGCGCTTCTTCCGTGGCGAACTAGCGTATGGTTCTTCAGACATTTAGGTCATTGCAATTCTTCAGAACAGATATATTACTCAGATTTTACCCTTTACTTCAGACAGATGTTCGCCTCTTCTCCGATCTAATCATCCCCTAAACAGATCTAAAAAATACAAGTACATTTCAGATCTAGATACCCTTCTTCATCATTGGTGCATCATGCAATCAGATCTATCATTCAAATGTAACCCTTTCCATTCAGATATACTTCAGAGAGAAGTATTCATTCAAGCTCAGACATCTTGCACCCACACTCATGATTTGCATAATGAATTTCTTCTCTTTATATAGGTTTACCCTTTTTCAATACCATGAGCCAAAACCACATTACTTCCGATGGTATTCCTGGACGGGGTCATTTAGATGAATCATTACCCAATACAATGGGTCAATACCATGGTGGTTACCCCTGGTTTTGCACTTTTTGAGCGCTTTTTCCCATATGCGACTTGGCACGTACTTAACCGTGTGCATACGCGACTTCTCCTAGACAAATCCGTGTATTCCTTGAAACATACTCTTTTCATCATGGATCTAGCACATATTGAATTCCTTTCTTCATTACCTTCTGTACTCTCTGTAGATACATCAGATTTACATCTTTAAACAGGTTCATCAAGACATATTCTATCAAGCACAACTCCATCAAGTGGGTTTCCATTCAAGGACAACATTCTATCAAGTGGGTACTCAGCATCATATTGTCAACACACATCATATCACATCAGATTTACATCATTTACCAAGTTCATCAACTCAAGAATAACTTCATCAGGTGGATTGCCATCAAGGAAAACACAAGTCAACAATCTCATGTCTTCATCTTCATTCAGTGGGTTGCCATCAAGGACAACACTCTGCATCATATTGCCAACAATCTCCCCCTTTGGACTTGATGGCAACCACGATGGTGTTTGGTTATCACAACAGATAGGTACATTAAGAATACAATGACACCATGTCACATGCCCCATTTTTGACATCATTCTTTCTCTTCATTCAAACACCATGTCATTCTCCCCCTTTGACATCAAGGGCAAAGGGTGGATCAAAACCAACACACTCTCCCTCTTTTCTCCTCATGTAGAAGAAGCGTTCTGCAGATCTGATGTATACTGAAGTGACCAAGCTCCCCCTGAGTTCATGCTGAATCTTCAAACATATTTTTCAATGAAGTATATGACTCTATGAACTTCCTATCACCAAAGACTCATACTTACATCAAATATCCAACCAAGTGGATTTACATATGAGACTCAAGTACCCAACCAAGTGGGTTTACACATTTCAACTTAGCTACCCAACCAAGTGGGTTTACAAAATTTGACAAGTCCTTACATGACTGAATATTACAATTTTACATCATGGGTCTCAACAATACCTTTTCATCAAATTACACATATGACCATTTATGACCAACACCAGAAGGTCCTCAAGAAAGAGATCATTTTTCATAATCAACATAATGCCAACAATGCATTATACTCAGCAAGGCCAATGCTCCCCCTGAAACTGTGCACCCAAGCATCCTTTCCATATGACCAAGGCTCCCCCTTAGTTTATGCTGCCTGAACACCTTCAACAGCAAGTCACCGACTACAATCTCTGCATGATCTGTTCTTATCTAATCATTAGCAGTCAGACTGATGCTCCCCCTGAACCTCTGTTCCTGATCTTCAGCTATCATCCCAATTATCTTATCATTAATGCATACACGATTGTGTCTACTGGAACTGGCGTGTATACGCGACTTTTGTTCATCTAACCCGTGTATGGAAAGTGAAACATAGAAAATTTTACATTTCTTCAACTCCCCCTGAACTTATACCTCCTGTACCTGTCTTCTTCATATCAGATGATTTGTCAGGCAGAAACATAACCAGAAAAGCCAAACAGTATTGCAGAATGCTGACACCAACCAAAAATAGTCAGCAACTATCCATATGCGACTTTCTGTTCATATACTCGCGTATATACGCGACTGTACATCAGGAAAACTGCGTATCCTATTTAATCTTCTGAATTTATGCAGATTTGTTCTTTTGACTGGCAGAGAACACTCCCAGCTTCTGTCTTAGATACTCGAACGCTTCCCTGGGTAGAGGTTTGGTAAAGATATCAACAACTTGTTCTTTGGAGGGAACATACTCCAACTTCACTTTTTTCTCAAGCACTTGTTCACGTAAGAAGTGATACTTGATGGGAATGTGCTTGGTCTTCGAATGCATAACAGGATTCTTTGAGATACTGATGGCACTTGTATTATCACACATAATGGAGATAGGAGAAGTACATTTGATTTGAAAATCTTGTAAGGTTTGCATCATCCAAAGGAGTTGAGTGCAACAAGATGCGGCAGCCACATATTCTGCTTCTGCTGTAGATAATGCAATAGAATTTTTCTTCTTGCTGAACCAAGATACTAACCGGGGTCCCATATAGAATGCACCACCACTAGTGCTTTTCCGATCATCAACACTTCCAGCCCAATCTGCATCAGTGTAAGCATGAAGAGTAAGATCAACATTCTTTGGATACCACAGACCAAAGTCTTGAGTTCCTTGAAGATATTTGAATATTCTTTTGACAGCCTAAAGGTGAGACTCTTTTGGATTAGCTTGGAATCGTCCAACAATCCCAACTGCATGCATAATGTATGGTCTAGTCCCAGTGAGATAAAGTAGACTTCCTATCATTGATCTGTATTCTGGTTGATTCACCGTGGGAGAATCATCATGAGAACTGAGATTGCATCCGGTTATCATTGGTGTACTTAAGGGTTTGCATTCTTCCATGCCATACTCCTTCAGAATTTGCTTAAGATATTTTGCTTGTGAAAGGAATATACCATCTGCAGTTTGATGCACTTGCAAGCCAAGAAAGAATGTTAGTTCCCCAAGTAAGGACATTTCAAATTCTTGCTGCATGACAGAAGCAAATTTTTGACTCATAGATTCTTCGTTACTCCCAAAGATGATATCAAAATATACAACCACAATCAATATTTTATCATTTTCAACTTTTGTGTATAAGTTGCTATCAGCAGACCCCTTTGAAAAACCTTGTTGATGAAGATATTTGTCAAGACGATAATACCAAGCCCTTGGAGCTTGTTTGAGACCATATAGAGCCTTTTTAAGTCTACAAACAAGATTTTCATCATTTCCCAAAATGAATCCTTTCGGTTGTTCTATATATACTTCTTCTTCTAGATCTCCATTAAGAAAAGCAGATTTAACATCCATTTGATAAACTTTGATTTGTTGATAACTTGAAAAAGCAAGAAACATCCTTATGGCTTCAAGTCTAGCTACAGGAGCAAACGTTTCTTCAAAGTCTATACCTTCTTGTTGAGTATAACCTTTGCAAACCAGTCTAGCTTTGTTTCTTACAACATCCCCATTCTCATTTAACTTGTTCTTGAAAATCCATTTAGTTCCAATGACATTTTTATCATGTGGTCTTGGTACCAATTCCCAAGTGTCATTCTTTTCAATTTGATCTAGCTCTTCATTCATGGCTTGCTTCCAACATTCATCTTTGCTAGTTTGATTGACATTGTGTGGTTCAACTGTGGATAGAAGTGCCAGATGACTAGAAGATCCCACAAGAGTTCTCCTTGTTCATACACTTGATTCCTTGTCTCCCAAAATTTGAGATTCAGGATGATTCTTTTGAACATATCTGGATGGAGCTTTTCCAGATAGATCATCTCTAGGATCTTCATTGGATCCACTGTCTATATCATTTCTATTTGATGTAGAAGGACATAAGTCACCATCATCTTCTTTTGTTGTTTGTTTTTCTTCTTTAGGAGCTGCAGGAGACTCATCAATAACAACATCAATACATTCAACAATCTTTCGAAGCCTTTTATTGTAACATTTGTATGCTTTACTTGTAGATGAGTAACCAAGAAATATCCCTTCATCTGATCTAGGTTCAAACTTGCCAAGCTTTTCATCGTTATTTTTGATAAAGCATTTTCTTCCAAAAACTCTAAAATGCTTCACAGAGGGAGAATTACCATACCAGAGTTCATATGAAGTTTTGTCACTATTTACCCGAACATGAGCCTTGTTGAGAATGTTAGCTGCTGTATGTGTTGTTTCACTCCAGAACATGTCAGGAGTTCCAGAATCATCAAGCATAGCTCTAGTCATTTGTTGAATTGTTTTATTCATTCTTTCTACTACGCCATTTTGTTGTGGAGTGCCTGCTACAGAGAACTATCTTTTTATGCCATGTTGTTTACAAAATTCAAAGAATTCATTTGATGTATATTCTCCTCCTCGATCAGATCTAAGACACTTGATTTTTAGATCTAATTCATTTTCTACCAATGCTTTGAAGCTCTGAAATTTTTCAAATGCTTCATCTTTGTGTATAATGAACCCGATCCAACACATTCTAGAGTAATCATCAATAAATAAGATGTAGTATTCTTCCCCATGTGGTGACTTTTTCCTCATAGGACCACATATGTCGGTATGAATGAGTTCAAGAGGCTTACTTGATGATCCTTATTTGGCATTAAATCGTACTCTGGTCTGCTTACCGAATTGACAAGATTTGCATATGATACTTTCTGGTAGATTAATATTGGGAAGACCACGAACAACTTGAAGTCTGCTTGCTTTGTTGATTTGAGAGAAGCTCAGATGCCCCAGCCTTCTATGCCATAGCCAATTTTCTGAATACTTGCTCAAGTAACATTGATCTATGCTGTTTAGTACATACAGGTTGCTTGGATTTCTTTTTCCTTTTATAATGATTCTACCTGTATCAAGATCACGAACCACACATTCTTTGGAACTGAAGACCACTTCTGCTCCTTGATCACACATTTGACTAACACTTAACAGGTTATGCCTTAATCCATCCACATACATGACATCTTTAGCCTCCACCTTTTCTTTTAGAAATACTGACCCTCTTCCTTTAACACAGCTAGGAGTATCATTTCCAAATGTAACTTTCTTTTCCTTCTCTAGAGCATTATAAGTATGCAGTTTGCTTTTGTCACCTGTCATGTGTCTTGAACACCCGCTATCAATGTACCATTGATTCTCTTCACCCTCTGCAAATAACGCTATCCCACAATTTTCAACCGGCATTTCTTTCTTTTTCCACACTTTAGAGCTTGAGGGAACATGCTCTTTTGGCTGGACCTTGCTCCTGCATTCAGATTCTTCATGACCAAAGTTATTGCAATAAGTACATTCAACTTCGTTTTGAAGAGGAGAAAAGTTGTTATAGGTGTTCTTATTTGGTTCAATATTCATCTTTTTCTTTCTTGCTTCTCTTGTCATGATGGTTTTATATGCAACACATTGAAAAACTTTATGACCAAAATTGTGACATGAGAAACATTGTCCATTGAAGTAGAAATTTCTGCGATCATGAAATCTTCTATTTGAATTTACCTGTTGGTTTTAGCTTCTTTGAAAGATCTCCCTGTTAGTGTTCCTTGAATTGAGATGATCATGCTTTACCTGTAAAGATCCTTTGTTCCCTTGCTGAGTGGCTGAATGTAGAGAACTAGTTGTGGCTGCTTTCAGATAATTTGGTGCTGAAGTCTGGGAAGATTCCCCAGTATATCCAAGACCTGCTTTTATAAGAGGAGATCGTTGTATCTTGATAATATCATCTAAGGTTTCTGAACCTTTAGCAAATCTAAGATTGAGAGTCTTCACTTTCTCATTATCTTTCCTTAGACTTACTACTTCACACTCCAATTCCTCAATGCGGTTTTCCTTTGCTTCAAGCTGATTTTCAAGAGTCTCTATGATTATGTTCTTTTCTTCTAGGCTTACTTTGAGTTGATTGTTTTCTTCAAGAAAATCATTTTCCTCTAGAGCATCCACAAAAGCATCCTTTTCTTCTCTTTGTTCAAATGCCATGAGAAGTCTAAAATCTTCTTCACATTCTTCCTCACTATCAGATGACCCATCACTGTCTTCATTAGTATAATAACTTTTTCTTGTGCTAGATCGATTCTTATTCTTTCTTGCTACTTCTTTTCCTTTAGCCGATGTTTCTTTATAAGGACACTTTGTAGCATAATGACCAACTCTTCCACAATCAAAACATTTGAAAGGAAGCTTACCTTTGAACCTTCCGGTTCCTAGTTGGAGTCTTCTCACAAAATTTGCTTCTTCTTCTTCTTCAGATATATAGCTAGATTCTTTGACAACTTCCTTTTCTTTTCCTTTTGCAGATGCCTTAAAAACAACTTCTTTGATTTGAGAAGGACCTCCTTGTCTCATTTCAAAAGCAGTCAGGATACCATGTAATTGAACAACAGTAAGAGTTTGCAGATCTTGCCTTTCTTCAATAGCTGAAACTTTAGAGTCAAATTTTGAAGTCAAGGATCTTAAGACTTTTTCCACCAAAGTAGTATCGGTTATGGTTTCACCCAAATTTCTCATCCGATTTACAATATCATCTAGACGAAGAAAGAAACTGGCAACACTTTCATCACTATGCATCTTCAAATTCTCATATTCAATTCTAAGAGTTTGGAGTTTTGCACTTTTTACCTTTGTGTCTCCTTCATAGCTTAGAATGATTTTGTCCCATATTTCTTTTGCTGAATGTAGCTGCATCAATTTAGCAAATTCTGATTCAGACATGCTTCCTAGCAAGACATTTACTGCTTTGGCATTGGTTTCATACTTCTTCCTTTCTGCTGCATCAGTAGGAATACTTGCCGGGTATTGATAACCTTCTTCCACGATTGCCCATACATCTGCACCAAGACTTTGCAGATATGCTTTTGTTCGTACCTTCCAGAATATCAGATTGCTTCCATTGAATAGAGGTGGCTTTATAGACATTACTCCTTCTTGACTTCCCATTGCGACGGATCTCCTTCAAGCGATCAAGCTTCTGCAGAAGGACCGGCTCCAATACCAATTGTTGGTAAAAATACTGAGAGGGGGGGGTGAATCAGTATTTACTGCATATTCAAAACATTTAATTTTTCTTGCTTCTAAAACCCATACGCTACTTTCCTGATACAAACTCGCGTATATACGCGGATACCCTTTATGAAACTCGCGTATACACAGAGATCTAATTATGTCATTAATTCTTCACTTATATCATTCCATCATTCATTCATCAGATGTTTAATAAACAGTAAACATGTGCAGTAAGAACAGAATAAACCATCACACAAAGCATCACACATGAACACCGGGATTTTTAGGTGGAAACCCAAGTCGGGAGAAAACCACCGTTGCAGTTGCTCAGCCTTCAATATTTTATTATAGAGAAAACATCTTACAACATATGTGCTGGCGCAGACTTGACCAGCACGCAGGCACCCACCTGCGCTCGTTTACCAACCTCTCCTGGAAGGGAGCTCCAACCCCCTGACTCGTTTACCAGCCTCTCCTGGAAGGGAGCAACGACCCCCTGATCTTGTTTACCAGCCTCTCCTGGAAGGGAGCTACAACCCCCTGACTGAAGGCTACAACCCTCAGCACCTCTATGGACCACGTTTCATCAATTTTCACACTGGATCCACTCCATACATTTAATCTAAATCATGTAAAGCTAAAACTTGCTTGCTCCCGATTCGAACCCTCCCCATAGCTTTGTAGAATACATCATTCACAGATAGCAGTAACACAGCAGAACAGATCAGACATTTCATACCCCTTGCTTCAGCAAACCCTAGTTTTCATACGTGCTTTCCTTTCACTGATACCGCGTATATACGCGCTTCCAATCACATCAACCCGCGTATACTTCTATACAAATTATAGAGCTAATTTCACTGCGCATACGCGCTTTCTCTTCAGCAAAGCCGCGTATATATGCGCTTTCTCTTCAGCAAAGCCGCGTATATATGCGCTTCTTCTGCGGCGAACTAGCGTATGGTTCTTCAGACATTTAGGGCATTGCAATTCTTCAGAACAAATACATTACTCAGATTTTACCCTTTACTTCAGACAGATGTTCGCCTCTTCTCAGATCTAATCATCCCCTAAACAGATCTAGCAAATACAAGTACATTTCAGATCTAGATACCCTTCTTCATCATTGGTGCATCATGCAATCAGATCTATCATTCAACTGTAACCCTTTCCATTCAGATATACTTCAGAGAGAAGCATTCATTCAAGCTCAGACATCTTGCACCCACACTCATGATTTGCGTAATGAATTTCTTCTCTTTATATAGGTTTACCCTTTTTCAATACCATGATCCAAAACCACATTACATCCGATGGTATTCCTGGATGGGGTCATTTAGACGAATCATTACCCAATACCATGGGTCAATACCATGGTGGTTAGCCCTGGTTTTGCACTTTTTGAGTGCTTTTGCCCATACGCGACTTGGCACGTACTTAACCGCGTGCATACGCGACTTCTCCTAGACAAATCCGCGTATTCCTTGAAACATACTCTTTTCATCATGGATCTAGCACATATTGAATTCCTTTCTTCATTACCTTCTGTACTCTCTGTAGATACATCAGATTTACATCTTTAAACAGGTTCATCAAGACATATTCTATCAAGCACAACTCCATCAGGTGGGTTGCCATTCAAGGACAACATTCTATCAAGTGGGTACTCAGCATCATATTGTCAACACACATCATATCACATCAGATTTACATCATTTACCAAGTTCATCAAGTCAAGAATAACTTCATCAGGTGGATTGCCATCAAGGACAACACAAGTCAACAATCTCATGTCTTCATCTTCATTCAGTGGGTTGCCATCAAGGACAACACTCTACATCATATTGCCAACATTGAGCACCCTATCAACATGTTGAACATGATCATTCCAAGAATTTTTGCAGATTAGTATATCCTCAAAAAATACTAACACAAATTTTCTAAGGAATGGTTTGAAAATGGAATTCGTTAACCCTTGAAATGTAGAAGGTGCATTGGTAAGGCCAAAAGGAATGACCAAAAATTCATAATGGCCCTCATGAGTTCTAAATTTTGTTTTTGGAATGTCTTCAGTCTTCATTCTAATTTGATGATATCCTAAACGGAGATCCAACTTGGCGAGGTAAATTTCTCCATGTAATTCATACAATAATTCATCAATGATAGGAATGGGAAATTTATATTTAATAGTGAGCTTGTTGAGATCCCTATAACATGGACACATATGCCATGATCCATCCTTATTGTGCACCAATACTATTGGAGTAAAGAAATAACTTTGAATAGGTTGAATTATACTTGCCTCTAGCATTTTTGCAATCATACGTTCAATTTCACTCTTTTAGGCACAAGGATATTTGTAAGGCCTGATGTTTGGATGAACACTTCTTCGAATCAAATGAATAGCATGATGATGATCACGAATAGATGGGAGGCCTTTGGAAGTCTCAAATACATTGGTGTAGGTCCTAACCCTGTACATAAATGATCTACTAATGAATCTTAAAACAAAAAATAAACAATAGTGAGAGCATAAAACATAAAACAGATAAACACATATATTTTCCCCTGGATCCCAAATCAAGACGACCAGCTTGATTTTTCATTATATTCCTTTTAGTGTTACAACACATATATATACATGCTGAAGCATACAAAAAACCCAATCCATTAACCCTGGATTAGAACATAATTGTAGTTCCCTTGACCGGATCTACAAAATACCAGGGGCCAAAAACCATCATACCCTAAAACCATGTGCAAACCCATGCAAAAAAACCATGGGCAGGTCCGCCCACCAAAAAATAAGGACCAAAAAAATTTTCCGGGGCACTGCCCCAAACCCCGATAGGGGGGGCTACAACCCCATTTGTGACCCCCCCATGCGTGACTAGTCATGGAAATAATATAACACATACCCAATACTTTAAATGATTTTCCAATACTTTTTGGAGATATGGAGAAATATATGATTTCTATGTTTGAAAATCTAGTGAGCATAATTGTGAAATTACGCCTCATTTTTCTTTATTTAGAATCTTTGTCATGCCATTATAGATGATTATCTTTCCTTTTTTCCCTTTTTTACCCCTTAATTCAACTTCCTTTTCTTCCCAAAAAAATTCAAGAAAATTTCGTGAAAATTAAAAGTTATCGAACCCAAAGATTGTAATCATTGAACTCCTAGTACCACATCAGCACCACCCATTGGAATGGAAATCATTGGGATATTAAATGCATATTACCCCATGGTTATCTTGATATTATGGCACTTTATAGAGCAATTTATACTTCCTCCATTTGCAACCATCACTTGACAATATTGTGCTAGATATAGGAAGCAATTCAACTCATTGGATATCTTACAATGAATAAAATTATGGGTACTACCTGAATCAATCAACAATAATACCTTTTTCTTATTGATATGTCCTTCTATATTGATATTTTGAGGAGTGATAATTCTTGATAATGCATTACAAGATATGGTCAAATTCATATATTCTTTCTCTAAGACCAGTTCCTGGTTTATATCCTCTTCTTTTGAAGTTTCTTGTTACTTTTCTTCCTCCTCTTCATAATATATGTAAAAAAAATTATTCTCAGAACACTTATGACCTTTAGTGTAATTGATATCACAACTGTAACAAAGCCCTTTTTCTCTTTTTTATTCCAACTGTTGTGGCGTAAAACTTGTAGGTTTTTGAAGGCTAGGAGTAGCGACACTTCCATATTTATAGTTGTGAGTGGTAGGATTCCTTTTCGCCATAATTTTTCTTTCAATTTTTCTTTCCAACCTGAATGCCTTTTCCAATGTATCAAGTTCCCAAAGGTGAACCTTATGTTGGATGTTATCCTTTAAATTCCCTATGAAGACATCAATCCTATGTTCCTCTCGAATATTATTTACCCTTATATTCAATTTTTGGAAGTCCTCAATGTGCTCCATCATTGAACCCTTTTATTTGAGATTTATCAATTGGATAAATAAGGTGTTGCTCTTTGTGTCCTCATAATTTGTTATCATCTCTTCTGTAAAAATTGATCAAGTGAAAATTGGTTTACGAGAAAAAATCCGTCGATACCATAAAAACCGATTTTGTTCTAATTATAAAGTTGCAATATGTATCTTTTATGTGTTTTTCACATTATGGAGCTCAAAGTATTTCTCCATTTGTAGTATCCATGTTATCAAATCCTTGCCATCAAACTTCCTCATATCGATATTTGGAATATGATAGGTCTTAAATCCAACATTAGATTCTATCAAATCATGATTTACATTTTTTTCTCATCGTGAGTTTCAACTAATACCTTTTTGCCATTAGGAAGAATTTCTTGTAGAAAATTTTTCAAACCTTCCTTCAAACCTTCCATGTATGTTTTTAAACCATTCTTCAAATCTTCCACGTTTCCTTTAATTTTTTCTTCTATTCCTTCCATGTATGATTTTAAATCATTCTTCAAACCGTCCATCTTACCTTCCATTTCATTTTTTGTTACTCTTTGTTAGAGCGACATTTGTTTCACTTGGTCTCATAATTTTGATATATCATGCTACAATTCTTCCTCTTCATGCATCATAGTAAATTTTTTTGAAGGCTTAATGGCTATAGAAATATTTTTTGGAGGCATTTTAAACCTAATACAGATATCTATACTTCCATATTCCATTGGGATCACTTCAAACTAATTCTTCAAACAAAATTTATGCAAATGTTTTTAAAAAACACACACCTTTTTCTTGATTTTAGGAGCTCGATCTTGAAATGGTTGTAAATTTGTAATTTCAGATCTCTTGATCCAGGGGGATCTTGCATCAATTCAAAAGTCTAGTTTAGTCTTCAGTATCGCCTTTAGTTTTTCAGTGTTTCAGATGAAAGAATCTTCAAGTTGGTTCATGGTGCAATGTCCGTGTTGGAAGTGGAAAGTTACTTTACGGTTATGTAATTATGTGGCAAATTGTAATTTCATGGTCCCAATCGTAAGCTAAGGTGAAAGTGGTAAAATGTAATGATATGGTGTTTAATGTTAAAATACCTAAGTCCTAAAGCCTATGCTAAAATACCTGTGTCATTAATCTTAGTCTAAAATTGATGCAATGTAATACACCATATGAAATAAAACTTTGGGACTATGATAAAGTTATAAACAATGTTACAAAAACCATATTACAACTTGACCACAGTGGAAGACTTAACTGCAGTAGCATTAACCACAACTGAGTTGAAATCATATGAACACAGTCAGGGTTTACACACATTTGAAAGGTTAAGGCACCGTTGCAACTAACAACAATCGTTGGGATGTGTTGTTACATGGACATCGATACCACACTGTCAGCCCGAAGCTGCGGACCTAACCTACAAGGTGGTCGTTGGGGTATTAACAATTGCCCTATCACTTGCAGTCGGTTCAAACTGATTCGCTATCAACAGACTGTCGAGGTCTAAATATAACATAAATTTTTATTTTGGGTTTTAAATAGTTATGCGCTATGTTAAATGTTATCCACCATGTAACCTATGTGCAAGGTGTATGAATTTCATAAGACCAAGAGAAACCACATTGAATTTCTCAACCAATTTTCCATCTTCGACACAAGGAGGTCGAGAATGAACCTGAACTGGAATTATAAAAACCACCATTGCTCATGATGAAGGGGAGGAGTGTTTTTGAAGGCTTATTTATAATTTTGTAAGAGAGAGAGGCAGTTTTGTTTTTAGTGTATCTTGGTCATCTGGAGGCGGAATTGGGAACTTAGATAGGCATTGGAAAGCTAGAAGAGATAGATTTCTATTGACAGAGACCAAAGGTACCTCAAAGTACGTTTATTCTAGTGTATTTTTATGTAAATATTTACTTGGATCAATCCTTAATAAAATGGATTCCAATTTTGAAAGCAGACCCGAAGACGTAGTCCACTATGGATGAACTCCGTAATCACTGTTTGATGTAGTCTATCTCTTTTATTTGCTACAAATTCATGTTTAATATGCTTCATAAGTTCTGGTTAAATTCATAAAAAAAAATTCTTTCCTTCAGTCTTCCACACTAAACGATCGAGTTAACAATCAATTCACTGTTGGAAAATATTTAGTTCTACTTCAGTATTATTTCAAATCTATTTCAGATCATATATTTTGGTATCAGAGAAAGTTTTTTTGTAGGATTTTTTCTAGTGAACGTTAACTGGGTCTAGATTGCGAAGTGGAGAAGGAATGCTTAAGGAGATAGACTCAGAAGTTGGAAAGCGGAAAGTTGCTCAATGATCGATAATGGGAGGACCTGATGCAAGTGAAACTCCTTAAGTGAAGGTCATGGGTGAAGAACAATTTCAAAAAAAAAATTTGAACATGCAGTGGATGTTGGGAGAACTCCATGAGGATAAGAAGGTGAGAGATGCAGATTCTTCTTCAAAGGCATCGAAGAAGGACAAGGGAAAAGGAAAATTTGATGAACCTATATCTCCTCCATTATCTTCATCATCATCATCATCATCATCTTCTTCTTCTAGTTCATATTCTGAAACAAAAAAAAAATATCAAAAATCATCTCTTTTTAAACTTGATGTAAAAATTGAATGACCTATTTATGATGGCGAAATGAATCCTGAAAAACTGGATAACTGGATTAAGCAGTTAGAAGTGTATTGTAGAATTCAGAACATTTTTTATGAAAGAAAAAAATTCATTTAGCCACACTTAGAATGGGGGGAATATATTTAATCTGGTGGGAAAATAAAACTCAATTATATTTAAAGCGAAAAGGTAAATTCATCTCTTCATGGTATAAGTTTATAAAATCTCTTATAAAACAATTCTATCCTTTGGTATACATGCAACAAGATGTTATTGATTGGAAGTATTTGAGGCAAGGTAAAGGGAAGAATGTTCAGGAGTTTACTCAGGAGTTTAGGAAGAAATCATTGGCATTTGGTATTCCATTGGATACACGTGAAAATTTATTAAAGTACATTGTCAGTTTACATTCATATTTACAACATACGTTATTTATGCTTAATCCTAATGACTTTGATGAAGTGTGTGTCTAAGCCATACATATTCAATCAGGTGTCAGACCATTCAAGTTTTCATAGAAAACATCCAAACAGTTGGAAATCAAGGATTCCAAAGACAACATGAGTAAGAGCAGTTCGACGGGAAATAAAATTAGTGATAGCTCAAAATGAAAGTGAAATGGTGAAAGTGGTAAAATGTAATGATATTACCTAAGTCATAAAACCTCTGCTAAAATACCTATGTCATTAATCTTAGTCTAAAACTAGCACAATGTAATACACCATATGAAATAAACCTTTCAGACTACGATAAATTTATAAACAATGTTACAAAACCCATATTACAACTTGACCACAGTGGAAGACTTAACTGTAGTAGCATTAACCACAATGAAGTTGAACGCAGTCAGGATTTATGCGCATTTAAAAGCTTAAGGCACCATTGCAGTTGACCACAACCATCAGGATGTGCTGTGACATGGACATCGGGACCACACTATCAGCCCAAATCTGCAGACCTAACCTGCAAGGTGGCCGCTGGGGTATTAACCGTCGCCCTATCACATACATTCAGTTCAAACTACTTCACCATCAGCAGATTGTCGGGGTCTAAATATAACATAAATTTTTATTTTGGGTTTTAAATAGTTATGTGTTATGTTAAATGTTATCCACCATGTAACCTATGTGCAAGGTGTATGAATTTCATAAGACCGAGAGCAACCACATTGAATTTCTCAACCAATTTTCCATCTTCGGCACAAGGAGGTCAAGAATGAACCTGAACCTGCATTATAAAAACCAACATTGTTGATGAAGAAGGGGAGGAGTGTTGGAAAGCGGAAATTCGCTCAATGATCGATAATGGGAGGACACGATGCAAGTGAAACTCCTTAAGTGAAGGTCATGGGTGAAGAACAAGTTCAAAAAATGTTTTTGAACATGCAGTGGATGTTGGGAGAACTCTATGAGGATAAGAAGGTGAGAGATGCAAATTCTTCTTCAAAGGCATCGAAGAAGGACAAGGGAAAAGGAAAATTTGATGAACCTCTATCTCCTCCATCATCTTCATCATCATCATCATCTTCTTCTTCTTCTAGTTCATATTCTGAAACAAAAAAATAAATCTCAAAAATCATCTCTTTTTAAACTTGATGTAAAAATTGAATGACCTATTTATGATGGCGAAATGAATCCTGAAAAACTGGATTAAGCAGTTAGAAGTGTATTGTAGAATTCAGAACATTTTTTATGAAATAAAAAAATTCATTTAGCTACACTTAGAATGGGGGGAATATATTTAATCTGGTGGGAAAATAAAACTCGAGTATATTTAAAGCGGAAAGGTAAATTCATCTCTTCATGGTATAAGTTTATAAAATCTCTTATAAAACAATTCTATCCTTTGGTATACATGCAACAAGATTTTATTGATTGGCAGCATTTGAGGCAAGGTAAAGGGAAGAATGTTCAGGAGTTTACTCAGGAGTTTAGGAAGAAATATTTGGCACTTGGTATTCCATTGGATACACGTGAAACTTTATTAAAGTACATTGTCAGTTTACATTCATATTTACAACATATTTATTGATGTTTAATCCTAATGACTTTGATGAAGTGTGTGTCCAGGCCATACATATTCAATCAGGTGTCAGACCATTCAAGTTTTCATAGAAAACATCCAAACAGTTGGAAATCAAGGATTCCAAAGACAACATGAGGAAGAGCAGTTCGACAGGAAATAAAATTAGTGACAGCTCAAAAGGAAAGTGAAATGGTGAAAGTGGTAAAATGTAATGATGTTACCTAAGTCATAAATCCTCTACTAAAATACCTATGTCATTAATCTTAGTCTAAAACTAGCACAATGTAATACACCATATGAAATAAACCTTTCAGACTATGTTGAATTTATAAAAAATGTTACAAAACCCATCTTACAACTTGACCACAGTGGAGGACTTAACTGTAGTAGCATTAACCACAATGAAGTTGAAATCATATGAACGCAGTCAGGATTTATGCACATTTAAAATCTTAAGGCACCATTGTAGTTGATCGCAACCGTCAGGATGTGCCGTGACATGGACATCGAGACCACATTGTCAGCCAAAATCTGCGGACCTAACCTGCAAGGTGGTCACTGGGGTATTAACCTTCACCCTATCACATGCAGTTGGTTCAAAATAATTCACCGTCAGCAGATCGTTGGGGTCTAAATATAACATAAATTTTTATTTTGGGTTTTAAATAGTTATGTGTTATGTTAAATGTTATCCACCATGTAACCTATGTGCAAGGTGTATGAATTTCATAAGACCGAGAGCAACCACATTGAATTTCTCAACCAATTTTCCATCTTCGGCACAAGGAGGTTGAGAATGAACCTGAACCCGCATTATAAAAACCAACATTGTTGTTGAAGAAGGGGAGGAGTGTTTTTGAAGGCTTATTTAGAATTTTGTAAGAGAGAGAGGTAGTTTTGTTTTCAGTGTATCTTGGTCATCCAGAGGTGAAATTGGGAACTCAGATAGGTGTTGGAAAGCTAGAAGAGATAGATTTCTATTTACAAAGACCAAAGGTACCTAAAATTACGTTCAGTCTAGTGTATTTCTATGTAAATACTTACTTGGATCAATCCTTAATAAAATGGACACCCATATTGAAATCGGACCTGGAGACGTAGTCCACCAGGGAAAAACTCCGTAATCAATGTTTGATATCTGCTATCTCTTTTCTTTGCTACAAATTCATGTTTAATATGTTTCATAATTTTTGGTTTAATTCATAAAATAATTTTATTTCCTTCTGTCTTCCACACTAAGTGATCGAGTTAACTATCAATTCATTGTTGGAAGATATTCAATTCTACTTCAATATTATTTCAAATCTATTTCATATCATATATTTTAGTATCAGAGCAAGTTGTGTTGTAGTTTTTTTTCTAGTGAATGTTAACCAGGTCTAGATTGTGACGTGGAGAAGGAATGCCTGAGGAGATAGAATCAGAAGTTGGAAAGCGGAAATTCGCTTAATGATCGATAATGGGAGGACCCGATGCAAGTGAAACTCCTTAAGTGAAGGTCATGTGTGAAGAATAAGTTCATAAAATGTTTTTGAACATGTAGTGGATGTTGGTAGAACTCTACAAGGATAAGAAAGCGAGAGATGCAGCTTCTTCTTCAAAGGCATCGAAGAAAGACAAGGGAAAATGAAAATTTGATGAACCTATGTCTCCTCCATCATCTTCATCATCATCATCATCTTCTTCTTCTTCTAGTTCAAATTCCGAGACAGAAAATAAACCTCAAAAATCATCTCTTTTTAAACTTAATGTAAAAGTTGAACTACCTATTTATGATGGCGAAATGAATCCTGAAAAACTGGATAACTGGATTAAGCAGTTAGAAGTGTATTGTAGAATTCAGAACATTTTTTATGAAAGAAAAAAAAATCATTTAGCTAGACTTAGAATGGGGGGAATATCTTTAATCTAGTGGGAAAATAAAACTTGAGTTGATTTAAAGTAGAAAGGTAATTTGATCTCTTCATGGTACAAGTTTATAAAATCTCTCAGAAAACAATTCTATCCTTTGGTATACATGTAACAAGTTGTTATTGATTGGCAGCATTTGAGGCAAGGTAAAGGGAAGAATGTTCAGGAGTTTACTCAGGAGTTTAGGAAGAAAATTTTGGCACTTGGTATTCCATTGGATACACGTGAAACTTTATTAAAGTACATTGTCAGTTTACATTCATATTTACAACATACTTTATTGATGTTTAATCCTAATGACTTTGATTAAGTGTGTTTCCAATCCATACGTATTCAATTAGGTGTCAGACCATTCAATTTTTCATAGAAAACATCCAAATAGTTGGAAATCAAGGATTCCAAAGACATCATGATGAAGAGCAGTTTGACAAGAAATGAAATAGCAACAGCTTAGAAGGAAAGTGAAATACCTACTTCTACTCACTATCAGATGATCGAACATGATGAAGCTAGATGTTTGGAAGCTTCACCCAAAACTCAGACCAAATAAGTTCCAGAAGAAGAAAGGTGAAAATAAGGCTAATACAACAATGCATCAAGATTTGAGCTTTGATTCAGGCGATGAAAGGAAATAACCACAATGGTTTCAATAGGTAAAAGTTTTGACGCTCATTCAAGTTCTAGTACTTCTGTATCTTCTTCAAACATTAATCATATGGATGAAGATAAAAGATTTGAATTATTTCACATAAGGGTAACTTCCAAACACACAAAAATAGATATATTTTTTGACAATGGATCACAAACAAATTTAATATCTGAAGAATTAGTTAAGAAATTGGGTTTGGAAACATAGAATCATCCAAGATCATACCCATTAGGTTGGCTAAAATAAAAGACTCAAATTAATGTCACAAATAAGTGTCATTTAAAATTTTTCATCACAACCAATTACATTGATGAAGTGGATTTATATGTGATTCCATTAGACATATGTGGAGTAGTGCTAGGCAGTCCTTATCTCTACGATCGTGATGTTGTGTTTCATAGGAAAGAGCATAAATATCACCTTAAGAAATATGGGATTGAATATATTGTCCGGGCACATAAAAACAAAACACACTTGGATTTAGTTACTTCTATCAGATGTAATATTCCTAATTCGCTATTAGCTAGTTGGAATATTAATTTTTTATTTTTTCATTTAGATAGATGAATAAGAGGGTAGGGAGACCCATAAATCTCTTTAGTAGGAATAAAACCACTTCTAATGTGAATGTGGATCATATTATCAATTGAATAAATAACTATTAGGTGTAAATAGATGTTGAAGCATTTGGATGGGGTCAAGTTTGACCAAATCAACAGTGTTAGTATGGAGGTAGTGGAGAATTATTGAGGGACAACACAGTATTAGTGGGAGGGAGCCTCCTTGAGAGTAGCATATTTAATGAGTGAGACCAAGGGTGAGGAGGCTCAAAAATTATATAAGGAAGGGGATGGAAGAAATATAGGGCATTCTGAATATTTTTTGTGTTTATTATTTTATGGCTTTCTGCACACTTCAGCTATTTAGTAGACTCTGTTGTGTTGTTTAGCACAACGGTGTTTTTGAGCGGAAATCCCACCCTAATCCTTGGGTGACTTCGAGTGCCCACTTGGGAGAGGTTCTTTGAGCTCAATTTCCACCATCCGGTATCAGGCTAAGCTTCCCCCTTCATTAGCAGCATTTTTTCCTTCAGGAATGGCATTATTTTGTAGGGTAGTAGTAGTGGAGTGTAAAGAACCCCAAGTTGGTAAGCCTATTTTCTAGTGAGGGGAGAAGCCCTTAATCTGGAAGACATATTGGGAGGATCCTTGAGCTTCATTTCCACCATATGGCATCAGGCCAAGCTTCATACATCTTCATCAGCGCAATATCCTTCATAAACTGCATTATTTTGTTGGGCAGTTGCAGTGGAGGGCTTAGTGCCTAAGTTTGTGAGTTGGTTTTCCAGTGATGGGAGAATCCCTTCATCTGGAAGATCTATTGGAGGAGTATCAGCCATTTATATATCAGATCATACACCTTCTATTAGTTACATAGTTGAAGTGCGTTATTCAGCCCTAGGGCTGCAGCTTTCATATGGCGTGTTTCTGGAAACACCTTCTGGGTTGTCTTGGAAAAGTGCTAGAAAGCCTAGATCTTGATCTCAGCATTTTCTATGAATTATATCAGTAGTTATTTGTATTTTAAGTTTCACCCTATAGTTATTCTCAATAGGACTATGCAGTTATATGTTCTCTGTGTAATGTTCCTAATTAGCCCAGGCTAACAGGAATATTTAAATTTTGTTTTATTTTCCATTTATGAATAAATGACTAATGGAGGACATGTAAAACTCCTTAGATCAGTAAATAAATAAATTCTCAATGTAAACAAAGCTATATCTGAGCCATTTACATAAAATGCACTTGCAGGTGTTAAAGGGGTTAAGCTGTGAGACTGGGTCAACCTTGACCAAATCTACAACATTGTCTAGATTCAGTGTATCTCATAAAGGGACAGCGCAGTTCTAGAAGGAGGACCTCACGTGAAAGTGGTTAAGTGATTCAAGGTGGTTTAGGGTTTTTCACATCCTCATATTATAAAAGGAAGGAGAAGGCTCAAGAGAAAGGTTGTTGAATGTATTATGATTTTGGAGAATTTGTCTGCTTAGACAAATTCTAGTTCTCTGGGCTTTTTAGCAAGAGACTAGAGAGGATCTCTTGTGGGGGTTCTCCATCCTTCCATTGAGTATCTCTTGGAGGGTTTTGTGCTTCTTTTTCACTATCTGGCATATGGCCAAGCTCCATCTCTCTTTGGCAGTGTAAATCTAGTGAGGGTTTCATTTTCTAAGTGAGCTGCAGCAAGTGGAACTCTAGATCTACAAACATCTAGCTTATATGGGAACCTCTTCTCAGTGAGTGTGTCTTTTAACCTCCTGAAAGAGTGCATCCACATATTGTGCTTCAGTTTTTTTATATTGGCATCATACCAAATAATTCTCAGAGCCTACAGCGTTTTTTCTCTCCCTGGACAATATTATTTGCATATCTACAGTTGTAGGGTGTTTTGTCTACATTTTGGAGAGATCTCCGGTGTTGGGATTCTTCCTCTCACTGTGGTGATCCATGGTTTGGAAATCCAATCCATGTTAGTTTCAGATCTGATCTGCTATACCATTTTATTATTCATAAATTTCTAAATCATTCTGCAGATTTTCAACCTTAGATCTCAGATCTACTCTCTATGCTCCATGTTTTGCACAAAACCCCAAGGGGAATGTAATAAATAGACTATTTGGCTTCCATATCTGTAATAGATATATATTTTCATGCATATATATGTTATATATCTAAGATCTAATATATCAGTGCTTCAGTCTTCAGAAAATTACGTTATCTATCTCTCTTGGCAATTTCCAATGTTGCAGCACCTCAATCTTGAGGGTTTATCCATGTAAAATATTTGTTTTTATCTCATAAATGCATAAGTCTTGCCCTAGATCTAATTTAATTATTTTATAAAAATATTTCATCTAATCCCTTCATAAATTTACGCTACTTTATCTTCAGAAACTTCTGCATACTTTAAGTCATGGGAAATTAGGGTTTTTAAGCCTAGTTGGGAGTGGAGGAACTGTTTAACTTAGCTAGAATGATTTTTTTGACCTGAAATTCGGTATGGGAGTCCCTCATGGCCTAATATAAAATAAAATCTCACCATTTTCCTTATTTTTAAGTGGATTTATATACACACTCATTTTAGGGCCAAAAAATCCCATTTTTGCCACCCTTTTGAGTCCAAAAGTGAAGTAAAGGTTGTTGCTGATCATATTATTGAAGGATATGCACTATAATATCTGTTATCAGTCAGAGGGATTCATATCCAACTCTATAATACCTTATGGTATTCTCATTGTTGTAGGAAATTTCAGATTTGGAACATTACACTATGGGATTTTATGTAGCAGTGGCATTTCATATTTCATGTACTAGGTCATTTGAGGCTTGTTTTTCCTAGCTTGAGTGTATTTTTCCTCAAGATATTGTACTCATTTATCTGATATAATATGAAATAAAATGGTTCTATGATCTTCTCCTATTGATGTATTGATATTTTACTACATTTTCCAGTTATATAAGCTATATTCTTGTTTTTCATAATTTGGAATATTACAGTGGTATCAGAGCATAATCTTGGCTTAGCCTGTGTATTACAAAAGCTATTTCATCAGAAGAAGAAGAGCCTCTCATAGAAAGGGAGAAGCGGTATATTAATATAAATTGGAGATATGATTATACAGACAACAAAGAGGACAAAGGAAAAACTCCAATATCAGGAGAGATGGATGAAAAGGAGTTTCCCAAGCTTCATCTTCAAACCATGTAGGATATTGCCCAAGAAATCAAGGAGATGAGGATGGAGAGATATAAATAATACCCTAAAGGGTTTCCACATGAAGAGAGCCTCATGATTTCACATCACTGGTATGAACAACCAGTAAGGCAGCAAGTTTCCCAATGCTCCACTATGCCCACATTCCTAGTAGCAGGAAATGGAGGTGGAGGACCCCAAGAACATGAAACTCTTGAAGACTATTCTCTGGAGAATGAGTCTCAATCTCAGAGATTTAAAGATAATCTAAACTTTCAAGAGTTTTTTTAGATCAAGGACAATATGAGACCCCAACATAACAATAGAAGTGGATGGTACATGGAGAACAATGATCTGCAACATACTATGGGTAGATTTTTTCTTCCTGATTTTGATGGGTCATTCAACTGCACAACCAAGTCTTGGGTGGAGAAACTAGATATCTATTTTTAGTTGAACCAAGTACTGAATATTGAATCCATTAAAATAGCAGCATTTCACCTTGAAGGTGAGGCACATGATTGGTGATTTCATGGTCTTTCTACATTGGGGCATGCCAATGTGACTGCATATTCAGAGTTCACCCAGACGTTAGTGGAGAGGTTTGATCAAAGAAACCCAGAGGCACATTTTATTGAGCTAGCCAAGCTCAAGAAGTTAGGTAACCTGGAGACCTATATCTCTGAATTTATAAAACTTTTTTTCATGGTTCCATATTTATCTGCATCTAGGAGGGTCTATATTTTCATCGATGGGCTAGGAGAGCCTATGCATAGGTTGGTAAAATCCACTAAGACAAATACACTCCAAGATGCTATTGAGAGGGCTATATATTTACAGGGTGCTTTTCCAAGAGCAAGAGCTCCATTTTAGCCAAGGCCCGCCTTATAGTCAAGGGGGAAAGATGTGAAGTTTCTTCCTCCAAAGGAGAACCAGAAAAAAGGGCCTCTTAATCATGATGCCCGAAGAGACTTGAGGAGGAGGAAGATTTGCTTCACATGGCAAGAACCATGGGCACCAGGGCATCAGTGTGTTCCAGGGAAGGCACACTATATAGAGTTATTATATAATAGTGGGGAGGAGGAAGAAGAGGAGCCATAAGGATATAACAGTGTTGTGATAGCAGGGAAGGATCCACCACCACTAGGAGGTGGGAATGGGGCATTTTATTCAGTTGGAGGGGCCCTTGCATATTTGCAGGGAGTACCCAAGTATCTAACTTTTAGAGTCCGAGGTACAATTCAGGATAAGAGATTATTAGTGTTGATTAATAGTGGGGCTACCCACAACTTTATTTATGCTTAGTTAGCACAAAGGAGAGTAATACCCACTAATTATTTTGAGGGATTCTCAGTTTTGGTTCCAGGAGCTAGAACCATGTAGTGTATGAAATATGTTTCGACAATGTCTGTAACCTTGGGGACATACACTTTGACTGATCACTTCTTTGTGGTTGAAATTCATGACACCAATGTGATATTGGGTGTGTAGTGGTTGATTACATTGGGAAAGTTCACCACAGACTGGGAGACCTTGCAGATGGAATGGGTAGATAAGAAGAGTGGTAAGCATTAGATGGTCAGGGGCATTGAAAATTATCCACCTTAGGAAGCCTTTGCACATAATATGGAGCCTGATTTACACAGTGGGAGAAGGGACACGTTAGTTCACTCAGATATGAAGTTGAATATGAACCATGATGTTATATTATTTGGAGGCGTGCCACTAGGAATGCCCCCGAACTGAGATTGGTCAAAGAGTTCTCATAACCAGTTGCACCATTCATAGATTTGGTTAAGAAGAGAGCCTTAGGTGAGTCTAGCACAACACATAGGTACTTAGGCAGGCTCAAGGAGGAGATTTTTATTTTCTCAGTATCGATATCACCAACTCTCACCAAGCCTCTTGCATTGAGAGGGGGTGTTTCAGGAGTGGATGATGGCACAATCATGGTGCAAAGGGGCTACTCCATAGCCTTTGAGAGTCAAAAGATACATCCACATATGAGCGATTTTTATAGCATCATTTATTCCCTTTATATACTTGATAAATAATGCATTAGCCTTGGGCAACCCTTCCATTCAGACTTGGTCACATTTCTCAAAAAACAATATTTTAAAATCCATACGGGACTCTGTGTAGTTTTTTTCGCGTGCACACACGGGTCCATCCATAGTTGACCTGTGTATTCTTTTTAAAATATTAAAAATATATAATTTCCCTATTATTGAGGCAGTTTTTATGGTTTTTCCTGTAACTTAACTACCCTAGCCCGTGGCCTAACTGTTCTCCAACTGAAAAAGCTAATTTGAGGAAGTAAAAATACACCTCAAGGGAATGGCCTAACAGAGGAGAGAGAGAATATTATTGATATTATAGCCTGTTATAGCCCAGATCAAGTCTAATATTTCCCATGTGCCTCTTGCACTTCTGAGGTTCAAGAAACCCTTCTTTCCTTGTGATTATCACCCTCATTATATGTGACATCCTTTATGCACCATTTATG
Source organism: Pinus albicaulis (assembly GCA_034641835.2). Classification (NCBI taxonomy): domain Eukaryota; kingdom Viridiplantae; phylum Streptophyta; class Pinopsida; order Pinales; family Pinaceae; genus Pinus; species Pinus albicaulis. Next base: position 270,188,790 of record CM076582.1, read on the forward strand.
GAAGAAGCTTTGTGAGGCTAGGGCTAGATGAATCCGGAGGATGGTTGTGCTCAAGGTTGTGGCAGATCTCAGGTGATTTATCCCCTATTTTTTATACATGTTATCAATAAAATAAGTACCATCCTGTTCCTAATGATCATGTGTTATGTGTCTCTTATAAATGCTCAATAATCTTGAATAGTTTATTTCATGTTATTTTTATGAGATTATACATGCCAATATGCTAACATCTAGGACATATATCTTGTACAACTAGTTTGCGTGCTTATTCTTGACTAATTTGAAGGTTCTAGAGCATGAGGAGTAGCAGAGGGTTTGTACCCTATGGGATCGACCTCAAATGAAGGATAAACAGGTAAGGTCCACAATCCTCATTTTCTATTTTAAAGCATAAAAATTGGTAATTAGAGTCCTTCTTTTCATGACATGCCATCTGCTCTATTAGGTCTCCCAACCCAAGGCCTTAGGGTAGATTTTCCCATAACATAATTTGTGACTCCACTAGGGATTAAATCTATGTAATTCATATTTTGGTTTGTTTTATTTTTCTAGTGGGTTCCCTAATAGTTAAATAACTTTTGCAGTCTAGTAGGTCTTTTTCCCAACTAGGCAGAAGTCCTGATCTTCTGGATCAGGCCTGGGTTTTTCTTTTTTTCCTTATTTCATTTTATATATACTACCTTGTCTGTACACAGTCACGTATGCTCTCTGATTTATCCAAAATAACCCATGTATACGCATGTTTCTTTGGTTACATTTGCATATACACGCGTGTTGCACACAACGAACCCGCGTATGCCTAGTAAATTTTGAAAATCTGAATTTTGAAGCCCTGTAAGTCTTTCCTGTCTGTGGTTGGCCACCCCTTTGGAACATATTAGGTGTCTAGAATGTGAATCTTGTGGCTTTAGGTCAGTTTCTCTCCTTTTCTTGTGAATACCTAGTCATTTTATGGTTTTTCCTATTTTTTGAAGTCTCAATTGCGGTTGTAGCACCAAGACCTCTTCCTAGAGTTCTTGACTGTTCTAAACATTCAAAACAATGAGCCTTTGCTTATTTTCTTGTGTTTTCCTTATGAATTTCTTCGCTTTTGGTTTTTTCCTCTTTTACTTCTTTGGTTTTCTTGTTTTCTTGGGACTAGCCTTCTACTAAATTTTGATGTAACCATTTCTTGGTTTCTTGGATTTTTAGTTGATGGAATGTGCTACTACTCTGAATTAGTTTCTTGTGTCTATTTCTTCTTATTGCTTGTTTTAATCCCACTACGAAAGTATCATAGTTGGCTTGTGCATTTTTGAAGTGTCCTTGTGGCTCAAATTCTTGATTTTGGTTCTTGAGTAGTTTTGTGCTTGTCTCATTAAAATTTTCTTGTTTTCCTTAAAAGTGAAAGGCCGATTTTTTTTTTTGTTTTCCATTGCTTTTTCTTTGGTTTCCTTTTTGTGGTTTTCATCCATTTTGAAGAAGTTTGTTAGTTTCTCATTTTTTCAGTTCATTTGCTTGATCTTAAAAGGAGTCTTTTTCTAGATTCCTCTCTCTTTTAAATCAAGTGTATTTTGGCATTTTTGTATGCAAAGGAGTGCTTGTTGGAACTTGCCTTGCTTGTCTGTTAAAGTGATTGAACCATTTCTCTCTAGAAACTCTTTTTTCTTCCTTAGTGAATAGTCTTAGAATTTTCATATCATTGGTAGTTTTTGCATTAGTTTCACTGAAGCATTTTAGTATTATTGGTAGTTTTCTGAATTATGTGAAGAGTGATAACTCAAAATAAAAAACAAGCTTTTTTTTATTATTAGTTTTGTAGAACCCATTTAGAAATCTATTTTCACTGAAAGAAAAATATTGCATCCTCATGTAGTAGGTTTTCATTAATTTATTTTACGTCGAAAAACATCATCAGTTACACCTCTATCTACCTTTGACTTAAGTAACAACCATTTAAAATCAAGCGCTCTAATTAAAATGAACTACAATTTTTTTGTATTATCATTAATCATACACCAACTAGATAGGTCATAGGGACTTGGAATAGGTGAGTGGAGATTTAACTCTCCAAGGCTGCTCAAAACTGTCAAACATAGAAATTTTATTAATGAGTGAAACCAATTCCATTAAGTGGATCGGGAAAGCTCTACCTCCAGAGAGTTAAGCGCGAAGGAGAGCGAAGGTAGAGAAGAGAGACACCCCCTCTCCTATTTACTGAATCTTGACCTAATATCGTTACTCCCGGCTATCGATACGGATTAGTCTCCTTAGTTTCCTTTTGTAGGGACCACATAGGTGACTACGGGGGGGGAATAGCCATGGTACCTGAGGCAGACGTTGTATCACTTTCATCAATACTTCTATAGGGTGCCCTTGCGAAGCTCGGGGACTTGCATCGACAAAGGATGTTGTCAAGATTGTTTCTGTTACCTTCGCTAGTAGGTCTGGGGTGTAATTACCCCAGACTATTTTCGGAAGGTCCTCTTATTTTATTTCTTGTATTTTGGTGTTCAGTCCTAATCACCCGGAGTGAAAATACCTGAAGGCTGTTGAGATTGCAACAAGATGAGGAGCTTAGTGGAAAGAAGTCGCCTTCACTAAGTGGGTCCACAGGGTATTTTTGGCGCAAAGTCTATTTTTAGACATATGGATCATGTTCTATGAGTTGTAGGATTATATTTGTGGATGGTTGGTCAAGTCGGGAAAAATAGATGGACTTCTATTTTTATACATATTGGGCGGAATCTATTTTTAGATTTCCAGTCTAAAAATAGATATGTCAAATATTATTAGCTCTTAATAATATTTGGACTCTAAACATTATCTTATCCTCTTGGAGCACTTCAGTTTGATGCCTGGATGTGGCACATGTAGCTGACATAAGAAATTACACTATTCCTAGGGTTTAGTGGAGCTATTGCATGGTTGACTTCAGTTAAAACTCATGTGACAGAGTTTGGTGGAGTTGATGAGACAATTAATGGAGTTGTGTTCAATTTAACTTAGTTGAGCTAGTTGTATCTAGTCTAACTGATTGATACAATTAGTGAGAGTGGTGTGAATTAATTATTAATTAATTCACTAATTATTAATTCATAAATCAACTAAAGAATACATTAGTTAACTGCAGTGCATGGACAGTTTCAGTGGAGACTAGTGAAGAGGTAGGTGAAAGAGCAAGTGTGACTATTAGTTGTGACTATACTAGTGCCTGAGATTTGCACACAAATTGATGGAGAAGCCAATGAGGATTGCGTAGTACATACCAGTGGGATTTGAACCTAGATATCATAATTATCCATATTGGATTGCGTAGTAGAGGTAGGCTAACAGGTGGAGCAGATTGGAGCATGTGTTTTGTATGATCTGAGCTTGTGTAGTGTGTAACAATTGGAGATTGTACTAAGAGCTTGTGAGGAGTTTGTACAATTATTGTTACATGATCTCTATCATTATAATATATATATAGTTGGGGGTTTTCAGCTTTAATATTTCCCATAAATATTTTGTTTATATGTGTGATTGTTTATGGTTTTAATGTGCGCATGCGATTGTTTAATTTCCGCAAATTGATGATCAATAGTAGAAGAGGTTATGTATTATGCATGAAGCTCAAATAGTGTGTGATCAGGATAATCTCGGTGAATAATTTAACATTTATTCAAAATTTCTACATGGTATCAGAGCAGTATTGATCATCGGAGCAATTGCAAAACATTGAAGCGGTTGAGTTTTGTGCTGGTGGAATTCGAATTTGCAGCAGTGTTTTCTTGGTGTCGAAGTTAAGATGTCTTTCAACGGATTGCAATTGGAGTATGACCTTGAGGGCAGCTCGAATTATATTTCATGGAAGGATAGGTTGGAGGTGGTGTTAGATGACAATGGGTTGAAGGAGTTCATAGATGCTGAAGTCCCAGAGCCTACTTCTAGCGATGCTGCTGAAATTGAGGCTTGGCAAAAGAAGACAGAAAAGTGTCGAAGGATTCTGTTGGAGGGTGTGAAGGATCACATAGTTTCTAGCCTGCATGGCAAGGCTTCTCCATTATTGATGTGGAAAGCCTTGACAGATTTATTCCAAAGAAAGAGTGACCAGAGGAAGTTGGCGCTCAAGGATAAACTCAGAAACATAAAGATGGAGAAAGGCGACAGTATGCCTAAGTACCTCACGAAGTTCATCAAATGCAAGGATGAGCTGGGAAGTGTGGGGGTGACTATTGATGATGAGGACTTGGTGATCTTGGCTCTCCTTGAGCTTCTGAAGAGTTGGCATTCCTATCAGGACTCTGTCAATGGTCGAGAGAAATTGCCAGGATGGGAGCGACTTTGGTTGGATCTTGTGCAAGAGGAGATAAGGCGGAGTACCAGGGACGGATCTTCATCAAGGAAATCTGATGAAGAGAATTGTGCTTTTTCTGCCAAAGAAAATAAGGGGAAGAGCAAGAAAGCTTCTCATTCCGGTGCGAAAGGCAAGAAGCAGGACATGTCCAAGGTGAAGTGCTTTCACTGTCACCAACACGAACATTATGCAAAAAATTGTCTACAGAAGAAGAAAAATAAGCAGGCTGCTAGATTTGCAGCTAGAGAGGCCTTAGCCTCATAGTTTGAGCTGGATTTTTCGCTGCTCGCATGCTTGGTTTCAAGTCTGGCAGGATCAGTGTGGTTTTTCGATAGTGGTGCGTCTTTCACATGACAGGAGATCGAGATTTGTTTACTGATCTGGATGAGAAAGATATTGGAGTGCACATCGAGATGGGCGATGATGGTAGATACAGTGCGACCGGTATCGGTACCATTTCCTTTGAGAGGGAGTCTGGTAAACCCTTCGTATTGAAGGAAGTGATGCATTTTCCAGGATTGAAGAAGAATATTATCTCTGTGGCGATGTTAGAAGACAAGGGATATGATGTTGTCTTTAGTGAGGGAAAGGATTTCCTGTGCAGTAAGGCAACTGGTGAGACCCGGAGGATAGGGGTTCGAGTTAAGAACCTTTATCAATTGTAGGTAGATGGCTGTGCAACAATGGTAGGCAAGGCAGAAGGAGTGGTGAGCCGGGATGATGGCGAGTTGTGGCACCGGAGATTGGGCCACCTTCACCATGGAGCTTTGAAGATACTGTAGCAGATTTCTACTGGGCTTCCTAAAGGCACTCTTGCGCAGTCAAATCAGTGCAAGGGGTGTACCTTGGGAAAATTTGTGAAAGCCACCTTTCACGAGAAGGATAGTCGTGCCACGGCGATCCTTGAGAGAATTCACACAGATGTGTGTGGACCTTTCTCAGCAGCTTAGATAGTAAAGCACAGGTATTATGTGATATTTGTTGATGATTTTTCTCGTAAGTGTTGGATCTTCTTCATGCAGAAGAAGAGCGAGACATACTCAAAGTTCTATGAGTTTAAGGCACTGGTTGAGAAAGAATTGGGGAAGCAGGTGAAGGCTCTTAGGAGTGACAATGGTGGTGAATTCATCTCTAGCGAATTCAAGGACTTTTGCAGCGCAGAAGGAATTCGAAGAGAGCTCATAGCACCTCATAACCCACAGCAGAACGAGGTTGCTGAGCGGAAGAATAGAACGATCGTGGGTGTTGCACAGCGATGTTGCATGATCAGGGCCTACCCATTCACTTGTGGGTGGAGGCATGCAATACTGCAGTATATGTGCAGAACCGTTGTCCTCACAGGATACTTGGCATGAGTACACCCGAGGAGGCATTTTCTAGTAAGAGGCCTGATATTTCCCATTTGAGGACTTTTAGTTCACCTGTTTACATTCATGTGACAAAGGATGCCAGGAAGAAGCTGGAGCCGACTGCAGAGGTTGGGATATTTGTGGGGTACAATGATACGACCCACAACTATCGTGTGTATTTTCCAGACAGTCGCAAGACTGTTGTGCGACGAGATATCAAATTTCAGGAGGAGAAAGCCATGAAGTGTTCGCTTGAGAGGGAGCTATACTTGCATGCAGATAAGGAGCTATTATTTCCTAAGGATGAGTCTCAGGATGAGGATCATCCACAAGATGAGGTTCATGGAGTGGAAGAGACCACTCAAGCAGCGCCAACCATCAAAGGGCGGAAGCGCACTACAGAAGTTGAGCGACTGGCTCTAGATGCAGAGAAGGTTGTAGGAGCACCTACATCACAGTGTAGACAGAGACAGTCACCTGAACGGTATACTGGATACATGGATCTTGTGAGCAAGTGTATCGTGACAGAGCCATCCTCTTTCGATGAAGCTGTGGAGGATCCCGCATGGGTAGATGCCATGGTGGAAGAGTATGATTCGATTGTCAGAAACAGTGCATGGGAGATTGTCCCAAGGCCGGAGGGGAAATCAGTGGTGGGTTCGAGATGGATCTACAAAGTGAAGCAGTGACTAACGAAGTGTGGAGAAGTACAAGGCAAGATTTGTTGCTGAGGCTTTTCACGGATAGAGGGGATCGATTAGGTGGAGACCTTTGCGCACATGCCGGGGTATTCTTCCATACGGACGATTCTTGCTCTCTCAGCGCAGATGGGGTGGAACATTCATCAGATGGATGTGAAGACTGCGTTCCTCAACAGATTCATTAAGGAGGAGGTGCACATAGAGCAGCCCGAAGGTTTCGAGATCTTCAGTAGCGAGTCGCATGTGTGCAGGTTCAAGAGAGCATTGTATGGGTTGAAACAAGCACCTCGTGCTTGGTACACACGGATAGACAGTTATTTCACCAGACTTGGATTCTCCAAGAGTGAGGCGTATCTTAACCTATACCAGATTGTGGTGGAGGGTAAGTTGTTGATCATTGTACTTTATGTAGATGATTTGATTTTGACAGGTGATGATCTTTTGATACTCTCATGCAAGCAGGATCTTGCAAAAGAGTTTGAGATGAAGGACTTGGTCCTTCTTCATTATTTCCTGGGATTCGAAATTTGGCAGCATAGTGATGGACTGTTTGTTTCTTAGGGTAAGTATGCCCGGGAGATACTGGAGAAGTTCAACATGCATGGCTGCAAGCCTGTTGATACTCATCTTCCTGGTGGTTGGAGGAAGGAGGATGCTACTTCAGCGGAGGTAGTGGAAGCCACTATTTATTGACAGTTGGTGGGGTCACTTATGTATCTGGTCAATACACGACCTGATATATGCTATGTAGTTAACCAGCTTTCACAAGCTATGGTTAAGCCTACCAAGCTCTTTTGGAAGGCGGGGAAGCATGTATTGCATTATCTCAGAGGCACATCGGGATATGGATTGTGGTACAGACAATCGGATGAGGTGAAGCTGTGTGGCTTCACAGATGCAGATTGGGCAGGGAGTCCAACGGATAGAAAGAGCACATCTGGAGGGATTTTCAGTATCGGGTCGACAATATTTTCTTGGTACAGCACGAAGCAGAGATCCTTGGCACTCATTTCAACAGAGGCCGAGTATATGGCAGCGAGTTTGGTTGCATGCGAGGCTATATGGATGAGGAAGATCCTGGTCGGGTTGTTCGGTTCACACTTAGAGCCTACTGTGATTTATTGTGATAATCAGAGTTGCATCAAACTCTCATTTAATCCAGTATTTCATGATAGATATAAACACATTGACATCCGGTATCATCATATCAGAGATTGTGTGCAGCGGAGAATCATGTTACTTTCATACATTCCTACGGAGGATCAGGATGCTGATATCTTGACGAAGGCGCTCACCAAGAGCAAATTCGAATACCACAGGGGTAGGATAGGGGTTGCAGATAATCCATATCTTGTTGAGAGGGAGTGTTGAGATTGCAACAAGATGATGAGCTTAGTGGAAAGGAGTCGCCTTCACTAAGTGGGCCCGCAGGCTATTTTTGGCGCAAAGTCTATTTTTAGACTATGTCTATTTTTTAGACATATGGATCATGTTCTATGAGTTGCAGGATGCTATTTGTGGATGGTTGGTCAAGTCGGGAAAAATAGATGGACTTCTATTTTTAGACATATTGGGCGGAATCTATTTTTAGATTGCCGGTCTAAAAATAGATATGTCGAATATTATTAGCTCTTAATAATATTTGGACTCTAAACATTATCTTATCCTCTTGGAGCACTTCAGTTTGATGCCTGGATGTGGCACATGCAGCTGAAAGAAGGAATTACGCTATTCCTAGGGTTTAGTGGATCTATTGCATGGTTGACTTCAGTTAGAACTCATGTGACAGAGTTTGGTGGAGTTGATGAGACAGTTAATGGAGTTGTGTTCAGTTTAACTTAGTTGAGCTAGTTGTATCTAGTCTAACTGATTGACACAATTAGTGAGAGTGGTATGAATTAATTATTACTTAATTCACTAATTATTAACTCATAAATCAACTAAGGAATACATCAGTTAACTGCAGTGCATGGACAGTTTCAGTGGAGACCAGTGAAGAGGTAGGTGAAAGAGCAAGTGTGACTATCAGTTGTGACTATACTGGTGCATGATATTTGCACACACATTGATGGAGAAGCCAATGAGGATTGCGCAGTACATACCATTGGGATTTGAACCCGGATCTCATAATTATCCATATTGGATTGCACAGTAGAGGCAGGCTAACAGGTGGAGTAGATTGGAGCATGTTCTTTGTATGATCTGAGCTTGTGTAGTGTGTAACAATTGGAGATTGTACTAAGAGCTTGTGATGAGTTTGTAAAATGATTGTTACATGATATCTATCATTATAATATACATATAGTTGGGGGTTTTCAGCTTTAATCTTTCCCATAAATACTGTGTTTATATGTGTGATTGTTTATGGTTTTAATGTGCACATGCGATTGTTTAATTTCCACAAATTGATGATCAATAGTAGAAGAGGTTATGTATTATGCATGAAGCTCAAATAGTGTGTGATTAGGATAATCTCGGTGAATAATTTAACAGTTATTCAAAATTTCTACAAAGGCTTCTTGATTGACTGTATCTTAGGTACTTTTGATAGAGTGTGCTCTTTTCTCCTAGATTTCCTAGCTTCTTAATTTTTTGATTCTAATTAATCTCATAATTATCAAAAGTGGCTTACAGATCAGCTCGTTGATCGAGGAGGCTTCATGGGCTTTCTCCTGAAAGTGACAAGCCTTCTTCAAGAAGACATCAGTGGGTGATTTCTATCCTATGGTTTCAAATGCAACAGACAGTGATCCTCCATCTGGGTTTGTTAGCTCTATGGGTGGTCCTAGTACTAGTGGTATTATAGATAGGAGTACTCCACATCTCTAGAGTCTTCTTTCTGGCAGAAGAATTTGAAGTAGAATAGGTACCTCAATTTCCTAGTACTCCTTCATCTCCTCTTCCTGCCAGTTTTCCAGATGTTCTTTTGTATGATTGGCCAGAGTCTCAAAGACCGGCTAGCCCTTATCCTTCTTATCCCTTTCTTTCGATGGCCACGGCTGGGAACATAGCTTCGGCTATGAGAAATGCAAGTGTGCATACTCCTCGTTTTGTTGAAGGAGGGGGTGCCATTGCCATTTTGAAAATCACTTCTAGTGCTTCTATGTTTTTCTCTGCTTCTATTCTATCTACGAGTGAAAACACCCAAGCATATGTTTCTCATTCTGGCCCCTTTTCTTTTGGAATGCCTTCTAGTATGATTCCTTCTTTCTCTTTTACCATTTCTTCAACTATATCCATGCCTATGCCTTCTATGGCTAGTGGATCAGCTTCATTTTAGGGTTTCCCTTTGGAAATGGGAATATTCCTCATTCAAACCCTTCCTTAGGATCTTTTCCATTCACCTCTCAAAATCAAGAATTCAATCCTTTCATTGGAGGTCAAAGCCCTAATTATTTTTCAAGATGGAACCCTACTTTAATAGGGTTAGGAGTTGGGAGTTAGTTTTTCTCTGGTCAGCAAGGGACTGTTCCTTTCCCTTCGGTAGGTGCATCTCAGGGTTTTCTCCATTCGCCAATTCTTAGAACCCTCACCAAGGGGTTTCTTCCTCTTTTAACACTTCGATTGGAGGGAATATCCCTATTTATAGTAACCCTCTGATGGGAGGGGGTCCTTCTCCAAATTTTGGGTCACAAAGCTTCCCATATGGCTCAGAATTTTCTATGAACAATCTCTGGCAACCTGGTGCCTCAAGAAATCTAGGCTATTCTTTTCATAACGTTGGGAATCCTTTCGATGGGGGATGGAATTCCCAAGCTCCTCCATGATTACTTTTCCTAGCAACTTGAAACTTGCCAGATCTATCGAAATTGACAAATGACACTATTTAGTATAGTCCGACTTGGCCTCTGGTCCCTACTAAACTACCCTCAGACATTCCAAAGTTTGAAGGGAAGATGGGTGAGGATCCAGATGACCATGTCACCACTTTCTACTTATGGTGTTCGTTGAACTCCCTTATCGACGATTTCATTAGATTGAGGTTATTTCAATGAACCGTAATTGGGAATGCAAAAAAATGGTACATTGAGCTCATAGGGGAAATTTTTTCTACTTTTGGTGAGTTGGCTACTATGTTTCTAAACCATTTTCATTTTCCTATCCGTTATGATGTCGGTACTGATCTCTTGGCCAATTTCCAACAGGACAAAGCAACTAACATTTCTGATCATATTCAAGAATGGAGGAGAAGGAAGAGGCTCATCAAAGCCAAAATTCTGAATGATTTCTGGCTCGAGTGGTTTCTGAAATCTCTATAGCCAAAAATCTCAAAGGATGTATCCTTGTCAGGGGTATTTTCTAAGGAACATGCTATCTTTAGGGATCAATAGCTAGAACTGGTCTATTCTCAGTCTGGGGTCCTTAATAAAAAAATTACAAATGCTCCTCACTCCAAGCTAGATTTATCCAAAACAAAGCCTAGTCATCATGGTGACAGACTTATCAGTACGATCGATAGTGGTACGGCTAACTTGCTAAATCAATTACAACAGTTGTTTATACAATCTACTCCTTTTGGTCAAGCTATGCCTTCAGTGTCAACTCCTTCTCATCCCTTGACTATTAATGTTGTCTAGGCTTCTAACCCCAAAGGAAATCAACAATATGATGGGAATAAGAAGGGACAAAATAATAAAAATAAAGACAAGCATGGGAAGGGAAATGTGAACAAATCCAATGATCATGTTGGAAAGGATAAGAGGGATAATAAGAAGAAGGTTAAATTTTCATGCAAGTTATGCACTGGAGATAATATTACTCACCTCTTCCCAAAAATTTATGATGCTCAACGCTTGTTAGCTTAACAAGGTTCTTCTAGCTCCCAGGTTGTACTAACAAACCCTTTTCCCCAAGGGTCATAGTTGCTTGCTGGCGCGAATGAGAATACTGGAGCTCCCTCTAGGGGAAACCAGGAAGGGGAAAATTCATCAAATGTATACATGATGAGTGCTCACATAGATATCGCTACGAGATCTCATCATTATGGTGAAGCTGAGTCTTCAAAAGCTAAAAGTTGTCCTAATAATTTTGAGCCACTCCATATCGAGAGGCCTACAATTGAGCCTATACCTCAGATGTCGAAAGGGTCTACAAAGTATATGACAATCAACCATAATGCCAAGGCTGCCTAGAACTACTCTATTGTATAAGTTCTGGCTCAAAGTCCCTTTGCCATGTCTGTGTTAGAGGTACTCCAGTCGTGTCCTGCACAAAGGAGTGCATTTCTCACTGCCATTGGGGTTATTGAATCAAAAAATTATGTTATGATCAAATTTGATATGTCTAATTTTAAAAAGAGACTTCCTCATCGTATGGCTTTTCAGATTAAGTCTACATATCAAAAGATCAATATCTTCTGAACAATAGTCAATAAGGATGCTTCCACGTGTGTGATGTTTATCTCATGTTGGAAGGCTATTGGATCTCCTTCAGTTGTCCTTTCTGCTACTCTTCTAACTGCGTTTGATGGTTATTCTCACAGGCCACATGGCATTGTTCCAGCTTTACCCATCTGTGTCGGGGGTAAAAATGTCAATATCGAGTCGATATAGTTGGGCCTAAGTATTCCATATATTGCAAGGGGTTGTTGGAATTCATGTATACATTGGCCAAACTCAAAATGTTTTGGATGGGCAATAAATTCCAAGTGAAAAATAACCACCATAAAATTCACCCTTTACTTGAGCAGAAGTAATTGCAAGGGAGGCAACAAAGGTGGGATGATAGTATTCCAGCATGTGGCTTTGGAATTGAGCATGTCAAAGAGGGGAACAATGAGGTGACAGGTGCCTTATTACAGAGGCCAGCAACGATTTCATTGAGGAGTATAGATCCACATTGGGAGTCCCAACTATTGGTGGAGTATTCCAGGGACCACTTCACATGTGAAGTGCTTGATGGGCAGGTGATTGATGAGAGGTATATAGTGATGGATGGAATCATCTATTACCAAGGTCGGATCTTCTTGAATAGAGATTCTAAGCTCAAGGAGAAAGTTCCACATGCAGCACATGATTCACTCCTTTTCGGTAACTATTATTTCATCAAGACATATGAGGCCATTTGGGAGATATTCTCATGGGAGGGTCTCAAGGAGGATGTGCTCCAACATATCAGGATATGTGTAGTTTGCTTAAAGAATGAGGAGGAAAAAAACCACCCTGCAATGTTGTTGCAACCACTTACTTTTCCGGTTGAAATATAGGAGAGCTCATCTATGGACCTCATCATCATCTTGCCAACAACACATGGTAAGGGTTGTGTCTTTGTACTTATGGGTCAACTAAAAAAGTATTTTTATTCCATTTCCATTTATTTACAGTGCATTTCTCCAAAAGAGGGCAAGCCTATCTTTAAACTTCATGGTCTTCTTGGAGCCACAATTAGTGATGGGGATGGCCACTTCCTAGAAGGCTTTGGGAATATGTTGTCTTGTTTGGGGTGTACTCAGTTGACACCAAACATCAGTTACTATCCCCAGGCAGATGAGCAGATAGGGTCAGCAAGCAAGTGGTTGGGAAGCTACTTACCACAATGTGTTTTGGAGTAGCAAGGAGCAGAACTGCGCTGGTTCCACTTGAGGGACTATTATCACCATCCGATATTTCATATGGCAGACAGTGTACCTCTATTTTTGATTCCATATGTTGATGATGCTTTAGTCACTATTGTTAGAATGGTTGGGGTAAGCAAGGTTCTTAGAACCAATATTGGATCCTAGAGAGTCAGGATGTATTCTGGTCTCTTGAGGACAACATTTCTACAGCCCAATATTAGCAGGAGTTCTACATAGATTAGGGATGCGAGGAGAGACAACGTAGGGTGGAAACTTTGGTCTATCTCTACTTTCAGCCATATAGACCATTCATATTGCAGAAGAAGGAGATTGAGGAGTTTCTCTATGGGCCACACATGGTGATCCATATTGTTGGAGGAGTAGCACATGGGTTGGAGCTTCTCATCGAGGGTAAGAACTCCAACATTTTTTATGCTCCATGACTCAATGAGGCCATTAGAAAGCAAATAGTTTCCACTATGGATCTCCCACTTCTTGATGATGTGAGCCATTTGGTTTGATCACCAAAGTCTAACTTGGACACTTGGGAGTGGCAGCTAAGGGGCAGATTGATTAGATAACATTTGATTCAATAAAGGAGCTTATCAGATGAGGATGACACAGGGAAAGGAGAGGATATTTTGTAGCAGTCATCCCTGTTGTTGCTTGAGGACAAGCAAAATTTGGGAGGGGAGGACTGTAATATTCCTAATTCGCTATCAACTAGTTGGAATATTAATTTATTGAAGAAATATCTGGATTATCCACAGTATTATAAAACATTGGTCGACGTTTCAAATCCCAACTGGGATCCATCATCAGGACAAGAAATTGAATGAAGAATGAAAGAAGGATGCACGGTGAGGGTATAAATAATGACATAGAAAAAAAACCGATGGGAGATTAACAAACTAATATTCTAATAATTTATTTAATAAATTTTATTAATAAGTAAATAATTAGTTTATTATAAATTTTAATAAATTTAAAAAGTTTTTGTAAGGTATTTTAATCAACAATTCCATAATAATTTTATAAATTTGATTTGATTTGATTTAAAAAATTTTAATAACATTTTAATAAAGTTTTAATAAGTTATGTTAGGAATCTGTAATTTATTAGCAAGATTGGCAGAGTCCAATTACAGAAGCAACATTGTTTCAACCAACTTTGGGATTCTAGGATCTAGCCCTCCTGAATCCAGAGAGGGATCTCTCTATGAATGAGTTTAAAGATGTGATATTTAATAGCTGAAATTATGATATTAGGCTAGTTATGAAGATCTTGGGTTTTGTTTTGTTTGGGTAAGGACATGATGAAGGTGAAGGAAGTTTAAAAATGAAGGGTGAAGGTGTCTGCGGATGAAGGAATGATTTGGCTAACAGAAAGGCAAAGACATTTTTAACCCATTGGGCTATGGAGTCATAGGAGGATTTTAATTGAATAGCAGGGTTCAAGAAGGATCCATGGGGCAAGTCACTTATGTCAAAGGATCTCTTAAGGTGATTTTATGGAATGAAACAAATAGGAAATGAAGAACAAACAAATGAAGGTATAGTGAAACAACATGAGATCAAGTAAGTTATTTTAAACTATATTGCTTCAGCATGTATTTTAAAGAAAAACATGAGAGTATTCTGAGATCAGGTTAATACCTTTAAACTAGCCTGCTTTGAATTTCTTTCAGTTAGAAAACATTAAAAGATAGTTGAACAACTTAAGATCAGGTAAGTGCCTTTAAACTACCCTGCTTTCAGCATATTCAATAAGGAAAACATAAAAGTATTCTGAGATCAAGTTAGTGCCTTTAAACCAGCTTGCATTGAAGTGCTTTTAATAGGATAAACATTTCAAAAATAGTTGAAAAGCTTAAGATCAGGCAAGTGCCTTTAAACTACCCTACTTTCAGCATATTCAATAAGAAAACCACAGATAACAGTGAAAAAGAGCAATTTAGATCAGGCAAGTGCCTTTAAACCAACCTGCATTAATGTACTCTTCTAAGAGAAATTTCAGATGAAGAAAACATAGACAATAAAGCTTTGAGTGAGAGTAGGGTACTGTAAAAAGTAAATCCTAGCTCTATGTTTGCTGCCCTTTATCAGAGAAAGTGAACAAAGTGGAAACATTAAGCAAAATAACAATTGACTGTGAGAAACACATCACCATTGACAAAAATCAGGATCCCATAAATCAGTAGCTTGTATTTGATGTTTGAACCAGTTACAATCAGCAAGCCCGGTGGGTCTTTACAACTTCAAACTTCTCATATCAGCTTATGTATCTTCAAGTTGCAAACAAGGCATCAATAGCTTCAGAATAAATATTTCATGCATTCAGATGTCTAAAGAACAACATTTTCTCATCTTCTACAGAAGTACTTATAGAAGAATGACGAGGTGGGAGGATTTCCCAGGGGTCAACTATCATTAATTATGTGATCAATGCAATTCCTGGCCTTTGAGAACCAAGCAAGGCATAAGGTGGGAATGTAATCGTTTATAACTCTGCTTCATAACTCTGTTTGTGTCTTTCAAGGCCTAATGATTGAAAAGCTCTGCTTCTGGACTGTTCTTTAACCTTTAAAATAGTTTTTCCGACAATTTAGAGATAAGATCCTCGATTAGTATTAATTGTTCGGAGGCCTTTGATTTTCTGTGAGGTTGTAGGTGCCTTTAGAAGTTGGAGCAGGTTCAATTAGCCTCTTTTTTGGCATCGAAGTAACTCTGTAGCCATTCTCTGCATTGAAGTCCCCGCAGGAGTAACTCTTCGGCTTCGTTTGAGACAAATATCTAATCCTGATCAAATAAATTCGGCCTCTGATTGAATACTTTGAGGCACAGGTGGCAGTTCAGTAACTAGAGGGATCAATTTTCCTCAATTGCGGCGGTGGAATCACTCCTGTCGATAAAACCCTTAAAATATTCTTTAAACTGTATTTTAAATCGGGGATTAGGCTTTTAATAACCATCTTAGCCGTAATTCCCATGAAACTGTCTCTAATCCTCTATTCTGATACATTTTGGTCTTCAGCGCTGATACTCTTTGACTGTGCCCCTCTCATGGTGTTTTTGCTGGTGTGCAGGGCTTATAAGGCGTCCATGCCTGAGAAAACATTGATGAAACGTGCATTTCCACCCTGTAGATGATTTCCTTTGACGAATCAAAGACGGGAGAGTCGTCACCCTCCGCCTTTGAATCTTCGTTGGAAATAACGAAAAAATGATTTAAAACCCTGCAAAACTCAAAAAATTTTATAAAACCTGCGTATATAGGTTAACTGCATCGGAGGGCATGCGAGGAGATCGGAGCCATTGGATGGCATCATCCAATGGTCAGGATTGATCGGGAGCAATCGTGGAATGGGTGAAAGAAGGATTAAATCTGAGCTGTCGATCGTGCAGAGATCGACGGTCGGGATTGAACGAGGCGGTCAGAGGAGAAGGAAAAATCTGAGCCGTCGATCGCGCAGATATCGACGGTCGGGATTGGGCAATTGAAATTCAAACAAAGAGAAAATGAGCGATGAAATGTGGATCATCGATCTGCAGATCAGATCGACGGCGGAGATTTCTTGGACGATGCACCGTAGCCTGGTTATCGCGTGGGCACCTTCATTAATTATCGGGCATCTTCGGCGAGCGATCACCATTGGATCGCCTACCCCAAATCAGACAGTGGACAGTGATATCGCTCGGCATCCCGGTCCGAACGTTATTGTGCGATGGACGATGGTTTTGCAAATAGTACACGGGATGCGTGGCAACAAGTGTATGGAATCGCTGGCCATCGGGGGAAAACAACCTTTTGCCCGAAGGCGGTGCGATGGAAATTGCCGGTTTTGGGTAACCGAATTTCGGGCGGTGGGGACCACGGAAAGACGCACTCCACACTGTCCAATCTGCAAATCAGATCGATGGTGCGGAACGGTTCAAAAAATGAATCTGGCGGAATAAACAAAAAATAATTAAAAACCCAAGTTTTTAATTTAAAACAAAGGTTTTAATGTTTTTCGTGGGTGGATATATAAAATATGATTAGGCGCCTGGCTGCGGGGCCTTTGGGCGCTTGGAGAGTTATATGATCGGAGGTTTCTAGAAGGAAGGGGCTTAAGACTAAACCCGAGGGGCTTAAGTCAAAACAATGCATTTTTATGATTTTTCAACATTTTTTCAAAGGAAATGAGGGTTCTGATAAGGCTAAGAGAGAGTTTTAAAACCTTATCAAGGGTTTTTATGAAGTGGAAAGGGGAGAAACTCAAAAATGAGGGGTTTTCAGGGGAAATGAAGGGGTAGAAAAAGAGGTTAGTTTGGGAAGAAGGAAAAGGAAAAAATGGTGTTTACAACAGTATTTGGCCTTGGAAATCAGCAGGATTTCAGGGTCTTTTGGGATGTAAACAGCAGTGCAGATTTGGACCGAGGTAGGAGGCCTTCAAGAGTCTTCAAGAGCCAACAGTTTTTTGTTATAGAAAATTGTTCCTTGAAGGCTCAAAATAGATTTAGCCACCTTTTGATATAATCAAATTTTACAGGTGACTAACAAGTTCTAAATTTCATTTTAATAAATTTAAATAATTTTTTTTTTAATTTTTTAATTTTAATTTAATAATAATAATTATATCTATTTGTTTTCAATAATAATTATTTTTATTTTTATTACAAGTAATAAATAAATGTTAAAATCCTTTCACTTAATAAAACCTAAATGTTCAAATTTGTATAAAATTTTGAAATTGTTGCTATCTTAATTTTTTTTTCCCTAAGTAAATTAATAATAAGTTTTAAAAATTTACTCTTATATTAAAAATTATTATTAATTTACTTAGGAAAGAAAAATTAAGATAGCAATAATTTCGAAATTTTATAAATATTTTAACATTTAGGTTTTATTACCTGAAAGGATTTTAACATTTATTTATTACTTGTGATAAAGAAAAATATAATTATTATTGAAAACAGATAGATATAATTATTATTATTAAATTAAAATTTTAAAATTACAAAAAAATTATCTAAATTTATTAAAATGAAATTTAAAACTTATTAAAACTTTATTAAAATTTATTAAATAAAATAAAATGAAATTTATAGAATTATTATTGAATTGTTGATTAAAATACCTTATAAGAACATTTTAAATTTATTAAAATTTATAATAAACCAATTATTTACTTATTAATAAAATTTATTAAATTAATTATTAGAATATTAATTTGTTAAGCTCTTATTGGATTTTTTTTTCATGTGTCACTATTTATATCCTCATTTTGCATCCTTCTTTCATTCTTCATTCAATTTCTTGTCCTGATGATGGATCCCTGTTGGGGTTCGAAACGTCGACCAATGTTTTATAATACTGTGGATAATCTGGAGATTTCTTCAATAAACGAGAACCATAGAACCTTGAAAACCATGGAATATTAATTTTTGCTTTTGTCATTTAGATAGATGAATAAGAGGGTAGGGAGACCCATAATTATTTTTAATAGGAATAAAACCACTTCTAATGTGAATGTGGATCATGTTATCAGTTGAATAAAGCACTCTTATGTGTGAATAGAGGTTGAAGCATGTGGATGGGGTCAAGTTTGACCAAATCAACAACGTTGGTATGGAGGTAGTGGAGAATTATTGAGGGACATCACAGTATTAGCGGAAGGGAGTCTCCATGGGAGTAGCATATTAAATTACTGGGACCAAGGGTGAGGAGGCTTGCAAAGCATATAAGGAAGGGTATGGTAGTCATAGAGAGCATTTTGAATATTATTTATGTTTGGTCTGTTATGAATTTCTGCACGCTTCAGCAGTTTAGCAGAGTTTGATGTGTTGTTTAGCACAAGGGTGTTTCCGAGCAGAAATCCAACCCTCATCCTCCAGGGACTTCGAGTTCCCACATATAAGAGGTTCTTTGAGCTCCATTTCCACCATCTCAAATTAGGCCAAGATTCCCCCTTCATCAGCAGCATAGTATCCTTCAGGAATTGCGTTATTTGCAGGGTAGTAGTAGTGGAGGGTCAAGTACCCAAGTTGGTGAGCCTACTTTCCAGTGACGGGAGCATCCCTTCATCCAAGAGACCTATTGGGAGTCTCCTTGAGCTTTATTTCCACCATTTGGCACCAGGCCAAGCTTCAGCCATCTTCAGCAGCATAGTCTCCTTCAGAAGCTACTATATTTTTGCAGGGAAGTTGTAGTGGAGGGCTTAGTGCCCAAGTTTGTGAGTTGGTTTTCCAGTGAGGGGAGAATCCCTTCATCCAGAATATCTATTAGAGGAGTATAAACTATTTCTATATCATATCAGCCACCTCCTATCAGTTACATAGATGCAGTGCGTTATTCAGTCCTAGGGAAACAACTTTCATATGGTGTATTTTCGGAAACCCATTCTGGGTTGTCTTGGAAAAGTGTTAGAAAGCCTATATCTTTGATTACAACATTTTCTAAGCATTATATCAGCAGTTCTTTGTATTTTCAATTTTTCCCTACAGTTTTTCTCCACAGGACTACGCAATCATACATTCTCTAGCATTTTATGTAGCACCAGCATTTCATATTTCATGTACTGGGTCATTTGAGGTTTGTTTTTCCCAGCTTGAGTGTCTTTTTTCTCCCTATATTGTACTCATTTATCTGCTATAATATCAAATAAAATGGCTCTATGATCTGCTCCTATTGATGTATTGATATTTTACTGTATTTTCCAGTTTTATATGCTATATTCTTGTGTTTCCTAATTTGGAATATTACATCAGATGAAGAGATTAATAAGTTCAAGTCAGAGATATGTACTCATGGTTTTAAAATAACAACATAAGGATCAACATGATTCTTTTTCAAGTTGTGAATATCAGTTTAAATATAGTTTGGTTAAAGTGGTATATTGATTTCAAAGTATATTTAAATAACCAAAACATCTGCCTCCTAAACGGGAAATACAACATGAGATAAAAATGATGTTTGATGCCCCTCTTCATAATGTCTAAATGTATCGCATTTGAGTCATAGAGAACGGAGAAATAAAGAAACAAATCCAAGAGCTGGTTGAAAATGGCTTCATTCGATCGAGTTCATCTCCATGTGGTTCACCCATAATTTTGGTTCCTAAGAAAGACGGGACATGGAGAATGTGTGTCGACTTTAGGGCCTTAAACAAAATCGCAATCAAGAATGGGTATCCTCTTCCAAGGATAGATGATTTACTTGATTAGTTAAAAAATGTTTCTTATTTCACTAAGTTGGATTTGCGTAGTGGGTATCATCAAACTTGCATTGCAAAAAATGACATCTCAAAAACTGCATTTAAAACTAGGCAAGGGTTATTTGAATGGTTAGTGATGCCTTTTGGTTTGTGTAATGCTCCAACAACTTTCATTCGGGTTGTGAATGATGTATTGCATCCATACATTGATAAATTTTTCATAATATACTTATATTATATCTTGATTTTCAGTTCCAGTATGGAAGAGCATGTTAGGCATGTTAAACAGGTCTTTGAAGTGTTGCAAAGGGAAAAATTGTACCTTAAACTATCCAAATGTGAGTTTGGGAAAACATCATTGATGTATCTTGGTTACATAGTTGGAGGTGGTCATTTTAAAATAGCTCCAGCTAAAATTGATGTGATTTTTAAGTGGCCAAGACCACAGAATGTGACTGAAGTTAGGAGTTTCTTAGGTGTAGTTCAATATTGGAGGAAATTCATTTCTCATTTTTCTTCAATTGCATCACTGTTACATGCATTAACAGGTTCTAAAGTTTCCTTTCAGTGCGAAGGGAAACAACAAAAATCTTTTGATACACTTAAGCATAAAATTGTCACAACACGAATCTTAGCTTTACCAAATCTTCAAAAGTCATTCGAAATTGAAATAGACGCTATTGTTTATGAAATGGGTGCAGTTTTACTTCAAAAAGTTGAACCTATTTGTTTTCATTCAATAAATTTTTCTAAGACAGTTATAAATTACTCGGCATATGATAAAGAACTGTTTTCTTTGGTTGAAAGTGTTGAGAAATGGAAACACTAGTTAATGGGTAAGGAAACAGTGATTCACACAGATCATAAGCCGCTTCAGTACCTTCAGTTTTAGAATAATTTGCAACAATCTCACCATTACATATGGATGGGATTTCTTCAGCAATTTCACTTATTAAGTGGTTGATATAAGTGGGTGTAACAAAAAAAGTGGTTGATATGTTGTCTAGACCATCTTTTAATGCTTCAGTAGTGTTGTAGAATAGTTCTTTAAAATGTGAAAGTTAGTTAGAAAAATATAGTACAGATTTTGATTTCAAAGAAATTTATGAATCACTAACTCATGGCACTCAAGTGGAAGAAGTCAATTTTCATGTTCATGATAAGTGTCAGCACTCAAATCAGCACTTGGATTATATCAAGTGCCTGACCAGACACATCTTAAGCTCAAAGGCTTCTCTTATAGTTGGATTAAGTTTTGGAAGGTGGTTGGAATTCTTACACACTGGAAAAAGGATTTTGATCAGATAAATCACTCACACATATGGGGGTACGAGTTTTTGATGTGGTAGCAATGATAAGTTTGTAATGTAATGGTTTGGAAAATATGAAAATAACAATGGGTCTAAAGGATAGAAGTCCAATGTTAAGATGAAATGAAAACAAGATATTTTAGACCTGTAATGTATTGATGAAAGAAATCTTATTCAAGACTTACAAGAATCTTATCACACATTTAAAATATTTCTATCACAGGGGATGCTTATGAACAAGCTTACCATACACATATTATCCATAAATCTTGTAAAAGAAGACCCATAAAAATAGATAAACATGTACAACTATATCATAAGGCTGACAAAAACATGAGACAACATATGTAGATCACAATCTAGAAATGAAATTGTAAGATATGGAAACACATAAGGAAATACACAATACACACATCAAATCATTCATAAATCCACAAGAGTGCATCTAGATATTATAAGTTCAAAAGTACACAACTTAGGATGAAATTCCAAGATAAACAACTCACGAACCCTTTCCTCATTTCTTTTCATAATATATATACCAAAAGGTAATCTATTAAAGATCCTCAAAAAGTGGAAGTATGTTGTAGGACCTTTATTACAACCTTCTAAATATAGAAAACTATATTTAAGGTTTATCCAAAAATAACAGAAAGAGAGTTTGATGTACAATATTTGGTCTATAAATGAATGAAGATAAAACTTGAAAATATGGAAGTCCAAATGGTTGAGCTAAGGTGGCTAACTGCTCCTTGATTCCTGGAAAATCTTCCTCCACAAAAAGTGCAGCAGTAACTCACTGAAAATAACACCTGGAAGATATCTTTACTAGATAACACTTGGCTGGGAAGAGGAAAAATATTACCACTAAGATAGCATATCCTTTATCACCATCTAATGTCATTACTTGAGACCAAAACAAAGAGTTACCTTTCTAAAAATGTAGAAATTTCTGATAACTTTGTAGATAGGCCCAAAATGATATTGATATTTAGATTTGACTTGATTTATATATTCAATCATTAAAAATATAGCACATAAGCCAAAAACCTAAGAGCTTCTGCCTTAGTGACCCTCTTATTTGGTTTTCTGTTTTCTACTTGTTTCTTCTTCTGAGCCTTCTTCTTCCTTGAATCATTTTCTGGAATCTCTTCTATATTTATTATCTCATCTCTAAGAGAAGGATTAGCTATGAACTTGATAGCTACCCTAAGCTTATTTTTTGGTCTGGTATGATTCCTTTGAATATATTAATTAGGAATATATAAAGGCCTTCTTCTTCCATGGATGACTTTTCTTTGCTGCTCATCTTCAAACTCTATTTCACTAAACTCTATTTCACTACTCTCTTCCTCAAATGATTAGTATGAGTGGATTGTTACTTTCCTCTTTCCCTTAGCTAATGAAATTAGGGAGGAATAAAGCTGAGATATTATTGGTTCTTCTGCTATAATAATTGAAACTTTACTCTTTCCATTAGCTAATGTTTTTAGAGAGGAATAAACCTAAGCTAGTGTTAGTTCCCCTTCTCATGGTTTCACATTGACTTCTTCTATCTCTTGTCTAATCTCTGAAACATGGATTTGTACTGTTCAAGGGTGGCCTTCTCGACACTACTAGCTTCTATTGAAGATCCTTATGACAAAATTAGTCTTCTTCTGTGTTTATTTCTTAAGGAGGAATCCACTCCTTCCTTGTATTTAGAAATAACATTTTTGTCAAGTAGAGTGGCCTTTCGTTTAAAACTACTTGCATTTTATTATCAGAAAGACTCCAAGCTTTGTGGTTCCTTAGGTAGCCTTATGGTATAAACCTCCTTTGCTGGTTTCATCATAGGTATAGGAATGGTGGTTTCAACTGTAGCTCTTCTAGTTGAGCTTCTTGTTTGCCTGCTTGATGGTGAAGAAGATTGATCCACTTTTAAAGGGGTCAGTATAGGTGTAGGGATTGAATCTTCCTCCTAGGTCTTCTGCTTTTAAGGCCTTCCCACTTTCTCCTTGAATTAATACTACTGAAACCCTCATCTACTAGAAATTTTTTCCAAATGGTTATTTTCTTCTTCAAATGATACACCACCAGCATTTTGATTAGCCCCCAGTGATAAATATTATTGAGCGAATAAATTAGGGATCGTTGTATCTTCTGAGACATTTTCAATAGAGATTTATAAATAAATAAAGGGAGGTTCATAGGTCTAGAGCTTGAAATATTTGATAAAACCCTCATCTGGTACTGATGAACTGTGGAGAACCTACCTTCACAAGATATATAATGTTGCACTATGGTGATAACTCCCTTCCATTCAGGCTTAAAATAGGAAATGTGGATAGTATGGGTCCAATCCACATTTACATGATTAGGTTTAAGATATGAATTTAAATCCTCTCTAAGAATTTTTTTTCTTTTATACCATGACTCACCTAAAGCTGATAGTCAGGTAGCTCGTGCTATGATGGCTTCTGATATTTTGAAATTCCAAGACCCCAGCTTGACCTACTCTCCATTAAAAGACTTAGAAAATGCTTGAGAAACTACAATGTTCTCCCCTGAGAAATTCTTCAAAAAACGATACCATCCAGCTTCCTGAAACTGTGCCTTTGCATTGTGATCAACAAACTGTGTATTACTTGTTTCTGAGTGGTTTACCTTACCAATTTTACCCATTTCGTTTTACTAACAGCCAAATCAACTACTAATTAACACTTGTAAAACTATGAACAAAAACAAGCCACTAATCCCTAACTTCTTGTTGGAAAATAAAAAAATTATTGTAGCTTTCTTGAGGTAAATGGTTATGGGAAATAGTGATCTGCATGCCCTTAATTATAGTGAGATTATCTTGACATGAAATCGAATGATTTGAATTTAGGTGCCAACTCACTCCACCAAATATTTCACTCCATCAAATAATTAACTAATTGCTACTCGTACTTTGATTTTGATCTTCTTCACCTTTAATGAGTAGCGTTAGATTATCTAGCCTTAAAAAACAGAATAGCCAACCCCTTTTTAAGTGGACCTCCAATTAGAAATGGCTACATTTCAAAATGGTAATACCTTTTGTTTATCATACTTTTAATTATTCCAAAGAGAAGTGCCTTTTCACCTGAGTAATGCCTTTTCACCTCCTTATACAAATTATGAAGAAAATAGTCACTTTTTAGAAAAGGTAGCTATTTCTGTGTTGCTTATGAAACCAATTTTATGGGAACATTGCTACTTTTTAGAAAATTTAGCAATTTCATGTTATTCCTGAAATAACAAATTACTCTGACATTTTATGCTTAGCCTTGGATCATTCACTTTAAGAATATATCATTATGGATAAATAATACTCTCAAATTGAATCGATGGCCTTAAATACTCAAGGTAGTTGAAAGACTTATTTAGAAAAAAATTACACTAACTACTCTAAGACACAAAAACAAACTATTGGACTCACAATTTTTGGATTTTGTTGAAAATAATAAAAAATTTCACACATTTTTTAACCCTCCAGGGCCTTCAACCACAGGCTAAAGGGACAATAGAGGATCAAAGACAAAAATGTGATGGTGACTAGACTTTGAAAAATTATAGTGCTAACAGTGGCTACTATTGGGGATGAAGCCCTTCCTGTGAGGCTTCAAGGACCGTATATTTAGTGCCTTAAAATTTCAGAACTTTTACAATTTTAGAAGCTAACGACAAGAACTAAATTTTCATTGAATGAACTCAAGATTAACTCTATTTACATACACAAATACCATTGGGCATGGAGTTTTGTTGAAATAGAACTTCAGATATTTACAATGGAAAGAATGACTGATTTATCAAACAAACAAAAAAATTTATAGAATGACCATTGACTGGACCCCCAATCAATTTATCATCATCTAAGTGTTTTAGCAGAAATGTGTTATTCTCCAGAACTTGAGAAATTTTGAATTTCCCAAACCACAATTGTCAAACTTAACATGTTTTCCATGATCTTCTCTTCTTACATTCCAACGCAATACCCAATCATTTTCTTGAAATACTTTTTGTTTTGGCCTTTTGTCAAAAAAAAAAAATTAATTTGCCTTTTTATTTTTGTGCTTTTTCCATCAAGGATTCCCAGATTTTATGAGCTTCTATAAGTTGCATCATTCTTCTCTGAATGGGTTTTGAATAATCAATTTCATCCTATAAAAACTTCATAACAAGAAGGGACAACTATAATGGCATCACAACATCAGTACCATAAACACATTGAAACGAAGAAACTCCAATTGATCTCTTGCTACTCACCCTATCTGCCCAAAGAGCATGATCTAGCTGAGTTTCCCAATTTCTTTTATTTTCTGGCATCATCTTCTTAATGATTCTTATGAGGATTTTGTTTAATGACTCATCTAACCTATTACCTTGGAGGTAATAAGGTGTGGAAGGATTTAAATCGATATTATATTTCTGACATAAATTATTCATCTTGGAATATTTAAAATCCATTGCATTTTCAGTCACCAACTTATGAGGGCAACCAAATCTAGGCATAATATTTTCCAACATAAATTTAATTATTACTGTGTCAGTGGAATTCCTGGTTGGAATAGCCTCAATCCACTTGGTGAAATATTTCGTGGTTGTAAGAACCCATCTATGTTGTCCTGATGATGGCAGATGAATCTCACCAATGAATTCTAACCCCCACTGTTGGAAAGGGGCGTTTGTTGAAATGGGATTGACAGATAGTGGAAGCAGCTTCTGCTTACTGGCAAAATTTTGGCACTCATTGCAAGCCTTGACTTTAGCAAAAATGTCAAAGAAAATAATTCGCCAATAATAGCTAGCTCTTAGAATTTTATTTTTGGTAGCTTTCTAGTATAAATTTCCACCACACACTCCTGCATGTATCTCTGATGTAACTTTCTGTAACTCAACTTCATCTACACATCTCAAAAAAAATCCTATAGGATCTTTCCAATCAAGATTGTTTTCCATTATGAAATTCTTAATAGCATTCAGTTTAAAATCCCTTCTCTTTGATTTTTCCATTTCTAGAGGACAACTAAGATTTAATAAAAAGTACATTATATCCTTATACCAGTTGGAATAAAAAATTTAGGATAATCATATATACCTTATTTATTTGTCTCTTCAACTACCTCCATGTTCATATTTAAATCTTTGTAATTTGATTATGCCATCAAGAGGGCTAAGCTCTGCCCCTTTATCATCTCAGTAGGTCTGATTTCAATGTCAAATTCCAGAATTTTTGTTAACCATCTTCCCCTCCGGCCATTTGTAACTAGCTGCAACACTACATCCTTGACAACAATATTTGGCACAAAAGCAATGACTTTTGAATGTAAAACATAAACCTGAAAAAACTTTAAAGCCTTCACCAATGCATATCCCTATTTTTCAATCAAGTTGTACTTTAAATCAACATCTCTTAATGCATGGATGAAAAAATAAATAGGCTGCTCCAAGCCCTCTTTGTTGTTTTGTAGTAAAAATGTTGAAATAGTTTCCTCATAAGCATATGAAAAAGTAAGAAAATCCTTCTCAAAATTAGGTTTGATTAACACGAGGGCTTCAGTTAGGGCATATTTGATTTCTATAAATGATTTTTTCTATTCATCTTTCCATTTGAATTTTGCATCTTTCTTCAATAAGACATTTATATGTTTAATTAGTTCTGCAATGTTTGGAACAAAACGCCTCTGAAAAATAATTTTACCCAATAATTAGAGTAATTATTTCTTATTTCTGGGTAAACCAATTTTCTGTATAGCCTCAACTCTCCCTAGGTCAATACAAATACCATTTTCGGTCACTATGTGCCCCAATAGTTTTCCCTCTTGAACATCAGAGCATGATTTCTTTGGGTTCAAAGACAAACCAAATTTTTTCCACTTATTAAACACTTGATGCAAATGTTTTAAATTATCCTCGTCAGATTTTGAAAATACTGTTATGTCATCTGAGTAAATGACTACAAACCTATCCTTTTCCCCTGCAAACGCAAATATCCATTGCCCATTGAAATGTTGCACCTGCATTCATTAAACCAAAAGGCATCTTATTGTACATAAATGTTTCTCAGGGTGTAGTGAAAGTTGTTTTCTCCCTGTCTTGTTTATCAACTGAGATTTGATTGTACCCTAAAAAACCATCTATCATTGACAGCCTCTTTGAGCCTACTATGTGTTACAAAACATGGTCCATCTTGGGTAAAGGATAACTATCCTTTAGCGAACACCAATTCAAATTTCGAAAATCAGCGCAAATTCTAATTTCACCATTCTTCTTTCGAATCAGGACTATATTAACTACCCAATTGGAAAATATTAAAGTCATAATTATTTTGGCTTCCCACATATTTTTTATTTCCTTTTCAATAATAGGGAGCAACATGGGATTAATATTTTTTATCTTCTGTGCTACAACCTTTGCTTCTGTTTTAAGAGGAATTTTATGTTCCATTATACCTCCATCATAGGTTTTTAAATCACTGCAGGACCATGCAAAAATTTATGCATATTGTTTCAGCAGATTGACATATTTAGTTTTAGTTTCTTGAGGAAGAAATTTAGAAACTATAACAAATATAGGCTAATTTTCCGTACCAATATTGCAGTCAATTGTACTCTCTCTATCTGTTTTACTATCAGACTTTAAAAATATGTCATTATTGTAAAACAACCTCTCTAAAGGAACCTGTTAGCCCCCTATGAATTTTTTGACAAGCAAACAGGGGGCTAAAATGTTTTTTAGACTTCAAGGAATGCATTTCCCTCTGAAAACACATCATCCTTGAAGCCTCCTTATGCCCTTGTCCTTTGATAAATCCCCACTACTGTTTCCAGTTATAAAGCCTCTCTAATTGTGAAGAAATGCCCAAAGGCCTCCTCCTTTTCCCCTTATATCATCCCTTCTAAACCTCTGCTTCATCCCCTTTTACTCCCCTATTTTTCCCCAATTAACCCTCTAAACCATCTCAAGTTCCCTTTTAAACCCTTCAAATACTCTTTGTTTGGTTTAATAAACCCTTTTCCTCTCTATCGTTACCCTTCTTTGGCCTTAAAATGGGCCAAAAACCCATTTTCTACCTTATATAAAGGCCTAGCCCCTTTCGGCCTAGCCCCTTAACCACTTCGCCGCCATATGCCCCGCGCCCAGGACCAAGCGATTAAGCCCCGGGCGCTAATCGCAATCGCAACCATCGGGCGAGCACATTTCTATGTGTTAACTGAAAATTCCCGATGCGATTGAGTTTTGGTCTGTAGCACCACACATACAATATCCGTCGTTGATTTGAATAGATCTAACGGTCTGCACTTTCCCGCTTTCCCCGCTCTGATCGCATCGCAATTATCAATCACTTCCCTTTGCGATTGCGATCTCTATCGTTGATCCATAGTTTGATCCAACGGCCTAGTGCTAATCACTACGTTCTCGTCGCATTTCCTTTCTGCCCCTCCTATTACATTTGAACTGTCGATCTCCCACCAGATCTGACGGCTGACACTCCATCGCATCGACCCAGTCGCATCGCACCCCCCTTCGGCACCTTGTGATTGCGACCCTCCGATCCGATCTCGACCGTTTATTCCTTTTGATCCAACGGTCCAGATTTCTCCTGCTCCGCTCCTTTGGCCCTTCTCTGCCCCTCGCCGATTTAATCTCCTTCATCAATCCCCTTCATGATCCAACGGTTGGCATTGAATCGCTCCAATCGCAATCGCAAATTCCAAACTGTGCCACCCGCTACACTCCGAGATTGCGATCCGTCGATTCCATCAGGTCCGTCCATTGATCCAAGATCGACGGTCCACGTTGGATCGTGCCCTCCATCGTATTTCTTCATTGGATATCTCGAACAGTTCATCAGTCAATCTCTACCGTCCGTTGATCTCCTCCTAAGATCCAACGGTCTAAGTTTAATCTCCCTCTGCCCATCGGGTCCCACCATTCAAAGGTATTGATTCATTTCATTTCGCCCTTTTCCCTTTGTATTTCGGCCAAAGCTAAACTTCTGCGTTTAACACTAAATGCCTCTTTTCTCTGCCACCATTCCTCCGGCCTCCACAACATCTCTTCCATCACCCCTGAGATTTCATAACAAGTTTATTTCATTGTACAGGAATCACAGAGAGACCAATATAGCAGCCCAACGTATCAACAGAAAGGATTCAAGGGGGATAATGCTTATTATTGATATAATTTATGCTTAATCCCACATTCAAAGGAAGAGGCGTAGTTTGAAGACCAAAGAGCACAGCGATGAGTCATATCTATGTATACATCAGCAGAGCACCGTTTATCCAAAAGGACACCTTCTTGCAGAAGTCTCCATGTCTCCTCAAGCCCTTAAATGTATTTCACTGACAGAATCTTCTACGAATGTCAGACAGCAGTTATGAAGCATGGAGACCTTGTAGATTTTCCACCCAGTTCAACAATTCTAGAAGGCAGCACAGAATACCAAACACCAGAAGGACTTCACGAAACATTAGAGGTCAAAGCCGACCTGACAGAATCTCCTAGACCATACCCAAAGTACTTACAGCGATGCAGATGGCCATTAAGAAGAGTGGGCATGAACTCTTTCTCCACTTTATCTTAATGAGATCCATTTAATGAATATCATCTACTCCTGTTATTTTGTTCTCCTATAAGAATTCTCGAGAACATGTTGTAAAGGTTGTTGTTCGGTTGTTGCTATTGTAGTTAGAGGGATTCAGTTTTGACTGTTAGAACAGTTTCGGAGAGAGTAGCAGAGTAGTGTGTAATGTAGTAGGCTGGGAGGAGAAGTTTGGATTGTAACAGCCATTAAGCTCAGTGTATGTGACTGGTTTTGCATCAATTAATCAAGCACATTTCTTTGGATCCTGGTCTATTATTACGGGTGATGTTTCTCTCTTTGTATCTTTTATTTGCATTTTCATGCTGTTCATTGGTCTTCTAGGCTCGCATCATAAATATGGCATAGGATTTACCCTTGTTAGGTACCCTATGTCTCTGCTCTCCTTGCCTTAAAATTTTTCTGTTGTATGTGTTATCTGATGGTTGATTTCAGTTAATTCAACTAGTGTAGTGGATGTCATTGCTTGCTAGATGATGTATGAATTAGTGAAATCTGTCTTTAGTTGTTCTGGTTAGGTTTAAGCTAGAATATTTGGGAAACTGGGGATTAGAGTTAGCCCTGTCCACCAAGGTCCTTGTGCGACCAGCTGGCCTCTCTAAGATCTCTTGCTGGTGTCAAAGCATTGAAGGTTCAAAGTCCTTCTCTAATCTATAGACCCTGGCTCTGTCAATCTTATCTATGTTTTCCCTTGGAGCATGCTAAATCTGACCTGGAGTTAAATGACCTCTGGTCCGATCTATAAGCTACCCCTTTGTCCCTCCATTGAAAGCTGCCTTTGAGTATGTCCAAGCAGGTCCGGAGTTAAATGACCTCTGACCTGATCTATAGACAAAAATTGGGTTGTTTTCCTTATTTCACTTTCAATCCTTGATGTTCCATTCCATCATATATCTAAAAATATCCTTTAGTGTAGATGACTTGCCCTCTGAAAGCCTTGGCTAGTTGTTGCATGTAATTACCTTTCATGAATCCATAACCCAATGGATGGAATTTTCTTGACCTATCCTCCTTTGCCGAAACATCCTGCTATTTTGCTCCTTTCCTCCTATTACCTTCTCAGTCTATGATCTCATGACCAACCCAACAACCAACCAACCAAATAATTTTAAAACCCCCTTTGTGCTTCATAACTAGCCTAACATCTCATTTGAGATTTCAAAGATATATCATTTTTTGTTTCATCGGAGAGATCCCTCTTCGGGTCCAGGAGGGCTAGATCCTAGGGCCCCAAAGTGGTTATGATGTTGTCTCATCTTTTGGTCTTGCCAATCTTGCCAAAACATGGGAACCCTAACAGAAACAATCCTTTAGGAATAAATTTTGTTTTCATATTAGTCATGTCTTTCCCAGCTAGAGTCTTTCTAAATGGCTTTTTGTTCTGACTTTCAACTATGTCCTGCTCATTATCAATCTGAATGTCTGAAAATTCCTCTACAAATTCCAAGAATTTTTGAATTTCTTTATCATCTTAAAATACTTTCTAGTATTTTATATTGTCAAGAATGGAAGATATGTTTTTTATCTGAACATCATATGTTTCTTTAACATCAATAGGAACCTTAAAATTACTAGTATCTATGGCCAGTGAATCTCCCATTTCATTTTACTCTCTAGAAACATAATTTAAATTGAACGTTGAAAAAAAGTGTGCAATTAAATAAAACACTTAATTTCTACAGTTTTTTAATTTTGAATTTTTCACTTGATAATTATCTCACACCTGTTGTACCACCAATTCTGAATCACCAAACATAACCAATTGTTCAACTCCCAAATATTTCGTTTCTTTCATACCCAAAACAAGGGCTTCATACTCAGCAATGTTATTGGTAGTGACAAATTGTAATTTGTATGATAGGGTCACTACTTGCTAAGTGGGAGAAATAAGAAGTAAACCGACCCCTGATCCCTCTTGTGATGAGGATCCATCAAAATATAATTTATAGATCTTCTTTGTTTCTAAATTCTGCTCGTTTATGACTTGTAAATTCTATTATTTTTTTCATTTCAGGCTGAAAATTGTTGTTATCAGCAGCAAGGTGCAATATTGATGACACTATATCCTTCTCCTCTGCATATATAGGATGGTTTGAGGGATTTTTTTTATCGATTATGATATAAGCCATTTGTGTTTCCCTATACCACCTCCTGAATTCTCCTCCAAAGACTGGGATAGTGGCGTAGGTCATATCCATTTGAAGGGTGCCTCCCAACCTTTTTTACCAAGATCTAGAAAGAAGAATTCCAAATCTAGAAGGTATGTCTGCAACCACTATGTTCATTACTAGACTTTTCATGGGGAGTTGGGTGAGGGAAATTACAAAATATTTGATTAGTCCTAAACACTTGACCCTTTTAGAGTTGAATGTGTAAATATCATGGTATTTCTTAGTAATTTCCAGTCTTAGTTCATCCATCACTTTCTTAGGCATTAGATTGTGAGAGGCCCTAGAATCTAGTAGGGAGTTATGTAGTAATTTGTTATGAATATTGAGTGAAAGATAAAAAGGTGGAGAATTATCATCATTATAATCTTGGACATGGCTACCCAAGTAGATGGTAGGATGTTCATCCTCTATATTGACTAAGTTATGAGCAAGACATGGTTGTAATAGACTTTTGAATGGTTCTATGTAGGCTGGATTTTTCAACAATTCAAGGAGCGGAACCAGAATCTTGATTTTTTTTAATTCTAACTTCAAACTAAAATTGAGAGGAGCCAAATCCTTATTTTATACAAAATTTTTCATAATTAGAGCAAGGTTAGGCGATGGAGGAATATCATTAACTTTTGCCTTCTATTTTGCAGTATGTTTTTCAGAATGTCGTTTTTATTGGGGCTGTTAGACTGCCCCTTTAGACCTCAAATTATAATTTCTTTTTTGATTTTTGGCCTGCTTTTTCTCATTTTGGACATAAATTTGAACCTCTTCGTCATTTAAAAAGAGATTTATCCTAGACTAATTTTCATACTCTTTCAAAGTCAAACAAGTTGAATGTGATGTCTCCCCAACTAGATTTATGTCTTCATATTCCTCTTCTTTTTCTTGTTGATTTTCTTCAGCAAAATTATTTAGTGGAGGCTAAACATTCTGATCATCAGGATTTCTTCTTGGGCATTGTAAAAAAATTGGAGGCTGAAATGGTCTTCTAAATGGAGCTTTATTTCTATTTCCTTCATTTTTAATGGGTCTAATAGCAAGCTGATTTTCTAAATCTAGTTTAGACATTTTGGAAGCAAGATATATAATCAAATTGGAAATTTGATCAAGATTTTCTTTAGCTGTAAAATATTTATAGGAAGAAGAGGGTTTCTGCTCTTTAATTTTTTTCTTATCCTTTTCTCCCTTCCCCTCTTCTATTTTTAGTTTAATTAAGGCCATAAGATTGTATTGCACCCCAATAGTAGCCTCCTTCATACCTACCAATGTTTGTGGCTTCTCAAATATCAACCACAATGAAAACTTGGAGTCTAAGGCATTGGAAAAGCTTATCATGGTTGTGGTTTCAGGAGGTTTGACTTCTACAAGAATCTTTTGATCAAATTTGTCGAATCTCTTTGTAAAATATGCTAATGACTCATCGGTCTTCTTCTTTAAAGCTCTAAACTCCGTAAGTTAATAGAAGTAATCCTTATGGTCACCCCATTGTTTTAAAAATACTTCCTCCAAAGCATATATTCATGTTATTGAATTTGTTGGTAGATTTCTGAACCACTTACGAGCTTATCCATCTAAGCTCTGAACAAAGAGTCTTGACCAGACATCTTCATGTTCAATTTTTTGGTTATCAGCATAACTATAAAAAGAAAATAAATTTCCTTCAGTAGATACTCCTACTCCCTCCCCTATATATTTGGGAAAATATTTTAGATATTCCACTTGAGGAAGGAGATGAAAAGGTTTAGGGAGAGCAAGTGGTGCATATCTTGCAGCAACAATCTGTTGCATCCTTGTAGGATGAGGTTGAGCTATGACTTGCTAAGTTACCATTAGCAGAATGCATGTTGATACAGATGTTTGAGTGTGTTGATCGTGTCATCCCCCTATTAAATTCTGACAAACAATCCCCTTTAAAACCCCCTTCAAAATCCTACACCCACCTCTTGTTTGGTTTAATTCCCCTCTTTTTCTCTATTGTTACCCATTTCTGGCCTCGAAATGCATTGAAAAAGGTTGAAAACCCACATTTGGACATATATGGGTCTTAGCCCCCTTCAAGCCAACCCCCTTGACCTTTTCCCCACGTGACCCGGGCGCCGAAACCAGGCGCTATCCCGAAAAGCACTTAGCGCATTTGGCTATCGGGAGCGTTTCTAACTGTTGATTTCCCAGCCATCCAACGGTCATCGTGTTCCCCACAACATCCACCGTTCACCCCGTTCACCACTCAGATCGCATCACAGTCGTCCATTTAACCCACCAGATCGATGGTCAGAGGTTTACCCGCCCTGTGGTCCCCCTGTCGCACACTGTTCAAAAACCGGTGGTATCCATCGCACCGCGTTTGGAGGATGGGTGGTAATTTTATTTTTAGAGTGATTCCACTCACCGCCTGACACGTGGCTCTGTCACTATTTCAAAACCGCCCCCCACACGTTATCGTTTAGCATTTGACTCGGCGTGATATG
The DNA here is from genome assembly GCA_034641835.2 of Pinus albicaulis. Classification (NCBI taxonomy): domain Eukaryota; kingdom Viridiplantae; phylum Streptophyta; class Pinopsida; order Pinales; family Pinaceae; genus Pinus; species Pinus albicaulis. Next base: position 270,223,463 of record CM076582.1, read on the forward strand.
CATATCAACCTTCCGATCTGGGGTTCTCCATCCAATGGTCATCGCACCCCGAAGATGCATGGAAATTAACCCAAGGTATCCGTACCCCTGGCCCGCCATCCGTCGCCCTCCGATATGTTTTCCACCATCGATCTCCTCTTGAGATCGGACGGTCTATATTTATTCGCACGCCCGCCGTAGGCCGGTCCTGCCACGTCACCATTCCACGTGTTTCATCACATCTTTTTCCCGTCCCTGTATATATATATATATCCATTCAAAGGTTACATGTAAATGTTTTACATTAAAATTTCCGTTCTCGTCACCCTCCAACTACATTTTCCCACTGTGCCACCATTCTGCAAGCCTCCCACTGCATTTTCCACCGTAATCCCGCACTATTCCACCATTTCACCAGCTGCACATCCACTTTCGTCGTCCCCGCTGCATCCACCTTCCCATGCATTTGTTTTCTTGACGATTTTGCGTGTTTTGCAGGGTACGAGCGGTGGCAAATTGCCATGATTCACAGTCTCAATTACAGTAACAGAGAACACAGGAAAGGACCATTTTTCAGAGGCTATAATTATGGAGAAAGGCCTGGGAAGCTGTTACGACATGACCCTCATTAAAGAAGTAGGGTTAAACTTTTTCAAACCCTCTAGAGTCATTCAAAGCGCAGATTTCACGATTGGAAACATTAATATTGAATACAGAGAGTATCAGTGAAAGGCAGAGAGTTAAAGGCGTATAATTGAAGATTTTTGAGCCTTAAACTAACCATTTGAAGGCAGAATGCCAGATTGAAGACCTCGTAGATCACTCAGAGAGTCCATGCATAGAAAACAATACCCTCAAGGTTTCATTACAGCAGAATTTTCTTTCCAGGGAAGGATGGACTGCCCATGTGGTTTTTATTTCTCTGCTGTGTTCCTGAAGAGACTTCCACCCAGTGCATTTATTTCAGAAAGCAAGCCACATAGTACATACAACACTACAGAGTCATCAAGCAGTATGGGCATGCATGTTTCCGCCATCCTGTCTTAATGAGGCAAATTAAATTTTCATCATCCATTTCCTTTACTAAGTTTTCTTTTTCTTCTATAAAACTCCCCAAGAGCAGATTATTGAGGGTTCCAGATTTTATCAGAAAATTATGCGGTGAGAGAATTTTGCATGCATTTTTGTAGAACTCTTATATGAATGTACAGAGCCCGTTGGGTTTCAGTGTGGAGGAGTTCCGTCTTTAAAGAGGATTCTGGTCTTTGGTGTCTCACAGTGTGTAACTTTCTCTTATATGTGCTAATTTAATTGTTCATTTCGTTTCATCTGCCTTTCTTGTATCATGTTTCTGGAATGCGAGTGGCTCACTGGTTTTTGGTGTGGATTTATCCTAGTTGATACCCATGTTTGAATTAGTCAAGCACTTTAAATATGGATCAGACATGATATACTGTTTCACTATTCACTTCAACCATATTTCTGCTATATTAGTTTCTTTGGGAGGTTATTTTTAAAACGCTATTGTCATGTATGGATTCTTAACTTGGTAAGCCCATTACATGGTGATATTGTGTATCTGGATATCATCTCAATGACAACTAGTATTCTCTTAATATTTCATACACAACAAACATCTTCTGATAATTTATTTCTGTGACGTATATTTTGAATCAGCCCTCTTTACAGTAAGATGCCTCTGAACTGTCTGATGCATTTGTATTAGAGTTCCTCACATATTGTCTCTGCAGTATTCCTTTCCCTATGTCAAGTTTCTGAAGGTTTTGGTCCCATTCAAATTAATATTTCTTGTTTTCAGGAGATAGCATGAGATCCTTTTGTTGATAAGTCCCCCTGTTATACCATACACTCCTTGCTATATAAAGATGTCCTAAGCACTGGTCTTTCACAACTCAAGGCTGTCTCTAGGAACGACAACATATTTTTGGCACCGTTGTCGGGGAATTAAGTTGAGAAAATTTAAATCCCTGGGCCTTGACAAAACCTAATTCACTCTTCAAGTAGGTGAGTATGGAGAGTTGAGAGTTGTAGATCCCTCACCTTGGCGACTCCACATTCGGTTATTAGATAAATTCACTTGCAGTCCTGGCTCCTTGTAAGCCACACCTGAGGTCAGATACGTCACAGCCAAAGACACCTTCAGTGTCTGACCCAGAGAAGATCTTACAAAGAAGAAGTTCAAGGGAATGACAATAAGTCCACACTGAAATCCCTGAATTGTCTGTAGAAAACTTTCCATCCTCTTCTTCTCAAGTAGCCCAAGTGCTAGGTCCCGACTCCACTGTGGGAGATACCAATTACTATTCAAATAGTCCACCCCAGGGAGGTGTCAGAATTAAAGACAACTTTCACCCTACTCCTGAGGTCGAAGAGGTCAAGGAAGTCACCAAAGTAGTTGCTATTAATAGACCGTTGTTCCCCTCAACACCTCAAGCTGCAGTCCATTACATTCTTATTGTCATTCATACTCCACTTCCACCTCCGCCTCCTCCTTTTACACATCAAACTCGTTCACTACCTCCACCTCCTCCAATGGCCAATGTTACAGGCTTCTTGTTGAATAAATATGCCCCCCTGGCACTACCTTAAGTGTTGAACGATATGCCACAGGACTATCTGAATATCTTACCCCGATTCAATGGGGAAAATGAGATCGATGCTTAAGAACATCTTGAGGTCTTCCGCTCTTTTGCATAGAACTTTAATGTGGAACATTTAGATGTAGTCTTCAGGCTGTTTGTCCAATATCTTGATGGTGAAGCCCGAAAATGGTTTAGGACATTAGGAGACCGTTCTGTCACCACTTGGGAAGGAATGGAAGATACTTTTCTCAGGAAATGGGGAGAGACGAAATATCATGGACATTGTCTTACTGAGTTCAATACACTCAAGAAAAGACATAACGAAGGGGTGTTAGATTTCATCAAGAGATTTAATATATTGTATTTGAGTCTTCCTGCTAATATGAAACCTCATCAAACTGCTGCTAAAGTTGTTTTCGTAGCAGCCTTTAACTTAGAATTCGGTTTCTCTCTGAGAGAAAGAAAGCCTGCCACTCTGGATGATGCTCAGACAGATGCACCAGAGTTGGAGGCAAATTTCGCCTCCACTGGTAAATCAAAGGGAAAATCTGAACAAGATACTAGAAGAAGGGGCAAAGAGGAGGTATCTACCTCTAACCAAGACAGAGACTCGGCTAATGACAGAATTCAAGAAATGTACTAAATGATTAAGAACGTTTCTGGTAAGCTGGTCAAGCTTGAATTGGAGGCCAACAATTCAGCCTCCAAGAATTTCTAGAATGCTCCAAACAGCGGTTACAATCCTCAGTATAGGAAACCACCCCTGCAAATATTGAAAAGGGAACTAAAGGAACAACAAGATTAGGTACCACACCCATTGTACTTGGAAGGTCCAGTGGATGGTCCTACTGAAGACACTTCCTATGAACTCGAGGATGAAAATCTTGCTTTCTCGAATAGTGATGGAGAAGAATTCCCTTTGCAAGGAAGTGATGGAACCGAGTGCTCATTGCAAGAAGAAGAAAAGGCTAGAGACACAGAAGACTCAGAAATTGATCACTATTGTAAGCAATTTATTGATTTCATGCAAGCACAGTTCAATAGAAGATATGATCTCAGATCTTCTAGGAAGAGGACTCGTACTCAAGATCAAGAAGAAGAGAAACCCTAGAAGGAAGCACCTGCTTAGAAGGATTCAAAAATGCAGAAAGTCACAGAAAAGGGTAAGGGGCTTCTAAACAAACATTTTCAGTCTAATGATCAAATTCCTTCCTCTTCAAAAGTAGTCTTTCCCCCTAATGCCAAGTCTGTGTCAAAAGAAGTCAAACCCTTAGCCAAAAATAAAGAGTCAAAAGAGGTTGTAATAGAGAAGTCCTCTCCTGCTTTCAGTCTGCAAAAGGAACTTGAGAAGGTCAAAATCCCAGTTCCCTTGACTGAGCTGTTGAAGAAACCTGCATATCAATCCCAAGTCACCTCCTTCATGATCACTCCAGAAGCAGCACTCATCACGGATAGTCTCAACCTTCAAGAAGAAATACGCATGGTTGTATTTGGCCCACATGTTGAGGAATTAGATGCTTCTACTCCTCCCTTATATGTGTCTCTAGTGATCCATGACCTGTTATTACATAACTGTATGTTAGATTCTGGAGCTTCCCATAATATTCTGCCTCTGTCATTCATGGAACAACTAGGATTACAAATCACCCGTCCATACAACGACCTCTATTTATTTGATTCCAAAATATTTAAATGCTTGGGAACGATCAAGGATTTGGTGGTCAATTTGGCCCAAATCCTAGCAAAAAGTGTGGTAATGGACATCGTGGTGGCTGACATCCCAGCTCGCTTCGGCATGTTGCTATCAAGGTCCTGGGGAACAAAAATTGGTGGGTGAATCAAGTTGGACTTAACATATGCCACTATCCCAGTTTTTGGTGGCCAGGAGAGGAGGTTGTACAGGGAAACTAGATTTATCAATATGGTTACTAGGGCTGACAACTCTATTAATTCACCAGTCTACAGTAAAGAAGGAGATTTCTCATGCTTGATGTTGTAAGAAGATCAAAATTCTCATGAACCATCCTTCTGCCTGATCAAGACTGGGCAACCCTTAGAGATCCATGAAGCAGGAATCTGGAAACTTCATTTCGACAGAGCAAATTCAAGAGAAGGTAATGGAGCTGGAATACTATTGATTTCTCCTACAGGAAAATGGGTCCCATTGCCTTTCAAGCTAGAATATGAAGCCACTAATAACGTGTCTGAATAAGAAGCACTTCTGTTAGGGTTACAAACAGCCAGGAGCATGAATATACAAAGTTTAAAAGTTTTGGGAGATTTGGAACTCGTGGTTAGACAAGTCAGGAATCAGTGTCAAACCAAACATCCTCGGTTGAGGGCTTATAGGAATGAAGTTTGGGACATGGTAGAGAATTTTTTCTTGGCATTTAATATCTAGTTCATGCCCTGGGAACATAATAGGATGGATGATTCCCTTGCTGTGGCTGCTAGTACATTCCGTCCACCTCAGAACCCTCTCTTACAGTATGAAATTGAGGTACGTTATCGACCATAAATCCCAGATAACATCAAGCACTGACAGGTATTTGAGGATGAAGAACAGGTGAAGAGATTCTTGGAAACAGTAAGGGAATTCTCATGGAGATTTCTGCTTGCGAAGAAGAAGGGACTAAAGACACTTTAGAAAGAAATTGGGACGAGAAAATGGCAGGTAATAAATTGTTGCAATTGAAGGGAAATGTTATACCTAGAGGGCTGGTGCCTTTAGAAAAATTATTTAACAAGAACGATGTCCCACTGCAGCTAAGCAAAGTGGTAGAATAAAATCAGGTAGAAGACCTGAATCTTGGTACTGATGCTGACCCAAAAATTGTAAAACTATCCAAGAAGGTCCTAGAAGAATATAAAAAGCTATACCAGAAATTATTTCAGTCTTACAAAGATGTGTTTGCATGGTCTTATCAGGACCTAAAAACTTTTGACATCAGTATAATGCAGCATAAAATTCCACTAAAGGGAGATGTGAAACCTCATAAGCAGAAGCTTAGACAGATAAATCCCTTGCTGATTCCCTCCATTGAGAAAGAAATTAAGAAGTTGTTAAAGGCAAAAATAATTGTGCCATTGAGGTACTCTGAATGGGTGGTAAACCTAGTCCTTGTTCAAAATAAGAATGGAGAAATAAGGCTATGTGTTGATTTCTGAAATTTAAATCGAGCATCCTTAAAAGATAATTATCCACTGCCCAAGATGGATCACATCCTGCAGAAAGTGTTTGGAGCTTCTAGGATGTCAATGATGGATGGATTCTCTAGTTACAATCAGGTGGTTGTACTTCCATAATATTATAAGAAGACTGCTTTCACCATGCCATGGGGGACATTTATGTATGCCAGGATGCCTTTCGGGTTGATTAATGCAGGGGCCACTTTTCAGAGGGCCATGGACATTGCTTTTGTTGGGGAGCAAGATAAGTTTGTGGTGGTCTACCTTGATGATATCACTGTGTTTTCAAAGGGCGATATGGAGCACATTGAGCATTTGCGTAGAACTTTTGAGAAATGAAGAAGGTATGGTATCTCTCTTAATCCACAGAAGTCATTATTTGCATTAGAAGAGGGTAAAATTTTGGGACACATTGTAACCAAAGATGGGGAAAAAATAGATCCTAGGAGGGTAGAGGTTATAAATGGCATTTCCCTTCCTAGAAAAAATAAGGAGGTGTAGGTGTTCCTAGGGCGCATTAATTTTCTGAGGAGGTTTATCCCTAACTATGTTGAGATGGTTAAACATATAACTGACATGATGAAGAAAAATAATGAGGTAAAGTGGTCCCAGGAATCACGAGAGGCCTTTTCCAGGATAAAAAAAGCTTTTGCAGAAGTCCCTGTGCTAGCTCGACTGGATTATGCTAAACTGTTCATGATCTTTTCTTTTGCATCACCTCATACAATAGCAGGAGTTTTATTGCAAAAAAATGAAGAAGGGTACGAGCAGCCCATCGCCTTCTTCAGTCAAGTGCTCCGTGATGCAGAAGTGAGATATAACATATTAGAAAAGCAAGCATACGCCCTGGTGAAATCCCTTAAAGCATTCCGCATGTATGTCTTGTAGTCCCATATCACTGTATTTGTGCCTACAACAGCTGTAAAATAAATTCTTATCCAAGGGGATAGTGAAGGAAAAAGGGGGAAGTAGATTGCCAAAATACAGGAGTATGAGCTAGACATCCGCCCTACCAAACTGATCAAAGGACAAGGGCTAGCCAAAATCTTATCCGAATCAAACTATCAAGCTCTGGGTATAAATCTGTCCATAATAGCATGTGAGGAATCTAAGGAGAAAGAAGAGTGATAGGGAGTAGAGATAACTACTCTAGAAATACATATAAAGTACCTCACCAGTCAGTGGTACAAAGAGATAGTAGAATATATCCTCACACTAAGCTACCCTCCAAGCAGTGATAAAGCTAAATACATAACGCTAAGGTTGAGATCATAGAAGTACATAGTCGCCAATGGTCAGCTATACTAGCGAGATCCCTCGGGCATTCTACTCCTGTGTCTCACAGAGGATGTGGTAGAGAGTATAATGGTTGAATTTTAGGAAGGAATCTGTGGGGGTCATTACAGCTGGAGGACCACTGCTCACAAAATCCTGAAGGTTGGTTTCTATTGGCCCAAGCTCTTTGGAGATGTTTTTGCCCGGGTTAGAGCTTGTGAGAAATTTCAGAAATTTGCTGAAAGATAGAAGTTGGCACCTCTGCCCATGATTCCCATTCACGTGGACGAACCATTCCGGCAATGGGGAATTGACTTTATAGGTGAAATACATCCTCCATCGAGTGGTCAGCATAAGTGGATATTAATTGCCACTAATTATTTCACAAAATGGGTGGAATCCATACCTACGAGGAATGCAACAGATGCTGTGATAATAAAGTTCATGGAAGAAAACATCATATCCAGGTTTGGCTACCTTGCCAGAATAGTAACTAATAACGCCCAGGCCTTCAAGTCTGCAAAGTTTGTGAGCTTCTGCCAGCAGTATAACATTACAATAAGTCACTCTACAACCTATTACCCACAAGGAAATGGCTTGGCAGAGTCTTCAAATAAAACCCTAGTGAGGGCGCTGAAGAAGGCTATCAACGAAAATCAGAAAAATTGGGATTCCCAGTTGAAATTCGCTCTACGGGCCAATAGAATTCCCAGCAAGAGAGCAACTGGGAAGTCACCATATGAATTAGTATATGGGAGGGTAGCAGTATTCCCTATACAGTTAGCCTTACCAGTAGCCCGATTCATGCAAGAAAGTCAAGAAGAGCCTGATGAGGTTACCAGGAGAATAAATCAACTGGTGGAGTTGGAAGAAACACGCAACCAGGTAAGTCAAAGGTTAACTAAATATCAAGAGAAGATGAAGGACCTTTTTTATCAGCATGCCAAGGACAAGAAGTTGCAGATTAGGGATTCAGTGCTCAGATGGGATATCCAAAGAGCTGAAAAATAGAAATATGGTAAATTCGACCCCCTCTGGTTCGACCCTTTTAAAATCGTGGAACAAGGGGGAAACAACACTTTCAGGTTGGAAAATTTATAGGGATACTTGCTTGATTCTCCTGTAAATGGCCAGTTCCTTAAACCCTACTTCCAGTTCTGATTCAGGCATAGATAGCCTGGTGTATCATACTGTACATTAGTTTCCTGTTTTCATCCTTGTTTGAATAATGTGGGTGTCATGATGAATCATGAAAAGAAAAGTAGAAGTGCTGAAGAGAAGTGTTCGCATAGAAGATTAATCGGTGATCTACGAAGTTCTCGAAATGCCCAAGGATGAACATGTCGTCCCCAGGTGGAGCCAATGTTAATCGTGTCAGCCCCCTACTAAATTCTGATAAACAATCCCCTTTAAAACCCCCTTCAAAATCCTACACCCACCCCTTGTTTGGTTTAATTCCCCTCTTTTTCTCTATCGTTACCCATTTCTGGCCTCGAACTGCATTGAAAAAGGTTGAAAACCCACATTTGGACATATATGGGTCTTAGCCCCCTTCAGGCCAGCCCCCTTGACCTTTTCCCCACGTGACCCGGGTGCCAAAACCAGGTGCTAGCCCGAAAAGCGCTTAGCGCGTTTGGCTATCGGGAGCATTTCTAACCGTTGATTTCCTGGCCATCCGACGGTGGTCGTGTTCCCCACAATGTCCACCGTTCACCCCATTCACCACTCATATCGCATCAAAATCGTCCGTTTAACCCACCAGATCGATGGTCAAATGTTTACCCGCCCTGTGGTCCCCGTGCCGTGCATGGTTCAAAAACCGGTGGTATCCATCACACCACGTTTGGAGGATGGGCGGTAATTTTATTTTTGGAGCAATTCCACTCACTGCCTGACACGTGGCTCCGTCACTATTTCAAAACCGCACCCCCATCGCGCGTTATCGTTCGGCATTTGACCCGGAACGATTTGCATATCAACCTTCTGATCTGGGGCTCTCCATCCAATGGTCATCGCACCCCGAAGATGCGCGGAAATTAACCCATGGTATCCGTACCCTTGGCCTGCCATCCGTCGCCCTCCGATATTTTTTCCACCGTCGATCTCCTCTTGAGATCGGACGGTCCAGATTTATTCGCACGCCCTCCATTGGTCGGTCCCACCACATCACCATTTCACGTGTTTCATCACATCTTTCGCCCGTCCCTGTATATATATATCCATTCAAAGGTCAAATGTAAATGTTTTACATTAAAATTTCCATTCTCGCCACCCTCCAATTGAATTTTCCCACTGCGCCACCATTATGCAAGCCTCCCACTGCATTTTCTACCGTAATCCCACACTATTCCACCATTTCACCAGCTGCACATCTAGTTTCATCGTCCCCACTGCATCCACCTTCCCATGCATTTGTTTTCTTGATGATTTTGCGTGTTTTGCAGGGTACGAGCAGCGGTAAACTACCATGATTCACAGTCTCAATTACAGTAACAGAGAACACCGGAAAGGACCATTTTTCAGAGGCTAGAATTATGGAGAAAGGCATGGGAAGATGTTATGACATGACCTCCATTAAAGAAGCAGGGTTAAACTCTTTCAAACCCTCCAGAGTCATTCAAAGCATAGATTTCACGATCAGAAACATTAATATTGCAGAAAGAGAGTATCAGTGAAAGGAAGAGAGTAAAAAGCATATAATTGAAGATTTTTGAGCCTTAACCTAACCATTTGAAGGCAGAATTCCAGATTGAAGACCCTGTAGTTCACTCAGAGAGTCCATGCACAGAAAAAAAATACCCTCAAGGTTTCATTACAGCAGAATTTTCTTTCCAGGGAAGGACAAACTGCCCATGTGGTTTTTATTTCTCTGTCGTGTTCTTGAAGAGACTTCCACCCAGTGCATTTATTTCAGAAAGCAGGCCAAAGAGTACATACAACACTACAGAGTCATCAAGCAGTATGGGTGTGCACGTTTCCACCATCCTCTCTTAATGAGATAAATTAAATGTTCATCATCCAGTTCCTTTGCTAAGGTTTCTTTTTCTTCTATAAAACTCCCCAAGAGAAGATTATTGAGGGTTCCAGATTTTATCAGAAAATTATGTAGTGAGAGAATTTTGTATGCATTTTTGTAGAACTCTTATATGAATTTATAGAGCCTGTTGGGTTTCAGTGTGGACAAGTTCCGTCTTTAAAGAGGATTCTGGTCTTTGGTGTCTCACAGTGTGTAACTTTCTCTTATATGTGCTAATTTAATTGTTCATTTCGTTTCATCCGCCTTTCTTGTATCATGTTTCTGGAATGCGAGTGGCTCACTGGTTTTTGGTGTGGATTTATCCTAGTTGATACCCATGCTCAAATTAGTCAAGTGCTTTAAATATGGCTCAGGCATGATATACTTTTTCACTATTCACTTCAACCATATTTATGCTATATTAGTTTCTTTGGGAGGTTATTTTTAAAACGCTATTGTCATGTATGGATTCTTAAATTGGTAAGCCCATTACATGGTGATATTGTGTATCTAGATATCATCTCAATGACAACAAGTATTCTCTTAATCTTTCATACACAGTAAACACCTTCTGATAATTTATTTCTGTGACGTATCTTTTGAATCGGCCCTCTTTACAGTAAGCTGCCTCTGAACTGTCTGATGCATTTGTATTAGAGTTCCTCACATATCGCCTCTGCAGTATTCCTTTCCCTGTGTCAAGTTTCTGAAGGTTTTGGTCCCATTCAAATTAATATTTCTTGTTTTCAGGAGATAGCATGAGAGCCTTTTGTTGATAACTCGCCCTGTTATACCATACGCTCCTTGCTATATAAATATGTCCTAGGCACTGGTATTTCACAACTCAAGGCTGTCTCTAGGAATGATAACAGAGTGCTTGAAATTATAGTCTATTGAATTTTTGTTTGTTCCGGAATAGTAGAATATTGAAGTTCTTGGGCTGGTTCTTCAATATTTTGAGCTGAGAACAAAGGATTATCAAATAAATGAACACAAGAGAATTTTTTTTCAACCTCTCCAGGAAAATCAGATTCAGATGTAGATTCTTGAAGGATTTTGGCAACTTCAACTTTGTTCTCTTGAGCTAAAAAATTAGAGAGCCTAAAGTTCAAATTCTTTGGAAGATTACCTTCTCCTTGATGAGAAGAGGAGGAGCCAATAGATGGGTTTTGAAACATGTGAGAATACTCTTGTTGTGGACTAAAAGAGGACTGATATTCAAGATGAGTTTGAAGAAAGCTTAAAATTATTTTAATATCTTCTTCAGTTAAAATAGCCCTATCTGAGAAGGGTGCAATCTCCAATACCTATTCTAATTCCCTTTCTGTAAGAAAAAATCCTTATGATTCCTGATTCTCTTTACGTCTGACACTTAAAAATTATAATTTTTCTTCTTTCTCTGGAGTAATACCTATCTCTAATTTACTAAATGATGAATGAGAGGTACTTTTAGTTGCATCTAAGCTAGCATCATCTACTCTATCTTTTATAGAAGTAGTTTCAACTTGAGATATTACAGTAGAATACTTTGAAACTAAAACATAATTTTATTTTAAAATAGATGATGGTACCTTTTATTTTGGAATATAATTAGAATGCACCTTTTTCACTAAATGTGATGTAGCTTCATATGTTTTCTATTTCCCTCTTGCATCCTTTATGATCTTTTCTAGATCAGATACTAGAGTCACAGGAGGTGATCTCTGATTTCTTCTTGCAGTAGGTGGTCTTGAAACCTTTCGTCCTCATTGTGGATTCGCCAGGTGAACTAATTAAAATTAGAAAGAGTGACTAGTTTTTATTCACCCTTTAAAAATAGTATTAGGCATTCATGCCAAAAACTTGGGAGAATACTAAGTTTAGGATCTTCGTCTCCCTGTAGACACACCAAAATATGTTAGTGCTGGAATCAACACTTGGATTGTATCAAGTGTCAAACCAGACACATCTTAAGCTCAAGGGCTTCTCTTATAGTTGGATTAATTTTTGGAAGGTGGTTGGAATTCTCACACACTGGAAAAATGATTTTGATCAGATAAATCACTCACACATAAGGGGGTACTAGTGTTTTATGTGGTAGCAAAGATAAGTTTGTAATCAAATGGTTTGGAAAGTACAAAGAGAACTATGGGTCTATAGGATATAATTCCACTACTAAGATGAATGGAGAACAAGAGATTTCAGACCTGTAATGTATTGATGAAAGAAATATTATTCAAGACTTCAAGAATCTCATCACATATTTAAAATATTTCTGTCACAAGAAATGCTTATGAACAGGCTTACCATACACATCTTATCCATAAATATTGTAAAAGAGGACTGATAAAAATAGATAATCATGTACAACTATATCATAAGACTGACAAAAACATGGGACAACATATGTAGATCACAATCTAGAAATGAAATTGTAAGATATGGAAACACATAAGGAAATACACAATACACACATCAAATCACTCATAATTACACAAGAGTTGATCTAGATATTATAAGTTCAAAAGTACACAACTCGGGATGTAATGAGATAAACAAATCACTAACCCTTTCCTCACTGATTTTCTTAATATATATACAAAAATTTAATCTCTTAAAGATCATCAAAAAGTGGAATTATGTTGTAGGACCTTTATTACAACCTTCTAAATATAGCAAAAAATATTTAAATTTTATCCAAAAATAATAGAAAGACATTTTTATGTACAATATTTGGTTTACAAATGCATGAATATAAAACATGATAATATGGAAGTAAAAATGGTTGAGATGAGGTGGCTAACTTCTCCTTGATTCCTGGAAAATATTCCTCCACAAAAAGTGCAGCAGTAACTAACTGAAAATGACACCTGGAAGACAGCTTTACTGGATAACACTTGGTTTGGAAGAGAAAAAATATTTCCACTAAGGTAGCATATACTTTATCACCATTTAATATCATTCCTTGAGACCAAAACAAAGAGCTACCTTTCTGAAAATGTAGCAATTTCTGATAACTATGTAGATAGGCCCAAAATGATATTGATCTTCATATTTGACTTGCTTTATATATTCAATCATTAAAAATCTAGCACAGAAGCCAACAACCTAAGAGCTTCTTCCTTAGTGACCCTCTTATTTGGTTTTCTCTTTTCTGCTTGTTTCTTATTCTGATCCTTCTTCTTCCCTGAATCATTTTCTGGACTCTCTTCTATATTTATTATTTCATCTCTGAGAGAAGGATTATCTATGAGCTTGATAGCTAGCCTAAGATTATTTTTGCGTCTGGTATGACGCCTTTGAATATATGGATTAGGAATATATGAAGGCCTTCTTCTTCCTTGGATGACTCTGCTTTTCTACTCATCATCAATATATGTTTCACTAAACAATGTTTCACTACTCTCTTCCTCAAATGATGAGTATTAGTGGATTGTTACTTTCCTCTTTCCCTTACCTAATGAACTTAGGGTGGAATAAATTTTAGCTATTGTTGGTTCTTATTTTGTAATCTCTTAAAATTTTCTCTTTCCCTTAGTTGATGTTCTTAGAGAGGAATAATCCTGAGCTAGTGTTAGTTCCTCTCCAGATGGAGTCGCATTGAATTCTTCTATATCTTGTCTAATATTTAAAAAATGGCTTTGTACTAATGGTTCAAGGGTGACATTATCCACACTACTAGCTTCCATTGAATATGCTTATGACAGACTCAGTCTTCTTCTACATTTATTTCTTGAAGAGGAAGTTACTTCTTCCTTGTCTTTAGAAATAACATTTTTGTCAAGTAAAGTGGCCTTTTGTTTAAACCTGGTTTCATTTTCTTTCCAGAAAGACTCCAAGGGTTTTGGTTCCTTAGGAATCCTTCTCATATAAACTGTTAGTCATCAGTATTTTTTACTATCTTTATATGACTATAGGATGGTTATGGATTTCTGAAAACAACATTCCTTCAATATTGTGAGTTTCAGAAATATCACTACCTTCATTATCCTTATAAAACCATTTTCACTATTCCTAAGTTTGTCATCTCAAGTTCACCCTATTGCTCCTAAAAAACCCATTATGGGCTCCTACTTCTCATTTTCATCCTCCTTCCCTACCTATAACCTCATTGCCCTATTTTCCCTTGTCAAATAGACTCCATCCTCCATCTAGGGTTTCCTAGTAATGACTCATTTTAATGTCCCTTTGGACATAATAGACTGTAACAATAGTCTATTTTTACCTAAAGATCTCCAAGTCAAATCTTAGTCAAAATCAGGTCAAGGACCCTCCCATTAGGTCATTAGGGTTTCACATGTTTTTAGGTCATCATTGGATGTTTCAGGCACTGCTTTTCCTTTGCTAGAATCTGGCTCAAATGTAATAGAATGTCAAGACATGGTTATTCAAGAAGGACCTAAATATTTCCAAAGAAGACTACCCATTCAGTTCAGAGTTTGCACATGAGGAAAATGGACAAACTTTGGCACTTCTACAGGAGTATTGAAATTTTTTTCAGCGGAAGCTATTGACGAGGTAGACTATCTACTCCTAAATGAAGAAAAATTATAGCAAAGGAAAGGGAAAAAATTTGGTCATGAAGAGAAATTAAGCTTTTGAGCTTGATGGTCCAGTTGAGTGCCAAAACAGTGATCCCTTGCAAAAATGACATGGAGGAGGCACACAAAGCCAAACATGAAGAAAGTATATCATAATATATTGAAGAAAAATGGAAAAGGTGAGGTGAACTAGACAGAAATTAATGAACCTAAAAGGGCTATAGAGAACTTAGAAGACAACACTGATGATTTCTACAAAAGAGCTGCAGACACCTAGGGTTTTGAAGAAAGTGATCAGAGAAGGGGAAAAGATAATTTTAACTCCATGGTGGAAACAAGAGAATATTTTGAAGTTTTTTTGTGTTTAATCATCCTAAAGGTTTCAAAATAAACTTATCATGCCTCCATCCTTTTCCAAGAGTCAATCCATTAGTCACTCATAGGGCCAGTTTCGCTTCAAATTGTGTTTCTAAACAAATGAAGGTGAATTTCACAAAATTGAGAGAGGTTTTTCTCCATCATGGGTACATGAAGAAAATCCTCCTTCATATTTTATAGAGGTATAATGTTTTTGGAGAAATGTCAAATTTACAGGTGCTACAGGAGGTTTGCTACACTTATGGAATGACCTTGGGACAATCAACTTTTATCATAGCTGGAGTGTCCAAATGGCTTTTGTTATGAGTCAAATGACAACTAGACTAGAAGATATTTTCAATGAGCTATCATGAGCTCAATTTTTAGTTTAGGAAGGCCTCCAAACGTTTCCTGCACCAGCACTCTGCATTTTTGCACCATCATTTAGCGCCTTTTGACAAGTCTTGGGAGAATCAACTTTTGGCAGGTCAAATCAACTCCAATCATGGTGTATTTGTAAATTATACAGGACAATATTTCCAACGATCTATCATGGGATGAATTTGGACACCAGAAAGTGCTCCAAATACCCTCTGCAAAAAGGTGTTGCGCCCTCAAAAACTGGCACTGTGCACTCAGAAACTGGCGCTATGCCCTCAGCCCTTGATGCTGCGCCCTTGGATAGGAAAGGTTTCTAAGTCCTCCAACCACTCAAATCACTCCAAATTTCTTCTAATTATTTTCCAAAGGTCCTCCAAACACTGATGGGGGTAATTACATCACATGAACCCTATTTTGATGCCATTTGATCACTTCTAAGTCAATATAATTGAAACCCTAAACTTTGGCTAGAGATCACTATTTTATGCTTACTTCATCCTCCTTGAAGAAAAATTAGTCATAACAGGGGAAGTTACATTTCCTGAGGGTTTCCATTCATCTTTCTTTTCACAACATCCATTACCTTCATTCTCACGCATTCCATTCATTTGCCAAAACTGCCATTTCATACCCTTCCTTCATCTCATTTCACACTATCCCTAGGGTTTCCAAAATAGGGTTTACAATTTCTGAGGGTGAAGACAGTGGTATGGAGGCACAAATTCCAAAGAGGCATGATCATAAGGGCAAACAAAGATGGCATGACCTCCATGAGACAGAGATTGATTTTTAACTTGTTAATTTATATTATAAGCATGGCTATCAGGCCTTCAAAATTATTTTCAAGTAGAAGGATGCCCAAATTAGTGAGCTTCAGACCAACTTAGAGAGATATGATTTTATGATTGCATACTATGAGCAAGAAAATGAACAGCTCAAGACCAAGCAGACCATCATGGAGTTTCAACTTCTCAAGGAAAAAAGAGAATAAAACAAGGCAAAGGACTTTCTTAATGAGGCCTATTAAATGTATGGTGAAACCAATGAGGTAGAAGAGAAATTTCCAAGAAAAAGAGCTCTAGGACTAGAGAGGAAAAAGGAGGTTGAGCTTGCTAATGAGCTTACATTGAATGAACAATTTTCCTCAAGACTTGAAGCCCTAGCCAAGCAATAGGAGAAGTAAAAGCTTAACATCCTTGCTGATGTATCTCTCCAAGCCTCTCAAACATGATCATCAAGACAAAATCCATTTTTGGCATCTTTTTTCATTTTTGAGTTTTTGGCTATTTGGCCAGAAGAAAAAAGGGCCAAATGGGCAACGCCACTGGCATTGCGCTCTTTTTTGGGGCACTAAAATGGGAAAAAATTTACATTTTCATGTTTCTCATGGAAAGGACGTCACCCACAGAAAATTTCATTTCATTTGGAGAAAAATTTTTCCTCCAAAAGTGCCAAAAACCACCTAAAAAACACATTTCTACCCTATTTTTAGCACTGGCGCTGTGCCCTAAGTAGTCTTGGTAGAACGGGTTTTTGACTAGGAAAATGGACACCAAATTGGAAACTAAAGGCATATTTCAAAACTCAACAGGACATGCTTTCCAATGAGCTATCATGGAGCTTATTTGGACACTGGGAAGGCCTCCAAATCTCAGCTGCAAAAGAGGAAATTTTTCCATATTTGGCATTGCGCCCTTGCCCTGGCGCTGCGCCCTTCCCTAAAATTTAAAAAAAAAAGACACAAGAAGTTATTAAAAATATATCTTTGACGGATTGAAGGACAAATATCTACAAATTTATCTTAGAATATATGTTAGAATTTATTTTTGCAATGAATGAGGCTCTGATATTTTGCCTTGGGCCTTGCATGGTCTCAAAGGTAAAAATGTCTTAAATATGTAACAAATGACTTCTAAAACCCTATCTAGGGTTTCCACCTCCTCATTTTCAAGTTAAATACTGCATGGAGGCTTCATTTTTGGTTGGTTGTTTATTGAGATGAATACATAGACTTGGAGTTGTGAAGAAATTGGCTTTGGAGTTGTGTGATTTTTTTTGGACTAAGCATCAATGGAGCAAGCACCTTAATAGGATTTAGGAACCTAGTTAATGGTGATTTTGCTCTAATCTATTTATTGTTTCATTATGTTTTGATATTTTTCCATCTTTTCTCTTGCATTAGAACATAAATTTTAGGCTAAGATATGTTGTTAGAGGCACCTTAGGTCTGTCTGGTTCTATTGCTCAAATGTTTTCCTCTACTTGGCCTGACTGAAGAATTCTTCATTGCTATTTAATTCCACTTAGCTTTTTTGTCTTCAAAATTATTAAATAGATTCAAGCCAAATAAGTTTATGGTATGCCTTGTCCTTTGGTGTAGCTTGAATCATTGTTTTCTAGGCTTTTCTTTGAAGTTTTCTTATTAGGGTTTAGGCTAAAGAATTTTATGGTATGCCCTGTCCTTTAGTCTATCTTGAAATGGTTACTTTGAAGGTAATTATAGTTTGATTAATGAATTTATGATTTCCCTGCTTTGATCATTACTTATGTATTATCTCACCTGTTTTCTTTCTCTGAAGGTAGATAGCTAGAGAGGTTAGGAGTTCCCTGCTCTCTAGGGTTTGTTGGATAGTGGTTTTTAAGTTTACTTGATAGATCTAGGTCAAATAAGTTTATGGTGCACCCTATCCTTTGATTCTTTCTTGATGAATAGTACTCTTATAGACTCTTCTTCTTACAGTTTATGTTAAAGGATTCTTAACTGCCCTTTAAACCTACTACATTCACCATTTAATGTTCATTTCACACTCACTTAAACTATTTAGATCCATTTGGCTTGGTTAACTTGCCCTATGAAACACCCTTGACCTATTGTTTTACTTTCCAAGACCTTTTGCAGACTCCATATCCCACTGGTTTGAATCTCTCTCACTCTATCTGTTCTTCTTTACTAGCAGCCCAACCAAACAAAACAAACAAACAAACCCTATCATTATAACTAGCCTAGAATCCAAACCCTAAAATCAATCAAGTTTAAATATTTTATACAAATATAGAGAGAGCCCTCTCTGATTCTAGGAAGGATAGGTTCTAGGGCTCCAAATTTGGTTTGATGTTACCCTTGTTCAATTTGGTCTTGCCAATCTGACAAATTACAGGGACCTAACATAATGGCGACCACAGTGGGAGACTCATTGAAAATCTTAGTATTACATAAAGAACTCGAAAAACCCAAAAATATCTCTAGATTGGTATTTAATCGTTAATGGTGGACAACAAGAAAATCCCCAAAATAGTTAATATCATCCACCTGGTGACTCCACTGGCTTTCAGTAGGCCTGTTGACTCCACTAATTTTCCATAGACTCCACTAGGAAACTTATTTTTTCGTTAAAAATCAAAAGAACCCAGTCAAGAATACTTTGTGGATTAAGTATTTATTTAGATAAAACCCTCCTGCAATAGTTGGAAATCCTGAAATCATCTTTAGGAAGTCTCCTAGATCTAAAAACTCAATTTTTAGCACACCTATCCACAAAACAAGTTCCCTACCTGAAAACCTTAAAAACTTGTAGAAATATCTGGTTGTTGATGGTGGACAACAACCAACCTTAAAAGTTGTAAATCATCCACCTGGAAACTCCAAATTCATATCATCTCTATACAAAGACTCCACTAGAGGAAGAACCTAAAAACATGACCATTCTTACTAGAAAGAGAGAGTGCTTAGGCCTAAATTGGATTTAAGAAATTATTGTTTCCATCTATAATTATGTTCTATCCTAGTTTAAGCCTAATCAAGAATACACTGATGAGGTCTACATTGATCATTGGAAAGATCTCAAGCCTAAAAAATCTAAGCCCCAAATTGCATACCATGAACATACTTATACACCTGTGCCTAACCTAGATACACCTGTGGAAGACCTAGTGAAACATGAGCCTCATGCTACCTTTACTACTCTTGCTGAAACCTCAAACATTATTAAATCGCCTTTTGCACTACCTATACCGACAAAGGTCCCAGACAGATACAAGCCTTTGTTTTTACCTTCTATCCTCCTGGCCCTCCCTATAAATCTTACAAATAATCTGCCCAGATTTGATGGAGAAAATACAAAGATCACTGATGAAAAGCACATTCAAAATCTTGAGGACCTCCTTGATCTGTTTGAGGAAGAAGAATATGAGGTGTGTATCAGAATTTTTGATATGTCATCACAAGGAAAAGTTAAAATTTGCTTTAGAGATATTCCAGCTTCAAGCATTAGCAATTTTCATCAATTCACTCAAGTCTTCCTAGATAGGTGGGTGGTCATGGGAAATGTTTTACTCATCATAGAGGAATACATCCATTTAAAAATAGAGCCAGGGGAGATGGTACAACACTTCTCAACCATGTTCAATAAGGTATATCATTCCATACCTGCTAAGGCAAAACCACCCCCACAGTGGACTCTCTTGCACTACCCAGATGTCTTTGACCCAGAGATAGCATTCCAGATAACAGAAAGGGACCCTTCAACACTGGAGGAAATGCAAGGATGGTAGTTTATGTGGAAGCCAACATGTTGAATAGGGAGGAAAATCTAAGAGAAATAAATATGGACAAAGTAGAACAAGAAAAAATGATATCTTCAAAGATAAAGCTAGAGACGTTGACAGACACAATCAGAAAAATGATGCATATGATTGGCAGGAAATAGGAAGAGTACAAGGTTGAGGTTGGAGATGATTATTCAAAAAAACAAGTACTATTTTCTTGTTAATAACAAACTCAGTCATTACAATGCAAAAATAACAATCAAAATATGCAGGCTAACCAATATTGCAAGGAAGAAGATGCAGAGAGTTGTCAAGTAATTACTAGATGCCTTCCTACATCTTGTGCTTCACTATTAAGAGAGAATTATAAGAAAGATGCAAATAGAAACAAGGAGGAATGCTCTAAAGAATCAATCAGGGAAGAAATGGATGATACAAACCCCTTTTCAAATCCAGAAGTTCTCCCCTTAAGTCATCTTGGTGTGGTTGTTGGGATTACAGAACCAGAAATGGAGGATTAGCTAGCACCTTTTGACTCTCTACCCTTGTGCTTCGATTCATTTTAGGTTTCTAAAGAAGAATCTATTGGCCATAAACACTCTCCTTTTAATCCCAACTATCATAGATCAAAAAATAAAATTATAGGTAAACATATGGTGGAGCAATCTGCTGATCTAGTGTGCATATTGGATGACAATCCTTCTATGAATAAGCTACCCAAGTATGATCAATATGATGATGATTATTTTCTCCAAACTCAATCTAACACTACAGAAAAATAAGTAACAATTTTGTGGGACAAATACAGTCATTTTTAGCAGCTCAAATATAGTAATCTAAAAATAAAAATTAGCTATGAGGGTGAAGAAGAAAGTGCAGAAAGTTTGGAAAAAAGGGAAGGATCTTTACCTCTTTGTTGTGCTTCATTTCAGTTCATCAAAGAAAACCTTAATACAATAATAAATTAGCAGCCTTTGGGTATTGTTATTAACAACAAGGAAGACATTCAGCTTCGTTATCAGTCTTCACAAGAAAAATAAAACAATTTTTGTTCTATCCAAAGAAAACAGAAAAATTCCTCCTCCTTTAATAGAAGAAGAAACCAATCAGATTCTGAACAGGCAGCCTGCCCCCAAATTTTTAAGTAAATAAAATATTTATGTTTTTTCTACTATTGACCTACCCATTGAAAAATTTCTTCAAGCAAAAACTATATAAAATATTGATACTAATGTTGTGTTGCCTCCTCTAGAAGACCTATTTCTAGATGATGCTCCTAATGAAGACCTTCAGACAGAAATCAACCCACTCAATCAGAGCATATAAGGTGTGTTGGAGAACAAAATAGCAGTACATTATGAGGATGCCAAGTCAAATGATCATGAGGAAGAGGTGGGGTGTCTTTCCCAAAATCATCCCAAGCACAACCAAATGGAAAAAGAAGTAGTCCTGGATGGAGCCCATGGTTTAAATCCTCATAGCCAAGTATTACTCAGAAACATTTAAAGGAGTAAACTATGCCAGGAATAGTTTGTTGCGGAATATAAAGAATATTTTGAGCACTGTTGTTCAAAATCAGATGAGATGGGAGTGGCCTTTTTGTCTTTTCAGCATACCTAAAAGGCTAAATGAAAATAAATCATGTGGTCACTTACTTGATTGGCTATGTTGGAAAAAAGAGTTCACCTAATGTAGATATCATATACAAGTTATATTAGGATAGATAGGTATGCATATAAGCTCAGCACTATGCGCATATTTTTAGTTTTATATTGTTTTTGACAAAAGAGAGAAAGAGAAAGAAAAGAAGAAAAGAGGGAAAATAAAAGAAGAGGTAAAGCCCCATACCAAAAAAGAGTATTCCTGAAAGTGTCCAAGTCTAAATGCCACTACTTTGAGAAAGAAAGTCTTGTTCAGCCATACAGCCTAACCATGATTGAACCTGTTTTAAATTTCTGCTAATAGGTTAATGAAGGAATATTTTCCAAACCATTTAAACTTGGCTTGTCAGTAGATTAGATTAGGAAAATATATTTGGGTTTCAATGCTCAAATATGAACCAAAAAGAGAAAGAGAGGCATGCATAAAAAATTCCAAATTACAACCCTCATGTTTTTAGTCTTACCGTTTTTCAAAATAAATCTGTGAGAAGCCTTTCCAAAATGCCATAGCTCATGACAAATAAAACAGCTCAAACCTTGATTTGGTCATGTTTTTAAATTCATATAAGTAGATTAGAGAAAGAAGATCTGTCAAGCTGCTTAACCTTGACAGATAAATAGATTAGGTAGAGAATAAAAGAGCTCATCACTCTAATCTGAGCTATTGGAAGTTATAAGGTTAGATATA
Organism: Pinus albicaulis; assembly: GCA_034641835.2. Lineage (NCBI taxonomy): Eukaryota > Viridiplantae > Streptophyta > Pinopsida > Pinales > Pinaceae > Pinus > Pinus albicaulis. The sequence continues at coordinate 270,245,677 of CM076582.1, forward strand.
GATAGTTTTTATGCTTTCAAAAGAAAATGAAGTCAATGGTTTTCCAATCCAAGTGCACCCAAATGAAGAAAAAACGTTAGGAAAAGTATGATGGGTAGGTAGAGTTGATATTGAATCAATCATATTTTTTCAGATTTTGAGATCATAGCTTCAAAGAACAGGAGTAAATCAACAAGTGAAGAAAGATAGATCTGTTAAGTACAAGTGAGGTACTGATCTTTAAAACTCAGAGATCTGAACTCTGAGGTACTAGACACCTTTTGAAAGGAGTTGCCCTCCCTAAGTGGAGCCACTGTTAGTTATCAGTATTTTTCACTATCTTTAGATGACTATAGGATGGTTATGGATTTCTGAAAACAACATTCCTTCAATATTGTGAGTTTTAGAAATATCACTACATCCATTATCCTTATAAAACTTTGTTTACTATCCCTCAGTTTACCATCTCAAGGTCACCCTATTTCTCCTAAAAGCCTCATTATGGGCTCCTACTTCTCATTTTCATCCTCCTTCCCTGACTATAAACTCATTGCCATATTTTCCCTTGTGAAATAGACTCCATCCTCCATCTAGGGTTTCCTAGTGATGAATCATTTCAATGTCCCTTTGGGGATAATACGTTGTAACAATACTTTGTTTTCACCTAAAGATGTCCAAGTCAAATCTCTGTCAAAATCAGGTCATTAGGTCATTAGGGTTTCACATGTTTTGAGGTCATCATTGGATGTTTTAGGCACTTCTTTTCATTTGCTAGAATCAGGCTCAAATGTAATATAATTTCAAGACATGGTAATTCAAGAAGGATCTAAAGATTTCCAAAGAAGACTATCCCTTTAGTTCAGAGTCTACACATGAGAAAATGGACAAACTTTGGCACTTATGCAGGAGTGTTGCAAGTTTTGTCAGCAGAACGTGTTGATGAGGTAGACTATCTACTCATAAATGAAGACCAATTATAGCAAAGGAAAGGGAAACAATTTGGTCTTGAAGAGAAATTAGGGTTTTGAGCTTGATGGTCCAATTGACTGCCAAAACAGTGATCCCTTGCAAAAATGACATGGAGGAGACACACAAAGCCAAACATGAAGAAAATATATCAAAATAGATTGAAGAAAAATGGAAAAGGTGAGGTGAACAGGACAGAAATGAATGAACCTGAAAGGGCTATAGAGAACTTAGAAGACAACACTCATGATTGCTACAAGAGAGCTGTAGACACCTAGGGTTTTGAAGAAAGTGATCAGAAAAGGGGAAAAGATAAGTTGAACTCCATGGTGGAAACAAGAGAATATTTTGAAGTTTTTGCTATGTGTAATCATCCTAAAGGTGTCAAAATAAACTTATCATGCCTCCATCCTTTTCCAAGAATTCATTCCAAGAGTCAAGCCATTGGTCACTCCTAGGGCTAGTTTCGTTTCAAATTGTGTTTCCAAACAAAAAAAGGTGAATTTGATAAACTTGAGAGAGTTTTTTGTCCATAATGGGTCCAATAATAAAAACCTTCTTCATATTATAGACAGGTATCATGGTTTTGGAGAAATGTCAAATTTACAAGTGCTACAAGAGGTTTGCTACACTTCGAGAGTGACCTTGGGAAAATCAATGTTTCTCACAGCTGGAGTGTCCAAATGGCTTTCTTGATGCGTCAAATGACCACTATACTAGAATATGTTAGCCACCTATAAAAATTTTCATATCGAATGGTAGCTAAATAATTTTTGAAGCCTTCAAGAAACAATTTTATTGCCAAAATTGTTAGTTCTTGAAGTCTTGTGAAGATGACTTATCTTTGAGTTAATCTTCATTTCTGTTTCCCTCTCAATTCTGAAAATATGTTGTTATCTTGAAGAAAATAATGCTGCAAAAACTCCATTTTTCCTCATTTTACCCCTCCTTTCACTCATTATTAACCTTCATTTTATCCCCTTTTTTCCCCATGAAATTCCTCTTTTTTCCCTTCAAAAAATCCCCTTTAATAAGGTTTAAAAGTCCTTTTTAAATCTTACTGAAACCCTCAGAATCCTTTGAAAGTCCTTGAAAATCCATAAAAACCCACTTTTTACATTATAGGCCTAAGCCCCTTTGGGCTAAGCCCTAAACCACTTTCCCACCATGCGACTTGGCATTGGAACCAAGCATTAAAGCCCGAAGGTGCTTATCGCAATCGAAACTTCCGACGAGCGCATTTCTTTTGTTATTTAAAATCCCCGATGCGATTGGCCCCTTTGTTATAAACCCCTGATCCCTTGCTTTATTTGAAAAACCTGGAGCCCGCAATTGGGCACTAAAAAATTGTATAAAACCCTCCCCGATGCGAATTTCCCTTTGTATTTCATAAAATACCCCATTTTTTCATATTATAAAGAGCCCCAACAGTTCATTGGTTGGGCGAACCTCCACCGTTGATCTTAAACCAATCAACGGCCTTCGGAATCTCACATCAGAGATTTCATTGGTCGTGTTTTAATATTTTATTGCCCACTCCCAATTGGCAACCTCCCAATGGATTCTTAGCCATTGATCTCCCCCGCCAGGCCCAGATCCGATGGCCCACATCACTCTATTCATAAGCCTCATCCCTCTGCTTGTGACTTCCTCCGATTCATTCCCCACCATCGATCTGGTCCTCAAATCAACGATTCACATCTAATCGCATTGGTGCCCTTTCCACTCCCCCCCTCCGATCGAAAATCTTTCAATTGCATCTGGGTCGTCCATGCATCAAGATTCAACGGTCTAGATCAAAGCCCTCACCATTTGTTAAAATTCATGAACCCCGCTGTGTAATTTTTTTTTGGCAAATCTCCGTCGTTGATCTCTGCATATCAACAATGCATGTTAACCCAAGCTCTACTTACCCTTCACCTCGTATTTTATTTTATTAACCCCAATATTAAATCTCCGTCGTTGATCTGTTTAATCAACTGGTCCATAATAAACCCGATATGCCCAACTCCTTTGGGTCCTACCTTTCCTCGGATTAAATCTCTGTCATTCATTCCTATGATCTAACGATCTAGATCAATACTGCCTTGGCTCTGCCCCGCCTTCTTTCACCCGCGCAACTTGTGTTATCGCGCTCTTACCTCCACCATTGGATCTACCCGCCTGAGATCTAATGGTCAAGACTCCATATCACATTATTTTAAAGGCCGAAAGTTAATTCTCCAAAGTTACGTGATATGGGCAGTTTCTAAAGGCCACATGTCGGCCAGTAACGCATATCGCGTTGGAAAAGTTAAAACCACCTATTCCCCTTCTCATCGCGCGAAATTAGCTGTTTCATTCACCGAAACCACTTTTCCTATTTCCACTACATTTCCTCATATTTGATCTTTTCCGTTGATCTTTGCAGATCAACGGCTTGCATTCAATATTGCATTGGTTCATCGCCCTCTACCCATCCTCCAAAGGCCTTCATCGATCAACCTCCATCGTTGATCTCTGTGGACCGATCTCATCCAACAGTCCAGGTTATTTCCGAAACCCCGAATTTCCTTTCAACACATTTTTTCTCCACCAAAGGTCTTCTCCTATTTTTCTTTGCATTTATGCCTATGTTATTATAATGTTGCCCCTCTACATTATATTTTCAAAATCCATTTCAACCGATGATCTCTGCAGATCAACGACCCTAACTTAATCTCTCCACTGTTTTCTCAAACCACCTCCCATCTGACCCTCGCAAAGAAATCCTCGTCGTTGGATGCTTTCATCCAACGGCTACGATCTAACCCCAGCCTCCAAAAGTAGTTAAACCCAAATACGCAGGATTTCCTTAACTTTTTCTTGTTTGTTGAGGTTTTAATGGTTGTTTCCATTATGTTAAAATAAAGTTGAAGGCCAAGGATGATGATCCCCCAGGCCTTTATTCATCAAATAACATCATTCCACAGGGTTTAACACCATGTTTTGTCCATGCCTCATGAGAACTGACACCATTATAAAACCCTCTGCGCACCTGCACATCAACAAGACACAACAAAGTTAATTCAAATAGAGAGTATCAATGTTAAAAGATCCAGTCTCAGCAGAGATGAAGAACTGAAGACTATTTACACAGTTTTGAGGGATTATGGCCTAAATCGACAATCAAGTGCCTAATCCACTCAATTAAATGCAGTTTGAAGAATAGAAGACAGAATTTAGGCCTAATTAAGCCTAACACACAGAATAAAATCAAATCAACATTGTTTAAAGAAAAACAATAATATCTAACAGTCCGAGAAAGCCTCCACTGCCACATCAGAGGCTAATTGAATCCTCTCAGCTACCAAAAGCCACCTGTGACCTCAAAGCATTCAAAGGAGGCCGAGTTATTACCAAAACAGAAGATATTGGCATAAAGATAGCTCAAAAGTTATTTCAAATCAAAGAAACTAATTTAAACTGTCAGAGAAGTTATTACAAGGATAATAAATAGCCTTAAAGTCAAATCTTTTAATCCACTAAGCCTTGAAGCCAAATAGATTTGTGAAACATAGATGTAGATTTATGAAAGAATGTAACTGGATTGACATCAATATACAAGTTGATTCTTGGGATCCTGGTCTATATCACTGGCGAAGTGCTTCTTTTTGTGTTATTGTTTTCCTTTCATGTATGCCATTTTGTCCATTTATTCTCTGATAAAGAAAAATAAGCATAGAGTTAGGATTTACTGTTTACAATACCCTTCTCTGACTGATAAGCTTTATCTCAATGTTTTCCTCCAAATTTTGTATTTAAGAATGACTTAAGTTAAGTGTAAACATTATCAAGGAATTTTGGTTTTCCCCTGTCTTGATGTGAAAAGCTTGAAAGGAAGTTCTTGAATGATATTTTCACTATATGCTTAGTAAAGTTTGACTAGAAAATTTTATGGTTTGCCTTGTCTTCTAGTTTCTTTCTCCAAAGGTAATTTTTAAAGTTTCCCTAAGAGTATGCTGAAAGTAGTTTAGATTTAAAAGTATCTTATTTGATCTTAGGCCGCACTTTGTTTTTCTTATCTGTTTTCATCCCTTCTGAAAGTAATTATGTGGATTACTAGATTGTTTGTCTAATGAGTCAGCTTTAATATGGACTTGTCCAAAGAATTCTATGGTTAGCCCTGTCCTTTGGTTGGTTTCAAACAGTTACTTAAAAGGATTTTCTTGTTTGGAAAGACTGATAAATCCTAGTTGAAATTATTGTCTTTTTCCACCCCATAAAAATTTTTATTGTTCCATTCCATCATTTAATCTCAGAGATCTTGTGATATAGATGACTTTCCCCTTGGACCACTCTTGAAATTGTTGCACAATTAAACCCTTTTATGACTCCATAGCCCAATGGACTAAAAACCAGCGTTATATTTATCCTATCAGCCAAAGCTTGTTCTGATTGCTTGCAACTTCACACCTTTGAAACTCTTTCATTTTAGGACTTTCCACTCAACTAAAAATCATGCTCAACCATCAAAAACCAAACAAAAACCCTTGCTCTTAATAACTAGCATAATATCACACATAAAATCCTTAAAGATAAATCAATATTTGCACTATTAGAGAGATCCCTCTCTGGATTCAGGAGGGCTAGATCCTAGAATCCCAAAGTGGTTCAAGTGTTCTCCATGTAGCTTCGGTCTCACCAATCTGCTGAAATTACAGGGGGCTAACATTTCTGGTGACTCCACTGGGGACTTTGAGTATTTTTCATCCTAGACACCATTAAGATCTCAGATTACCCTTGATTCAAGAACATTGTGAAGTGAGTAAAAGTAGCCCTCTTCAAGCACTACCAAGCAAATGGTAATCATGATAAAGCTTGTTTGAATCAGTGACAAACTAAGGAAACCTTAGGATTCTCATAAGAGCTTATCAAACCTTGAAGGATAAGCTATCTTAGCCATAAGAGTAGAATTTCTTTGTCTCATCACTGTAGCTAAGTGTTGAAACATATTTAGGACACTCTTAGAACCCATCTGACTGAAAAAATTCAGAAAACCCAAAAATATTTCAGATTGGTATACAAATAAACATGGTGGTGGACCATAAAACCTTTTACCTCCAAAAGAGATAAAAATTTCCACCTGGTGACTCCACAATCCTAAACATACCTTAAGACTCCACTGGGAAGACCCATTATTATCATAAACATCATATAAACTCAGTTAGAGGAATTTAGGATTAAATTTTTCTTATTTAAAAGATCAGTTAGCCTCTTAAAGATTGTCATATTTGGTTAAACTTTTCTTGATTATTTGGGTCTAAAACACACAGCATAGTGGCTCCTAGAAAGATTTATACTAGATCCTATCCTGACCCAAACCCTCCTGAGATAGTTGATAACCTTGAAATAATCCTTAGGAAATCTCCTGAGGTTAAATTTTCAACTTTTTTCAGATCACTCCTTAGAGCTAATTCTGTTCCTGAAAACCTTGCAGCTCTACAACAATCACAATTTGACTTAAGAAATCCATTTAGAACTAGGTTGCTTGATGATTTAGATCAGCCAGATTCAGAATCTTCACTTTCACCCCTAGAAAGAAGTGAACATCCTGGTAGTAGATAAACTACACCACCTTATTTACATTTCCTTTACAATTTAGGTGTCTCTCATCCAAGATCGGCTCAACAATCAATTGTTGGTACATCCATGTATGTTCTTCATACCTCCACTGTCCAAACCACTCCATTCCAGCCCACTTTCCCTCTTGTCAACCCACCACCTGTAAAACTTCCATTTTTTCCACAACCTCCTATCATGGCAACATGGTATGCTCCCCTAGTCCTTCCTTTACCTTTAGTCAATCTCCCACAGGACTATCACTCCAAGATACCATTGTATGATGTTAGTAATGCTACTACTGCTTCAAAACATGTGGATAAGATGAATGACTACTTTGACAGAAATGAAATTGATGATGAAATTGTCAAACTTAGACTATTTGCTCATAGTTTAGGGGGAGAAGTAAGAAAATGGTTCAAAGGTTTAACCCCTCACAGTATTAATGATCTCCAAGCCTTCCATCAGATATTCCTAAACAAAGGGGAAGTAAGGAAAAACCCTCTTCAAATACTTTCTGATTATAAAAATCTCCAAAGAAATGTTGGGGAAAGTGTACAAGCCTATTGCACTAGGTTTAACAGCGTTTATAATGCCCTTACCCCAGATTTAAAACCTCCACAAGGCTCAGCTTTAAACAATTTTCCTAAATTATTTGATCCTGAGATGGCCTATCAGTTGAGAGAGAGAGATCCTTTAACTATTGAAGATATGAAAAAGGGAGCTCTCACTGTGGAAGTTAATTTAATGGAGAAAAGAGCAAGAATGAGAAATGAGAAGAAAGTGAGCTTTAGAGAGGAATCTACACCTTCCACATCTAGCTCAAATATGGAGAGAATGATTGAGGAGATGATGAAAAAAATGAGCATACTTGAGAGAGCACAAGCAAGTCAAAACCAAACAGCTCCTCAAAACAAAAATCAAACTCAAAATCAGAATTTTAGGAGAAGCCAGCCTCAAAATAGACCAAGGGAAGATGATCAATAGATCACTCCTCCTTTTCATCAAAACTATGTAAGTGAGGTTGAAGAAACATTAGAAAAAACATAGGAAGATGATATAAATATGTTGGGAGTAGATAATGATGACTTTGAAGTCCATTACAATAGGAAACAAGGTCTATATACACCCTATGATGACAAGAGACCAGAAGATGAATATTACTATCAAGAAATAGAAAATTTCATCATAGAAACCACAAAATAATATGACCTTAGAAGTAAAAATAATCTGGAAACCCCCAACAACAAAACCTCTGAAAAATCTGCACAAAACAACACTTTAAATAAACCCAAAATTGTAAAACAAAAAGACAAAAAAGTAGCTAGAAATTCTGATAAAAACAAAGAGAAAGGCACTCAAAACAATGAAAAACAGAGTGTAGACCTTAGTAGCGTTAGCACCTCAGCTAGTGCTCCTGTTAAAACAATTTTGACAAATGTAAATAGAGGAAATCATAAAACTAATTTTGCTGATAGAGTGGCAGTTAATAAGGCTGAAACAAGCACTTCAGAGAATCATATGCCTTTTAGTTTGGAGCAAGAAATTGCCAGAATCAAGATCTCTGTTCCCCTTACTGAATTAGCCACCCAAAATGTGTATATATCCCAAATTTGGAAGGATTTTAACATAGAAGAAAATAATGAAACCGTCAATATTAATGATGACCAGCCATAGCTCATATTCAGTCCTAAGATTGAGGGTAGATATCAAGAGGGACTAGTTCCTCCTTTTTATGTTAATTTAAATGTTCATGAAAAAATTTTGTACAACGCCATGCATGATTCAAGGGCCTCTCACAATTTAATGCCCAAATCTGTAATGGAGAGTCTAGGACTTGAAATCACCAGACCTTACAAAGATCTTTACTCCTTTGACTCAAGCAGAGTGAAATGTTTAATTTTAATCAAAGACCTCTGTGTTAACTTAGCACAAATTCCAGCCAAATGTTTAGTAATGGATATTGTAGTGGCTGATGTACCCATTAGGGGAATTTTGAGGTCTAAAATGGGCCTCCTAAGGAAATTATAAAATAATAGTGGAAAAAATCAAAAAAGATTTGATGACATCATCAAATTTTAGAGGGAAAAATGGAAAAACTACTTTTTCAGCTCATATTTTCAACTTATCTCCCAAAGTTTTTACTCAAATTTCAAGCGGGAGTACTCATTGGATGCGAAATTTAATTCCCCATCCAAGGAGTACCCATGTTGCATACTTTTGATGGGTCCTACTACACGAAAAATGAGAAATACATAAAAAAAAAACGTGATTACAATCACATTTTTTATGTATTTCTAATTTTTTGTGTAGTAGAGTTCATCAAAAGTATGCAACATGGGTACTCCTTGGATGAGGAATTAAATTTCACATCCAACAAGTACTCCCTCTTGAAATTTGAGTAAACATTTTGGGAGATAAGTTGAAAAAGTAGTTTTATTATTTTATTATTTTTTAATATTTTTACCCTTTTATTTAAAAAATGGTGAATCATCCCCCATGGTTGACATGATCATCTTGAATCCTATTGGTTGTTATAAAGTTGATTTTTGTTGTACATTTTTCTTAGGAGGCCCATTTTAGACCTCAAAATTCCCTTAATGCCCAAAGTATGGTATGTTGTTTTCAAGATCTTGGGGAGCTAAGTTACAAGGAACTATGTAGGTGGATATGACATATGCGACCATCCCTATTTTCAATTAGACTAGAAGACTTTATAGGGAGTCCCATATGCAATACATGGTTACTAGCCAAGAGAGACCACAAAACTCTCCCCTTTATTTTGTAAATACAGGCCTTGGCTCATTTATCCTTTTCAATGATGAAACATTCAGTGAACAAGTGACCTTAACTGAATTAATGGTAGATAGAGAGGAGGAGGAATAAAACATAGAAGTGTCAAAACAGTTTGGTAAAACCAAAAAAAAAAGCAAACCAAACACAGGTCTAGAGCTACAAATCATCCATCCTTTGCTTTTAAACCTTGAGAGTCAAGAAAGCAGTCCTCAACTCAATGAAAAACCTGAGGAGTTAAAACAAATTCAACAAAGTGTTGTTTTTCAAGAACAATCTGAAAGCACATTAGTTGAACAGGATAGTAACTAAACTGCTGAACCCGAGACTAGTCCTCTTTGGAGTATGAACTTTGACGGGTCTTGCACTATGAGCAATGTTGGTGCAAGAGTCTAGATACACAACACCGAAAATAATCACACAGAAGGCCATTCCTATAGATTAAATTTTCAGTGTTTGAATAACATAGCGGAATATGAATCCCTTCTTTTAGGCTTACACCTGTTGAAGAAATTTGGATCTAAAAGAATAAAAGTGCATGGGGATTCAGAGTTAATCATTAGGCAAGTAAATGGGGAATACAACGCTAAACACCCCGGACTTAGAGCCTATAGGAACGATGTCATGGATTTATTGAAAACTTTTGAGGAATCCCAACTTATCTTTGTCCCAAGACAAAAGAATATCCGTGCCCACAGTTTAGCTTTTGTTGCTAGAACATGCTTAACACCATTTGAAACCAAAAAATGCACAAATCAAATTAAATTCAGACCATCTTTCCCTGATAACGAGAAATATTGGCAAGTGTTTGATGGAGACAAACAAATAGAAGACTTCCTGCAGTCCATAAATGAATTTGAACTACCAAGTTCAGATTCAGATTATGAGACAGACTGTTCTAACGAATAAAATCTACTTGATGAAGAATAAGAGTCTCTAAAGATAGTTGATGTAAATCTGTTGTCTAACAAACTTGAAAACACAACAAAAGTTAGTACAGTGTTAGGAAAAGAAGATTTAGAAACTCTGCAATCTAAAAATCAAAGTTTGCCAAAGGGTCTGGTCCCTTTAGAAGATTTGTTTGATTTCAACGATGTGGCCAAGAAGCCAAAACTAGAGCCTGTTGAATTTGAGGTTGAAGAGTTTAAAATAGGTAGTGAATTAAAACAAAGATGATAAAACTGTCTAAAACTTTACCAGCTCACATTAAACTCAAATACATAGAGTTGTTTAAAGAATTTTCTGATGTTATTGCATGGAGTTATGAGGATCTGAAATCCTATGACACTGAAATAATTCAGCACAAGATACCTCTCAAGGAAAACCAAAAGCCATTTAAACAAAAATTGCACAGAATAAACCTTGTTATGTTACCTTTGGTTGAGAAGGAAATCAAGAAAATGTATGAAGTTGGTATTATTGTCCCTATTAGATATTCAGAGTGGGTGTCTAATCTGGTGTTAGTTAGGAAGAAAACAAGAGAGATTAGGCTTTGTATTGACTTTAGAGACTTAAACATACCCTCATTGAAATACAACTACCCTTTACCCAAGATGGATCATATTTTACAAAGGGTAGTTGGTTCTAAAAGAATTTCTTTGCTAGATGGCTACTCAGGATACAATCAGATTTTAGTACATCCTGATGATCAACTAAAGACAATTTTTACTACACCTTGGGGCACTTTCATGTATGTGAAAATGCCCTTTGTTTTAATGAATGTTGGTGCTTCTTTTCAGAGAGCCATGGACATTGCATTCTCGGAAGAACTGGGCTACTTCATCATTATTTATCTTGATGATTTCACTGTTTTTTCCAAGACAGATGAAGAGCACTTAGAACACTTGAGAAAAGTATTCGATAAATGCAGGAAGTTTGGGACATCTTTAAATCCAAAGAAAACATTGTTTGGTCTCCAAGAAGGTAAACTTCTTGGGCACATCATTTCAGAAGAGGGGATTAAGATAGACCCAAAGAGGATTGAGGCTATATTGCAAATCACTCATCCTTGAAACATCAAGGAACTACAATCTTTCATTAGAAAGATTAACTTCTTGAGAAGGTTCATACCCAAATTAGCCGAACTCCTTAGAAACATTACAAACATGCTGAAAAAGGAGCAAGGAGTTAAATGGACCTTGGAAGCAAAGAAGTCTTTCGAGATGGTAAAACAAGAATTAACCAAAGCACCAGTTCTAATAAGTCCTAATTTTTCAAAGGATTTTTACATTTTTTCATTTGCATCAGAACATACAATAGTTGATGTCCTATTCCAGAAAAATCCACAAGGACAAGATCAGCCCATTGCATTATTTAGCAAGGCATTGAGATATGCCCCTCTGAATTACAACATTATGGAAAATCAAGCCTTTGCCTTAGTTAAAGCCTTAAAAGACTTCAGAGTTTACATTTTGCACTCCCACATCATTTCCTTTGTCCCAAATTCAATTGTGAAAGACATGCTAACAGAGGACCCAGATGGCAAGAGAGGTGAGTGGATAGCTATGATACTTGAATATGATTTAGAGATCAAGCCCACTAAACTCATTAAAGGCCAAGGTGTAGCTAGATTAATGGCTGAATAAAATTTTGAAGTTATTGATATAAATATGATAAATGCTTTAGATGAACAAGAGGAATTGTCAACTCCCATTGTTGAAGACCATTTTATGAATTCCTCTTGGTATGCTGATATTCTATATGTTTTGCTTAATTTGAATACACCTCCTAGTTTATCAAAAACAAAGGAAATGTTTTTAAAGTTAAAAGCTGTAAACTATTGCATTATAGATAAATGTCTTTATTAGAAAAATGCAAGTGGAATATTTCTTAAATGTTTGCCTGAGAATGATGCAGAAAAGGTTAAGCACGAGTTCCATGAAGGAGAATGTGGAGGCCAACTCTATTGGAAGACAACAACCAATAAAATCCTTAGAGCTGGTTACAATTGGCCCACCCTCTTTCTAGATTTCCATAAAATGATCATTGCCTATCATAAATGCCAACTTTTTGAAGGAAAAATAAAATTGTTGCCCTTACCTCTACATCCAATCACTGTTGAAGCTCCTTTTCAGCAGTGGGGACTTGACTTCAGAGGAGAAATCCATCCACCATCATCTGCCCAACATAGATGGATTCTCACTACAACAAACTACTTTACCAAATGGATACAAACCATCCCTTCTAGGCAAGCCAATGACTCTGTCATCACAAAATTCATTGAGACTCATATCCTCTCTAGATTTGGCTGTCCTAGGAAGATCATCATTGATAATGCAGCTGCATTTGGATCCAAGAAGATGGTTGAATTATGTCACAAATATCAGATTACATTGGGTCATTCTACTGCTTATTACCCTCAAGGTAATGGGCTGGTAGAATCCTCAAACAAGAGTTTGGTGAACATAATCAAGAAGTTGCTAGAGGACAACAAGAAGTCTTGGCACACAAAGCTAGTACATGCACTATGGGATGACAGATTGACACTTAATAAATCTATTGGAATGTCACCCTACTAGCTTGTGTATGGAATAGATGCAATTTTTCCAACTAGCCTTAGTGTACCAGTTATGAAGTTGATTCAAGAAGTGCAGTCTGAAGACAATGGCATGATTAGAAGGATTAATTAGACTATACATCTTCAGCAAACTAGAGAGGAGGTTTACAACAGAGCATTACAAAGACAAGAGAGAATAAGGAAGGTTTTTTATAGAAGAACAAAGGCCAGAAATTTCAATGTGGGTGATGTTGACCCTGTCAGCATTCTATTAAATTTTGACAAGCCAGTCTCGTTTAAAATTCCTCAAATCCCATTTGTTTGGCCTGAAAAACCCATCTTCTACCTATCGTTCCCCTCCTTTGAAACCAAAATGCACCAAAAGGCTGAGAAAACCCCATGTTTAAATATATTCAATGCTTAGTCCCTTCGGCCCTAGCCCCCTCCATCCCGTTCTCCATGAAACCTGGGCACCAGACCGAGTGATAAAACTGGAGGCGCTTATCACGTATGTATATCAGGCGTGCCCTCGGCCGTTGATCTGTACAGATCGAACCACATTCGCGATTCCCAATTCATTGCCCAAAAACGCATCTCAGCCGTCCAATCAAACTGTGAAATCTACGGTTCGTAGCCCGCCGGTCCTGGTGGTCCCCGCGCCCAATACACTGTTCAAAACCGGGTGGTTTATATCACACCGCCTTTCAGTGGTAGGCGGTAATTCTCCTTGGGCCAGTGATTCCATACAGTGCTCACCACGTGTCCCTGTGTACGGCCCTGAAACCACTCTCCATCGGGCATTATTGTTTGGTCAAAGTCATGCAGCGATATTCATCACAGTCGTCCGATCAGAGGGCCTTCATTTGACGATCGTCGCGTTCCCAAGCTGCACGAGATTTAGTCTAAGCCCATCGCATCCCTGGCCCACTGTCCATTGCCTTCGTCGCTCTTTCAACCGTTGATCTCCTCCTGAGATCGGACGACTGAGATTTCATCACCACCCTGCATGTCTCCGCCACTTCATCACGTTGCTCTGTTACACAGTCGCTTCCATTGCATTTCTGTCCCCCATGCATTTTTTTTCTTCACAGCTTTGTGTGTTTTGCAGGTTAACAGTGACAGGGAATTATCATCATTTGCAACATCCATTACAAAAGCCGAGAACGCGTCAAAAGGATCAATTTTTCAGAGATATAATTTATGAAGAAAGTCCTGGGTAGCTACTGTGACATGACATCCATTAAAGAAATAGGGTTACACTTTGGCAGGCTTCCTAGTGTCATTCAAGGTGCCGATTTCACAGATGAGAACATTAATGGAGCAGTTGGGGAAGATCAGTGGAGGATTGAGGAATTCAGCGTTCGACGTTGAAGAATTTAAAGCTTAATTCAGGGTTGGGAAGGCAGAAGGTACGATGCACAAAAGACAGTACCCTCCAAGTTTTATTTCAGCAGGATTTACCTTCAGAAAAGAACAGAATGTTGATATGGTCATCCCTATACCGTGTCCCTAAAGAGATTTTTACCCAGAACATTTATTTTAGTTAGCAGGCCACAGAGTACATATAGCACAGCACCGTCAAACAGTATGGGAGGGCACTTCTCCACCATTTTGTTTTAATGATACAATTAAATGTTCATCCCCTACCTCTTTTTCTAGTTTTTATTTTCTCCTATAAAAACCATAAAGAAATGTATTGTAGGGGTTCCAGATTTTTATCAAAAAATTATGCAGTGAGAGGCTTTTTTCATACATTTTGTAAAATTATTATATGAAGGCTTAGAGCCCATAGGGTCTCAGTGAGGAGGAGTTCTATCTGTCAAAGAGGATTTTGGTCTTTGATATTTCACAGTCTGTAACTTTCTTTATTTGTGTTATATTAATATAACACGTCATTTCATCCATCTTTCTTGTATCATGTTTTGGAATGCGAGTGGCTCACTGATCTTTAGTATGGATTCATCCTAGTTGATGCCCATGCCTGGATCAGTCAAGCGCTTTAAATATGGCTCATGCATGATATTCTGTTCCATTATTCAGCTAACCATACTTCTACTATATTAGTTGCTTTGGGAGGGTGCTTTTAAAATGCTATTATCATGTATGGTTTCTTAGATTTTTAAGCCCATGCATGGTGGTATTGTATATCTGGGTATCAGCTCAATGTTAACTAGTATCTTCTCAATATTTATTTCACTACATACACCTTCTGATAATTTATGTCTGTGAAGTATTTCTGAATTGGCCCGCTTTGCAGTGAACTGTATCTGAATTGGCTGTTTCTTTTGTATCAGAGTTTTGCATCTTTCTTCTGCAATATCTCTTTTCCTGTGTCAGTTTCTGAGAGTTTGGTCCCATTCCATTTTATTCCCTTGTTTACAGGAGATAGCGTGTGAGCTGAAGCTAACAACTTCACATGTTATATTATATGCTCCTTGCTATGCTAAGATGTCTTAGGCACTGGTCTATCACAACTCTAGGCTATCTCTAGGAGCTACAACATCTTTCTAGCGTCGTTTCCAGGGATACGAAGTTGAGAGAGTTTAAATCCCTGGGCCTCGACAAAATCTAATTCACTCTTCAAGTAGGTGAGTATGGAGAGTTGAGAGTTGTAGATCCCTCACCTTGGCGACTCCACAGTTCCTAAATGATTAAGAGACTCCACTGATGATCAGTAGGCCACTGATTATCTTGGTTTCACAAGACTCCACTGGGAGACCATGTCACAGTACAGCATCATCCATGCTGAAGACCAAGCCACTTCATCAATGGAAGACCCTGAATAGTTTGCAAAAATGCATCCAGATTTCATGGCTGAGTGTCGAGACGGCTTGGAAATATTAAAAGTGGAGGACCTTCCACAGATGGTTCTTCTCAACTCAAGTTTCCACCCTGTGCTTAAGAAAATATTTCTAAGATTGATTATTAAAAGATATGAAGCTGAGATCAAACTCTTGAAATCACAAGAACAAACTTAAGACATGGATAATGAACAAGACACGTATGATGCTTTGAAGCCCATGGAAAATGAGGAGGAAAGTGATCAGGAACTTCCTGATTGCTTACCTATATCTTGTATTATGCTAATCAGACAGTATCACGACCTAATAGCAAAAGAAAATAGGGAATGTTTCTTGGAGGAAACAAGAGACCATATAGAAGATGCAAAATTTGATGTGGAGGAAGAAACCAGTCATGAGCCTTGTAGTCTAACCGAGTATCATCAGGTTCATGAGGACTGGTCTGAATCAGAGAGAGATCAAGAAACATCAGAAGATCCTCAAGATTTTCCTGTAAGAAAAACTGAGGATATTCTGGAAGAGGTTCAAGAAGACATCCTGCCTCCAAATCAGCAAGTACAAGAAACAGAGAGTTGCTGCTCTTCTGCACAAAGGAACACAAAGCAATCTTCTCCTTTGACAGAAGAAGAGATTGACCAGATATTAAATCAGCAGCCCACCTCAGAAATTGCCTATGGAACACACACTCTTGCTCATTCATCTTATGAGTTTGATTGTGCAGGTTCCCTTGTTCACTCGTCTATTGAGTTTGATGATTCGGATCTAGAAAACTCCTCTAAGGATCAAGACGAAGAAAGAACTGCTGTGAAGCTGACAGGTTTGATTGGTGACCTCGCTTACGACTATTACTTTCCTAGTTATGATCTATTTGATGATGACTGTTTCCAAAGAGAAGCTGATTTCATAGAGCCATCATCAGTAGACCCATGGGAGGAAAGCCAGGGCCAGCAACTCCTGAGAAGCAGTAAACCCATTCAGCCTATCTATGACATTGATGGGGAAAGTTATGAAAGCATCAGTGATGAGTGTCATGAGATCAGAGGCCAAAAATATTTCCTATCAGAAGATGAGGAGGTAAGCAAAGAAGAGATTCCTGAGCAGATTGAAATGAAGGGACCTTCTCTTGAAAAGGAAGAAGAAATGAAACATACCCCTACTCAGGAAAGCATAGATCTGTTCATAGAGCTCAGCTCATCAGAGCAGAATATATCAGAGCTCCAAGAGGACATCACTGTCATATATGATGAGTCCTCCAGTCCAGAAAATGAAGAAAATGAGAGAGATTCTCTTTCTCAAGAGAGTCTTGTTCTTGATCCAGTGGAAGAAGAAGAAATCCTGGTTGAAGCCTTCCCGCGAGATATTCATAGCCGGGTATCATTTCATGATCCTTATGCTCATTTTCTACAAACATTTGAGGAAGGATCAAAGGTATTTTTGAGCAGCATGTTGCAAAAATAAAGGAAATTTTTCAAAGCTGCACAGGATAAAGACAACCTACCACCCATGGAAGGCCTGAAGGAAGGAAGCGTACATCATCTGTTCATTGATCCTGTGGCAGAATATATGGAGGCCCTGATTAGCTCAAATCCTCCAGCATTGATCCTTCACCAGGGCCAGATTCATCAGGAGAGGCCTCCACTGAGGGTGACCACAGTTTTGAAGAACCACATGCAGAGCACCCCGTGGTTATCTCTGACAAGTAGTCAATGCTCATATCCTTTTTTGTTACTGCTTGACTGGCTGCACTGGAATTATTGTATCACCTAGAGCATCAAAGATTTCTAGGTTAGAGTAGAGTAGGTAGGAAGTCTAAAATAAAGTGCAGTCTATGAGTATGTAGTTAGTTGTTTTAATTTCTGCAAAGTCTGGCAAGCCAAACAGTCTAATCCTGGCTTGGTTATTTTCCAATTTCTGTTTTAGAATGTAGAGGAGAAATTTTCTAGATAGCCTAATCCTAGCAGTTGTAGTTTAGGTAGAGAAAATGTGAGACCAACAGTTTAATCTAGTATCATGGAGTAATAAGGATTGAAGTTGAAATGCTGAAGAACAGAGTCTGCGTACATGATGATCAGGAAGGTCTGCGAAGTTCTCGACATGTTCAGGGATGAACGTGCCATCCCCAGGTGGAGCCAATGTTGACCCTGTCAGCATTCTATTAAATTTTGACAAGCCAGTCTCATTTAAAATTCCTCAAATCCCATTTGTTTGGCCTGCAAAACCCATCTTCTACCTATCGTTCCCCTCCTTTGAAACCAAAATGCACCAAAAGGCCGAGAAAACCCCGCGTTTAAATATATTCAATGCTTAGCCCCTTCGGCCCTATCCCCCTCCGTCCCGTTCCCCATGAAACTTGGGCACCAGACCGAGTGCTAAAACCGGAGGTGCTTATCACGTATGTATATCGGGCGTGCCCTCGGCCGTTGATCTATACAGATCGAACGACATTCGCGATTTCCCATTCATTGCCCAAAACCACATCTCAACCATCCAATCAAACTGTGAAATCTACGGTTCGCAGCTCGCTGGTCCTGGTGGTCCCCGCGCCCAAAACACTGTTCAAAACACGATGGTTTATATCGCACCACCTTTAGGTGGTAGGCAGTAATTCTCCTTGGGCCAGCGATTCCATACAGCGCTCACCACGTGTCCCTGCGTACAGCCCCGAAACCGCTCTCCATCGCGCATTATTGTTCGTTCAAAGTCATGCAGCAATATTCATCACAGCCGTCCGATCAGAGGGCCTTCATCCGATGATTGTCACGTTCCCAAGCTTCACGAGATTTAGTCCAAGCCCATCGCATCCCTAGCCCACTATCCATTGCCTCCGTCACTCTTTCAACCATCGATCTCCTCCTGAGATCGGATGGCTGAGATTTCGTCACCACCCTGCATGTCTCCGCCACTTCATCACGTTGCTCTGTTACATAGTCGCTTCCATTGCATTTCCATCCCCCATGCATTTGTTTTCTTCACATCTTTGTGTGTTTTGCAAGTTAACAGTGACAGGGAATTATCATCATTTGCAACATCCATTACAAAAGCCAAGAACGCGTCAAAAGGATCAATTTTTCAGAGACAGAATTTATGAAGAAAGTCCTGGGTAGCTACTGTGACATGACATCCATTAAAGAAACAGGGTTACACTTTGGCAAGCTTCCCAGTGTCATTCAAGGTGCCTATTTCACAGATGAGAACATTAATGGAGCAATAGGGGAAGATCAGTGGAGGATTGAGGAATTCAGCGTTCGGCGTTGAAGAATTTAAAGCTTAATTCAAGGTTGGGAAGGTAGAAGGTACGATGCACAAAAGACAGTACCCTCCAGGTTTTATTTCAGCAGGATTTACCTTCAAAAAAGGACAGAATGTTGATATGGTCATCCCTATACCGTGTCCGTGAAGAGATTTTCACCCAAAACATTTATTTCAGTTAGCAGGCCACAGAGTACATATAGCACAACACTGTCAATTAGTATGGGCGGGCACTTCTCCACAATTTTTTTTTAATGATACAATTAAATGTTCATCCCCTACCTCTTTTGCTATTTTTTAGTTTCTCCTATAAAAAACATGAAGAAACATATTGTAGGGGTTCCAGATTTTTATCAGAAAATTATGCAGTGAAAGGCTTTTTGCATACATTTTTTAAAATTCTTATATGAAGGCTTAGAGCCCATAGGGTCTCAGTGAGGAGGAGTTCTATCTGTCAAAGAGGATTCTGGTCTTTGGTATTTCACAGTCTGTAACTTTCTTTATTTGTGTTATATTAATAAAACACCTCATTTCATCCATCTTTCTTGTATCATGTTTTGGAATGCGAGTGGCTCACTGATCTTTAGTATGGATTCATCCTAGTTGATGCCCATGCCTTGATCAGTCAAGCACTTTAAATATGGCTCATGCATGATATTCTGTTCCATTATTCAGCTAACCATACTTCTACTATATTAGTTGCTTTGGAAGGGTGCTTTTAAAATGCTATTATCATGTATGGATTCTTAGATTGGTAAGCCCATGCATGGTGGTATTGTATATCTGGGTATCAGCTCAATGTTAACTAGTATCTTCTCAATATTTCTTTCACTACATACACTTTCTGATAATTTATGTCTGTGAAGTATTTCTGAATTGGCCCGCTTTGCAGTGAACTGTCTCTGAATTGTCTGTTGCTTTTGTATCAAAGTTCTGCATCTTGCTTCTGCAGTATCTCTTTTCCTGTGTCAATTTCTGAGAGTTTGGTCCCATTCCATTTTATTCCCCTGTTTATAGGAGATAGCATGTGAGTTTAAACTGACAACTTCACACGTTATATTATATGCTCCTTGCTATGCTATGATGTCCTAGGCACTGGTCTATCACAACTCTAGGCTGTCTCTAGGAGCTAAAACAGGTGACAAAGTGTTAAAGTGGGACTCAAGGAGAGAAGACAAGGGAAATCATGGGAAATTTGATAACTTATGGCTTGGCCCTTATCTCATTCATTCTACTGCTGGTAACAATGCTTATTTCTTGCAGGAATTGAATGGAGCTGAACTGTTTGGGGGTCTTGTCCATGGCAGGATGCTCAAGCATTATTTTTCTTGATCCCATCATGTTTGAAAGCCTTTTTATATTTTTCTCATTATAAATATTTCATCCATCATTGAATTCAAAGTTATAAAAATCAAAAATACAAAAACAATAGAAAGAGAAAAGAGGGCAGATTGTAAAAACAAGAAAGGTACAACCCCATACCAAAAAGAGAAACAAAGTCTGAAAGTGTGCAAGCTCAAATTCCACTCCTAAGAAACACACTCCTAGTTATTCATACAACCTAATCACGACTAATTATTTTTAAATTTACTGCTGATAGGTTACTGAATTAGATTTTCCAAACAGCTTAATCTTGGCTTATCGGTTAGGAATATTAGGATAGAAAATAAAGGTTCAAACAAGCTCAAAATATTAACCTAATATTCCAAAAGAAGAATGACTCTAATCTATTTAAAATCATGAGTCAAAGATAGAAGTAGACTGGTTCTAATATGCCCAAAATTGAACCAGCTAAAAAAGAAAAAACGGCTCAAACAAACTAAAAAACAGAGCTAAAGAAATATGAAGGAAGTGCTTAAAACTTTCAGATCTTAAGCCTTCACCATTTTGATTTGATTTTCTGCAAAATAATAATCTATGTGCAGCTTGTTTTTATTCCATAGATTAGCAACAAGTTATATTGTTCAATCCTAACTTGTATGCTTTTAAATTTCTTGTTTTATAAGTTAGAGAATAAAAATATGTTAGACAGTTTAATCCTAACAGATAGTAGTTAGGTAGAGAAGCTTATGAACTCAACAATTTAATTTGATTTCATGGAGAAATAAGAAGTAGACTTAGATTATTTTTTTTCTTTCAAAAGAATAAAATGTTTTTGAAAGAGTTTGCCAATCCAAATGCACTCTCAAAGAAGGAAAAATGTTAGATCAGTAGGATTGGTTAGGTAGAAAGCTTGTTTGATAGAGTTCCATTGTTTTTCATGGCTGCTAACATTATCAGAACAGAAGAAGATCATCCAAGTAAATAAATTTGAAGCCCAATGGATGAGGCATTGATCATCCCCCTAGAGAATACAAGTCTAAAGTTCTTAACACCTTCAAGAAGGTGCCATCCCCATCTGGAGCCACTGTTAGCCACCTATAAAATTTGTCATATCAAATGGTGGCTAAATCATTTTTTAAGCCTGCAAGAAACAATTTTATTGCCAAAATTGTTAGTTCTTGAAGTCTTGTGAAGATGACTTATCTTTGAGTTAATCTTCATTTCTGTTTCCCTCTCAATTCTGAAAATCTGTTGTTATCCTAAAGAAAAGACTACTTTAAAAACTCCATTTTTCCTCATTTTACCCCTCCTTTCACTCATTATTAACCTTCATTTTATCCCTTTTTTTCCCCATGAAATTCTTCTTTTTTCCCTCATTTCCATTTTTCCCTTCAAAAAATCCCCTTTAATAAGGTTTAAAAGTCCTTTTTAAACCTTACCGAAACCCTCAGAATCCTTTGAAAATCCTTGAAAATCCATAAAAAACCCACTTTTTACATTATGGGCCTAAGCCCCTTTGGGCTAAGCCATAAATCACTTCCCCACCATGCGACTTGGTGCTGGAACCCGCAATTATCGCAATTGAAACTTTCAACGAGCGCATTTCTTTTGTTATTTAAAATCCCTCGATGCGATTGGCCCCTTTGTTATAAACCCCCGATCCCTTACTTTCTTTGAAAAACGTTGGGCCTGCAATTTGGCATTAAAACATTGTATAAAACCCTCCTCTATGTGAATTTCCCTTTGTATTTCATAAAATACCCCATTTTTTCATAGTCTAAAGAGCCCTAATGGCTCATTAGTTGGGCGAACCTCCACCATTGATCTTAAACCAAAAAATTTCCTTTGGAATCTCGCATCAGAGATTTCGTTGGCCACGTTTTAATATTTTATTGCCCACTCCCGATTGGCAACCTCCCAATAGATTCTCATCAACAATCTTCCTCTCCCCCCCTCCGATCGACAATCTTCCGATTGCATCTGGGCCGTCCATGCATCAAGATCCGACAGTCCAGATCAAAGCCCTCGCCCTTTGTTAAAATTCATGAACCCCGCTGTGTAATGTTTTTTTAGCAAATCTCCACCGTTGATCTCAGCAGATAAACGGCCCATATTAACCCATGCTCCGCTTACCCTTTGCCTTGTATTTTATTTTATTAACCTCGAGATTAAATCTCTGTCGTTGATCTGTTTCATCCAACAATCCATAATAAACCCGATAGGCCCAAATCCTTTGGGTCCTACCTTTCCTCGAATTAAATATCAGTCGTTCATTCCTATGATCTGATGTTCCAGATCAATACTGCCTTGGCTCTGCCCCACCTTCTTCCTCCCACACAACTTATGTTATCGTGCTCTTACCTCTACTGTTGGATCTACCCGCCTGAGATCTAACGGCCAAGACTCCATATCACATGATTTTAAAGCCCAAAAGTTAATTATCCAAAGTTACATGATATGGGTGGTTTCAAAAGGCCACGTGTCGGTCAGTAACACATATCGCATTCGAAAAGTTAAAACCACCTATTCCCCTTCTCATCACACGAAATCAACTGTTTCGTTCGCTGAAACCACTTTTCCTATTTCCACTACATTTCCTCATATTTGATCTCCGTCGTTGATCTCTGCAGATCAACGACTCACATTCAATCTCGCATTGGTTTATCACCCTCCACCCATCCTCCAAATTCCTTCATCGATCAACCTCCACTGTTGATCTCTATGGACCGATCTCATCCGACGGTCTAGGTTATTTTCGAAACCCCGAATTTCCTTTCAACACATTTTTCCTCCACCAAAGGTCTTCTCCTATTTTTCTTCGCATTTTTTCCTGTGTTATTATAATGTTTCCCCTCTACATTATATTTTCCAAATCCATTTCAACCGTTGATCTCTACAGATCAATGGCCCTAACTTAATCTCTCCACTGTTTTCTCAAACCGCCTCCCATCTGACTCCCGCAAATAAATCCTCGCCATTGGATTCTCTCATCCAACTGTTGCAATCTAACCCCAGCCTCCAAAAGCAATTAAACCCAAATATGCAAGATTTCCTCAACTTTTTCTTGTTTGTACAGGTTTAAATGGTTGTTTCGATTATGTTAAAAGAAAGTTGAAGGCTGGGGATGATGATCCCATAGGCCTTTATTCATCAAAGAAAATCACTCCACAGGGTTCAACACCATGTTTCATCCGTGCCTCATGAGCACTGACACCATTATAAAACCCTCTGTGCACCTGCACATCAAGAAGACACAACAAAGTTAATTCAAACAGAGAGTATCAGTGCTAAAAGATCCAGTCTCAGCAGAGATGGAGAATTGAAGACTTTACACATTTTTGAGGGATTATGGCCTAAATCGACAATAAAATGTTTAATCCACTCAATTAAACGTAGTTTGAAGAACATAAGACAAAATTTAGGCCTAATTAAGCCTAACACATAGAATCAAATCAAATCAATAGTGTTTAAAGAAAAAAAATAACATCTAACAGTCTGAGAAAGCCTCCACTGCCACATCAGAGGCTAATTGAATCCTTTCAGCTACCAAAAGCCACCTTTGACCTAAAATCATTCAAAGGAGACTGAGTTAGTACCAGAACAAAAGATATTAGCATAAAGATAGCTCAACAGTTATTTTGAATCAAAGAAACTAATTTAAACTGTCAGAGAAGTTATTACAAGGATAATAAATAGCCTTAAAGTCAAATATTTTAATCCAGTAAGCCTCGAAGCCAAACAAAGTTATGAAACAGAGATGTAGATCAAATGAATTCCTACCTTATGCCTTGCATGGTTTTCAAGGCAGAGAATTGCATTAACTGTAGAATTAATGATACTTTAACCCTAAAAATATTTCCACCTTCTCATTCTCCTATAAAATCTTATTGAGGAGCACATTGTAAAGGGTTGGTTGCAGAACTTTGATGTAATACTTGTGCTCTAAACTTTCTACATGTAAATAGTGTTTAGAGGCTATTGAAGCTCTGCTTGTGATCAAATAAGTTAGGTTGAGAAGAGAAGATGATTGCTGAACTAAAACATTGGACTTGAAGAAATTAACTAGATTGACATCAATATACAAGCTGATTCTTGGGTTCCTGGTCTATATCACTGGTGAAGTGCTTCTTTCTGTGTTATTATTTTCTTTCATGTATGCCATTTTTTCCATTTATTCTCTAATAAAGAAAAACAAGCATAGAGTTAGGATTTACTGTTTACAGTACCCTTCTCTGACTAATAAGCTTTATCTCAATGTTTTCCTCCAAATTGTGTATTTAAGAATGACTTAAGTTAAGTGTAAACATTATCAAAGAATGTTGGGTTGCCCCTCTATTGATGTGCAAAGCTTGAAAGGATGTTCTTGAATGATATTTTCATTATATGCTTAGTAAAGTTTGACTAGAAAAGTTTATGGTTTGCCCTATCGTTTAGTTTCTTTCTCCAAAGGTAATTTTGAAAGTTTCCCTAAGAGTATGCTGAAAATAGTTTAGACTTAAAAGTATCTTATCTGATCTTAGGCTGCACTTTATTTTTCTTATCTGTTTTCATCCCCTCTTAAATTAATTATGTGGATTAATGGATTTATTTTCTAATGAGTCAACTTTAATACGAACTTGTCCAAAGAAGTCTATGGTTAGCCCTGTCCTTTGGTTGGTTTCAAACAGTTACTTAAAAGGCTTTTCTTGTTTGGAAAGACTGATAAATACTAGTTGAAATTATTGTCTTTTTCCACCCCTTCAACATTTTTATTGTTCCATTCCATATTTTAATCTCAGAGATCTTATGATATAGATGAATTTCCCCTTGGACCACTCTTGAAATTGTTGCACAATTAAACCCTTTTATGACTCCATATCCCAATGGACTAAAAACCACCGTTATATCTATCCTATCAGCCAAAGCTTGTTCTGATTGGTTGCAACTTCACACCTTTGAAACTCTTTCATTTTATGACTTTCTACTCAACTGAAAATCATGCTCAACCATCCAAAACAAAAAAAAAACCCTTGCTCTTAATAACTAGCCTAATATCACACATAAAAGCCTTAAAGATAAATCAATCTTTGCACTATTAGAGAGATCCCTCTCTGGATTCAGGAGGGCTAGATCCTAGAATCCCAAAGTGGTTCAAGTGTTCTCCCTACAGCTTCAGTCTCACCAATCTGCTGAAATTACAGGGAGCTAACAGAATATATTTCCAATGATCTATCATGAGCTCAATTTGGAGTTGAGAAAGGCCTCCAAAAATTTTCTGCACCAGCACTCTGCATTTTTGCACCATCATTCAGCACCTTTTGACTAGTCTTGGTAGAATCAACTGTTGATAGGTTAAATCAACTCCAATCAGAAAAAAGGTATATTTTGAAATTAGACAGGATACGTTTTCCAACGAGCTATCATGGGCCCAATTTTGACACAGGGAAGGCCTCAAAATACCCTCTGCAAAAAGGCACTCTGCCCTAAAAAACTAGCACTACGCACTCAGAAACAGGCACTGCGCCCTTAGCCCTTGGCGTTGTGCCCTTGGACAGGAAAGGTTTCCAAGTCCTAAAACCACTCCAATCACTCCAAATTGCTTCTAAGTCTTTTCCAAAGGTCCTCCAAACACTTATTGGAGTAAGTACATCACATGAACCCTATCTGATGCCATTTGATCACTTCTAAATCAATATAAATGAAACCCTAAGAAAAACCCTAAGCTTTGGCTAGAGATCACTATTTCATGCTTACTTCATCCTACTTGAAGAAAAATCAATCATACTAGGGAAAGTTACATTGCTTGAGGGATGCCATTCATCTTGCTTGTCACAACATCCTTTACCTTCATTCTCTCTCATTCCATTCATTTGCCAAAACTGCCATTTCATACCCTTCCTTCATCTCATTTTACACTAGCCCTAGGGTTTCCAAAATAGGGTTTACAATGTTTGAGGGTCAGGACAACAGTATGGAGGCACAAATTCCAAAGAGGTGTGATCATAAGGGAAAACAAAATATGGCAGAATAAGATGTACATAAGGCAACCATTCATGATGAGGATGACCTCCATGAGACAAAGATTGATTTTGACCTTGTTAATTTAGATGATGAGCATGATGATGAGGACTTCAAAATGATTGTCAAGCATAAGGATGCCCAAATCAATGAGTTTCAGACCAACTTAGAGAGATATAAATTTATCATTTCATACTATGAGCAGGAAAGTGAACAACTCAAGACCAAGCAGATCATCATGGAGATTCAACTTCTCAAGGAAAAAAGAGAATAAAAAAAGGCAAAGGCATTACTTGATGAGGCCTATTAAAGTTATGGTGAAACCAATGAGGTATAAGAAAAAGAGCTCTGGAACTAGAGAGGAAAAAGGAGGTTGAGCTTGCTAATGAGCTTACATTGAATGAATAATTTTCCTCAAGAATTGAAGCCCTAACCAAGAAAAAGGAGAAGGAAAAGCTTAAAATCCCTTCTGATGTATCTCTCCAAGCCTCCTAAACATGATCAGCAAGACAAAATCTATTTTTGGCATCTTTTTTCATTTTTGAGTCTTTGATTGTTTGGCCAGTGGAAAAAAGGGCCAAACGCGCAGTGCCATTGGCGTTGCGCTCTTTGTTGGGGAACTCAAATGGTGAAAAATTTACATTTTCATGTTCCTCATGGTAAGGGAATCACCCACATAATATTTCAGCTCAATTGGAGTAAAACTGTTCCTCCAAAAGTGCCAAAAACCACCTAAAAATCAGCGTTCTTCCCTCTTTTTAGCAATGGCGCTGCACCCTAAGTAGTCTTGGGAGAATGGGTTTCTAGCTAGGAAAATGGGCACCAAATTGTAAACTAAATGTAGATTTGGAAACTAGATAGGACAGGCATTCCAATAAGCTATCCTGGAGCTCTTTTGGACACTTGGAAGGCCTCTCAATCTCAGCTGCAAAAGAGGCAAGTTTTCCAGATTTGGCGTTGCACCCTTGCTTGAAAGTTAACAAAAGACACAAGAGGTTATTAAAAAGATATTTTTTAAGGCTTGAAGTAAAAATGTATACAAATTTAGCTTAGAATTTATGTTATAAGTTATTTTTGTAATGAATGAGGCTTTGATATTTTTCCTTGAGCCTTGCATGGTCTCAAAGGTCAAAATGTCTTAAATATGTAATAAATGACTTCTAAAACCCTAGCTAGGGTTTCCACCTCCTCATTTAAAACTTAAATACGGCATGGGGGATTCATTTTTGGTTGGTTTTTTATTGAGATGAATACATAGACTTGGATTTGTGAAGAAATTGGCTTTGGATTTATGTGATTGTTTTTGGTCTAAGCATCAATGGAGCAAGCACCTTCATAGGATTCATGAACCTGGTTAATGGTGATGTTGCTCTAATCTAGTTATTTTTTCCTTATGTTCTCATATTGTTACATATTTTCTCTTGCATTATAACATAAATTTTAGGCTAATATATGATGTTAGAGGCACCTTAGGTCAATCTGGTTCTATTGCTCAAATGTTTTCCTCTGCTAGGCCTGATTGAAGAATTCGTCATTGCTCTTTAATTCCACTTAGATTTTTTGTCTTCAAAATGATTAAATAGATTCAAGCCAAATAATTTTACAGTATGCCCTGTCCTTTACTGTAGCTTGAATCATTTTTTTCTAGGATTTTCTTTGAATTTTTCTTATTAGGGTTTAGGCTAAAGAAGTTTATGGTATGCCCTTTCCTTTAGTCTATCTTGAAATGGTTAATTTGAAGGTATTTACAGTTGATCCAGATCTTGGGGGGAGGCTCCCAAGATCTAAAAAATTTAAATGGATCTAACAAGATTTGCAAAATTAGAATGCCAAAAAAAAAAGAGAACACAAAGAAAATAAAACCACAAAGAAACTTGTTTTATTAAAACACAGAATAACTGTAGAAGCTACATTGTGGCGGACAATCTGTCCTTTCACAAACTGAGGCTTGTTATTTATAGCCTTTTTTGAGTTACAATACCATGAGTAGATGCCATAGGTGGATACCATGGGTGAAAACCATGGGTCAATACCATAGGTAGATACCACTTGCAATACCATGGGTAGATACCACTTACAATACCATGGGTAAATTCCATGTGTGGATGAATACCATGAGTGGATACATACCATGGGTGGATGAATATCATGGATATATGTCACTTAAAATACCATGGGTGAATAAATACAATGGGTGGATGAATACCATGGGTCAATGACATTTACAATACCATGGGTAAATTTTGTGGGTGGATGGATAACATGAGTAGATGAATACCATGGGTGGATGCCATTTTCCATTTGGATCATTCCTCCCTCCTTAAGAAGCAATGGTCCCCATTGCGTGAAGTTCCCTCCTCAAAATACTTTGTTGAATATAAAGAGCCAATGAAGATAATTTAACCCATAACCGTGATGAACAAAGATCCGAGGATAGATATACCTTGTACTGCTTGTGACCAACTGTGATATTAACAGTGTGCGGCCTAGAAAATGGACTTCGATGAAGTGTGGGTTTGTGGATGAACCAAAACCACGAAAAACAAAGATCCGAGGATAGAGATACCCCATAATGCTTGTGACCAAATGTTTTATTAACAGTGTGCAGCCTAGAAAATGGACTTCGATGAGAAGGATTTTCTGCAGTTAACCCATAACCATGATGATGATTGTTGATGAAGTAGCAGGTGTCTACATAGCTTGGGGTGGGAGGGCACACCTCCAAATAACCCAAGCCAAATTTTTCTATGCTGAAACTAACGAATGTGAGGCAGGTGTCTACTAAAGCGGGGTGGGAGGGCACGTCTCCAAAGGGAACCCACTCTGAATGCTGCTCCATATTGAAAATGAGCATAACTCGATCAATATAACTTAGAATATTTATTATAACCTGTTTTTGGAAATTGAATGATCATTCTTCATCTTCCCATCTGTTTGAAATCAATATTTGGAGACCCTAGACTCTCATATGCACGCTGGAACTATCCCGCCATCACAAAATTTCTGAAAAAATAACTGATTTGAAATCAGCGATAAATCCCTCGTCCGGACTCCAATTCGACCGATTTTTTTTTCAAATCAGGTGATTTTTCAAGGGGAGCATATATTTTTAACCATTTATCTGAAATTTCCTACTAAAAACTGCAATAAATGATATGAGATCCACCGTCCATGAATTATCATCAGAAAAATTGCTGCAACATTGCTGATTTTGAATCAGCGATATCTCCCTCATCCAAACTCTAATTCAGCCAATATTTTTTTTGAATTTGAGTATTTTCTTGCAAGGAATCTAGATCTGGTCTTTTTTTGTAATTTTTTGACCAAAATTTTCAGATCTGGTCTGAAAAACACGTTGCCCAAAAAAAATCATGGAGTTTGCTGAAGATTGTTGCAAAACATTGAAACTAAAATATGTTTTAAACCCTCATTCCCATGGAGGCGTAACCTAAATATGATACCACTGATCCTGATCTTGGGGGGAGGCTCCAGAAAAAAAGAGAGAAAAAAAAGCAAATAAAACCACAAAGAAACTTGTTTTATTAAAATAGAGAATAATTTTAGAAGCTACATTGTGGTGGAAAATCTATCCTTTTACAAACTGAGGCTTGTTATTTATAGCATTTTTTGAGTTACAATACCATGGGTAAATTCCATGTGTGGATGAATACCATGGGTGGATGAAAATCATGGATATATGTGACTTACAATACCATGGGTGAATAAATGCAATGGGTGGATGAATACCATGGGTCAATGACATTTACAATACCATGGGTAAATTCCATGGGTAAATGGATAACATGGGCAGATGAATACCATAGGTGGATGCCATTTTCCATTCGGATCAAAAGTTTGATGAAAGAATTTAGGAGTTCCCTGCTTTGATCATCACTTATGTATTATCTTCCATGTTTTCTTTCTTTGAAGGTAGATAGCTAGAGACATTAGGAGTTCCCTACTCTCTAGGGTTTGCTAGATAGTTGTTTTTAAGTTTACTTGATAGAGCTAGGTCAAATAATTTTATGGTGTGCCATGTCCTTTGATTCTTTATTGATGCATAGTACTCTTATATACTCTTCTTGTTATATTTTATGTTAAAGTATTCTTAACTGCCCTTAAAGCCTACTACATTCACCATTTAATGTTCATTTCATACTAATTTAACCTATTTAGATCCATTTGGCTTTGTTAACTTGCCCTATGAAACAACCTTGACCTATTGTTGTACTTTCCAAGACCTTTTGCAGACTCCATAGCCCAATGGTCTGAATATCTATCACTCTATCTGTTTTTCTTGACTAGCAACCCAACCAAACAAAACAAACAAAAAAACCCTATCATTATAACTAGCCTAGAATCACAACCCTAAAATCAATCAAGTTTACATATTTTATACAAATATAGAGAGAGCCCTCTCTAAGTCCAATAAGGCTAGGTCTTAGGGCTCCAATGTTGGTTTAGTGTTACCCTTGTTCAAATTGATCTTTCCAATCTGATAAATTACAAGGACCTAACATAATGGCGACCACAGTGGGAGACTCATTGAAAATATTAGTGTTACATAAAGAACTCAAAAAACCCAAAAATATCTCTATATTGGAATTTAATTGTTGATGGTGGATAGCAAAAAAATCCCCAAAAAAGTTAACATCATCCACCTGATGACTCCACTGGCTTTCAGTAGGCCCGCTGACTCCACTGGTTTTCCATAGACTCCACTAGGAAAATTATTTTGTCTAAACATAAAAATAATCCAATCAAGAATACTTTGTGGATTAAGTATTTCTTTAGAGAAAACCCTCCTGCAATAGTTGACAATCCTGAAATCATCCTTAGGAAGTCTCCTAGATCTAAAAACTCAATTGTTAGCAAACTTATCCACAAAGAAAGTTCCCTACCTGAAAACCTTAAAAACTTGTAGAAATATCTAGTTGTTAATGGTGGACAAAAAATAGCCTTAAAAGTTGTAAATCATCCACTTGGAAACTCCAAATTCAGATCAGTTGTATACAAAGACTCAACTAGAGGAATAACCTAAAAACATGACCAGTAATACTAGAAAGAGAGGGTTCTCAGGCATAAATTGGATTCAAGAAATTATTGTTTTTATCTATAACTGTGTTCTATCCTACTTTAAGCCTAATCAAGAATACATTGATGAGGTCTACATTGATCACTGGAAAGGTCTCAAGCCTCAAAAAGCTAAGCCTCAAATTGCAGACCATGAAAATACTTATACACTTGTGCCAACCCTAGATACACATATCTAAGACCTAGTGAAACATGAGCCTCATGCTACCTTTCCTACTCTTCATGAAACCTCAAACAGTCATAAATCTCCTTTTGCACTATCTATACCCACAAAGGTATTGAGATTGCAACAATATGAGGAGCTTAGTGGAAAGGAGTCGCCTTCACTAAGTGGGCCCGTAGGGTATTTTTGGCGCAAAGTCTATTTTTAGACTATGTCTATTTTTAGACATATGGATCATGTTCTATGAGTTGCAGGATGCTATTTGTGGATGGTTGGTCAAGTCGGAAAAAATAGATGGACTTCTATTTTTAGACATACTGGACGGAATCTATTTTTAGATTGCCAGTCTAAAAATAGATATGTCGAATATTATTAGCTCTTAATAATATTTGGACTCTAAACATTATCTTATCCTCTTGGAGCACTTCAGTTTGATGCCTAGATGTGGCACATGCAGCTGGTAGAAAGAATTACGCTATTCCTATGGTTTAGTGGAGCTATTGCATGTTTGACTTCAGTTAGAACTCATGTGATAGAGTTTGGTGGAGTTGATGAGACAGTTAATGGAGTTGTGTTCAGTTTAACTTAGTTGAGCTAGTTGTATCTAGTCTAACTGATTGATACAATTAGTGAGAGTGTTGTGAATTAATTATTAATTAATTCACTAATTATGAACTCATAAATCAACTAAAGAATACATCAGTTAACTGCAGTGCATGGACAGTTTCAGTGGAGACCAGTGAAGAGGTAGGTGAAAGAGCAAGTGTGATTATCAGTTGTGACTATACTGGTGCATGAGATTTGCACACACATTGATGGAGAAGCCAATGAGGATTGCACAGTACATACTAGTGGGATTTGAACCTGGATCTCATAATTATCCATATTGGATTACGCAATAGAGGTAGGCTAACAAGTGGAGCAGATTGGAGCATGTGTTTTGTATGATATGAGCTTGTGTAGTGTGTAACAATTGGAGATTGTACTGAGAGCTTGTGAGGAGTTTGTAAAATGATTGTTACATGATATCTATCATTATAATATACATATATTTGGGGGTTTTCAGCTTTAATCTTTCCCATAAATACTGTGTTTATATGTGTGATTGTTTATGGTTTTAATGTGCGCATGCGATTATTTGATTTCCGCAAATTGATGATCAATAGTAGAAGAGGTTATGTATTATGCATGAAGCTCAAATAGTGTGTGATCAGGATAATATCGGTGAATAATTTAACAATTATTCAAATTTCTACATGGTATTGGAGTAGTATTGATCATTGGAGCAATTGCAAAATATTGAAGCGGTTGAGTTTTGTGCTGGTGGAATTCGAATTTGCAGCAGTGTTTTCTTGGTGTCGAAGTTGAGATGTCTTTCAACGGATTGCGATTGGAGTATGCCCTTGAGGGTAGCTCAAATTATATTGCATGGACGGACAGGATGGAGGTGGTGCTGGATGACAATGGGTTGAAGGAGTTCATAGATGCTGAAGTCCCAAAGCCTACTTCTAGCGATGTTGTCGTAATTGAGGCTTGGCAAAAGAAGACAGCAAAGTGTCGAAGGATTCTGTTGGAGGACGTGAAGGATCACATAGTTTCCAGCCCGCATGGTAAGGCTTCTCCATTCTTGATGTGGAAAGCCTTGACAGATTTATTCCAAAGAAAGAGCGACCAGAGGAAGTTGGTGCTCAAGGATAAACTCAGAAACATAAAGATGGAGAAAGGCAACAGTATGCCCAAGTACCTCAAGAAGTTCATCCAATACAGGGATGAGCTGGGAAGTGTGGGGGTGGCTGTAGATGATGAGGAATTGGTGAGATTGGCTCTCCTTGGGCTTCCGAAGAGTTGGCGTTCCTATCAGGACTCTGTCAATGGTCGGGAGAAATTGCCAGGATGGGAGCGACTTTGGTCAGATCTTGTGCAAGAGGAGATAAGGCGGAGTACCAGGGATGGATCTTCATCAAGGAACTCTGATGAAGAGAATTGTGCTTTGGCTGCCAAAGCAAAGAAGGGGAAGGGCAAGAAAGCTTCTCATTTTGGTGCGAAAGGAAAGAAGCAGGACATGTCCAAGGTGAAGTGCTTTCACTGTCACCAACACGGACATTATGCCACAAATTGTCCGCAGAAGAAGAAAAATAAGAAGGCTGTTGGATCTCCAGCTGGAAAGGCCTTAGCCTCGTAGTTTGAGCTGGATTTTTCGCTGATCACATGCTTGGTTTCATGTGTGGTGGGATCAGTGTGGTTTCTGGACAGTGGTGCGTCGTTTCACATGACAGGAGATCGATATTTGTTTACTGATCTGGATGAGAAAGATCTTGGAGTGCACATCGAGATGGGCGATGATGGTAGATACAGTGCGACCGGTATCGGTACCATTTCCTTTGAGAGGGAGTCTGGTAAAATCTTCATATTGAAGGAAGTGATGCATGTTCCATGATTGAAGAAGAACCTTATCTCTGTGGCGATGTTAGAAGACAAGGGATATGATGTTGTCTTTAGCGAGGGAAAGGCTTTCCTACGCAGTAAGGCAACTGGTGAGACTCGGAGGATATGGGTTAGAGTTAAGAACCTTTATCAATTATAGGTAGATGGCTGTGTAGCAATGGTAGGCAAGGCAAAAGGAGTGGTGAGCCAGGATGATGGCGAGTTGTGGCACTAGAGATTGGGCCACCTTCACCATGGAGCTTTGAAGATACTACAACAGATTTCTACTGGGCTTCCTAAAGGCACTCTTGTGTAGTCAGATCAGTGCAAGGGGTGTACCTTGGGAAAATTTGTGAAAGCCACCTTTCACGAGAAGGATAGTCGCGCCACGACGATCCTTGAGAGAATTCACAAAGACGTGTGTGGACCTTTCTCAGTAGCTTCCCGCTGCCAAAGCACGGAGTATTATGTGATCTTTGTTGATGATTTTTCTCGAAAGTGCTGGATCTTCTTCATGTAGAAGAAGAGCGATACATTCGCGAAGTTCTGTGAGTTTAAAGCACTGGTCGAGAAGGAGTCGGGGAAGAAGGTGATTGCTCTAAGGAGTGATAACGGTGGTGAATTCATCTCGGCTGAATTCAAGGAGTTCTGCAGCGCAGAAGGGATTCAGAGCGAGCTCATCGCACCCCATAACCCACAGCAGAACGGGGTGGCTGAGCGGAAGAACGAACGATCGTGGGTGCTGCACGGACGATGTTGCATGATCAGGGCCTACCCCTTCACTTGTGGGCTGAGGCATGAAATGCGCGTGCCTGTCATGAGAACCATTGTCCTCACGGGATACTTGTGAGTACACTAGAAGAGGCGTTTAAGTAAGAATCCACAGTATTTCCCATTTGAGGATTTTTGGTTCACCTGTTTACATTCATGTGACGAAGGATGCTAGGAAGAAGTTGGAGCCGACTGCAGAGGTTGGGATATTTGTGGGGTACACTGATACACCCCACAACTATCGTGTGTATTTTCCAGACAGTCACAAGACTGTTGTGTGACGAGATATCAAATTTCATGAGGAGAAAGCCATGAAGTGTTCGCTTGAGAGGGAGCCACACTTGCATGCAGATGAGGAGCTATTAGTTCCTAAGGATGAGTCTCGGGATGTGGATCAGCCACAAGATGAGGTTCATGGAGTGGAAGAGACCACTCATGTAGCGCCAACCATCAGAGGGCGGAAGCGCACTACAGAAGCTGAGCGACTGGCTCAAGATGCAGAGAAGGTTGTAGGAGCACCTACATCACAGCGCAGACAGAGACAGTCACCTGATCGGTACACTGGATACATGGCTCTTGTGAGAAAGTGTATCATGACAGAGCCATCCTATTTCGAGGAAGCTGTGGAGGACCCCACATGGGTAGATGCCATGGTGGAAGAGTATGATTCGATTGTCAGAAACAGTGCATGGGAGATTGTCCCAAGGCCGGAGGGGAAATCAGTGGTGGGTTCGAGATGGATCTACAAAGTGAAGTAGGCAGCTGATGGGAGTGTGGAGAAGTACAAGGCAAGATTTGTTGCCCGAGGCTTTTCACAGATAGAGGGGATCGATTATGAGGAGACCTTTGCACCTGTCGCAAGGTACTCTTCCATACGGACGATTCTTTCTCTCTCAGCACAGATGGGGTAGCACATTCATCAGATGGATGTGAATACTGTGTTCCTCAACGAATTCATTGAGGAGGAGGTGTACATAGAGCAGACCGAAGGTTTTGATCTTCAGCAGCGAGTCGCATGTCTGTAGGCTCAAGAGAGCATTGTATGGGTTGAAACAAGCACCTCGTGCTTGGTACACACGGATAGACAGTTATTTCACCAGACTTGGATTCTCCAAGAGTGAGGCAGATCCTAACTTATACCAGATTGTGGTGGAGGGTAAGTTGTTGATCATTGTACTTTATGTAGATGATTTGATTTTGACAGGTGATGAGCTGTTGATACTCTCATGCAAGGAGGATCTTGCAAAAGAGTTTGAGATGAAGGACTTGGGCCTCCTTTAATATTTCCTGGGATTGGAAATTTGGCAGCGTAGTGATGGACTATTTGTTTCTCAGGGTAAGTATGCCCAGGAGATACTGGAGAATTTCAACATGCATGGCTGCAAGCCTGTTGATACTCCTCTTACTGGTGGTTGGAGGAAGGAGGATGCTACTTCAGCGGAGGTAGTGGAAGCCACTGTTTATCGACAGTTGGTGGGGTCGCTTATGTATCTGGTCAATACACGACCCGATATATGCTATGCAATTAACCAGCTTTCACAAGCTATGGTTAAGCCTACCAATCTCTTTTGGAAGGCGTGCAAGCATGTATTGCATTATCTCAGAGGCACATCGGGATATGGATTGTGGTACAGACAGTCGGATGAGGTGAAGCTATGTGGCTTCACGGATGCAGATTGGGCAGGGAGTCCAATGGACAGAAATAGCACATCTAGAGGGATTTTTAGTATCGGTTTGACAGAAGTTTCTTGGTACAGCAAGAAGCAGAGATCCGTGGCACTCATTTCAGCAGAGGCCGAGTATATGGCAGCGAGTTTGGCTACATGCGAGGCTATATGGATGAGGAAGATCCTGGTAGGGTTGTTCGGTTCACACTTAGAGCCTACTGTGATTTATTGTGATAATCAGAGTTGCATCAAACTCTTGGTTAATCAAGTGTTTCATGATAGATCTAAACACATTGACATCTGGTATCATCATATCAGAGATTGTGTGTAGCAGAGAATCATGTTACTTTCATACATTCCTACGGAGGATCAGGATGCTGATATCTTGACGAAGGCACTCACCAGGAGAAAATTCGAATACCACAGGGGCAGGATAGGGGTTGAAGATAATCCTTATCTTGTTGAGAGGGAGTTTTGAGATTGCAACAAGATGAGGAGCTTAGTGGAAAGGAGTCGCCTTCACTAAGTGGGCATGCAGGGTATTTTTGGCGCAAAGTCTATTTTTAGACTATGTCTATTTTTAGACATATGGATCATGTTCTATGAGTTGCAGGATGTTATTTGTGGATGGTTGGTCAAGTCAGAAAAAATAGATGGACTTCTATTTTTAGACATACTCGACGGAATCTATTTTTAGATTTCCAGTCTAAAAATAGATATGTCGAATATTATTAGCTCTTAATAATATTTGGACTCTAGACATTATCTTATCCTCTTGGAGCACTTCAGTTTGATGCTTGGATGTGGCACATGTAGCTGATAGAAGGAATTACACTATTCCTAGGGTTTAGTGGAGCTATTGCATGGTTGACTTCAGTTAGAACTCATGTGACAGAGTTTGGTGGAGTTGATGAGACAGTTAATGGAGTTGTGTTCAGTTTAACTTAGTTGAGCTAGTTGTATCTAGTCTAACTGATTGATACAATTAGTGAGAGTGGTATGAATTAATTATTAATTAATTCACTAATTATTAACTCATAAATCAACTAAAGAATACATCAGTTAACTGCAGTGCATGGACAGTTTCAGTGGAGACCAGTGAAGAGGTAGGTGAAAAAGCAAGTGTGACTATTAGTTGTGACTATACTGGTGCATGAGATTTGCACACACATTGATTGAGAAGCCAATGAGGATTGCGCGGTACATACCAGTGGGATTTGAACCTTGATCTGGTAATTATCCATATTGGATTGCGCAGTAGAGGCTGGCTAACAGGTGGAGCAGATTGGAGCATGTGTTTTGTATGATCTGAGCTTGTGTAGTGTGTAACAATTGGAGATTGTACTGAGAGCTTGTGAGGAGTTTGTACAATGATTGTTACATGATATCTATCATTATAATATACAGATATTTGGGGGTTTTCAGCTTTAAGATTTCCCATCAATACTGTGTTTATATGTGTGATTGTTTATGGTTTTAATGTGTGCATGCGATTGTTTAATTTCCACAAATTGATGATCAATAGTAGAAGAGGTTAAGTATTATGCATGAAGCTCAAATAGTGTGTGATCAGGATAATCTCGGTGAATAATTTAACAATTATTCAAATTTCTACAAAAGGTCCTAGAAATATACAAGCCTCTGTTTTTACCTTCTATCCTCCCGGCCCTCCCTGCAAATCTTTCAAATAATATGCCCAGATTTGATGGAGAAAACAAAAAGATCACTGTTGAAAAGCACATTCAAAATCTTGAGGATCTCCTTGATCTGTTTAAGGAAGAAGAAGATGAGGTGCATATCAGAATGTTTGCTCTATCATTTCAAGGAAAATTTAAAAGTTGATTCAAATATCTTCCAGCTTCAAGCAATAGAAATTTTCATCAATTCACTCAAGTCTTCCTACATAGGTCGGTGGTCATAGGAAATTTTTTTCTCATCATAGAGGAATACAACCATTTAAAAAGACAGCTAGGGGAGACACTGCAACACTTCTCAGTCAGGTTCAATAAGGTATATCATTCCATACCTACTAAGATAAAGCCACCCCTAGGGTGGGCTCTCTTGCACTACCCAGATGTATTTGACCCATAGACGGCATTCAAGATAAGAGAAAAGGACCCTCTAACACTCGAGGTGTAATATTCCAAATCTGGAACAGCTAGCAAGGCATGACAGGAAAACACATTTTCTAGTAATGTCTACTACATGAATTGAAACTACGACCTGGATCCCTTAGATCAATGTATATAAGTCCTAAATCCAAGAGATTGATCCAAATAAATCATTCTAAGGTGGTTAAACAGATCTCCCACACTTATATGTCCTCAGAAAGTGCCCAATGAGGGACTGCAATAGATGTAAGCACTAGATGTAAGGACTGCAATAGATGTAATTGTAGAGTGTCTTTTGATCCTGGGCTGTAATAAGTTTTCCCTCAAGTGGAAATATGAGAACTAGATCTCCAAAGATCTCTCCTCCAATGCTGTAAATCATGCTAGCCCAAATATCCCCATATATGATGAGTTGGAAGTCATCATCATATGACATCATCTCCATCATATGGCTCACCTCATAAAGTGACAAATTTTTTGCTAAGGTAACCATATCATATCCCATGTTCCCCTTACAACATGTAGTGCAAAAAGTGTCAGGAATTTCTCCCTCAAAGGACACATTCACCCAATGTGTCTCTCTCCCAAGCATGCTCCTCATAAAGACAGAAAAAATAGAGCCATAGGGAGCAAAAATGAGAATCATACTTGCTCCCATATGAAACAAATGAGAAGGACTATGGTCCCTCAAGTGCAACCAGCGTAGCTTGACCCTCAACTACCATAGAGACTGATAAAATAAGTGGCTTCTCAACCACTTTCATGTTGTCCCAATCTCCTCATAAGTATGGAGGAAGTGAATGATGTAAGGTGTACAATGAACATGTCCTCCATAATGTATCTCTTCCCCAAGTCCTCTTAGGGAATGGCCATCAATCATGCTTATGGTCTCATCTAAACCATGTGGTCTAGAAAAAAGAATGCTCCTCCTTGGAGCATCATCCTGCACATGTATGGTTAAGGGACATATACATACATCATATAAATTCTCATGTAAACAAAAACGAATACCCACCATATTTTCTGCTCATACAAATGGAGTGGCTCATAAATGAGTCCCCTCTCATCCTCAAAGAGAATAGAGGTGGTTGTGCTAACTCCTCCATCTCTATGCAATCCATGCATCTCCTCATATGCTGATATATATCCTCCTCAAAGCCCATCCAAAAATACCCTTCCCTGATGGTGTGGTATGCAGCTCTCATAGAATGTGTGTGGCTGAAAAGGAAATCCATATGTGCTACTTGTAGCAACTTCTCCTTGAGCTTGGAAGCTCTAGGAAAGAAGATCCTACGATGATAGTAGATGACCTCATCTCTGATTGAGTATCCCTCCTCATGCAACTGGCCATCCATCAACATGCATGTAAAAATATCCTTGGAATACTCCACCAACAGCTGGGAGCTCCAATATGGATCTATCCTCCATAGTGACAGTGCTGATGATCTCTCATGAAGAAAATCCGTCATATGACTGCCCTCGCCTTTGACATATCCTATTTCAAATATGCAAGTTGGAAGGCTGCTATCCTTCCCCTGCTACTTCTGCCACAACGTATAATTTGAAATGGAAGTGGGTAAAGATGATATTGAGGGAATTCCCCCTCTCTTCTTGAGTCTACCCATGACTCCCAGTGATGTATGAAGCTCTCCCAAGGTTCCAACTCCTCTGAAATCACTGAGTGGTACCTCAAATGATGAAACAACCATCCTCCTCTGCTGATCCAGTGGTCTCCTTGACAAAATGTCTCCATGCAATGAGACATCATCATCAAGAGGTGACTACATATATGAATGAACAACTCTGTCCATTCTTCCACTGCACAATCCAATCACCTTCTTAGGTGCATCAACCTCTAGAAATGAATAGGGATGTGTGCTCCTCATCTCATGATGCTAGGTCTTCACCCTACCTTCTCCTTGTGTCTCCATGGTTCCACGCCTCCTCAACAATGGCACATGTAAAACATGAGTTGTGCCTTGATCTCCACACATGAGATCCTGGGGACTTCCTTGCAAAGATGCAAGCATCCCTCTATTTGGAGAAAGGGCTCCTCCTTCCTCTGCATGAGGTGCTAGATCAAATCCATATATAACAGTGTTTTTTCCCTCAATCTCTACAACATGAATGGGAAAATATCCAATGATTGGATCCCCTTTTGAAAAAGAGATCTCCATGCTCCTTTTCTCAAAGGTGTGAGATGAAGACCTTTCTTTCGGCAAAGTATGGTGCAAGTTCTCATGCAATGGTTTTACTTGAGTTTTCTATTTTTTCTCCACCATATGTGTTTCATTAATCCTTATATCAAATATTTTCACTAATGCCTTAGTGAAACTAGCATAAGATGCAATGTTTACATTTCTCAAAGAAAAGGATTCAAAGATCCACCAAGCATAAGCCTTACCTCTCAAATGCAGCACTGCAACTTTGATGACTTCATCTGCAGGAATGTGGTGCTACTTCAATAAGGACTCTAACTCTCCCACCCAATATTTGGATGAACATACAGGTGAAACTTCAAAGGTAGATAGATGAAATCTATCCTCCTGCTATTTTCCTCTCACCTTCATCTTGCAAAACTAGGAAAAATAGAGATGATCTCTAAATTTCAAAGTTTGAGACTCATACTCCTTCAATAAATCACTAAGGGTTTACCTCCTAGCAACCTCTTCTTCTCTTTCCATCTCTCTTCTGGCAATATTGGGCATGTGACTGCGCTGAGTATTAGGATGTGTAGTTGCATGCTCACACTTCTCAAATCTAGAGTTTTCTTTAGAATCAAACCCTCCAGGAGATTCTTCATGCATTTTCCTCCTGATCTCCTTGAAATCTTCATGAATCATATGTATATATTTAGGAAGAATATTTATAAGATTATCCCCTTTTTCTTTTCCAAAATATGGAGTCTTTCTCCTGCTTATTTCTTTGTCTCCTTGATGAGAATGGGAAGTGCAGGGTTCTTCCTCTTCTTTCTGCTAATCCTCCTTGGGGAGGTTCTTCATGGATATAAAATATGATGAGACAAAACCCATACTATTCAATATTATGATCTTATTGGGCTTAGAATCACAGGCTGAGCCAGGAAAGAAGCTCCGATACCACTATAATATTCCAAATCTGGAACAGCTAGCAAGGCATGACTAGAGAACGCATTTTCCAGTAATGGCTGCTACAGGAATTGAAACCAGGACCTGGATCCCTTAGATAAATGTATCTAAGTCCTAAATCCAATATATGGCTCCAAATAAATCCTTCTAAGGTTTTTAAATGGATCTCCCACACTTAGATGTCCTCAGAAAGTGCCTGATGAGGGACTGCAACAGATGTAAGCACATATGATGGAATGACATCGTTATTCTTATAGTTGTGAGCACATGAAGGTATATATAGCAAAAAAATATATGATATATCAATAAATTTATACAATGTGTGGAGGAATCAATCACTCCAGCTAGGCAATGGAAGCCTTAATGAAACATATACAAGACAAATAAGCAATACTGTTATGCAGAATTTCTTATGGCTAAAATAACGCAGTTCATTGGAGACAATGCAACAAAATACATGATAATAGAATGATATGACAATATCATCTCAAAGAAATAAGGGGGAGAAATCTCTCAACCCCTGAAAACACTAATACAGCAATAATACACAATCCTTGGAAGGATTGGCTGCAATACATGTAAAAATGGAAAATCTGCAGAAATGTCAGAGTTGTTGGGCAGAAGCTACAACTCAGGAATTAGAAGTGGATGAATATAGCTGAATATTCTACATATGGTGCATAGATCTCATCCAATGGATCTCTCAAGAGAAAGGCTGATCCAATTCTTGAAGATCTCTCCCTCCAATCTAGTGGTACAATCCCCCACTACAGGTGCACTCTAAAATAACACAGTCAAGACACTGGACTGTGCTGTAGGAGATAGAGAATACTTGGCCCGGTGCCAAAGATGTGCAATCAGCTCAGAAACCTCCTTTACTGACCTCCCAGAGAAACATGAACTCCATCCTCTGAAAGATAAGCCAAGGAAAGGTGTTGTGGAAACCTCCACTGCAACACCTAGCAACACTATGTTATACTTTAGTAGAAATAACGCAGTGACTGATGGAAGTGGCTTTGGACTTAAGCCAAGATGTGGAGAAATGAAGTGTAATCCTTCAAGATTCCTCTCAGGAAGGAGAGGAAATCCTAAACAATAATCCCTCGTGCTAAGAAGCACTACAACTCAGCTGAACAGTCGGGACTACAAATATGTCTAAGCAGAAAAATGATCAAATGCTCCAAGATGTCTCACTATGGCTGCCTCTTCCTCCTTTTATGCA
Organism: Pinus albicaulis; assembly: GCA_034641835.2. NCBI lineage: Eukaryota > Viridiplantae > Streptophyta > Pinopsida > Pinales > Pinaceae > Pinus > Pinus albicaulis. The sequence continues at coordinate 270,288,420 of CM076582.1, forward strand.
AGTGAATTTATCTTTTCCCTGGACCCCACACATTAGGGTTTCTTCCACAAATAATATTCCTCCCTCTCAAACTGCGTTGTCTTCTCATGCAAGCTACACCTCTTATGAAACACTGTTGACTTGGCCAAACTTGACCTTGTCCTCATCCAATTGCCCCTTTTCACACTGGAAGGTGCAAAATTAAGCTTCTCCATTTATCCTTTTCACACTATGAAGGATCTTATTCCTACTCATGGGCCTTTTACCCATTTTATTCACCTCCTAGATGAAATAAGCAAAAATTAATATTCCAAATTGTTGCATGAAAATTTTGGAATATTACAAGAGGAAATCCAAAGGATGGCAGTTGATGTAGAAGCCAACATGCTGAACAGGGAGGAAAAGCTAAGAGAAATAAAGGACAAAGTAGATCAAGAAAAATTGATATCTTCATAGATAAAGCTAGAGATGTTGATAGAAAAAATAAGCAAAATGATGCATATGATTGGCAGAAAGGAGGAAGAGTACAAGGTTGAGGCTGCAGCTGATTATTCAAAATAGGAGGTACCATTTTCTTGGCAAGAACAAACTCGGTCATTACAGTGCAAAAATAACAATCAAAATATGCATGTTGAGCAAGATTGTAAGGAAAAAGATGTAGATATTTGTCAAATAAGTACTAGATGCCTTTCTCAAATCTAGAAGTTCTCCCCTTGAGTCATCTTGGTGTGGCTGCTGGGATTATAGAACCAGAAATGTAGGATGAGCCAACACCTTTTGAGTCTCTACCCTTGTGCTTCGACTCATTTCAGGTTGCTAAAGAAGAATCTATTGGCCATAAACACTCTCCTTTTAATCCTAACTATCGTAGATCAAAAAATAAACTTATAGGTCAACATATGGTGGAGCAACCTGCTGATCGAGTGTGCATATTGGATGACATTCCTTCTATGAATAATCTACCCAGGTATGATCAATATGATGATGATTATGTTCTCCAGACTCAAGCTAACACTACAGAAAAATCAGTAACTAGTTTTTGGGACAAAGATAGTCATTTTCAGCAACTCAAATATAGTAATCAGCCTAATAAAGTCTTGTTCAGTCATACAACCTAACCATGATTGAACATGTTTTAAATTTCTACTGATAGGTTAATGAAGGAATATTTTCCAAACCATTTAAACTTGGCTTGTTTGTAGTTTAGATTGGGAAAATATATTTGGTTTTAAATGCTCAAATGTAAACCAAAAGAGAAAGGGACAGATGCATAAAAAATTCCAAATTACAACCCTCATGTTTTCAATTTTACCTTTCTGCAAAATAAATATATGACTATCTTGTCCAAAATGCCACAGCTCATGACAAATCAAACAACTCAAACCTTGATTTGGTCATGTTTTTAATTTCATGTTAGTAGATTAGAGAATGAAGATCTGTCAAACTGCTTAACCTTGACAGATAAATATATTAGGTAGAGAATAAAATATTTCATCACTCTAATATGAGCTCTTGGAAGTTATAAGGGTAGACATAGATAGTTTTTATGCTTTCAAAAGAAAATGAAGTCAAGGTTTTGCGAGTCCAAGTGCACCTAGATGAAGAAAAAATGTTAGGAACAGTATGATGGGTAGGTAGAGTTGATATTGAAGCAATCATGTTTTTTTCAGATTTTGAGACCATAGCTTCAAAGAATAGGAGTAAATCAGTAAGTGAAGAAACACAGATTTTCCAAGTACAAGTGTGGTACTGATATTCAAAACTCAAAGATCTGAACTATGAGGTTCTAGACACCTTCTGAAAGGAGTTGCCCTCCTCAAGTGGAGCCACTGTTATTCATCAATATTTTTCACTATCTTTAGATGACTATAGGATGGTTATGGATTTTTGAAAATAACATTCCTTCAATATTGTGAATTTCATAAATCTCACTACCTTCATTATCCTTATAAAACTTTTTTCACTATTCCTCAGTTTACCATCTCAAGGTCACCCTATTGCTCCTAAAAAACTCATTATGGGCTACTACTTCTCATTTTCATCCTCCATCCCTGCCTATAACCTCATTGCCATGTTTTCCCTTGTCAAATAGACTCCATCATCCATCTAGGGTTTCTTAGTGATGACTCATTTCAATGTCCTTTTGGGCATAATAAGATATAACAATACTCTGTTTTCACCTAAATATCTCCAAGTTAAATCTCAGTCAAAATCAGGTCAAGGTCCCTCCCATTAGGCCATTAGGGTTTTACATGTTTTGAGGTCATCATTGGATGTTTCAGGCACTGCTTTTCCTTTGCTAGAATCTAGCTTAGATGTAACAGAATGTTAAGACATGGTTATTCAATAAGGACCTAAAGATTTCCAAAGAAGACTATCCCTTCAGTTCAGAGTCTACACATGAGGAAAATGGACAAACTTTAGCACTTTTGCAGGAGTGTTGAAAGTTTTGTCAGTAGAAGGTGTTGATGAGGCAGACTGTCTACTCCTCAATGAAGACAAATTACATCAAAGGAAAGGGAAACAATTTGTTCTTGAAGAGAAATTAGGGTTTTGAGCTTGATGGTCCAGTTGAGTGCCAAAACAGTGATCCCTTGCAAAAATGACATGGAGGAGGCACACAAAGCCAAACATGAAGAAATTCTATCAGAATAGATTGAAGAAAAATGGAAAAGGAGAGGTGAATTGGACAGAAATGAATGAACCTGATAGGGCAATAGAGAACTTAGAAGACAACATTGATGATTGCTACAAAAGAGCTGCAGACACCTAGGGTTTTGAACAAAGTGATCAGAGAAGGGGAAAAGATAAGTTGAAATCCATGGTGGAAAAAAGAGAATATTTTTAATTTTTTGTTGTGTGTAATCATCATAAAGGTTTCAAAATAAAATTATCATGCCTCCATCATTTTATGAGAATTCATTCCAAGAATCAAGCCATTGGTCACTCATAGGGCCAGTTTCGCTTCAAATTGTGTTTCCAAACTAACAAAGGTTAATTTGACAAACATGAGAGAGGCTTGTGTCCATAATGGGTCCAAGAAGAAAAACCTCCTTCAAATTTTACACAAGTATCATGGTTTGGGAGAAATGTCAAAATTTATAGGTGCTACAAGAGGTTTGATGCACTTCTAGTGTGACCTTGGGAAAATCAACTTTTCTCATAGCTAGAGTGTCCAAATGGATTCCTTGATGAGTCAAATAATAACTACTCTGGAGGATATTTCCAATGAGATATCATATGCTCAATTTGGTGTTGAGAAAGGCCTCCAAAAGTTTCTTGCACCAGCACTCTGCATTTCTGCACCATCATTCAGCACCTTTTGACCGGTCTTGGGAGAATCAACCGTTGACATGTAAAATCAACTCCAATAAGCACAAAAAATGTATATTTGGAACGTAGACAGTATAATATTTCCAACGAGCTATCATGGGCCCAATTTGGACACTAGGAAAGCCTTCCAATACCCTCTGAAAATAGGCACTGCGTCCTTAGAAACAAGCACTGCGTGCTCAAAAACTAGCGTTGTGCCCTCAGCCCTCAGCACTTGAGCTGCGCTCATGGACAGGAAAGGTTTCTAAGTCCTCCACCCACTCAAATCACTTGAAATTTCTTCTAATTATTTTCCAAATTTCCTCCAAACATTGATGGGGGTAAGTACATCACATGAACCCTATTTTGATGCATTTGATCACTTCTAAGTCAATATAAATGAAACCCTAAGAGAAACCCTAAGATTTGGCTAGAGATCGTTGTTTCATGCTTACTTCATCCTCCTTGAAGAAAAATCAGTCATAACAGTGGAAGTTACATTACTTTAGGGCTACCATTCATCTTGCTTCTCACAACATCCATTACCTTCATTCTTACTCATTCCATTCATTTGCCAAAACTTCCATTTCATATCCTTCCTTCATCTCATTTCACACTAGCCCTAGGGTTTCCAAAACAGGGTTTACAATGTCTGAGGGTGAAGAAATTGGTATGGAGGCACAATTCCAAAGAGGCATGATCATTAGGGCAAAGAAAATATGGCAGAAGACGATGTACATAAGGCAACCATTCATGATGAGGATGACCTCCATGAGACAGAGATTGATTTTGGCCTTGTTAATTTATATGATGAGCATGATGATGAGGCCTTCAAAATTATTTTCAAGTAGAAGGATGCCCAAATCAGTGAGCTTCAGACCAACTTAGAGAGATATAAGTTTATCATTGCATACTATGAGCAGGAAAATGAACAACTCAAGACCAAGCAGGCCATCATGGAGATTCAACTTCTCAAGGAAAAAAGAGAATAAAAAAAGGCAAAGGAATTGATATATGAGGCCTATGAAAGTATGGTGAAACCAATGAGGCAGGAGAAAAAGTGCAAAGGAAAAGCGCTCTAGAAATAGAGAGGAAAAAGTAGGTTGAGCTTGCTAATGAGCTTACATTGAATGAACAATTTTCCTCAAGACTTGTGTTGTACATTTCCCCTTCCCCATTTAAAATTCGGCCACCACCTTTTCTAAAATCCATTTCTAGTGTTTTTGAGAGCAAAAACCCCTGGGCCCCGTTTAATTCTATCATCTCCGCCCGAAAATCTGCTTTACCACGTTTTAAAACGTATATTTCATATATCGGGCCGAAGCCCCTTAAACCTTAGCCCCTCCCGCCTTGATTTTCATGTGACCCGAGCTACAGGACCACGGGCTGGGAAAGGGGGGGGCTTATCATTTAAGTCCCGGGCGCCGTCGCAGCCGTCCGATCAAAGTTCAATCAACGGCGCGGAGATCGTCAGGAGCGAGGGCCCTACCTCTGGCCCCGGCGCACAGCAAAACCGGCGGTTCTCCCCCGCACCACTCTTGTCGACTGGCGGTATTTACCGCGGGGCCAGCGATCCCACTCGAGCGATGCCACGTGTCCTTGGTACGGGCAGGAAACCGCCCGTCCCCCGCGCGTTAAACTTCCAACGATGGCCGGTCAGCGGGGTCCACGCAGACCGTCGGATCTCTAGATCTCCATCCGACGGCGGAGACGTAATTAAAACGTCTGTCCATTGCTATCTCCCGCCACGTCCCACAGTCCGCCACCGTGTCACTGTTTCATGCCTCCGCCCATCAACCTACCCGCCACGTCGTCTCCCCCGCTAATCGCCCATGTACCTATGTGTCTCTCCCCCGTACATCCATATTATGTCCTCGTGCCGATATATATATATATACGCGCGTTTCTATATGTTTAACTCATAATCCACCGCTATTCTTCTTCCGCGACCATACTGTGTCACATTTCGCTCATTCACGAAAATCTCCATCGTCTCCATTCCATTACCCTAAGTGTCTTCTTCCTCCGTTCGCATCCTTCTCATCTTCCCCATTTTCCACCTCCATCATTCACGCCTTCGTATGTGTCCATTTCTCTAATAATTTTGAGGGTTTTGCAGGTTACGGAATTGCAGGAAGATATTTTAAACTGCTGCTGTTACAAATGTCGAGGGCCCATGAAGGACGTGTTCTGTGGATGAAGTTTAATGGAGAAGCGGAGGGTAGGTCCAAGAAGTGACCAGAATTAAAGAAAACACAGATACAAATGCCCGGAACCCTCCAGAAAAGTTCATCTCGCATTTAAGGCTCGGGGCTCCAGTTCAGAATCAAAAGCTAAGCGTACAGTACTGAAAGGAAGATTTCCTCAGAGCTCTCATGGTAGCAGATTTGCCTTCAGCTGGAAGCATCCCGATGTGTATATTTTATTGTTTTTTCCCTGTACATGAGGGGATTTTTATCTCCAGCATTTATTTCTTTAGACAGAATGTTAGGTATATTCATTTATAGCTAGTCATTCATGAAGGAGGCGCGAATGCTCCCCGCCTTTCTTTTTCAAATTAGATCAATAAGTGTGGATACCTACCTCTCCCTCCAGAAGTTTCGGTCTTCTCTATAAATACTGAAAAGCAAGACATTGTGAGGGTTCCAGATTTCTGTAAGCAAGCTGTGCAGCGAGAAGACTATTGTATACATCTTGTGGCATTTCTGTATGAGGTTTCAGAGCCCGTTGGGGTCTCAGTGAGGAGGGGTTATGATTGTATTGAGGATTCTGGTCTTTGGTATATTGCAGTATGTAATTTCTCTCACATGTTAATATATCATCCTTTTTCATGTTAACTTTCTTCTTATATCATGTTCTAGAATGCGAGTGGCTCACTAATTTGCAGTAAGGATTCATCTTAAATGGTGCCCTTTCTGGAATTGGTCAAGCGCTTTAAATAGGCCTAGAAGTGATATGTTGTTCCATGTTCACTCCTTTCATAACTTCTGCTATATTAATGGCTTAAGGATTCGTAAATTGATGCGCCCTTTTGTCAATAATATCTTCTCATGTTTCCTTCCTGCCTGCACTCCTTGATATCTGATTTCTGTGATATATTACTTGAATCGGCCCTCATTACAGTAAAGCGGTCTCTTAGCTGTCTGATACTATCATGCTGAAGTTTTACCTGATGTCTTTACTTTATTCCTATCTGTGTATCAGCCACTGAAAGAGAATTGGGACCAACTCAATCTATTTCAATTTCCTTGTTTAAAACAAGAGATAGTAAGTAAGTCCCTTGGACTGACAACCCAAACTATAAATGACTCCTTTCTATATTAAGATGTCCTAGGCACTGGTCTATGGCAACTCTAGGCTGTCTCTAGGAGGGTGACAAAATCATCCACAACAACTTGAAGCCCTGGCCAAGAAAAAGGAGAAGGAAAAGCTTAACATCCTTTCTAATTTATCTCTCCAAGCCTCCCAAACATGATCAACAAGACAAAATCCATTTTTGGCACCTTTTTGCATTTTTGAGTTTTGACTATTTGGCCAACAGAAAAAAGGGCCAAACGTGCATCGCCACTGGCATTGCACTCTTTTTTGGGGCCCTAAAATGGGGAAAATTTTACATTTTCATGTTCTTCATGGCAAGGAAATCACCCACGAAACATTTCAGCTCATTTGGAGCAAACCTGGTCCTCCAAAAGTGCCAAACACCACCTAAAAATCACCTTTCTGCCCTATTTTCAAGACTGCCACTGCGCCCTAAGAATTCTTGGGAGAATGGGTTTTTGACTAGGCAGATGGGAACCGAATTTGAAACTAAAGGCGTATTTTGAAACTAGATGGGACAGGCTTTCCAATGCACTATCATGAAGCTCATTTGGACACCGAGAAGACCTCCAAATCTCAATTGCAAAAGAGGCCATATTTCCATATTTGGTGTTGCGCCCTTGGCCTTGTGTTGCGCCTTTGCACCTTGGCACTGCGCCTTGCCTGAAAGTCAACAAAACACACAAGAAGTTATTAAAAAGATATTTTTGAAGGCTTGAAGGACAAATATCTAAAAATTTAGCTTAGAATCTATGTTAGAAGTTATTTTTGTAATGAATGAGGCTCTGATATTTTTTCTTGGGCCTTGCATGGTCTCAAAGCTAAAAATGTCTTAAACATGTAATAAATGACTTCTAAAACCCTATCTAGGGTTTCCACCTCCTCATTTGCAAGCTAAATACTACATGGAGGCTTCATTGTTGGTTGGTTGTTTATTGAGATGAATACATAGACTTGGAGTTGTGAAGAAATTGGCTTTGGAGTTGTGTGATTGTTTTTTAACTAAGCATCAATGGAGAAAACACCTTCATAGGATTCATGAACCTGGTTAATGGTGATTTTTCTCTAATCTAGTTATTGTTTCCTTATGTTCTCATATTGTTTCATCTTTTCTCTTGCATTAGAACAGAAATTTTAAGCTAAGATATGCTATTATAGGCACCTTAGGTCTGTCTGCTTCTATTGCTCAAATGTTTTCCTCTGCTATGTCTGATTGAAGAATTCCTCATTGCTCTTTCACTCCACTTAGCTTTTTTGTCTTCAAAATGATTAAATAGAGTGAAGTTAAATAATTTTATGGTATGCCCTGTCCTTTGGTGTAGCTTGAATCATTTTTTTCTAGGCTTTTCTTTGAAGTTTGCTTATTAGGGTTTAGGCTAAACAAGTTTATGATATGCCCTGTCCTTTAATCTATAGTGAAATGGTTACTTTGAAGGTCTTTACAGTTTTATTAAGGAATTTATGAGTTCCCTACTTTGATCATCACTTATGTATTATCTTGCATGTTTTCTTTCTCTGAAGGTAGATAGCTAGAGAGGTTAGGATTTCCCTGCTCTCTAGGGTTTGTTGGATATTTTTTTTTTAAGTTTACTTGATAGAGCTAGGTCAAAGAAGTTTATGGTGCACCCTATCCTTTGATTATTTCTTGATGCATAGTACTCTTATAGACTCTTCTTGTTATATTTTATGTTAAAGGATTGATAACTTCCCTTTAAACCTACTACATTCACCATTTAATGTTCATTTCACACTCACTTAACCTATTTAGATCCATTTGGCTTTGTTAACTTGCCCTATGAAACACCCTTGACCTATTGTTGTACTTTCCAAGACCTTTTGCAGACTCCATAGCCCAATGGTATGAATCTCTCTCACTCTATCTGTTATGCTTGACTAGAAACCCAACCAAACAAAACAAACAAACAAACCCTATCATTATAAATAGCCTAGAATAAAAACCCTAAAATCAATCAAGTTTACATATTTTATACAAATATAGAGAGAGCCCTCTCTAAGTCCAGGAAAGCTAGGTCCTAGGGCTCCAAATTTGGTTTGATGTTACCCTTGTTCAATTTGGTCTTGCCAATTTGACAAATTATAGGGACCTAACATAAACCTCCTTTGTTGGTTGCATCCTAGGTATAGGAATGGTAGGTTTCAACTCTATCTCTTCTAGCAGAGCTTCTTGTCTGCCTGCTTAATGGTGAAGAAAATTGATTAGATTGTAAAGGGGTTAGTATAGGTGCAAGGCTTGACTCTTCCTCCTGGGTCTTCTACTTTGAAGGCCTTCCCACATTTCTCCTTGAATTAATACTACTAAAACCCTCATCTGCTAGAAACTTGTTCCATGTAGCTTTTTTCCTCTTCAAATGATACACCACCAACATTTGATTAACCACCAGTGATAAATATTATGGAGTGAATAATTTGGGTTTCGTTGTATCTTCTGAGACATTTTCAATAGATATTTAGAAGGAAAGAAAGAGAGGTTCATTAGTCCAGAGCCTGAAATATGAGATAAAAAATTCATCTGGTACTGATGAACTATGGAGAACCTACCTTCACAGGTGATATAACATTGCACTGTGGTGATAAATCCCTGCCATTCAAGCATAAAATAAGAAATATGGGCAATAGGGGTCCAAACCACATTTACATTCTCAGGTTTAATATATGCATTAAAATCCTCTCTAAACAATTTTTTTCTCTGATACAATGACTCACCAAAAGCCGATAGTTGGGTAGCTCGTGCTATGATGGATTCTAATATTTTGAACTTTCGAGGCCCCATCTTGACCTACTCTCCATTAAAATACTCGAAAAATTCTTGATCAACTACAATGTTCTCGTCTGAGAACTTCTTCAAAAAACAATACCATCCAGCTGCCTGAAATTGTGCCTTTGCACGGTGGTCAACAACCCATGTATTAGCTGGTTCTAACTAGTTTACCTTACCACTTGTACCCATTTTTTTTTACTAACATCCAACTCAACTACTAATGAACACCTATAAAACTATGAACCGAAACGAGCCATGAAGCCCTAATTTCTTGCTAGAAGATAACAAACTGTTGTATCTTTCTCAAGGTAAATGGTTATGGGAAACAATGATTTGCATGCCCTTAATTATGGTGAGGCTAGCTTGACACAAAATCAAATGATTTGAATTTAGGTGCCAACTCACTCCACCAAATATTTCACTCCATCGAATAATTAACTAACTTCTACACATACTTCAATTTTGATCTGCTTCACCTTTAATAAGTAGCGTTAGATTAACTAGCCTTAACAAATAGAATAGCCAACCCCTTTTTAAGTGACCTCCAATTAGAAATGGCTATGTTTCAAAAGTTTAATACCTTTTGTTTAGCAGACCTTTAATTATTCCAAAGAGTAGTGTCTTTTCACCTAAGCAATGCCTTTTCACCTCCTTATACAAATTCCAAAGAAAATAGTTACTTTTCAGAAAACATATATATTTCTATGTTGCTTATGAAACCAATTTTTCTGGTAAAATTGCTACTTTTCAGGAAAGGTAGTGATTTCCTGTTATTCTTGAAATAGCAGATAACTCTAACATTTAATGCTTAGCCTTGGATCATTCACTTTAAGAAGATATCATTATGGATAAATAATACTCTCAAACTGTAGAAAATTTGAATAACTGATATGTTATCCACCAAGATTCTCCTGATCACACACTATTTTAGCTTCATGCACAATACAAAATCTCTTCTACCATTGATCATTACATGCGGAAATAAAATCAATTGCATGTGCACATTAAAACCATAAAAATTCACACATATGAACACAGTATTTCATGGGAAATCTTAAAGCTAAAAAACCCCAACTATCTATATATTATATGTCATAGAGATCATGTAACAATCATTGTACAAAGTGTTAGCCCCTTATAAATTCCTTGACAATCAAGCAAGGGGCTAGTTTGTTTTTATAAGCCTGCAAGGAATGCATTTCCCTTGAAAACACATCATCCTTGCAGCCTTTTCATATTCCCTACCTTGTGACTGTTTCCCTCTACTTTTTTGAGTAAATAAGCCTTGCTGACAAAGAATTATGCTCCCAAAGGCTTTATTTCTGCCCTTTATACCCTTGCAAAATGCTTCATTTTCTCCCCTTTTTTCCTTTCTCAAAGTCCCCTTTGTTCCCCCCAAATCCGCCCTTAGTCCTCCTATCGCTACCCTCTTATGGCTTTAAATTCCATTGAAAGGGCTAAAAAACCCACTTTAAAACATTATAATAGGGCCTAGCCACTTTCTCGCCAGCCCCCTTAAAACCATTTCCCCACACGTTCCGGTGCTGTAACCGAGCACTGGCCCGAAAGGCACTAATCTCAAATGTATATCGGGAGCGTTCCTGACCATTGATCTTTATAGATCAGACAGCGATCGTTAACTCCGCAGTGTCCGTGTTTCCCCTGTTCAAACCCCCGACTGTGCAATCGTCGTCCATTTACCCGCAGATACGACGGTTCGAAGTCTACCCGCCCCGGTGGTCCCCGCACACTATTCAAAACCATCCAGTTTCTATCGCACCACCTTTGGGCAGAGGGCGGTATTCTCCAATCGGCCAGTGATTCCACTCAGCATTCGATGCGTGGCAGTGGCACTATTTCAAAACCACTACCCCATCGCACGTTAACATTCGTTCGTGGGCGCGCAGCGATATGCACGTGCACCGTCCGATCTGGGGCAGTTAATCCAATGGTCATCGCTCCATGAAGCTGCACATGCGATAACCCATAGTAGCCATACCCTGGCCCACTATCCATCGCCCTCCGACGTGTTTTCCACCATCGACCTCCACCAAGATTGGACGGTCCAGATTTTTCTATCCCGCCATCGCCCAGTCCCGCCACGTCACCTCCACGTGTATCCGTCGTACATTCGCCTGCCCCCGTTATATATATTCTTTCCAAGGTCAAATGTTCATTATTTTACGTTAAATCTGTTGTGCTCTGCCCACATCCACCAAACCACGTCCCGCTGTCATATTGCATTTTCCACCATGTTTCTACACTTTTCCGCCATCTCACCAGTCTGCATGGCCATCCTCATCATCCCCATCTCATCCATTACCCCATTCATGGATTTCATAACAATTTTTTTGTTTTGCAGGGTTTTTGAGGTGGTGAAAGCCGCCATGATTTGCACACGCTGTCACAGTGACAGAAAACACAAGAAAGGACCGTGTGCAGAGGCAGAAATAATGGATAAAAGCCTGAGGGGATCCTACGACAGGACCTACATTAAAGGAACATGGTTTGGCCCTGTAAAACTATCCCGGCACCATTAACACACAGATTTCACAGTCAGAGATATAAATGGAGCATCAGAGAGCTTAAGGCATGCAAATGAAGATATATAAGCCTTAGGCTCAAATATTTAGAGGCAAAGTACCAGATTGAAGACCCAGGGATCACATAGAAGGTACAACACACAGAAATCAATGCATATCAGGGTTTCTACAGCAGCAGAATGTTTTTCCTCCATAAAGGACGAAGCACCCATGCATTCTTTATTCTATTTCGTGTCCTAGAAGATTTACTGCCTTGACAACATTCCAGATACTATCAGAAGCATTTTTTTCACAGTATGGAGACCCTAGCATCATTTTTGACCTTTGTTTAAGTCACCAAAAGTGTCACAGAGTCCTGCAGGCCAGTGTACATCAGGGTCAATATCATAGTAATTGGAAGGCTGAAGAACATCATCTGTTCACCCAAAAGAGTGCGAGAGATTAATGCACATAATTTATACAGAATGGGCTTCGGCCCTCTTTCTTTTCAGAGGTTTTAATGTTGCATTTAGTTTTCACCTACCTCCTCAGCCCATCTTTCTGCTATAAAATTTCATGAAGGAACATTGTAAAGGTTTTTGATCAGTTATCAGAGAATTACAAGTAGTTTCTTTTGAGACACAGTCTCTGTGTAAAGTGTAAGAGCTTACCCTAACGCAGACCCACCTGAAATAGTTGATAACCTCGAGAGCATCCTCAAGGGAGCTCCTACACCTAAAAGACCAACTATTTCTAGCCACATCCATAGAGCTAACTCCGCACCAGAAGATCTTACAGCTCTATCACACTTTCACCTTGACCCAGAGCTACCTAATAGATTACCTAGAACTAGGTCATTCAGTGTTCTAGACCAGCCAGACCTTGAGCTTCCTGGTTCACCACCCCAACGTGGTGGACACCTTGGGAATAGACAGACCCCCCCCTCTACACCTCCTGATACACATTTCATACAAAACTTGGGGCTCAGTCACCCTAGATCTACTCATCAGTCTTCTGCTGGTCATAATATCCCTGTCGTCCATATAGCAGCTGCTCAAGTCAACCCTTTACCTCATCAAAACATCATCATGGCAGCCTGGTATGCACCCTTGGTTCTACCTTAGCCTCTAGTACCCTTACCCAATGATTATCAATCAAATATCCCACACTTCACTACGAAAGAATCCACCACAACACAATATCATGTAGATAGGATGGAAGATTCCTTTGACTACATGGAGATAGATGATGATACAGTCAAAATGAGAATCTTTGCCCAGAGCCTAGGAGGTGATGTGAAGAAATGGTTTAAGGGCATACCTCCAGGTAGCATTAATGACCTCCCAGCTCTATATCAGACCTTCATAAATAAATGGGAAGTTAAGGCCAACCCCCGCCAACTCCTAGCAGAATATATGAGCCTTAAAAGAAACGTAGGAGAGAGTGTCCATGATTACACAACGAGATTCAACAACATTTACAATGCTCTCCCTCCACACATGAAACCTCCTGAAGGTATGGCTCTAGCGAAATACCCCGAAGGCTTTGATGCTGACATGACCTATTAGCTTAAGGATAAAGAGTACAACACATTGGAGGACATGCAGAAAGGAGCAGTGAATATAGAGGCAAATCTGATTGAGAAAAGAGAAAGATTAAGAGCTGAGAAAAGGGTAACATATAGAGATGACAATGTAGCTTCCACATCTGACCCTAATTATGACCGTCTATCTAAAAACATGGAAGAGCTACAACAAATGGTAAAAAAAATGGTTTTCACAGTTAGTAACCAAAATAGAAAACGAAACCATAACCAAAACCAAAACTTTAGAAGAAACAATGCCACTCCCAACAGACAAAGAGAATCAGATCAACAAGTTATTCCCCCATTCCAAGAGAAATTTCTTGATGAATATGAGGGAATCATAGAAGAGTCTGAGGAGAATACAATAAACATGTTTAAAATAGAAGATTCAATCCATAACTATTACTCAGAAGAAGATTAGCCCTCACCCTCTTATTGGGATGAGGAATGGTTAAAATCTGAAGATTGCAGATTAGGATTTGAAAATGTCATGATGTAGGTCAGGGAACAATATGAAATTAGAAGCAAAAATGGCTTAGATAATTCCAAACCAAAGGCTTCTAAGGTCACCATCAAGAAGAGACCTGAAAAAACCTCTAAAGCAATGGATGAAAGTAGAAAATCAACAGCTGAGGGTTCTGGGAAGAACAAAGAAAGAGACAACCAAAACACTGATACACAAGGTAAACCAGCTAGCAGCACTAGCACTGCAGTTAGTGCTCCTGATAAAACTGTTACAAACCATGTGCCTATAACTAGCCTAACATCTTAACACTGAGCTTCAAAGTTACATACCTTTGACATATCATAGAGAGATCCCTCTCTGGACCCAGGAGGGCTAGATCCTGAGGTTCGAAAGTGGTTTGATGTTGTCTCATCTTTTGGTCTTGTCAATCTGGCCAAAACATGGGAACCCCAACAAAAAGCTCCTCACAAGCTCTCAGCACAACCTCTAATTGCTACACACTAATCAAGCTAGATCTAGCAAAACACATGCTCCAATCTCTGCCACCTGATAGCCAACCTCTATTGCGTAACCAATGCTATAGGATGGCTCATTAAATAACATAAAACACTTGGCTTGTACTGCGCAATATTCATGGACTTGTCCAATCACTGGTAGTTGCAAATATGCAACAGTATAGTCACAAATGATAGTTAACCTGCTCTTTCACCTATCTCTGCACTGGTCTCCACTGAAACTGTCCATGCACTGAAGTTAACTGATGTATTATTTAGTTGATTAATGAGCTTATAATTAGTGAATTAATTAATAATTAATTCACACCACTCTCCACTAGTGTATCAATCAGTTAGATTTGATACAACTATTTCAACTGTGTTTAGATTAGTTAAACTGAACACAACTCCATTAACTCTTCAATCAACTCCACCAAACTCTCTCACATGAGTTCTAACTGAAGTCTCCATGCAATAGCTCCACTTAACCCCTAGGAATAGTGTAATTCCTTCTGTCATCTCCTATGCCACATCTGTGCACTTAACTGAAGTGCTCCAAGAGAATAAGATAATGTTTATAGTCCAAATATTATTAAGAGCTAATAATATTCGACATATCTATTTTTAGACTGGAAATCTAAAAATAGATTCTGCCTAGTATGTCTAAAAATATAAGTCCATCTATTTTTTCCAACTTGACCAGCCATCCACAAATAGCATCCTACAACTCATAGAACATGATCCATATGTCTAAAAATAGACATATTCTAAAAATAGACTTTGCGCCAAAAATAGCCTACGGGCCCACTTAGTGAAGGCGACTCTTTTCACTAAGCTCATCATCTTGTTGCAATCTCAACACTCCCTCTCAACAAGATAAGGATTATCTGCCACCCTGATCCTGCCTCTGTGGTATTCGAATTTTCTCCTAGTGAGCACCTTCGTCAAGATATCAGCATCCTGATCCTCCATAGGAATGTATGAAAGTAACATGATCTTCCACTACACACAATCTCTGATATGATGATACCGATCCGTGAAGCCATGCCGCCTCAACTCATCCTCCTGTCTGTACCATGATCCAAATCCCAATGTGCCTCTGAGATATCTCAATACATGCTTCCCCACCTTCCAAAAGAGCTTGGTAGGCTTAACCATAGCTTGTGAAAGCTAGTTAACATCATAGCATATGTCAGGTCGTGTATTGACCAGATACATAAGCGACCCCACCAACTATCAATAAATAGCGGCATCCACTACCTCCACCGAAGTAGCATCCTCCTTCCTCCAACCACCAGGAAGAGGACTATGAACAGGCTTGCAGCCATGCATGTTGAACTTCTCTAGTATCTCTCGGGCATACTTACCCTGAGAAACAAACAATCCACCACTGCACTGCCGAATTTCCAATCCTAAGAAATAATGAAGGAGGCCCAAGTCCTTCATCTCAAACTCTTTTGCAAGATTAGCCTTGCATGAGTGTATCAACAGTTCATCACCCGTCAAAATCAAATCATCTACATAAATTACAATGATCGGCAACTTACCCTCCACCACTATCTGGTATAGGTTCGGATCCGCCTCACTCTTGGAGAATCCAAGTCCAGTGAAATAACTATCTATCTATGTGTACCAAGCACGAGGTGATTGTTTCAACCCATACAATGCTCTTTTGAGCCTGCACACATGCGACTCGCTGCTGAAGATCTCAAAAACTTCAGTCTGCTCTATGTACACCTCCTCCTCAATCACTTTGTTGAGGAATGCAGTCTTCACATCCATCTGATGAATGTGTTCTCTGTAATTGTGAGAACAAAGTATTTCTTATACAGAGATTGACAGTAGGGACTTTTACTGGTTATTTCACCTTTACTAGAAAGGATGAAACCATAAGCTTCTGGCCCACAAACTGGTTCTACCTAAAGAAATATAATGTAAAAACTTAAATAGATCCGATTAATGAAAGTATTTGTTTATGTGCAAAGTATTCATTAATCAAAATTTTATGTGTGAATAAGCAAGTTCAAGTATTCTGCAAAGGAAGTAATGTGGTTTGAAGTGAAACTAATGAGTTATGTTCACTATATAAGCCTGATTGGGAAAAGTGTACTTATGAAAAGTTACTGTTTAATGTAGCAGAATCTGAAATATAACAGCAAAAATGCACAGCATAACAGTAAGCATTTGTTTAAGCAGTTCACCCCTCTCTTGGGCTACCTCTGCTGGGTCCAAAAGCCTCTAATTAGGCTTTTCCCTCTTTCATTAATGCTCAAATTAAGAATTACACTGTGTAGAAAGCCTCAAAAGGAAAAATTAGCTGCAAATTCAGAAACAGAGGACTGAAACTAGTCTAAATCGACTATTCATTCACCTCCAATGGATCATTATAGTCCAACACAGCTGATCTTTCATTAGGCCCTAGTGGCTCCACAACCAAAATCGCTGGTAAAATCACTGATATAGTGCCATGATGGCTATGCAACCAGTCCCAAAAGCTCCAAAATGCTTCAATACCCCAAAATCAAATTTTTTTTTGTCCCACATGGACTTTCCTAGCCAAAGTTATGGCTAACTGAAGTTTTGCCTAGTGTCACCTAGAAAAACTCCACTAATTGTGGAGCACTGCCAGATAGCGCCAACAGAATAGGAGGTTGGCGCTATAATTGGGTGCTCCGCCATATTTCCGCTGAATTGGAGGGGGCTAATGGATAAGGTTCATAGAACCATGTCCTCCGAAATCTGTTTGAACGGTCCTTGAGTTATTTGCGTTGAACTTTAATGTATAACAAAACATTTAAATGTGCAACAGCTGGTCCATGAGACCACGTCCCCACCACCTGCGTGCCAGAAGGTTTGTGCCACAGTTCCAAGTGATTGGTCATGTCATGAGGGGGCTGGCCCCCTTTCAAGCCCCGCCCAAACCAAAACAAACTTTAAATATGATTTCGTTGCCATGTTATAACAAGTACCACCATGGCTCGTTGGTTGGACCGTTGCGTTGTTTTCTGCCCGACCCAGTTTCAAATCCTATCGCATCCAAAACAAAATTTTAAACGCCATTTAATTCCACCTTGGGGCCATGTGGCGACCTCCGAGCTGGCCACGTGGTGCCCTTTCATTGGCTGCCTGTGAAATATTCCACAGAATATTCTGTGGAATATTCCATAGAATATTCCCATAATATTCTGTGGAATATTCTTTTTTTAATAAAAAAATTTTATAAAGTCAATTTTGGCCATTTTTTAATTGAAATTGGAAAACTTCAAAGCTGAATATATTTCTCACACAGCGTCAGTTTCAGTGTCGTTCAGGTCTACAGGATTGTTTTTTCGAGCTCTTTCCAGTCGATATGGTTCGGACCAATTCTGAGCAACTTCATTTTTGAGCATTTTTCTACAAGAGACTTGATCTCCTGATCACACCTCCCAAATGGGAAGCTTTTGGACCCCAAAAGATCTCTGATTAGTGGAAATGATAATGTGGAGACTGATTCTCCACTCTTCCACCCTTGAATAACTGAAATCTACCCGATTTCATCAAATGGAGCTTTTGAGAAAATGATAATCTGTCTCTGGAATCAATTGATCGACCATTGCTAATATCCACTGAGTCATGATGCAAATGATTAAAATTTGCAGAACAGCAATTGTAATCTACAGGAAAAAAAATAAATTTCTACACTGATCAAACTTCTAGAAAAACTTAAAATAACCTTCACCTTGCAAACTGTTCCCATGGCGAATTGTACCATTCTGAAACCAAATGTTTCCCATGCTGAATTGTGTGTCCTTCTTGCTTGCACTACCTTGTTTTGACACTTCATTCACTGCATTGGCTGACCCAAAAGGTAATTTGTTCAACATAACATCATCTTCTTTCAAATACAAACTGTTATTAAACTGAGACATATTATTAGCAACATCATAAAAAGGCGAATGCTCAAAATCTGGTCGTTTCAACATTAACAAAGTTAGACTTTGACTTGCATTAACCAGTCTTTTCAATTGACTTGCATTGAGTAAAGAATATTCCAGCTTCTTCTTGTGTGCTCTCACAATGTACTCTTTACCATATTTGACCAAGTGATACTTGTTTTCATGGCGATGAAAGATGGCCTTCCTGTAAAATAAATAAGGACTTCCCAAAACAATACCTGAGATATCAAGCGGCACCACATCAAGTTCAACTGTGTTAATAAAGTGTGCAGTTATTGCAAAGCGCAATATTCACTTCCTTGAGACTTGAAAATTTGCATCCTTGCATATCCATCCAAGTGGATAAGGCTTCGGATGTGGAATAGTCTCAATTTTAAGCTGCTTGACTAAGTCTTCAGATATAAGATTCGCTTGTGACCCACTGTCAAATAGTGTGTCAATTTTGGTATGTTTTGAAATTACCCTCACATGGAAAAGCTCTATCCTCCTCTTTTCTTCATGAGTATCTTTGTGACAATTCAAAGAGCTAGAACTAGGAATTGTGTCTTGCACCACTTCTTTTCCCTTAATGTTCTTTAAAACCATGGCTATGATTTTTGTCTCATCTCCTGAGTTTGACCCTAAGTCTTGCTCAACTGTTGTTATATTTTTTTCTCCTTTCTGGTTCTATTTTTATTCAGATTTTTCTCTGTTATGCTCGTATTTAGTTTCCATGAATAATGATCTTCATCATGACTTGTCTTTGAACAGTTCTTGCAAAAGAACTTTCCTTTTTCTTTTCTTGAATTTTCAACTCTCTTCTTTCCTTTGTTTTTGAAATTACTATCCTCATCAAAAGTATTCTTTACTCTAGCTTCTAAATGTGTAGCTTGCACACAGACTTCATCTAAGCTGGTAGGATTAAACATTAGAATAGTATGTTGTAGGTAATTGTGCAAACCTCCTATGTATTTCAACAAGGTGTCTTGACTATGTAAGTCTACTCCAAGTAGAAGTGCTCTCCTTCTAAACTCTTGGGTATAATATTGCAAATTTTGACCCTTAAGTTGCCTAAAATTTTTCCAATTCATGATTGCTTTCTGAATATGAGAAAGAGGATAAAACTATTTCTTAATAGCTGTAATAAAATCATTCCAAGTTAGATTTATCTTACCATGCTTTTTAATTTCCTCCTTGGTCTTGGCTTCCCACCAAACCAAAGCTGCTCCATCCATTCTCAAAGAGGCTAATTGGATTTTTGTTTCATCATCATGCAAATTCTGAATCCTTAGATAGACTTCTAGCTGTCTAATCCAGTTATCCAATTTTTCTGCATTCACATCACCATTAAACATCAGCAACTCAAACTTCACATCAAGCTTTAACAAAGGATTTTTAAGAGATTTTTTTTTTTTGTGTGACTGATTAACAAAAGTTGAAGAGGATGATGTGGAGGAAGAGGATGAAGATGGAGATGGTGGATCACCATTTCCTCCATTCCCTTTCTTAGACTCATCTTTGTCTTTCTTTCCTCCTGAAGAATCTCCTTTTTATTTTTGGTTTCTAGACCCTTCTCCAGCAATCCTATCATTTCTCTCCTGGTATAGGATCCTAACCATCTCAGTCATGTCCAAGAAAGATTTTCTAAAGACTCTTTTTTCTTCCTTGGGATCCATTTCCTCATGTACTTCTCCTTCTTTGGAAGACATGTTTGTGGCTGATTCTAAGGCTAATGAGGATGAAATGGAAGGTGGATATAATGGCACTCTAGCCTTCCTTGGTTGAGGATTAACTTGTTCTCTAACCAATTGACCTTCCCCTCTTTTCAATTTCAGCCTAGTAAGCATCAAATTTTTCAAAATAACACAATATTATTGCACAAATTTCACAAACTATTAAGAAAAACCTATAGCTCTGATACCAATCTGATCTAAAATTGTGAGAACAAATAATTTCTTATACAGAGATTGACAGTAGGGGCTTTTACTATTTATTTCACCTTTACTAGAAAGGATGAAACCAGAAGCTTCTGGCCCACAAACTGGCTCTACCTAAAGAAATATAATGTAAAAACTTAAATATATCCGATCAATGAAAGTATTTGTTTATGAGTAAAGTATTCATTAATCAAAATTTTATGTGTGAATAAGCAAGTTAAAGTATTATGCAAAGGAAGTAATGTGGTTTGAAGTGAAACTAAGGAGTTTTGTTCACTGTATAAGTCTGATTGGGAAAAGTGTAGTTATGAAAAGTTACTATTTAATGAAGAAAAATCTGAAATATAACAGCAAAAATGCACAGCATAAAATTAAGCATTTGTTTAAGCAGTTCACCCCTCTCTTGGGCTACCTCTGCTGGGTCCAAAAGCCTCTAATTAGGCTTTTCCCTCTTTAATTAATGCTCAAATTAAGAATTACACTGTGTAGAAAGCCTCAAAAGGAAAAATTAGCTACAAATTCAGAAACAGAGGACTAAAATCAGTATAAATCGACTATTTATTCACCTCCAATGGATGAGTATAGTCCAACACAACTGATCTTTCATTAGGCCCTGGTGGCTCCACAACCAAAATCGC
Source organism: Pinus albicaulis (assembly GCA_034641835.2). Classification (NCBI taxonomy): domain Eukaryota; kingdom Viridiplantae; phylum Streptophyta; class Pinopsida; order Pinales; family Pinaceae; genus Pinus; species Pinus albicaulis. Next base: position 270,309,364 of record CM076582.1, read on the forward strand.
TGGTAAAATCATTGATAGAGCACCCTGATGGCTCTGAAACCTGTCCCAATAGCTCCAGAATGCTTCAATACCCCAAAATAAAAAAAAACTTCGTCCCAAATAGACTTTCCTAGCCAAAGTTATGGCTAACTGAAGTTTTGCCCAGTGTCACCTAGAAAAACTCCACTAATTGTGGAACATTGCCAAATAGTGCCGACAAAATAGGAGGTTGGCGCTATAATTGGGCACTCTGCAATATTTCCGTCGAATTGGAGGGGGCTAATGGATAAGGTTCATAGAACCGTGTCCTCTGGAATCTGTTTGAACGGTCCTTGAGTTATTTGTGTTGAACTTTAATGTATAACAAAACATTTAAATGTGCAACCGCCGGTCCATGAGACCACGTCCCCGCCACCTGCGCGCCAGAAGGTTTGTGCCATGGTTCCGAGTGATTGGTCATGTGATGAGGGGGCTGGCCCCTTTTTAGGCCCCGCTCAAACCAAAACAAACTTTAAATATGATTTTTTTTCCATGTTATAACAAGTACCACCATGGCCCATTGTTTGGACCGTTGCGTTGTTTTCCGCCCGACTCGGTTTCAAATCCTGTCACGTTCAAAAAAAAAATTAAATGCCATTTCATTCCACCTTGGGGCCACGTGGCAGCCTCCGGGTTGGCCACGTGGTGCCCTTTCATTGGCTGCCTATAGAATATTCTGCAGAATATTCTATGGAATATTCCACAAAATATTCCTAGAATATTCTGTGGAATATTCTTTTTTTAATAAAAAAATTTTATAAAGTCAATTTTGGCCATTTTTTAATTGAAATTAGCAAACTTCAAAGCTGAATATCTTTCTCATACGGCATCGGTTTTCAGTGCCGTTTGTGTCTACAAGATCATTTTTTCGAGCTCTTTCCAGTCAATCTGTTTTGGACCAATTCTGAGCAACTTCATTTTTTGAGAATTTTTCTACAAGAGACTTGATCTCCTGATCAATGTGCCACCCCATCTACGCTGAGAGAGCAAGAATCGTCCGTATGGAATAATACCTTGCAACAGGTGCAAAGGTCTCCTCATAATCGATACCCTTAGTCTGTGAAAAGCCTCGGGCAACAAATCTTGCCTTGTACTTCTCCACACTCCCGTCAGCTGCCTGCTTCACTTTGTAGATCCATCTCAAACCCACCACTGATTTCCCTTCCGGCCTTGAGACAATCTCCTATGCACTGTTTCTGACAATCGAATCATACTCTTCCACCATGGCATCTACCCATTCGGGATCCTCCACAGCTTCCTCGAAAGAGGATGGCTCTGTCACGATACACTTTCTCATAAGAGCCATGTATCCAATATACCAGTCAGGTGACTTTCTCTGTCTGCGCTATTATGTAGGTGCTCCTACAATCCTCTCTGCATCTTGAGCCAGTCGCTTAGCTTTTGTAGTGCGCTTCCGCCCTCTGATGGTTTGCGCTCCATGAGTGGTCTCTTCCACTCCATGAACCTCATCTTGTGGCTGATCTACATCCTGAGACTCATCCTTAGGAACTAATAGCTCCTCATCTGCATGCAAGTGTGGCTCCCTCTCAAGTGAACACTTCATGGCTTTCTCCTCATGAAATTCGATATCCCGTCGCACAATAGTCTTGCGACTATCTGGCAAATACACATGATAGTTGTGGGGTGTATCAGTGTACCCCAAAAATATCCCAACCTCTGCGGTCGGCTCCAGCTTCTTCCTGGAATCCTTCGTCACATGAATGTAAACAGGTGAACCAAAAATCCTCAAATGGGAAATATCAGGCCTCTTACCACAAAACGCCTCCTCAGGTGTACTCATGCCAAGTATCCTGTGAGGACAACGGTTCTGCACATATACTGCAGTATTGCATGCCTCAGCCCACAAGTGTATGGGAAGGACCTGATCATGCAACATCACCCGTGCAGCACCCATGATCGTTCTATTCTTCCGCTCAGCAACCCCATTCTGATGTGGGTTATGAGGTGCTATGAGCTCTCTTCGAATTCCTTCTACGTTGCAAAAGTCCTTGAATTCACCAGAGATGAATTCACCACCATTTTCGCTCCTAAGAGCCTTCACCTGATTCCTCGATTCTTTCTCCACCAATGCCTTGAACTCACAGAACTTTTAGTATGTCTCGCTCTTCTTCTTCATGAAGAAGATCCAGTACTTACGAGAAAAATCATCAACAAATATCACATAGTACCTGTGCTTTGCTGTCGAAGCTACTGAGAAAGGTCCAAACACGTTTGTGTGAATTCTCTCAAGGATCATCGTGGCATGAATATCCTTCTCGTGAAAGGTGGCTTTCACAAATTTTCCTAAGGTAAACCCCTTGCATTGATTTGACTGTGCAAGAGTACCCTTAGGAAGCCCAGTAGAAATCTGCTAAAGTATCGTCAAAGCTCCATGGTGAAGGTGGCCCAATCTCTGGTGCCACAACTCGCCATCATCCCGGCTCACCACTCCTTCTACCTTGCCTGCCATTGCTGCGCAGCCATCTACCTGCAACTAATAAAGGTTCTTAACTCGAACCCCTATCCTCCGGGTCTCACCAGTTGCCTTACTGTGCAAGAAAGCCTTTCCCTCGCTAAAGACAACATCATATCCCTTGTCTTCTAACATCGCCACAGAGATTAGATTCTTCTTCAATCCTGGAACATGCATCACTTCCTTCAATATGAAGGGTTTACCAGACTCCCTCTCAAAGGAAATGGTACCGATACTGGTCACACTGTATCTACCATCATCGCCCATCTCGATGTGCACTCCAAGATCTTTCTCATCCAAATGAATAAACAAATCTCGATCTCTTGTCATGTGAAAAGATGCACCACTGTCAAGAAAACACACTGACCCCATCACACTTGAGACCAAGCATGCGATCAAAAAAAAATCCAGCTCAAACTGCGAGGCTAAGGCCTCTCCATCTGCAGATCCAGCAGCCTGCTTATTTTTCTTCTTCTATGGACAACTAGTGGCATAATGTCCGTGTTGGTGACAGTGAAAGCACTTCACCTTGGACATGTCCTGCTTCTTGCCTTTCACACCGGATTGAGAAGATTTCTTGCTCTTCCCCTTCTTTTCTTTGGCAACCAAAGAGAATTTCTCTTCATCAGAGTTCTTTGATGAAGATCCATCCCTGGTACTTCGCCTTATCTCCTCTTGCACAAGATCCGACCAAAGTCGCTCCCATCCTGGAAATTTCTCCCAACCATTGACAGAGTCCTGATAGGAATGCCAACTCTTTGGAAGCCGAAGGAGAGCCAATCTCACCAATTAATTTTCATTAACAGTAACCCCCACACTTCCCAGCTCATCCCTACATTGAATGAACTTCGTGAGGTACTTGGGCATACTGTCGCCTTTCTCCATTTTTATGATTTTGAGTCTATCCTTGAGCGCCAACTTCCTCTGGTCGCTCTTTCTTTGTAATAAGTCTATCAAATCTTTCCACATCAAGAATGGAGAAGCCTTACCATGAAGGCTGGACACTATGTGATCCTTCACACCTTCCAATAGAATCCTTCAACACTTTGTTGTCTTCTTTTGCCATGCGTCAAGTACGGCAGCATCACTAGAAGTAGGTTTTGGAATTTCTGCATCTATGAACTCCTTCAACCCATTGTCATCTAGCACCACCTCCATTCTGTCCTTCCATGTAGTATAATTTGAGCTGCCCTCAAGGGCATACTCCAATCGAAATCCATTGAAAGACATCTCAACTTTGACACCAAGAAAACACTGCTGCAAATTCGAATTCCACCAGCACAAAACTCAACCACTTCAATGTTTTGCAATTGCTCCAATGATCAATATCACTCTGATACCATGTAGAAATTTTGAATAACTAATATGTTATCCACCAAGATTCTCCTGATCACACACTATTTTAGCTTCATGCACAATACAGAATCTCTTCTACCATTGATCATTACATGCGGAAATAAAATCAATTGCATGCGCACATTAAAACCATAAAAATTCACACATATGAACACAGTATTTCATGGGAAAGCTTAAAGCTGAAAACCCCCAACTATCTGTATATTAAATGTCATAGATATCATGTAACAATCATTGTACAAATCTCCTCACAAGCTCTCAGCACAACCTCCAATTGCTACACACTAATCAAGCTAGATCTAGCAAAACACATGCTCCAATCTCTACCACCTGATAGCCAACCTCTATTGCATCATCAATGCTGTAGGATGGCTCATTAAATAACATAAACCACCTGGCTTGTACTGTGCAATCTTCATGTGCTTCTCCAATCATTGGTAGTTGCAAATATGCAATAGTATAGTCTCAACTGATAGTTAACCTGCTCTTTCACCTATCTCTGCACTGGTCTCCACTGAAACTTTCCATGCACTGAAGTTAACTGATGTATTCTTTAGTTGATTAATAAGTTTATAATTAGTGAATTAATTAATAATTGATTCACAGAACTCTCCACTAGTGTTTCAATCAGTTAGATTAGATACAACTAGCTCAAATATGTTTAGATTAGTTAAACTGAACACAACTCCATTAACTCCTCAATCAACTCCACCAAAATCTCTCACATAATTTCTAACTAAAGTCTCCATGCAATAGCTCCACTTAACCCCTAGGAATAGCATAATTCCTTCTGTCAGCTCCTGTGCCACATCTGTGCACTTAACTGAAGTGCTCCAAGAGAATAAGATAATGTTTATAGTCCAAATATTATTAAGAGCTAATAATATTTGACATATCTATTTTTAGACCGGCAATCTAAAAATAGATTCCGCCCAATATGTCTAAAAATAGAAGTCCATCTATTTTTTCCGACTTGACCAACCATCCACAAATAGCATCCTGCAACTCATAGAACATGATCCATATGTCTAAAAATAGACATAGTCTAAAAATAGACTTTGCGCCAAAAATAGCCTACGGGCCCACTTAGTGAAGGCGACTCTTTTCACTAAGCTCATCATCTTGTTTCAATCTCAACACAAACTGAATCCATGGCCTTAACTACTGAAGGTAGTTAAAAGACTTATTTAGAAGAAAATTTTTCCTAATTACTCTAAGACACAAAAAAAAACTATTGGACTCAAAAATTTTGGATTTCGTTGAAAATAATAAAAACTTTGACACATTTTTTAACCCTCCAGTGCCTTCAACCATAGGCTAAAGTGACAAGAGAGGATCAAAGACAAAAATGCAATGGTGACTATACTTTGAAAAATTAGTGCTAACAAGAGGTTTTTATATCATCTGGGTAAGTTTTTCATACCAGAGACAGAAAGGGTGCATGTTATTTGGGAAGCACATTCTTCTCGCAGTTCAGGACATTTTGGCATAAGCAAGACAATGGCGCAAATTGTAATGTTCCTTTTTAGAGAATTTCTGAAATATGGTCCTCAAGGACGCTGTATAAAGAAGCAGATATAAAAATAATCTGAAAGGGGGATTGGATCACCTTTTTAACTCATTAAACACTTCTCTTCCAGAAGTTGAGCCCAAAGAAATGTATCTAGCTGGGTTATTCAGATCTCCCCAAACTAGATCCCTCAAAGAATGCTCAAAGAGAGAGCTCACAACAATATATGAACATAACCATTAAACTCTGCAAATCTAAATGCAACATAAGATTGTTGGAAATTTTTTCATTGATGGAAAAGGAGATGGCAAAGGAGACAACATAGAAGTAGAGAGATAGCAAAAGAAGACTGTTGAAAGGCAAAGAGAGAAAAAGAGGTAGAGTAGTAGCAGAGAGGCAGCAGAGATTTGAAGAGGATGTAGAGGGTTGATAAGCTGCAAAGTAGGGCCATTTGAAGTAGCCTAGGCTGCAGAATATGCAAATAATATAGAGAAACTATAGAGAGGGTCGAGCAATAGAGATAGGGTGCAGAGAATATAGAGAAACGGTCAGAGAGGGTCGAGAAGCAGAGACAGGATGCAGAGAATACAAAGAAACTGTAGAGAGGGTCGAGCAGCAGAGACAGGTTGTAGAGAATACAGAGAAACTGTCCTACACTGACAGACACTTCTTGTGTAAAAAGGTTATTGGTGTTTGGAAGTGCAGTGGTGATGAAGCAAGGATGAACAGGTGAGAAGGAGTGAGCGAAAAATAACAAAATAATCGAATGAAAAAAAATTTAAAGAGACGAACGGAAACACTGTTCAAATACTGGCGATGGTTTTCTGAAACCAATACAACCCATATCGTGTCGCTTTTGGTCTAGAGCGAAACCATTTCTAAAAAATGCGATCCAGTATAAACTTGCCATGTTAGCCACCCAAAATTGCTCATATCGCGTTCTTTTGGAACGCTAATCTCTTGTCGTGGAAATTATGCGATATCATTAATGGTCATCTAATCTGGAGGCTGGTAGATCAAACGAAAATCGCGCAATGAGTTGCTCGGGAGATAAGTCAAGGTATGGCCCATTTGTTTTATGATGAAAACCGCTCATTTAACAAGTCTTGACGTGTGAGGCCGTGGAGATGCATTAAGAAATATTGCATTGGTAGTGAGTTTTAATGTAAGTGGGTTTTATTATAATGTCACAACAGAGGCTGTAATATATGATGCGCGATGCATAAAGAGTTATACTTTGGGCTTAATGTAAAGTCGAGCCTTGATACAGATCAAATACACATCAAACGAAACCCATTTATATGTATGTTTGGAATGGTTAGTTAATCAAGGCAAAGGGTGCACCTTCGGAATATAAGTATATTTAAATGCATGTGGATGAACCTTTATGTGGATGAATTATGGTTGCTGCGGTTGAGTATTTATGTATTAAGAACTGGGTTCTTAACCAAGGTCAATCAGCTAACACAACAAGATATATATTTATATATATACTGTTTGACATGCGTTGAATGAGAGATGTGGGCCCAAGAGAAATATAGGAAATTGTATGTGATGCGATGGTTGTTTGATAGCCAAATGTTAATATGTTTCATGGCTTAGTCTATGTTGTGAGCGGAAGCGTTAAATAAACTATGGGGCCCGAAAGGTTATATAAATATATATATATATTAGTGCTAGGTTTATGTTTGAGTCAAAGACTTGGTATAATGTTAACGGAGGATATATATATCTATATATGTTATCTATTGGGGTTTGAGTCCGAGTTATGTATTAAAACAAGGTCGAAGAACTTATAATAATTTAGTATAGACCTTACGAATGGAAATATAAAAGAGGCAGAGTATATGTGTAGTGTGGGCCCCCATGTAAAAAGAAAAGTTCAATGCATGTTTATTCCGAGAATTTTAACCAAAGCTGAAGGATATATAAAAGGTAAAGCAGCAAAGTATATATATGAAACAATATATATATATATATATATATATATACATATATCTGTGAATAGTAAACCATCGCATCAGAGAAAAACATAACAACGGAACATGTTAATAAAGGTTGCGATTGCGATTGCGATAAAGAAGTAGACCCGATACATTATAAACAGTGATTCTCATGTGTTTGAGTTCCAGCCTAAAGTGCATCGAAGTGATTCATCGCATCGGAGGAGAAACAGTGACAAAAAAATTGAAATGTGTGATTGCGATTGAGCGATCAAAGAACAACCATTGGATTTGCTGAAGGATGGACGACGGATATGAGTCGCTTAATTACAATGGTTGGACCTTTTCTAATCACATCGGCGGAAATCAAATAATCAAGGCTAAATAGGAAAAAGATATTAACACGGTAAGTTTATATATATATATGAAACAAGATATTTATATATATATATATATATATATATATATACTTTTATCATTGAACAGTAATCCATCGCATCGGAATAAGAGGAGCAGTGGCACAATACCATTGAAAGTTCCAATTGTGATCATCGCATCAGAACCATCGCAAAGGAAGAAATCGCATCGGAGCAAGACACCACAGCGGAATAGGTTAATGAAGTTTGTGGTTGCGATCAATCACAATCAGAAATATCTGGAGGAGACTCATCGCATCGGAGCATAAAACAAAGTTCGGATGGTGGTCCCGAAAGGGCATTTTATATGTTAAAAGGTATTTTATTATTACTCTGAGAGTTGATTTGCGTTATATAAAAAGGCATTTATATATATATATATATATATATATATATATATATATATATATATATATATATATATATATATATATATATATATATATATATATATATATATATATATATATATATATATATATATAGATATACACAGGAGATACACAATTGATGTGAACAATAGAGCAAGCAGAGACGAAAAAGACAGAGACAGTCATAGAAAATACAAACACATGGTGATCCAAAACTGAATGGGTTGATTTGTAATCCATATTGTAACTGAATGTAAACATTTTTTAATTGGTTTATATTTTTTGTGATTCACTGGAAAGTCTCTGTAGGAAACAAAGCTCCACTGTAAAACTGAAATCTGTACAAATTGTTGTAGTTTTTCTGAATGACTTGGACAAAGAAATGAGGGGGCAGAAGGCGAAGAGTCATGGCTATTCACTTTGAATTCCCTGTGGAATACGAACAGTTGTGAGGAAAACTATATAAAAGATATCACATTGATATGCAGAGGAGAGGTTAGAGAATGAAAAGAATGAAGAATTTAGGCAGAGAAGATAAGAAGAAGGAGGAGCAGAAAGAGATGTTGTGGAAAAATCAAAAATGATATAAGGCAGATTTGAAGACTAGAGGACAACACAAAAGAAGGTACAGAATAGAGCTAATATCCAAGGTAAATCAACAAATGTTTTCTTTTGATAGAAAGAGGAAGTTGGAGCTTCCCTATCAAGTTGTAGCTTGATAGATGTCAGTTGTAGCTGACTGAGGTTGGAGCCTCCTGTAGGTTGGTGCCTGCAGAAAATTGAAGGGAGTTGGAGCTTCCTTGCAAGTTGTAGCTTGCAGAATTGAGGTTGGAGCCTCCTGTAGGTTGGTGCCTGCAGAAAATCAGTGGTGAGAGGGAGTTGGAGCTTGCCTTTGCATCACAACAATAATAAGATGTGGTTTTCTCCCTTTATGGGTTTCCACTTATATCTTTTTTCTCTGTGTGTGATGCCTATGTGTTGATATGATCTATTCAATCTGTTTAATACTTGCTGCTCTCATATAAGATTTTCTATCACATTATCTTAATGCTAGATACTCACATATTAAGACTGTTAACTCATAAAGTTGATCATGAAATTAAGTTTTAAATAAGCTTAATGAAAAAGTTTAAAATCTCATGAATGTGTTAAACTAATTCACCCCCCCCCCTCTCAGTTTAACTAAGGGTTCAAAAATTGGTATCAGAGTAGGTTCCTTTTGTATCAGTTTAACAATTGAAAGGAGATCCTAGGTCCCCAAGATGGCTAGTCAAGAAGGAATCTCAACCAAGAAAGCCCATTTTTTTACTGGTGCTAGTTATGCCTTCTGGAAAATCAGAATGTGAGCATACATAATGTCTCTAGGAGTAGAAGTTTGGGCTGTTGTGGAATTTGGATATGCCCCAAAGGCAACTGACTCAGAGAAAGAAGCTAAAAAAGACTTTGTAGCTAATGCAAAGGCCATGAATTCAATCTTAAATGGACTGTGTGAGGCAGAATTTATCAAATTAATGCACAACAATACTGCCAAAGAAATGTGGGATATACTAGAAAACATCCATGAGGGAGAGAAAAAGGTGAATACATCCAAACTTCATGTCTATAGAGCCCAGTTTAAAAATATAAAAATGAATGATGATGAAGACATTGCCAGCTTCTTTTTAAGGGTTCAATATATTGTGAATAACATGAAAGCTCTAGGAGAAACCATAAAAGAAGTTGTAATTGTTCAAAAGATTCTAAGATCTCTTCCACCCAGCTTTAACACCAAGGTTTCTGCCATAGAAGAAACAACTGATTGGGAAACCTTGACCATGAACCAGTTACTTGGAAATATAACAGCCTACGAGATGAGACTGCCACAGAGGAAGTCAAATGTGAGGGAGGCAACCTTTAATACAGAGAAGAAGAAATAAGAAAAGGATGATATATTCTCTTGCTCTGATGAAGAAGAGGCCAAATTTTTCAAGAAACTGGATAGAGGCTTAGGTAAATATAAAGGTAAACTTCCATTTAAATGCTTTAACTGTGGAAGAGTTTGACACTATGCTGCTAAGTGTCCTCATAAGAAAAAAAGGAATCAGGCTCAAGAATCAAAGAAAACTATATCAAAGAACTGGAAGAAAGGAACGAAATTCAATAGAAAATCTTTCTATGCTAAACAAGACAGCAATGCATCTGAAGACTCAGATGAAACCTCAAGTCAAGAAGGAACCTCTGAATTTATATTGATGGCCATAGAAGAGCTTGAAGGACTCCTTCTAGAAGATGAAGAAGAAGGTGAAGTTGATCTTGAGGGGGAGCTAAGAAGTGCCCTCAAAGAAATTGACAGACTCAAACTGAAGTTCTGAAAACATAAATACATTCTTCTCAAGTATGTAAGAGAAGAAAAAAATTCACAAGTTCTCATTCAATTGAAAGTAGAGCTTGAAGAAGCCAAGAAGGTAGAAGACATTTTACTTAAGAAAATTAAGGATAAAATTAAGGAACAAGAGAAATTGGAAGAAGAAGTAGTATGCCTGAGGAAGAAATTAGAAAATGCCCAAAGGAAAGTGTCAATAAATTCTTCTCAAATGACAAGCTCTGGTAAGTTGAATGAAATTCTAGATGCTCAAAGATCTCCTCTGATAAAAACTAGGATAGGCTATGAAGGAGAATCAAGTAAAGGCAAAGAAAAGGAAAACAAAAATATCATTTTTGTAAAAGAAGATAAGGATGATAAAGTAGCTCAGATGACTCCTACAGAAGAAGAAACCTGTAATGAAAGGGATAGAAACTAGAAATAACCTCTAAGGAAAAATAATGAAATAAATACACAGGCAACAGAAAAAGGCTCATATACTCCTGAGTATGTCAAATTTGGAAGCCATCAAAGGAGATGCTCCCCTCCTATGAAAAATGCCACCTGTTATGCCTGCCACAAGCTGGGACATATTGCTACATACTGTCATACAAGGAAAATTAATTCAAACTAGCAAAGGATGCAAACAATGAAGAGATTATCTCAAGCAAACAAATGGAGAAGACAACCTTTCATTAGGTATGAAAACTGTTTCTATGGATATTGTTTTTACTGTAAGGAATTTGGCCATAAAATCATAAAATGCAAAAAATATGGACAAAGGCTGATGTTCAAAATCTCAAGGAGGTTTATGAATCATGGAGAGGTTACTCATACTCATAATTCTGCTAAAAATATGATCAAATGTTGTGTATGCAATAAAATTGGACATATTCCTTCCAAATGTCCTCTCAGAGAATGTGGTCCATCATCTCAGAAAAGGTACCAAACAAAAGGATGCATGCATTGGAAAAATAAGGTGAATAAATGTGACCTGGCTCTAACTGCTCAAGACCTGAAAATCCAATGGTATTTGGACAGTGGCTACTCAAAGCATATGACTAGAGATAGAAGCAAGTTTATAACCTTTGATGAAAATAAATCTGGAAATATTACTTTTGGCAATGACAAAGCAGGGAAAATCAAAGGAAAAGGCTCAGTCAATCTAGATAATTACAGAGGAAAGGCCCAAGATGTACTGCTTGTGGATGGGTTGAAAGCAAATCTGTTGATTTTCAGTCAAATGTGTGATAAAGGCTGTGAAATTCTTTTTAGAGCAAAAGACTGTGAATTCAAATCAAGAACCACAGGAAAGACTTTGATCAAATGTGTTCGAACAGAGAGTAATGTCTACATAGTGAAAGAAGAGAATGAAGCATGCCACCTTAGCAAACTTGAGGAGTCATGGTTATGGCATAGGAGATTGGGACATATTAACTTCAACCATATCATCATACTGAGCAAGAAGAAATCATTCAAAGATATGCCAGCAATAAAGAAGTGTTCAAATATCATATGTAAATCTTTCCAATTGGGCAAATAGACCCAGACATCCTTTAAGAACAAAGATGAGCTATCAACAAGTAGGCCAATTCAGCTTGTACACATGGACCTGTGTGGACCTTCAAGAACTAAAACACCAAGTGGAGAATCCTACTTCATGCTGATAATAGATGATTTATCTAGAATGACATGGGTTTCATTTCTCAAATATAAATCGGAAGCACTTGAGAAATTCAAGATATTCAAGGCATTGGTAGAAAATCAAACATGATGCAAGCTAAAGTGCATCGGATCAGACAGAGGAGGTTAATTCATAGACTATGATTTTGTAGACCTATGCAATGAACATGGGATAAAACAATAGTTTACTATTGTAGGGACACCTCAACAGAATGGAGTGGCAAAGAGACAAAACAGGTCTGTACAACAGATTGCCAGAGCCATGATGTAAGAAAGAAACATTCCCCAAACCTTTTGGGTAGAAGAAGTACACACAACTATGCATATTCTTAACAAATATCATTTAATACCAAACAGTGACAAGACTCCTTATGAACTATGGCATGGTAAACTAGCATCAATTAAGCACTTTAGAGTCTTTGGAAGCAAGTGTTACATAAAGAATAATGATGAAAATATGGGGAAGTTTGATGCAAGAGTAGATGAAGGAATATTTTTAGGATATGCATCCAAGAGTAAAGGTTATAGGTGCTACAACAAAACACTTTGAAAAATTGTGGAAAGCATTGATGTAAGATTTGATGAAGAACTACCAAACAAGATAAGAAGTACAGATTACAGCAATCCTCCAGAAGATCATGAAGAAGAGAACCAAGATGATGATGAAATAATAAAGACAACAGAAGATACTAAATTGAACTCAAAATGACCCACAAAATACACTCAAAAGAACCATCCATAAGATCAAATCATTGGGGATAAGAGTGTAGGAGTCCAAATAAGAAGACAGTTAAGTAAATAGACAGAAGAGGTATACCTAGCTATGTTATCACAAGTAGAGCCAAAGAAGTTTGAAGAAGCCAGCAAGGACAAGTATTGGGTGAATGATATGAATGAAGAATTGGACCAAATTGAGAAGAACAATACCTGGGAATTAGTTCCAAGACCCACTGAGAAAAATGTCATAGGCTCAAAATTGGTATTCAAGAATAAGATGAATGAACAAGGACAGGTAATCAGGAATAAAGCTAGACTTGTATGCAAGGGATATTCACAAATTGAAGGTCTTGATTATGATTAAACATTTTCCCCTGTAGCCAAAATGGAAGCTATCAGAATTTTTTTGGCCTTTGCATGCTACCATGACTTCAAGGTATATCAAATGGATGTGAAATCTACCTTCTTGAATGGAGATCTAGAAGAAGAAGTCTACATGGAACAACCTGAAGGATTCTCATTAACAGATAAAGAAGACTATGTGTGCAGACTAAAGAAGGCCCTATATGGGCTAAAACAAGCTCCTCATGCATGGTATTCAAGGTTGGACAAGTACTTTCAAAAACAAGGCTTTAAGAGAGGAGGAGTAGACAACAATCTATAGATAAAGGCCAATGAAAATGAACGCCTGATTGTAGTAGTGTATGTAGATGACATCATGTTTGGAAGCAGCAAAGATGAGCTAGCAAAAGGATTTGCTGAAGAGATGAAATTAGAGTTTGAGATGTCTATGATTGGAGAGCTCACCTTCTACTTAGGACTACAAATTCATCAAAAGAACATAGGAACATTCATTTCACAAGAAAAATACTTAAGATAAATGTTGAAAAGGTTAAAAATGGAAGACTACAAACCTGTGTCAACTCCCATGATCACTGGATGCAAGATATGTGTTGATGATGGATCTACAGATACAGATCAAAGACATTATAGATCCATGATAGGAAGTCTGCTATACCTGACAGCTTCTAGACTAGACATTATCTTAGCAGTAGGACTTGTGGCTAGATATCAAGCAACACCAAAACAAAATCACCTTCTGGCAGTCAAAAGAATATTTAGATGTCTACAAGGAACTACACAGTATGGACTATGGTACCCAAAAGGCAAGAGCTTCACTTTGACAGCATATACAGATTCAGATTGGGCTAGCTATGTGGATGACAGTAAAAGCACAAATGGAGGTGCATTATATTTGGGAAAAAGTCTGGTGGCATGGCTAAGCAAGAAAAAAACATCTATCTCTCTATCTACAGCAGAAGCAGAATACATAGCAGCAGCAGCATGTTGCACACAAGTCATGTGGATGAAACAAACCCTCCAATAAATGAAGGTAAGCACTGATGAACCTATCTCTATCAAATGTGATAATACAAGTGCAATAAGTATATCAAAAAATCTTGTACTTCATTCAAAAACTAAGCACATCCCAATCAAGTACCATTTCCTCAGAGAACAAGTAGCACAGAAGGTAGTGAAGTTGGAATATGTGCCAACAAAAGAACAAACAGTAGATATATTCACAAAACCTCTTACTAGAGAACCATTTGAATATCTGAGAGACAAACTAGGGGTAGTATCTCCAGATACTACTTTCTGACATGAAGAGAAATCATCATTCAAGGGGGAGAACAGAAAAGAAAACATCATTCCAGGGGGAGATCAGTCAACAAAGAGAGTCACAAAAGAGCCAGAGCAAGTGAGCAATGCATGAAACAGGTCCTCAAGATCAAAGTAAAATGGACAAGAGTTGAAAACAATATTAGGCATGATCAGAGTTGAAGGCAAGAGTAAAATGGACAAAGAGTGCAACCCTTTTCCATTGATGTCAAAGGGGGAGGAAGACCTGGAGGAAGCATTGGATTACTGGTGGATGTGTTGCCATCAATGCCAAAGGGGGAGACTGTTGGAAATGTTGTCATCGATGGCAAAGGAGACAACATAGAAGCAGAGAGATAGTAAAAGAAGACTGTTGAAAGGAAAAGAGAGAAAAAGAGGTAGAGTAGTGGCAGAGAGGCAGCATAGATCTATCGAGCAGCTACAAATCAGGGCCATTTGAAGCATCCCAGGCTGCAGAATATGCAGAGAATACACAGAAACTGTAGAGACGGTCGAGCAACAGAGATAGGGTGCAGAGAATATAGAGAAACGGTCAAAGAGGGTCGAGTAGTAGAGACAGGATGCAGAGAATATAGAGAAACTGTAGAGAGGGTCAAGCAGCAGATACAAGTTGTAGAGAATACAGAGAAACAGTCCTACATTGACAGGCACTACCTATGTAAAAAGGTTATTGGTGTCTGGAAGCGCAGTGGTGACGAAGCAAGGATGAATAGATGAGAAGGAGCGAGCGAAGAATAACCAAAGAATAAAATGAAAACAAAGTGAAAGAGGTGAATGGAAACATTGTTCAAATACCGGCGATGGTTTTCTGAAACCAATACAACCCATATCGCGTTTCTTTTGGTCTGGAGTGAAACCATTTCTAAAAAATGTGATCCAGTATAAACTTGCCACGTTAGCCGCCCAAAACCTCTCATATCGCGTTATTTTGGAACGCTAATCTCCTGTCGTGGAAATTATGCTATATCATTGAGGTTCGTCCGATCTGGAGGCTGGTAGAACAAACGACAATCACGCAATGAGTTTCTCGGGAGATAAGTCAAGGTATGGCCCATTTGTTTTATGATGAAAACCGCTCATTTAACAAGTCTTGATGTGTGGGGCCATGGCGATGCATTAAGAAATGTTGTGTTGGTAGTGAGTTTTAATTTAAGTGGGTTTTATTATAATGTCACAACAGAGGTTGTAATATATGATGCGCTATGTATAAAGAGTTATACTTTGGGCTTAATGTAAATTCGAGCCTTGATATAGATCAAATACACAGCAAAATAAACCCATGTATATGTATGTTTGGAATGGTTAGTTAATCAAGGCAAAGGGTGCACCTTCGGAATATAAGTATATTTAAATGCACGTGGATGAACCTTTATGTGGATGAATTATGGTTGTTGTGGTCGAGTATTGTTGTACTAAGAACTAGGTTCTTAACCAAGGTCAATCAACTAACACAACAAGATATATATTTATATATATAATGTTTGACATGTGTTGAACGAGAGATGTGGGCCCAAGAAAAAGATAGGAAATTGTATGTGATGCGATGGTTGTTTGATAGCCAAATGTTAATATGTTGCATGGCTTAGTCTATGTTGTGAGCGGAAGTGTTAAATAAACTATGGGGCTCGAAAGGTTATATAAATATATATATTAGTGTTGGGTTTAAGTCTAAGTCAAAGACTTGATATAATGTTGTGAACAGTGAACCATTGCATCAGAGAAAAACATAATAGCGGAACATGTTAATAAAGGTTGCGAATGAAATTGCGATAAAGAAGCAGACCCAATACATTATAAACAGTGATTCTCATGTGTTTGAGTTCCGCCCTAAAGTGCATCGAAGTGACTCATCGCATCGGAGGAGAAATAGTGACAAACAAATTGAAATTTGCAATTGCAATTGAGTGATCAAAGAACAACCATCGGATTTGTTGAAGGATGGACGACGGATATGAGTCGCTTAATTAGAATGGTGGGACCTTTGCTAATCACATCAGCGGAAATTAAATAATCAAGGCTAAAGAGGAAAAAGATATTAATGCGGTAAGTATATATATATATATATATATATATATATATATATATATATATATATATATATATATATATATATATATATATATATATATATATATATATATATATATATATATATATATATATATATATATATATATACTTTTATCAGTGAACAGTAATCCATCACATCGGAATAAGAGGAGCAGTGGCACAATACCATTGAAAGTTCCGATTGCGATCTTCGCATCATAACCATCGCAAAGGAAGCAATCGCATCGGAGCAAGGCAACACAGCGGAATAGCTTAATTAAATTTGCGATTGCGATCAATCACATTCAGAATTCTCTAGAGGAGACTCATCGCATCGGAGCATAAAACAAAGTTTAGATGGTGGGCCCGAAAGGGAATTTTATATGTTAAAAGGTATTTTATTATTAATCCGAGAGTTGATTTTCATTATATAAAAAGGGAAGTTATATATATATATATACACACACACACACAGGAGTTACACAATTGTTGTGAACATCAAAGCAAGTAGAGATGAAAAAGACAGAGACAGTCACAGAAAAGACAAACACACAGTGATCCAAAACTGAATGGGTTGATTTGTAATCCATATTGTAATTGAATGTAAACATTTTTTAATTGGTTTATATTTTTTGTGATGCACTGGAAATTCTCCGTAGGAAACAAAACTCCACTATAAAACTGAAATCTTTACAAATTGTTGTAGTTTTTCTGAATGACATGAACAAAGAAATGAGGGGGCAGAAGGTGAAGAGTCAGGGCTATTCACTTCGAATTCCCTGTGGAATACAAACAGTTGTGAGGCAAATTGTATAAAATATATCACAAGATATGCAGAGTAGAGGTTAGACAATGAAAAGAATGAAGAATTGAGGCAGAGAAGATAAGAAGAAGGAGGAGTAGAAAGAGATGTTGTGGAAAAATTAGAGATGATATAAGGCAGATTGGAAGACTAGAGGACAGCACAAACTAAGGTACAGAACAGAGCTTATATCCAAGTTAAATCAGCAAATGTTTTCTTTTGATAGAATGAGGAAGTTGGAGCTTCCCTATCAAGTTGTAGCTTGATAGATGTCAATTGTAGCTGACTGAGGTTGGAGCCTCCTATAGGTTGGTGCCTACAGAAAATTGAAGGGATTTGGAGCTTCCTTGCAAGTTGTAGCTTGCAGAATTGAGGTTAGAGCCTCCTGTGGGTTGGTGCCTATAGAAAATCAGTGGTGAGAGGGAGTTGGATCTTGCCTTTGCATCACAACAATAATAAGATGTGGTTTTCTCCCTTTATGGGTTTCCACTTATATCTGATGTATTTTTGTGTGATGCCTATGTGTTGATATGATCTATTCAATCTGCTTAATACTTGCTACTCTCATAAAAGTTTTGTTGTCACATTATCTTAATGCTAGCTGCTCACATATTAGGACTGTTCACTCATAAAGTTGATCATGAAATTAAGTTGTAAATAAGCTTAATGAAAAATTTTAAAAGCTCATGAATGTGTTAAACTGATTCACCCCCCCCCCCCCCCCCTCTTAGTTTAATTAAGGGTTCAACAAAGATGAGATATAATACATCCATCATTTTCATTAAAATATCAACAACAATGTACATAAATATCATGAGGAATAAACCTCTCATGCAATGGGAAACAATCTCCAAAGATTAACACATGAAATACAAGAGATGCAAAAACTGCACAAAATGATGGGAAGAAGTGACTACGCTATCTCTAGGAGAGTAGTTGCTGTTGTAGATGTCAATACATGAAATATTTCTGATACATATGGGCTCCAATACAAGATTTCTAGCCAATCTAGGGGAGATTGCTAGAAATGACAGAAAATGTACAATGTGACAAATAACTTGTCACTGCAACTGAATCAAAATGTGAATGGGGATATGGAAGATCTGAAATACTCATGCCCTCCTCTGCTAATTTTCTCAAGCAAAGGGTTGATCCCTTTCACTCAAAAACACTCCTCCTGATAAGCTCCAATGGCTCTCCCAGCAACTGCCTACATAAATAACGCATTTTCTACCCCAGACTGTGTCTGAGAGATGGTGTATGATTGGCCTAGTGCCAAAGATCTGAAATTAATCCCGAGAGTCTCCTCTACTGCTCCTCCAAAGAATATGCAAGAACTCCACTGAAGAACAAGCCAAGAATGACTCTAAGAGTTCCTATGTTGCTGCTCCCAACAACACAACGTTTTTTTCCCAACAAAATAACATTGTAGCTGAAGGGTTAATCTTGGCCAAATGCTGGAATGAGGAAATGAAGCTCAAAACCTCTCTTTCCTTGAGGATGAGGAAGGTATTCCTGACTGGGAACAACTTTGGGTTCAAGAACACTACAACCCTGCTAAACAGCTCGGGGATGCAAGTCTTTGCAAACCCAATGAAAATAATAAGGTAATGCATAATGAAAATGGGCTGCCATCTCCTCCTTATAGAGAAAATTAACTCTTCTCACCATGGGTCCCATTCACACTTTCCTCTAGCTCATGCAAATGGAGCCTCCACTAAAACTTCATTGTCCAAGAAGGTTCAATGTATATAGACAGTTTTAGTTGACTTGGTCAAAATGACTAGATCAAGCATGATCCAATGCTGTTCACACAATGTGGTGCTCAATTCACACAAGGAGTGTTATTTCTCCATCTAAAGGGGTTAAGGTGTCTCCTTACCCATTTTATTCAACAAAATGAAAATATGCAAACTATAATGTTCCTTTTAGCTTGAGGCTAGAAATTGGAACATTATAGTCCTCCCCTCCCACATGTTTCTTGTCTTCAAGCAACTGCATAGAGATACAAAATTCCTCCCCATCTTCTTGTGGCCTCCTCATCAATATACCCAATCTCATCAAGGTATGTAATAAATCTGTCCTCCATGTATCCCTCCAAGTGTGTAAAACCAAAGTATACATCATCAGATAATAGAAGGTGCAATTGGAAATATCCTTGTGGTTAAATGGCATCCTCAAGGTAGGAGTGATGAAAAACATGGGAATTCTTATTCCCAATGAGGGACTCCCTCACCCATACAATCATCCAAATTAAATGAGTCATCCTAAGTAGCTCAACAAAACAGTCCTCATACTCCCAATGGGCTATCCCCATACCTCCAACACTTTCCAAGTAGTGCTCCCTATAAATGTACAATCATCAGCAACACAAGGAAGCAATATACAATTAAAACAAGCTACCACATGGCAACTGGAGAGTGAATCATAGTTCCACATGAGGAACCAGCGTAGTGAATTCCATGCCTGCCTCAAAGCAAAATATAACAAGTGCTTTACTAGCCACTTTCTTTCTTCCACAAACATCACATAAGGTGGAAACATGAGAGTACACATTGGTGCCAATGGTGCACACCGAGAAATATGTAGCTTCCACCACAAACCATCATGAAAATAGCCACTCCCATTGCTACAATGGACCACAAGTACATAATAATAAGGAGCATAAGGAGATGTGATCATCCTTAGCTCATCAATTTTCTCATATAAGGTAAAGAATGGTAAATCAAAATGAGAGCATATACCTTCTTTACCATGTACTCCGGTCCTTGAGCTGAAATGGCTCATCTGAATGCTCTCCCTCACCTCAAAGGAGTAGGGAAATGGTTGTGCCAACCTCTCCAAAATCATCTGGGCTATGCATCTATCCATATGCTGATATAGATCATGTTGAATGCCCTCCCTCATGAACTCCTTTAGCAAAGAACAATATGCATCCAAGTGCATAACTAGAAAGTCCTCAAGTGCTGCATGCAATAGTTTCTCCTTGAGACTAGAAACTCTAGTCAAGAAGATTCTTCCATAATAATATATGACCATATCATCCACCATGTATCTATCATCTCCATTTGGGTCATCAAGAATCATGCATGCACCAAGATCCTGGGAGTACTCTACCAAAATCTGAGACCTCCCATACAGATCAATCCTCCTCATAGACAGTGCTGGTAATCTACAATGTGATGCTCCCCTCATGCTGCTGCCTGCTACCTTGACATCCCCCATGCCAAAGTCATCCTCCAAAATTCTTCCATGCCTATCATGAAATTTCTCATGCTCAAATAGTGATGGTGTCCTTTGGAAGTTGGCCTCCCATGAGAAGCTATCATCCCCAAAGAATCTCTCAAGCTAGGTCAAATTAAGCATGAGTGGCCTCCATCCAATCCCATGTGTGAAAGAGTCCTTCCTCAAAGGAATTATCCTCTTCCTCTCCAAATATGTGGAGCAGTCATCTGGCATCATGAAGATGCCATCCTCCATCCCTATAGCAAACTCTGTCAGCGCAGTATAACTGATGAGAGTGGGTGATACTGAAAATGAGAGTGTCTCCCTCCCTCTTGGGTTTTACCCAAACTCTCTGCTCTGTGCTGGACTCCTCCAATGTCTTCACCTATCTGGAATCCAAGAGTGGTGAACCAAATGACAAGATGCCTCCCATCAACTCTAGATCAGGTGGCCTCCCAAGCGGAATGCCTCCATATAATGAGACATCAGTTCGGAAGTGAACTGTATGTATGAGTGGATTGATTTGTCCCTCTCTTCACTGTGTTGTACAGTCTCTTTCCCTTGTGCAAAGACTTTCAGAAATAGATAAGGGTGTATCAACCCTTGATGTTGATCCTTCTCTTCCTCCTCCATCTCACAACCCCCAATAGATGCTACATATGACATCGGAATTGTGCTATGGTTCCCACATGTTAAAATACTTCGAACTCCTTGTAAAGATACAAGGGATTCTATATTAGAATCAATGGCTCCCCTTTCACCTCCATGTGGTGATGGATCTCCTCCCAATGGGATAGCACTGTTAGATCTCTTATGCTAATCCTCCTCATTAATAAGTCATATTACCTCATCATCAAGGAGAGATCCTAGATCTTGGTCATCTCTTGAAGGAAGTACATCCATGACTTCACAAATGGAAGAGGGTCCTTCATACAATGGGGATCTTGCCCTTGGCAAGCCATCATACATGTTTTCATCCCCTTCGGAAGTAAGGAATGGAGTTGGTTTTATGGTTCCACCCAATGCATGCAAAGTGTTTTAAGTTATGATATAGGATGATTCACATTGAATTTCCTCAAACTTCTTCACCAAACCCTTAGTGAATTCATCATATACATTTGCATGGCAATATGAAATAGAATTTTTAAAACAATAATCATGATCCATACCTTTGAGTTGTAGCATTGCTGCTACAATGGCCTCATCTTCTTCCTCCGTTCTTCCTGCAGTGCAAGTGGGAAATGAACTACGCTGTGGATCTGCATGTGTGGCTGAATGCTCACACCCACCACAATAATATCTAGGGCTTGCTTCATCCAAAAACCCTCTCAGGAAAACCTTTCCATCTTTCCCTTTCTATCTCCTCAAAATCTTCAATGATACCCTCCATGGTCTAGAAAAGAAGAAGGGAGACCTCCTCTTCCATCATTACTCTTTTCTTGTTGCCTTTTTACATCTCCTCTTCTAAGTGAAGAGATTCTCCTTAGAATGGCATATTATCTTGGGCTACACAGGCTGAGCCAAGATTGATGCTCCGATACCACTGTAATGTTCCTTTTTCGGGAATTTCCGAAATATGGTCCTCAAGGACGTTGTATAAGAAAGAAGATGTAAAAATAAGCTAAAACGGGGCTTGGATCCCCTTTTTAACTCGTTAAAAACTTCTCTTCCATAATTTTAGCCCAAAGAAATGTCTCTAGTTGGGTTATTCAGATCTCCCCAAACTAGATCCCTCAAAGAATGCTAAAAGAGAGAGCTCACAACAATATATGAACATAACCATTAAACTCTGCAAATTTGAATGCAACATAAGATGAGATATAATACAGCCATCATGTTCATTAAAATTTCAGCAACAATTTACATAAATATCATGAGGAATAAACCTCTCATGCAATGGGAATCAATCTCCAAAGATCAACACATGAAATACAAGAGATGCAACAACTGCACAAAATGTCGGGAAGCAGTGAATTCACTGTCTCTAGGAGAGTAGATGCTGTTGTAGATTTCAATACATGAAATATGGCTGATAAATATAAATAAATTCCCAAGAATAGGAGAATGGGCTCCAATACAATATTTCTAGCCAATCTAGGAGAGATTGCTAGAAATGCCAGAAAATGTACAATGTGACAAATAACTTGTCACTGCAACTGAATTAAAATGAGAACGAGGCTATGGAAAATATGAAATACTCATGTCATTCTCTGATAATGTTCTCAAGCAAAGGGCTGATCCCTTTCGCTCAAAAACACTCCTCTTGATAAGCTCCAATGGCTCTCCCAGCAATTGCCCACATAAATAATGCAGTTTATGCCCTAGACTGCGCTGTGAGAGATGGTGAATGATTGGCCTAGTGCCAAAGATCTGAAATTAAGCCCGTGAATATCCTCTGCTGCTCCTCCAAAGAATATTCAAGAACATCACCGAAGAACAAGCCAAGAATGACTCTGAGAGTTCCTCTGTTGCTGCTCCCAGCAACACAACTTTTTTTGCCCAACAAAATAACATTGTAGTTGGAGGGTTAAGCTTGGAAAAATGCTGGAATGAGGAAATGAAGCTCAAACCCACTTCTTCCTTTAGGATGAGGAAGGGATTCCCGATCGGGAACACCCTTGGGTTCAAGAACACTACAACCCTACTAAACAACCTAGGGATGCAAGTCTTTGCAGACCCAATGAAAATAATAAGGTAATGCATAATGAAAATGGGCTGCCATCTCCTCCTTATAAAGAAAATGAACTTTTCTCACCATGGGTCCCATTCACACTTGCCTCTAGCTCATGCAAGTGGAGCCTCCACTAAAAATGCGCTGTCCAAGAAGGTTCAATGTATCTAGATAGTTTTAGTTGACTTGGTCAAAATGACTAAATCAAGCATGATCCAATCCTGTTCACACCATGTGGTGCTCAATTCAACTGCTTTATCATTCCTCCTTTCACACAAGCAGTGTTATTTCTCCATAAAAATGGGTTAAGGTGTCTTCTTATCAATTTTATTCAACAAAATGAAAATATGAAAACTATAATGTTCCTTTTAGCTTGAGGCTAAAAATTGAGAAAATTACACAAATTCAAAGGTATTTATATTGGCCTTGTATGTATGAAACAATTGCTAAGTAAATTAAAGAATGTGTTATGTGTTGAAAAAGAAAGCCAAGCAATCGAAATATTGGTTTGTATATGCCACTTCCAGTCCCTTCGTGATCATGGGATGACATTTCCATGGAATTTGTTGGAGGACTCCCTACGTCCAGGAGAATGTGTGATTACATGTATATCGTGGTTGATTGTTCCAGCAAGATGTGCATTCTAGTTACATGCAAGAAGCAAGTGATTGTTGAACATACTACATAGATTTTATTTCAACAGACATTACTTCATTTTGGGTTACCTACTTCCATTATTTCTAAAAGAGATACTCGTTTTGTAAGAGAGTTTTGGTCCACTTTGTGGGGACTCATGGACACAAAGCCTAAGAAGAGCACGGATTTTTATCCACATACCAACGAATAGAAATAAATGGTGAATAGGACAGTGATACATATTCTCCGAGGTTACTGCATCAAACATCCTAAGCTGAGGTATGAATCTTTACCTTATGTGCAGAATGCTTACAATCAAGCCAGTAGGTGGATGGAGATTGGAAGAGTGAGGGAGTTGTACCCTCACCTGATATCTTCTTAAATCAAAATTTTTTGGTCCAAAATCTTTCAAGTGGAGAGGATTTATCTAAGAGGATCTTGCATCAGTCCAAAAGTCCAGTTCAGTCTTCAGCATCATCTTCAGTTTTCCTGTGTTCTGGATGAAAGAATCTTCAAGTTGGTTGATGGTGCAATGTCTGATGTTGGAAGTGGAAAGTTAATTTATGGTTATGTCATTATGTGTAAAATTTTAATGTCATGGTCCCAATCCTAAGCTAAGATGAAAGTGGTAAAATGTAATGATATGGTGTGTAATGTTAAAATACCTAAGTCCTAAAGTCTATGCTAAAAGACCTAAGTCATTAATCCTAGTCTAAAACTAGCGCAATGTAATACGCCATATGAAATAAACCTTTTAGACTATGATAAAGTTATAAACCATGTAACAAAACCCATATTACAGCTTGACTACAGCAGAATACTTAACCACAACAAAATTAACTACAGCAGAGTTGAAATCATATGAACACAGTCAAGGTTTATGCGTAGTTGAAAGGTTAATGCACCACCAAAGCTAACTGCAACTATCGAGATGTGCTATCACATGGAGAACGAGACCACACCATCAACCCAAAGTCGTAGTCCTAACCTTCAAGGTGGCCACCATGGTATTGACCGATGCCCTTTCACATGAATTCAATTCAAACTGCTCCACTGTTAGTAGACCGTCGGGGTCTAGATATAAAATAAAGTTTTATTTTTGGTTTTAAATATTTATGCGCTATGTTAAATGTTATCCAACATGTAACCTATGTTGAAGGTGTATGAATTTCATAAGACTGAGAGAAACCACATTGAATTTCTCAACCAATTTTCCATCTTTGGCCCAAGGACGTCGAGAATGAACCTGAACCTACATTATAAAAACCACCATTGCTCAAGATGAAGGGGAGTGTTTTTGAAGGCTTATTCAAAATTTTGTAAGAGATAGAGGCAGTTTTCTTTTCAGTGTATCCTGGTCGTACGGAAGCGGAATTGGGAACCAAGATAGGCATTGGAAAGCTAGGAGAAAGATATTTTTGTTGACAGAGACTAGAGGTGCCTATGATCACATTCATTGTGGTGTATTTCTATGTAAAGAATTCCTTGGATCAATCCTTAATAAAATGGACACCCATCTTGAAAGCGGACCCGGAGACACAGTCCACCAGGGAAAAACTCCTTAATCAATATTTTTTTTCTTATATCTTTTTTCTTTGCTACAAATTCATGTTTAATATGCTTCTTAAGTTCTGGTTTAAGTCATAAAATCATTTTTTCATTCAATCTTCCACACTAAGCGATCGAGTTAACAATCAATTCACTGTTGGAAAATATTTAGTTCTACTTCGATATTATTTCATATCTATTTCAGATCATCTCTAAGATCTAAAATTCGATCCTATAGTATCCCTTTGAATATTCTTTCCAATTCCATAGGTTATACCTAATTTTTATTCTTCAAGGAAAATTTATTCCCAATCTCCCACAATGACCTCATTATGGGCTTTTTCAGTAGAGCGAACTTGTACGACGTACCACATGTCCCCGTTTTGACATTCAACTCTAAAATAAATACACAAGAAACTATATTTTGTGCATGTTTGGATAATTTTTATATAATTCCAATCGAATGCCTGAAACAAAAGTTATGACAATTTTACCTCGGTCACTTGTTTGAGATGAAATTATGAAGCCTACAAAAACACTAAATTGCACAGTTAATATCTTTGAAACTATTGTGAACCAAGGTCTAAAACGTTTACATGAAGTTCATCAAACTTTCAGCTCCACATTAAAAGTTTAAGCTTTTGAAGCCTCGTAGAGAAAAATTTATAGCAAAAATTCCAAGATGACATGTTTGAAGAAGAAAAACCCTAGAATCCCAAGATCTGATACCAAATGTTATGAAACCATCTCACAAAATAGAATAAAAGATAGATCAATGGTTTATAAATCATCCTCTTCAAGGGGGAAACCTTATTTAAATTACATAAATTAACAATTCTTGGATGATTCAAATGAAAAATCCTACTTTCTATATATACGAGTCTAAGGGGTCACAATATAATCAGAGCCTACATAAAAATAACAATAGTGGGCTTTTATGGGGCACAATAATAACAATATGGGGACTACATGGGCACAACAATAACAATAAGGGGGATACACTAACAATGACAATAAGGGGCTAGACTAGTATTATAGGGACCTAACAACATATGAATGAAAAATATATAGCAAACAACTAAAGGATATTCATAACACATTCAGAATACATGCATGAAAAGTGTTGGCTCATCAAGCTTCAAATATAAATTGAAAGATCCAAGTACACAATTACAATCATGAGACACTAGTTCCAATAGTGGAACATTATGTCACTTATTTCTTCTCCAAAGAATAATTTTCTCTCTTATGACAAGTATAGAATCCAAGACTATCTCTCCAAAGCATAAGCCTCCAAAATCCCTCTTCTTGAGTTATGAGGTTTCTTTTATAACAAGAGTGACCTTTCGTCTCCCCTTGACTCTTGAACTACCCTCATGACTCTTGGACTTCTAATATTTCCTTTGGATTTCTAAAAAAATCTTGAACTTCTATATTACCTTTGGACTTCTCTATATGACTTTTGGACTTCTATACAACTATTTTTTCCATATATGACTATCTGACTCTGCATGCTCTAGATATGACTCTTGGACTTCCACACATTAAATTTTGTACTTTTCCTTAAAAATACATCATTACATTCCACTTGATGATGTGGAATGACACATGGACACATAGTGACCACTATGATGGCACTTTTACAAGTTAAAACTTTACAATGATGTCATGGACTTCATGGTCAGGTGACAATGACAATTTGTCTTTCTTGCTTCTTCATCATGCATTCTTGGTGGTAGATATGATATATGCTTCATATTTATGAAATATACTCTATATTTATTAGTTTCACCTTCCAAATGGTGTTTGATTAATATCGTAATCCTATGAGTCATCATGTAATGTATTCTTTCTATCTTGGTCCATGATTTACTTCATGTCCTCATGATAGCTCTCTTAATTCTTCTTCTCTGTAGGTTTTTCATAATTCTTTGTCCTTTATATTTTATCTTGAGAATCAACTTATAATGTGTTAGCCCCCCTGTGAAATTCTCGACAAGCAAGCTGGGGGCTATGTCATTTTGGAGACCTTCAAGGAACACATCTCCCCATAAGACACATCATCCTTGAGGTCTCTCCGTGCTTTGCACTATGCAAATGTCCTCTGCTAACTTTCTGCTTCAAAAAGCCTATTTCTACCCCTTACCCCTGCAAATTCTCCCTCTTTAACCTTTGTTTTTCCCTTGCTTCAATTCCCCTCTAATTCCCTAAAAATTCCCAGAAACCCCCTTCGAAATTCCACCCATACTCATTTGTTTGACCTAATTCACCCATCATCCTTCTATCGTTAACCTTGGATGGCCCTAAAACGTATTAAAAATGTGCAAAAATCATATATTTTGTCCATCGGGCCTTAGCCCCTCCGGCCATAGCCCCGTCCCCCATTCCTCCATGAAACCTTGTGCCGTGACCAAAGCGCTAACCCCGAAGGCACTGGTCCCATGGGTTTTTCGGGTGCATCATCGACCGTCGATCTTGACAAATCAGATGGCCACCATTTAATCTGCAGCTCCATGTGTTTCCCACTCACCTCCTACACCGTGCCATCGTCGTCCATTTCACGATTGATCTAACGGTCCGGAGCCTCCCCGCCCTGTGGTCCCCGCTCGCACTGTTCCGAAACCACGCTGTTTTTTTCACACCACCTTTGGGCGATGGGCGGTATTTCCGTATACAGCTCAACGATTCCACCGGCCACCCACGATGTCCTTTTCAGACGATTCCGAAAACCACTCTTTCCCCGCCTATTTATATTTTGGATTCAGAATAAGCGTGCCGAAACACATGCAGCCGTAAGATCTTGCGCGCCTCATCCGACGGCCATCGTTCGCCAGAGTTTCATGTCGCTTAACCCATGTCATGTCCTGTCCGCCACCGTTGATCTCTGTCACGATCGACGGTTCAGATCTGTTCGCCTTCCATTGACCACCCCCCCCGGGTCCGCTCACCACGTCATCTCCACGTGGATTCTTCGTACGCCAGGCCATTCCATCACATATATTGTTTCGGTTTCGTGTTTTTTAAAGTTTTTCATTCGTTCGTTCTGCAGGCCACCATCTCCACCAGAGAAGATCTCCGTTGTTCCTCTGCATTTTCCTCCGCCATGTCACCGTCTGTATGACCTTTTCTCCACCTCCACATCATCCGCCACCCCATTCATGGTTTCCTTAACTTGTTTGTGTTTTTTACAGGGTTATTAAGAACTAATGGCTGCCATGGTGCATGCCTATGTTACAAGGACATCAAGAGTCAAAAAATATCATTTGCAGAGGCATAATTTATAAAAAAATGACCCGGGAAGGTGAAGATAAGACTATTGAGAGAATATATTTTAGACTTCGTAGGGGAATCTCCAAATAACATAAACTCAGCGAACTGTCAAGGTAATGAGCTAAGAGTGTTGCAATACAGAGCAAAGGAGATTAAGGCACCCTAATGAAGATCTAGAGCCTTAAACCAGCAATTCAAGAGGCAAAGCGCCAGTTTGAAGACCCCAAGGATCGATCAGGAGGTCCGGTGCACAGTAAAGGTAACATCAGGGTTTATTCATCAACATAATGTTTTTCTCCATCAAGTACAGGGAACCCATACAGCTTTTCTTATGCACCACGTCCCTGAAGGAATTTCCACCAGACAACAGTTCAAAACCACCAGAGCATTTATATGACAGACCTCTCAGTAGTTTACCTTATTTTTGTTCAAAGCACCTGGAGTACTATAGCCGATAGATGTCAAGATCATATCCGGAAAAGATCACTCTTTATTAAGGAAGGTGACAGAAATCAAATACTCAGCAGTCAAACAGAATGGGTCTCGGCCCCACATTCATTTTTGTATTTAATATTACATTTAGTATTCACCTACCCCCTCAACTGATCTTCTGTTCATCCTTGGCTATAAAGCACAGAAGGAAATTATTGTAATGGTTGTTGATGAGATATCAGAGAAATGCAAGAATTTCCCTCTTGAGACAAGTTCTCTGTGTAATATTGTAAGATAGGCTGAGATTTGATGTATTCAGGCTGAATGTTCAGGCTGTGGGCAATGATGTACCTAATTGGTGTTATTTTTAATATGACAAGCATGTTTCTTTGGATCTTGATCTAAAGCAACTGGTGATGTTTTCCTTTCTCTGTATTTGTGATTGATTTGCTTTCATTTCATTACGTTTCTTCAGGCTCGTATCAGAAGCTTGGCATAAGATTTACCCTTGATAGGTACCTTATGTTGTTGCTCTCCCAGCCCTTTATGTTTTCTACTTGTATGTGTATCTGAATATTGATTTCGATTGATTTAACCAGTGTACTGGATGTTATTGCCTGCTCTTTGATGTATGGATTAATGAAATTTATGTTTAGATGTTCTTGTTAGGATTTATGGATGAGTTGAGAACACTGGGAGGTCTAGAACCCTACCTCTACCTCACTAGGATCTTTCCATCTCATTAAGCCTTTCTAAGATCCCTTGTCTTGCCTCCGGTTTTGTCCAAGCAGGTCTGGAGTTAAATGACCTCTGACCTGATCTATAGACATAATTGGCTGGCTCCCCTTCACTCATTTTCATTCCTTAATGTCCCATTCCATCAACCATCTTTTAAGATCCAAATGCTTTAGATGACTAGCCCAACTGAAAGGTTGCACATTGAACACAAGTAAACCCTTTCTTGACTCCATTGCCCAATGGTCTTGATGTTCTCTGAGTTATCTATCTTTTCCTAGTTTCCTCTTTGCTCATCCTTGTCTCATATTGGACCCTTCTTTCCTGATTCCCAACAACCAAACGCAAAAAATCAAACAAACAACCCAGAGCCTATAACTAGCCTAAAATCATAACTTTGAGCTTCAAAGACATAAAACCTTTGACTATCATAGAGAGATCCCTCTCTGGACCTAGGAGGGCTAGATTCTAAGGTCTGAAAGTGGTTCTATTTTTCTCATCTTTTGGTCTTGTCAACCTGGCCAAAGCATGGGAACCCCAACATAATGACGACTCCACTGGGGAATTCTGAGTGCAACTCACCTTAAACATTCATAGAGACTCAGAAACTTAGAACTATGGTTAGGTTGACAGTAATTCACTCCTTTCTTGAATCGACCTCCATTATTTAGTGTCTATTATACTCTTAGACAGAGCCTGGAAAGGGCCAGGTAGCCTCCAGATCCCACCTTCTTCGGAAGTGGCATATATGGTAAATGCCCTCCCAATCAATCTCTGGTTGGAGTTTGTTTTTTGAGGAGATTATTGAAAGGTGATGGTGTCTGAGCACTTTGGTGGATAGTGTAACCCCTTAGATACACCCTAAAACCCTCCACCTGGCGACTCCATTGCTTCTAAACGAAAAGACTCCACTAGTGATCAGTAGGCTTGATGATTAACTTGGTTTCACATTAGACTCCACTGGGAGACCAACCTTTGAAACAACATTAACCACAATAGAAGTACCAAGTAGGATTAAGCTGCTTAGTTAAGAGTACAACATTCTGGCTTTCATAACCATTCACACAAGAGCTTATCCTAATCCCGACCCACCTGAAATAGTTGACAATCTGGAGATTATCCTCAAGGGAGCTCCTACACTTAAAAGACCAGCTATTTCCAGTCACATTCATAGAACTAATTTTGCACCAGAAGATCTTACAGCTCTATTGAACCCATTCCTTGACCTAGATCCTCCAAACAGCTTACCAAGAACTAGGTCATTCAACCATCTAGACTAGCCAGGCCTCGAGTTTCACAGTTCACCATCTCACAGTGGTCAGCACACTAGGGACAGAGGAACCCCTCCATCTACACCACCTGATAACCACTTCATTCAAAACTTGGGGCTCTCCCACCCTAGATCTTCTCAGCAGACTTCTGCTGGTCCTAATATTCCTGTCACCCACATACTAGCTACTCAAGCCAACCCTATACCTCATCAGAACATTATCATGGAAGCCTGGTATGCTCCCTTAGTATTACCCCAGCCCTTGTTACCCTTACCCAATGATTATCAATCAAAAATTCCACACTTCATTGCTAAAGAATCAATCACAGCTCAGCAACATGTAGATAAGATGGAGGATTCTTTTGACTACATGGAAATTGATGACGAGACAATCAAAATGAGATTTTTTTCCCAAAGCCTGGGGGGTGATGTAAAGAAGTGGTTTAAAACCTTACCTCCTGGTAGTATCCAAGATCTCCCTACTCTATACCGGACTTTCGTCGACAAGTGGGAAACTAGGGAAAATCCTCGTCAGCTCCTAGCTGAATACATGAGCCTTAAAATAAGCATGGGAGAGAGCGTCCATGATTACACAACAAGATTTAACAGCATTTATAACGCCCTCCCCCCACATATGAAACCTCCACAAGGCATGGCCCTAGCTAAGTACCCTGATGGGTTTGATGTTGACATGGCCTATGAGCTTAGGGATAAAGAGTACACCACATTGGAGGACATGCAGAAAGGAGTAGTGAACATAGAGGCAAATTTGATTGAGAAACGAGCAAGACTAAGAGCTGAAAAAAGGGTAACCTATAGGGATGACACTGTAGCTTCCACTTCAGACCCAAACTATGACAGATTATCTAAGAATGTGGAAAATTTATAGCAAATGATGGAAGATATGGTTGTCACAGTTAGCAATCAGAACAGAAACCAGAACCAAAATCAGAACCAGAACTTTAGAAGAAACAACAATGCTCCCAATAGACAAAAATAATCAGATCAACAAATTATTCCCCCTTTCCAAAACTTTTTAGATGAAGATGAGGGAATCCTAGAAGAGTCTGAAGGGAATGCGATAAACATGTTTGAAACAGAAGACTCAGTCCTTAACTGTGATTCAAGGGAAGATCAAACCTCACCTTCATACTAGGATGAGAAATGGTTAGAAACTAAGGATTACAGATTAGGATTTGAAAATGCCATGATGTAGGTCAGAGAACCATATGAACTTAGGAGAAAAAAGAACCAAGAAAATTCCAAAACAAAGACTCCTGAGGTAACCATCAAGAAAAGACCTAATAAAACTTCTAAAGCATCTGCTGCAAATAACAAATCAGCAGTTGAAATTTCTGGGAAAAACAAAGAAAAAGACGACCAAGACACTGAAAAATAAAGCCAACCAACCAGCAGCACTAGCACTGCAGTTAGTGCTCCTGATAAAACGATTCCTAACCCTGTACATGGTGAGAAATCACAAACTGATTCAGCTACTAAGGCAGTAGCAAATAAAACAGAGTTGAGCCCTCCAAAGACACAGTCCACTTTCAATTTAGAGAGTGAGATTGCCAAAATCAAAATTTCTGTACCATTATCTGATTTGGCCACTCAGGATGTATATAAAGGCCAAATTTTGAAAGCTTTGAATTTAGGGGAAAATAATGACACTGTGAATTTGAGTGATGATCAACCTGCCCTCTTGTTTGGTCCAAAGATTGAGGGAAAATTTCAGGAAGGGGTAGTTCCACCGTTCTATATCAGTCTCAACATTCATGAAAAAATACTCCACAATGCCATGCATGATTCTGGAGCGTCACACAATTTAATGCCTAAGGTAGTGATGGAAAAGTTGGGCCTGGAGATAACACGACCTTACAAAGACTTGTATTCATTTGACTCTAGTAGAGTAAAATTCCTGGGCCTAATTAAAGACTTGTGTGTGAGTTTTACCCAGATCCCAGCTAAATGTATGGTCATGGATGTGGTGGTGGCAGATGTACCACCCAAGTATGGCATGTTATTATCGAGATCATGGGGAGCCAAGTTGCAAGGAACAATGTAGATGGATGGCTCATATGCCACTATCCCTATATTTGGCCAACTTAGAAGACTGTATAGAGAGTCCCAAATGAAATTCCTAGTCAGTAGCCCCGAGAAACCTGAAAATTCACCATTTTACTCTGTACACACAGACCTGGATTCTTTCATTCTTTATAATGACCAATCCTTAGGAGAGCCAGAATCTGAATGCAGAAATACAAGCAAGAACTTTGAGCTCATGGATTTTAGCATAATGGCTACCCTAGAAGAATACGATGAAGAAAACCATGGGCAGGGTATTAGAAACGAAACTCTGAGTGAACCAGCAACGGAAACAGAGCGCAAACAGAAAGATAGCTAACTCTCTGAACTCCACACATGTCATGGAGAACAAAACAACCCGCAACCTAGTACAGACCCTCCAACGCAACATAATGGAAAACCCCTATGGGAAATGAATTTCGATGGGTCCTGTACTAGGAACAATGTTGGAGCAGGGGTGTGGCTACGTAACACATAAAATAACCACGCAGAGAGCCATGCTGTGAATCTGCATTTCAAATGTACAAACAACATTACAGAGTATGAGGCTCTTATCCTAGGCTTAAATCTGTTGAAAAAACTAGGAGCCCGTAGGGTAGCTGTGCTGGGAGACTCTGAGTTAGTTGTCAAACAAGTGAATGGTGAATACGCAGCAAAACATCCTCGATTAAGAGCATATAGGAATTATGCCATGAATATATTGAAAAATTTCATGGAATATGAATTAGTGTTTGTTCCCAGAAGTCAAAATGCCATTGCAAATGGATTAGCCTACCTGGCTAGTGCATATCCTAAGACCCCCCCCCCGACCAACAAATCATCATTCAAACCAAGTTCAGACCTGCAGTGCCAGACAATGAAAAATATTGGCAGGTATTTGAAGGAGACAAACAGATTGAAGATTTTGTGGTGGGCAGAAATGAGTTTGAATTTTCTGATTCAGACTCAAAATCTGATGACAACTGCCCAAGTGAGGATCCCCCAGATGAACAAGAAACCCCACCTTGTAACATAGAAATAAATATCTTTTCTAAGGAAACTGGAAGTCCAACCATAAGATGCGAAAACATGGAAAATGAAGAGATGGAGGTGTTGCAGGCCAAAGATAAGAACATACCCAGAGGCTTGGCACCCCTAGAGGACCTTTTTGACTTTGATGACGTAGAAAAAAAGCCCACTATAGAGCATGCAGACTCAGATATAGAAGAATGCAACGTAGGCACTGAAGATAAGCCTAAAATGATAAAACTGGCTAAGTCTATACCTACAAACATAAAGAACAAATACATTGACCTGTTCAAGGAATTCATTGATGTGTTTGCATGGAGCTATGAAGACTTAAAGTTCTATGACACCAACATCATACAACACAAGATACCCTTGAAGGAAAATCAGAAGCCTTTCAAACAAAAACTCCGCAGAATCAATCCAAAACAATTGCCTGCGGTTGAGAAGGAGATTAGAAAGATGTATGATGCAGGCATTATAGTCCCTGTGAGGTTCTCTGATTGGGTATCAAACTTAGTGGCTGTAAGAAAGAAAACAGGGGAGATCAGATTATGCATAGACTTCAGAAACCTCAATAGAGCCTCCCTGAAAGACAACTACCCCCTGCCCAGAATGGAGCATATCTTACAGAAGGTAGTGGGCTCTAAAATTATTTCCCTGTTGGATGGCTTTTCAGGATACAACCAAGTGTTGGTACTCCTAGAAGATCAACTCAAAACAGCTTTTACCACTTCTTGGGGCACCTTCATGTACGTGAAAATGCCCTTTGGACTGATGAATGCTGGAGCTACCTTCTAGAGAGCAATGGACATAGCTTTCTTAGATGAGATAGGACACTTCATAGTTATCTACTTGGATGAATTGACTGTCTTTTCTAAAACTGAAGAAGAACATCTGAAACACCTGAGGAAAGTTTTTGAAAAATGTAGAAGGTATGGTCTATCCTTAAATCCTAAGAAAACTATTTTTGGGCTGCAAGAAGGTAAACTTCTTGGTCACATTATATCTAAGAAAGGGATTAGGATAGACCCACAGCGAGTTGAGGGAATACTTCAAATCACTCATCCGAGAAACATCGAGTTACAGTCCTTCATTGGGAAGATCAATTTCCTTAGGAGATTTATCCCCAATCTTGCTGAGCATCTTAGGAGAATGACCAACATGCTAAGGAAAGATGCAGGAATTAAGTGGACTGTTGAAGCCAAGAAATATTTTGAGTCAGTAAAGCTTGCACTCACTCAAGCACCTGTCCTTATCAGCCCATACTTCACAAAAGATTTCTTGATCTTTTAATTTGCCTCCCAGCATACAATAGCTGCAGTCTTGCTGGAGAAAAACACAGAAGGTAACGAACAACCGATTGCCTTTTTCAGCAAAGCCTTAAGAGACACACCCTTAAAGTACAACATTATGGAAAAGCAGACCTATGATCTGGTAAAGGCCTTAAAATACTTTAGGGTGTTCATTCTGCATTCTCACACAATAGCCTATGTTCCAAATATAGTGGTCAAAGATATCTTGTCCCATGACCCTGATGGGAAAAGGGGAAAATGGATTGCTATGATCTTGGAATATGACCTTGAAATAAAACCCACCAAGCTGATTAAAGGTCAAGGCCTGGCCCAATTAATGGCTGAATCTAACTTGCAGGCCCTTGACATTAATATGATAAATGCCTTAGATGAGCAGGAAGGATTACCCCATCCAACTGTTGAGCAGCAGTTTCAAGACTCTCCTTGGTATACTAATGTCCTTTACATGCTCACCCACCTCAATGCCCCTCCAGAACTGTCCAAGACCAAGGCCAGATTCATAAAACTCAAAGCTAGAAATTACTGCATTTTAAATGAGAATCTATACTAGAAAAATCCGAATGGCCTATTGCTGAAATGTTTGTCTGAACCTGAAGCTGAAAGAATTAAACAGGAATTCCATGCTGGGGAGTGCGGAGGCCACCTGAGTTGGAAAGCCACTGCAAATAAGATACTCAGGGCTAGTTACTATTGGCCTACACTTTTTAGTGATGTCCATAAAATGACCCTTACCTACCACAAATGTCAGATCTTTGAAGGTAAAAGAAAGCTCCTTCCCCTTCCTCTACAACCCATCACTGTAGAAGGTCCCTTCATGCAATGGGGTCTAGACTTTATAGGGGAAATTCATCCAACCTCTTTGGGACAACACAAATGGATCCTAACTGCTACAGATTAATTCACTAAATGGATAGAAGCCATACCCACTAGCAATGCCATTGATTCTGTCATCATTAGGTTCCTAGAAGATTACATTCTTTCTCGGTTTGGCTGCCCAAGAAAAATAATCACTGACAATGCTGCTGCTTTCGGATCCAAGAGAATGGTTGATTTCTGTCACAGGTATGGAATATCCCTTGGTCACTCAACTGCATACTACCCTTAGGGTAATGGATTAGCTGAATCATCAAATAAAAGCCGGGTCACAATCATCAAGAAGATGCTGGAAGAGAACAAAAATCCATGGCACAAAAAGTTGGTATATGCTTTGTGGGCTATCAGGCTCACCACGAAGAAATCTATTGGCATGTCACCATTCCAGCTGGTTTATGGAACTGAAGCAGTTTTTCCTACCAGCTTGGGAGTGTCTATGGTCAAACTTGTCCAAGAGATTCAGACAGAGGAAAGCAGCATGGTGAGAAGGATCAATGAAACTATCCATCTGCAGAAAACAAGGGAGCAGGTTTATAATAGAGCTGTTAGAGTGCAGGAAAGCATAAATAATCATTTTGACAAAAGAGCCAAAGCTTCAGATTTCAAAGTTGGAGACAAGGTTTTGAAATGGGATTCAAGGAGAGAGGAAAAAGGTAAACATGGAAAATTTGACAGCTTGTGGCAAGGTCCATATATCATCCAAGCCACTGTGGGTCCTAATGCATTTTTCTTACAAGAACTTGATGGTACAGATCTGTTTGGGGGTCCTGTCAATGGAAGGATGCTCAAACACTACTTCTGCTAATTTTCAATTCCAGTT
This sequence comes from Pinus albicaulis, assembly GCA_034641835.2. Lineage (NCBI taxonomy): Eukaryota > Viridiplantae > Streptophyta > Pinopsida > Pinales > Pinaceae > Pinus > Pinus albicaulis. The sequence continues at coordinate 270,346,609 of CM076582.1, forward strand.
CCATTTCCATTGTACATACCATTGCAGTTTTACTTTCAAGAAAACAGAGAAAATGTTTCCAAAAAAGAAACACAGTGAAAAGTGCAAAATATTGGCTCTAATATGATAAAAACCTGAGCCAAAGAAAAAGGGACAGCTGGTCCTAACACGCCCAAAATCTGAACCAACAGAGGAAAAGGAAGAATCAGCTCTAACATGCCTAAAACCAGAGCTGAAAATGAAGAAGAAAAGGTGACTCTAATACGCTCAAAATTTGAGTCACAAACAGAGAAGGATACTTCAAAAGTTCAAAATTCAAGCCTCCAAATTTTTGTTTCACTCCAGCAAGTCAGACAGTCTAATCCTGGCTTGGCTGTTTTTTCAATTTCCTATCTTAGAATGTAGGAGAAGAAATCTGTTGGACAATTTAATCCTAGCAGATGTTAGATTAGGTAGAGAAGAATATGAGGCCAACAGTCTAATCTGGTCTCATGGAGCAATAAGGATAGAAGTGGAATAGGTTTGTTCTCTGTTTCAAAAATAAAATGTAAAGGGTCTGCTAGCTCAAATGAACCCTAAAGAAGAAAAAATTCTAGGACTGTAGTGTGGGTAGGTAGAATGGTTGGGAAAATGTTTCTGCTGATGCAACATATTCATATTGTGGTAGCTGATCAAAGAAAGGGATGTGCCAAGCAGCAGGCAACTGGCCTACTCCAAAGATCATTTCTGGTTTCTTGCCTCCTTCAAGAAGAAGCCATCCCCATGTGGAGCCACTGTTAGCCCCCCTATGAAATTATCGACAAGCAAGCTGGGGGCTATATCAATTTGGAGACCTTCAAGGAATGCATCTCCCCAGAAGACACATCATCCTTGAGGTCTCTCCGTGCTTTGCACTATGAAAATGTCCTCTGCTAACTTTCTGCTTCAAAAAGCCTGTTTCTACCCCTTACCCCTGCAAATTCTCCCTCTATAACCTTTTTTTTTCCCTTGCTTCAATTCCCCTCTAATTCCGTAAAAATTCCCAGAAACCCCCTTCGAAATTCCACCCATACTCATTTGTTTGACCTAATTCACCCATCATCCTTCTATCGTTAACCTTGGATGGCCCTAAAACGTATTAAAAATGTGAAAAAATCATATATTTTGTCCATTGGGCCTTAGCCCCTCCGGCCATAGCCCCGTCCCCCATTCCTCCATGAAACTTTGTGCCGTGACCAAAGCGCTAACCCCGAAGGCACTAGTCCCATGGGTTTTTCGGGTGCATCCTCGACCGTCGATCTTGACAGATCAGATGGCCACCATTTAATCCGCAGCTCCATGTGTTTCCCACTCACCTCCTACACCGTGCCATCGTCGTCCATTTCACGATTGATCTAACGGTCCGGAGCCTCCCCGCCCTGTGGTCCCCGCTCGCACTGTTCCGAAACCACGCTGTTTTTTTCACACCACCTTTGGGCGATGGGTGGTATTTCCAGATAGCCTAGCGATTCCACTGGACACCCGCCGCGTGTCCTTTGTACGACTCCAAAACCACTTTCTCCCCGTGCATTATATTTCGACCAGAGTCACGCATCGAAACACATGCAAGCTGTTAGATCTTGCGCGCCTCATCCAACGGCCATCGTTCGCTAGAGTTGCACGCTGCTTAACCCATGTCATGTCCCATCTGCCGCCGTTGATCTCTGTCACGACCAATGCTTCAGATCTGTTCACCTTCCATTGACCACGCCCCCCCCCCCCCCGAGTCCGCTCACCACGTCATCTCCACATGGATTCATCGTACGCCAGACTATTCCATCACATATATTGTTTCGGTTTCGTGTTTTTTAAGGTTTTTCATTCATTCGTTCTGCAGATCGCCATCTCCACCAGAGCGGATCTCCGTTGTTCCCCTGCATTTCTCTCCGCCATGTCACCAACTGCACGAACTTTTCTCCACCTCCACATCATCTGCCACCCCATTCATGGTTTCCTTAACTTGTTTGTGTATTTTGTAGGGTTATTAAGAACTAATGGTCGCCATGGTGCGCGTCTCTGTTACAAGGACATCAAGAGTCAAAAAATATCATTTACAGAGGCGTAATTTATAAAAATGACTTGGGAAATTGAAGATAAGACGGTCATTTAAGAGAACAGGGTTTAGACTCGGTAGGGAATCTCCCAGCGCCATTAAAACCTGAGCTAACCTGTCAGAAGCAGAAATGGAGCGGCAGAGTGTTGCAATACAGAGCAAAGGAGATTAAGGCACCCTAATGAAGATCTAGAGCCTTAAACCAGCAATTTAAGAGGCAAAGCGCCAGTTTGAAGACCCCGAGGATCGATCAGGAGGTCCGGTGCACAGTAAAGGTAACATCAGGGTTTATTCATCAACATAATGTTTTTCTCCATCAAGTACAGGGAACCCATACAGCTTTTCTTATGCACCACGTCCCTGAAGGAATTTCCACCAGACAACAGTTCAAAACCACCAGAGCATTTATATGATAGACCTCTCAGTAGTTTACCTTATTTTTGTTCAAAGCACCTGGAGTACTATAGCCGATAGATGTCAAGATCATATCCGGAAAAGATCACTCTTTATTAAGGAAGGTGACAGAAATCAAATACTCAGCAGTCAAACAGAATGGGTCTCGGCCCCACATTCATTTTTGTATTTAATATTACATTTAGTATTCACCTACCCCCTCAACTGATCTTCTGTTCATCCTTGGCTATAAAGCACAGAAGGAAATTATTGTAATGGTTGTTGATGAGATATCAGAGAAATGCAAGAATTTCCCTCTTGAGACAAGTTCTCTGTGTAATATTGTAAGATAGGCTGAGATTTGATGTATTCAGGCTGAATGTTCAGGCTTTGGGAAATGATGTACCTGATTGGTGTTATTTTTAATATGACAAGCATGTTTCTTTGGATCCTTATCTAAAGAAGTTGGTGATGTTTTCCTTTCTCTGTATTTGTGATTGATTTTCTTTCATTTCATTACGTTTCTTCAGGCTCGCATCAGAAGTTTGGCATAATATTTACCCTTGATAGGTACGTTATGTTGCTTCTCTCCCAGCCCTTTATGTTTTTTACTCTTATGTGTATCTGAATATTGATTTCGATTGATTTAACCAGTGTAGTGGATGTTATTGCCTGCTCTTTGATGTATGAATTAATGAAATCTATGTTTAGATGTTCTTGTTAGGATTTATGGATGAGTTGAGAACACTGGAAGGTCTAGAACCCTACCTCCACCTCACTAGGATATTTCCATCTCGTTAAGCCTTTCTAAGATACCTTGTCTCACCTCCAGTTTTGTCCAAGTAGGTCTGGAGTTAAATGACCTCTGACCTGATCTATAGACAGAATTGGTTGGCTCCCCTTCACTAATTTTCAGTCCTTAATGTCCCATTCCATCAACCATCTTTTAAGATCCAAATGCTCTAGATTACTAGCCCAACTGAAAGCTTTCACATTAAACACAAGCAAACCCTTTCTTGACTCCATTTCCCAATGGTCTTGATGTTCCCTGAGTTATCTATCTTTGCCTAGTTTCCTCTTTGCTCATCCTTGTCTCATATTGGACCCTTCTTTCCTGATTCCCAACAACAAAACACAAACAATCAAACAAACAACCCAGAGCCTATAACTAGCCTAAAATCATAACTTTGAGCTTCAAAGACATAAAACCTTTGACTATCATAGAGAGATCCCTCTCTGGACCTAGGAGGGCTAGATCCTAAGGTCTGAAAGTGGTTCTATGTTGTCTCATCTTTTGGTCTTGTCAACCTGGCCAAAACATGGGAACCCCAACATAATGATTGGATGGTACTCCTTCCAATGAAAATCATTCATGAAGAGGCAATAAAATCCTTAATACATCTATTTTATCACTACCTAGTTCATGGAATGATCTGCTTATGATAGGTCGATGACAGGGTTAAAAGAAGAAGGTTTGATTAAGAGGGCACAATAAAACTCATTAGTGGATTAGGAGGGATATTTTTTTCATATTTACTTCTCCATTCAGTATTAGGAGGATCTCTCCTTGTTCCAACACTGTGGGGGAAGTTGGAGGGACAAGGTGGAAAGCTTCATGCTTCAAGGTTGCGCCATGCACTCCAAAGAAAGGAAAGTAAATCTTAAAAGAATAGTTTGATCAGTCAAGGGTGAGGGGCAGAATAATTAAACCTTCTCTATTATTCCATTCTCTCAAAGTAAGTGTCTAAAGAAGGCTAGAGAACATGATTGCATTCTGAAAGGGCAAAGGTGAAAGGTTTAGCCTTCAGGACTACACTATGCCCTCAAAGGGAAAGGACACTTCTAGGAGAGTGCATTTTGATTGGTCAAAGGTAAAGAGGAGGCTTCCTTTAGCCTTCCCTAGTTCACTATGCACTCTATAGAAAGAGGTGAGGAAATTATTAGGCACAAAACACATTTTGGAAGGGGGAAGGGTGAGGCTTCAACCTTCGATAGTGATTCATGCGCTTAAAGGAAGAAAGGCTTGAAACAAGGTGTAATTTTCCTCAACAAGGGATAATTGTTGCTTTGTAATGTGATTTTCATGATATTCTATCATATTTTCACCCAACAGTGAGTGCTTTACCATTTAAAGTGTGATTTTCATCACGCAAGGCCATAGGAATAAAGCCACTTTGCCTAAGATGGTTTTCACTACACTGGAAGGAAAGGGTGATCTTTGCATTGTATGTTTTTCCTCTAAGATATGATGGAAGGGGTCCATGATATTATATAGGAGTTCTCTATGTTCCATGCAAGGAATAGGTAACCAAAACTCAATGTATTTAGTCAACATAATCAAGAAGGATCAAGTGAATACCCTTGGGAGGATCAAAATGTGCGGTAACTTTGAGGTGATCTCGAGGAGGACTTAGTGCACTAATATTTGGGAGTAGGAGTGCATCAATGAATTTTACGGATAGGTTAACCTCCTCAGTGCACTACTATTTGGAAGTAGGATTGCATCAATGTATTTTATGGATATGTTAGGCTCCTCACTTGGTAAGAGGGCTAATGGCTTAACAACCTGCACTGGGCTGAAGGACCAAGAATGTCTTTGAAATGGCTAAGTGTGGGATCGGTAGAGTAAAAGAGGAAAATTCATCTGGACATGACTCAATCTTGGATAAAACACATTAAACCATAAATAAAAGGCATAATAATACAAATTAATTTTGAATAACAATCAAATCTCGAAACGATAGAAAAATTACACTTATTTCTAAGTGTGACAGTTGAAACAACACATTATGACACTTAGAACACAAGTTACGATAACTATGATGATTGTGAAAAAAATGTGTGCTAAGATGTAATATTTTTTCTAACACATATTCTAATGATATGAAATACCATCTATTGTATAAGATTGCACCAAACCTAACCTTGGTTATGTGCAAAGGTGTGACACATGTAGGAGTGAAAATCACAAAGGCGGCACTTGTGACATGAGAAAAACATAAGATGACACTTTCCAAATGCGAACGGCCTTGAAATAAAAAAATGAAAAATTGAATATAACATTAAAAAGCCACTTATTAAAGTGAAAATAAGGAAAATAAACATCCACAAATGTGAAAGCAACACTTTCAAAATTGATAGTGCGCAAAAGCGACAATTGAGAAAACTCTCCATAATAATAGTACGAATGCAACCAAAGTGAGGGAGACTACCAAAAAAACTGTGCAATGACTATATTCATGATTTTTACATTGTGCAGGCACTATATTGAGTGATGGTGTGATGCATGTTCAAGCTTGCATGAAGGAAGTGTTCTCATGAAACCATCAAAGGTTGTGCATGTGGGTGCAAGTGACTTGATAGTTTAAAACTAGGAAGAAGACTTAAAAGCTTCCAAACCATAAAATGACCATTGAGTAACCATAGAGAAAAAGATCATAAGATCATCAGTAGGCTTCAAAATTCAACTGTGAGAAAAATTTTAGATGGTGTTGATCTCAACGAAAACACTTGTTAACACACTGGTAGAACTCTAGCTTCTCTACTTAGGTTTAATTCTCTAATTGAAAGGTCTTGGTATTTTAGGAAGTATTGATTCATTTTGTGTATTACCTTTGTTTTCCTACTTAACCTGGTTAGAGATATATTACCCTATGTTCCCTTACTTGGTTAAACACATATCAAGGCTTGCCAAATCACAATTTTTTCTATCTAGGAAAGTTTAATATGTGAAAAAAATTTAAGATATTCAAAATATGATTTTCATCACTGGTGTTTCTCTACTACCAAGAGGCCTGAAAGGTACCCCTACAGAGTCACTATAGAAGCACAAGTGTTACTTCACTGCCAAAAAGCCTACAAAACACCCCATTGAAGTTACTTGCTTCACCTCCCTATGCAAGAAGCCTTTCTTTTCTTTCACCCTTCATTTATTTACTTAATAGGACTGTGCTTCGACACTTATTATTTTCAACGAAAGGAAGAGGGATCTAGACTTATTGAGATTAGAGGAGATTTTACCTTCAAAGAAGTATTTATATAATATTTGATATTGGTTTTCTCACATTATATTTTCACTTATCCTTTCTCTACTTGATTGTATCAGCAAGAAAGACACTATTTAATTACAATATCGAGTTGAGGAACAAGGATCCTAGAATATAGATGGGATTTATAATTTGACCAACTATTTTCCATTCGAGTGGATCATATTTTCCATTCAGACATCATTGAATTTAAATATATGTAAACCGAAGATATAGAAGTGGTAATTTATAAGCCAAGCATTGTTCGTCATCACAATTTACCTTTTCAAGTTTTTCCACATGTGTTTTGAGCCAAATACTAGCATCTTTCATGCAAAGTCTTAATAAACAAAGAAAAAAGGAACATACATGACAAGACAACATAAAAAATAGGAGAACAAACCAAATGGAGGAAGAACATAAAACAATATGCCAAATATACAATAAGAAAACAAAATCATGTAAAGACTTGATGGAGAGCAGGATAGAGATTGAATGTAATGCAAGGGAAACTAAATGAAACTAAGGCTACACCTAACCTAATAGACAAGAAGTTCAAGGCTAAGTGTAATGATATTTTCAATGTATCCATCATCATTCCTGACTACAAACACAATGATGAACAATTAAAACAGATGTATAATAATGTGCAATAAAAAATATAGAAGCTTGAAAATCTTACACAAAACATTGAAGATATTTCTTAAAGGGAGAGGGGTGTGTCATATTACCTAACTTTACCCAACCTTCCTCCTTACCTTCAAAATGAAAATGATAATCAAACAAACCTAGATGGCTCCCTGTGAATGTACTTGTACCTATTGTCTTCCTTATCAAAAATCAGGAAATATCAAAACTTGCTTCTAGAAAATGGGATCGCTAAGTGAGATTGTTTTAACTAATTATAGATTAGATCATGAACTTCAAAAAAATCATCTTGCAATCATGTTTTTCATGTATTTCTCATTTTTCGTGTATAAGGGTCCATCGAAAGTATGGAACATGGGTACTCCTTGGATGAGGAATCAAATTATGCATCCAATGAGTGTTTCCACTTGAAATGTGAGTAAACCCATAAGTAGATAAGTTGAAAATACGAGTTGAAAAAATAGTTTTTTCTTTTTTCCCTCTAAAATTTGATGATGTAATATAATCTTATTTTATTATTTCCACTATTATTTTATAATTTCCTTAGGAGGCCCATTTTAGACCTCAAAATTTCCCTAATGATAATTGAATGAATATATTAGAAAAATCCTCAATTCATTCATTAGGATTCCGTCAACGTTGATTGATTCTTTTGAAAACATCTCAGGTATCATACCTATCAAAATATTGTTGAAGTTCCTTGAGAAATTTACCAAGAGAATGAATAGAGGCACATGGTAAGGTATGAAACCATCGACTAAAATTACCTTCAAGGGTGAGGAAGAAAAGCACAAAAGAAAAATCTTCATTATTGATTTCATAATATTCACAAAATTTAAGAAAATCAGAAATGTGCTCGGCTATGGATGTTCTGTCCTCACCATCAAAATTTAATTGAGAAAATTCACCAAGAGGATCATCGAGGGTTAAAATTTGATAGTTGGTTAAATTAGATAAACACCCCAGGAGTATTATTTGAGGATGATCCATTAAATATAAGAGACTCAAATAGAATTAATGTGAAAAACTTGTCATATGACCCTCCTAGTGCCAAAAATGTTGACAGTGTTGGATACTGCCAACATATAAGGGGTATCCTCAATATGAAGTCCCAATTAAACCTCACACCATTTGGAGTAGAAGCCCCATCCAGATTATTGACTTGTTCATCATACCACAAATGGTCACCTTGGTTTCAACATATAACATAAGAGATTGTATACATAAGCTTTGAATAAGAAATTAAGTTGACATTGTGAAACACCGATTGTAATGTATAAAAGGAGACATTCACGGGGGGGAGGGGACAAAACTGATCCTATATAAGGAATTAATAGTACTAACCTAATAGAGACACATGAGAAAATAAATATTCGTTAGTTATCTAGCAAAATATTTCACATAGAAACAATAACTATTAAACCACATAAACACACCTTCAACAAGATAAGTACCAAGGCCACCAAAATTGTTAAATTTACTTACTACATATGAATAAAACATATATATCAAACATCTAAATAATAGCAATAAAAAATTCACAACACATGCATGAAAATTTGTTGGCTTATTGAGATTCAATTATAAGGTGAAAGATCCTAGTACACAACTACAATGATGAGAGACTAGTTCCAACAGTGGAACATTAAGTCACTTCTTGCTTCTCCAAAGAATAGTTTTCTATCCTATGCCAAGTAGAGAAACCAATACTAGCTCTCTAAATATTAACCCTCCAAAATCCCTTTCCTTGAATTATGAGGTTTATTTTATAACAAGAGGAGTGACCTTTCCTCTCCCCTCGACTCTTGGACTACCCTCATGACTCTTGGACATATAATATGCCCTTTGGACTTCTAAACAACTCTTAAACTTCCAAATTACCTTTGCACTTCTCTATATGAATTTTGGACTTCTATACAACTCTTTTTTTCATATATGAATATGTGACTCTCCATGTTCCACATATGACTCTTGGACTTCCACACATTACATTTTTTCCTTTTCCTTAAAAATACATCATTAAATTCAATGTGATGATGTGGCATGACACATGGACACATATTTACCATTATGATGACACGTGTGGAAGTTAAAACTTTACAATGATGGCATGGACTTCTTGACGAGGTGGCAATTGCAAGTTTTCTTGCTTGTTGCTTCATCATGGCTCTTGATGGTAGATATGATCTAGGTTTCATCTTCATTAAATATCCTTGTTGTTTCTTAGTTTCACCCTCCAAAGGGTCTTTAATCAATATCAGAATCCTCTAATTCATAATGTAATCTTGTAATATTCCCAATTAGTCATAAGATAATTGGAATATTCATTTTTGTTTTATTTATTTGTTTAAAGAATAAGAGGGCAAAGGAGGTCCATATTTCTCCTTAATCATGAATAAATCAATGCCAAATGTGAAAGAGACGAATATTGGAAGCTTAATTGAAGCACCCTTGGTGTGAAAGGGGTTGGATCACTTTGACTGGGTCAACCTTGACAAAATCTACAATGTTGTTATGGAGGAGTGGCCATCAATGAGGTATAGCATAGTTTTATATGGAGATGCTTTGTGTGAAAGGAGTGTTATCATTGGATGTGGTTTAGGGTTTGCAAGCTCTTAACTTATAAAAGGAAGAGGATGGAAGCATTAGAAGGTTTTTGATGTTTATCATATTTTATGAATATATAGTCTATTTAGACATATATATCTCTCTTGTTGTTTAGCTGAGATTGAATGTTGTTTAGCATTGGGTGTTCCTGATCGAGTATCCCACATCTTCCCATTGAGTAGCTCTTGGGAGAGTTTGTATTGCATTTTCCACTATATGGATAAAGGCCAAGCTTCTTCTTTCAACTAAAACACAGATCCTGTTGAGGTTTTGGTTGTCTTTGCAAGTTTCAGCAAGTGGAGACTAGATCTTTCAAATCTAGGCCATTTCAGTGCTCCTTTTCAGTGGAGGAGGTTTCTACTTCATTGGGAGGACAATATTGAAGGCTTTGGAGCTTATTTTCAGATATTGGCATTAGGCCAACTATATTTTTATCCCTACAGTACAATATACTTCCAGATCCACGTTATTTATGTAGGAGCAGTTGCAGGGTGGTTCAACACACCATTTGGAGAGTTGATTTTCTAAGTGTTGGGCATCTTCCCTTCACTTTGGAGATCTATTGAAGGAGATTTTTCTATTGCTCATATCAGCTCAACCACGCTTTTTAGGTCTGTATTTTTCAGTATATCTAGAGTCTTAGATCTCATATCTACAACTTGTACTTGGTTTTTTGCTTCCAACCCCAAGGGGGTACTATAGAAGAGCTTATATAGTGCATGGATCTTATATAGATCTAAATTTTGAGGCTCATATTTTCTCTATATCTAATTTTTAATCTACAGTTGTTGCAGAGCCAATAAAATAACACTATAATGGTTTTCCAATCTTTATATATGGTTGCAGCACCTCATATAGAGGGATTTTTCTCATTGGAGACTTTCTTTTCTTGTTATACATATTATGGGCCATTTCTTCACATATTTTGCTGTTGTAATAAAAAATGAAAGGTCTCCTTATTGGCCTCTTACTGTTTAAAATATGATCTGCGTTATTTTTCCATCATTATGCATTATATTGTTGCATTCCCTATTTGGGAATATTACAGTGGTATCAGAGCATCATCTTGGCACAACCTGTGCATTCTAAGAGCAATATATCATCTGAAGAAGGAGATACTCTCACTGATAGAGAGAGGAGATATAAAAAGAGAAGACACACAAAGTTTGATTTTACTGATGAGAAAGAAGACAAGGGTAAAACCCCTTTATCTGGAGGTGAATATGAAGAGAAGGAGTTCCCTAAGATCCTTCTTAGAGAGATGCAAGACATTGCTAGAGAGATCAAAGAGTTGAAAATGGACAGATTCAAGGAATCCCCTAAATGATTTCATCATGGAGAACGCTCTAGCATGTCTCACCACTGGAATGATCAACTAGTGCATCGACCACAAGTTTCTAAATGCTTTAATATGCCTACATTTTTAGCTGTGGGAAATGAAGGATTTCAGGAGCAATAATCCCTTGAAGGTTATTTTATGGAATATGAATCTCAAACTCAGAGGTTCAAATATCACTTGAGTTTTCAGGATTTTTGTCAAGTGAAGGACAATAGAAGACCAAGGCATAATCATAGAGGTGGTGGCTTCATTCAGAATCATGATCAACACCACACTATGGGCAGATTATTTTTACCCAATTTTGATGGGTCATCCAAGTGTACTTCCAAATCTTGGGTAGAAAAAATTGACATCTAATTTTAGTTGAACAAGGTTCCAGAAATGGAATCCATTAAGATTACAGTGTTGCACCTTGAAGGTGAAGCACATGACTGGTGGTTCCATGGCTTGTCTACATTGGTTCATGCTAATGTGACTGCTTATTCAAATTTCACTAGAAGGTTGGTGGAAAATTTTATAGAAGAGATCCTAAAGCACCATTCATGAGCTTTGAAAATTTGAAACAACCAGGTAATGCAGAAACTTACATCTCTGAATTTTTAAGACTTTCTGTTATGGTTCCTAATTTGTCTGCAACAAGAAGCGTGTACATGTTCATTGATGGGTTAGATGAACCTCTTCATGGGTTGGTTAGGTCTACCAAGCCCACTACCCTACATGATGCTATTGAACTGGATAGAGACCTTCAAGATGCCTTGCCAAAAGCAAAGGCAAAATTTTAGCATAAGCCCTCTTTTCCATCAAAGGGGAAAGAAGAAAAGGTTGCTCCTTGTAAGGAGAGTCAAAATAAAAAAACCTCTTGATGATGATGCCTAGAGAGAGCTAAGAAAAAGGAAGCTTTGCTTCACTTTCCAAGAATCATGGGCACCTGGACATAGATTTGTAGCTAGAAAAGCACATTACATAGAGGTCTTCTCAGATGATGAGGAGGAAGAAGAAGAAGAACAAGGGAGGGGTCAAAACAAAGGAGTAGCAGGAGATGATCCACCACCACTTGGAGGTGAGGAGGGATCAATTGCTCCAATTAGAGGCACTCTTGCATCATTAAGAGTGATACCCAACTGTCATGAGATTTCCACATAAGAAACAAAGATGAATTTGTGCAATGGAAGCAGGGATATGATGATCCCATCTATTATGCACATGAGGATGATCCATGAGATGTCATTCTCTTGTGGTAAACCCCCTGGGAGACCACCTGATTCATATTTTGTGAAATATGTCTCACATATTGATGCTCCTTTCATAGATCCAGGAAGGATGGGAGCATTAGAAGACCAAAATACAGCATTGAGAGGCATGGGTGAGCCCAAGGAGGAGGGAGATATTATTCCACTATCACCATTACCCACTCTCTCATCTCATACTGTGCTAAGAAGAAATTCTACCAGATTAAAGGATGACACCATCAAGGGGCAAGGGGACCATACCTTGGCTATGGCGAATCAAAATATGATCTCACTTAGAGATAAATCTTCCATACATGATAGTAGATGGTGGCCACACATGCATACTTTGGCAAGACCAAGGAGGTTTTGGATAGATGATAGCCTTCCATGGGAGACTAACTTCCAAGCACTTCCATCGTATTTTGAGCATGTGCATATGCAAGAAGGGAAGCAAGGAGGGGATAGCAACCTTCCATCATATACTTTTGGCATGGGAGATGTCAAGGTGGAGAAGCATGGAAGGAATGACCTTCCAACATATACCTTTTGCATAGGAGATGTCAAGGAGGAGAGCAGCCATTTAACAGACATTTTTTTTATAGATCATCAGCATTGTCACTATGGGAGATTGATCCATATTGGAAATCCCAATTGTTGGTGGATTATTCCAAATATCTTCACACATGCATGATACTTGATGACCAACTACATGAAGAGGGCTATTTATTCCAAGAAGGAGTCATCTATTATCATGTTAGGATCTTCTTTTCTAGAGCCTCCAAGCTCAAGGAGAAATTTCTACAAAGGGCCTATGAAGAGTTCTATTTCAGCCACCCATATTCCATGAGATTCTACAACATCATCATGAGGAGATATACTTGAAAAGGCTTTGAAGGAGAACTACATCAGCATTTTCAAAGATGCATGAACCATGTGGATTTGGGACAACAACATGACTCTATAAAAGAGTTAATTCATCCATCTCTTTATTCTTGTGAGAAAGGAGATAGATCTATGCACCATTCCATTTTTTTAAGGATGAATTTTGGTGAAGAATATGCTCATGTAAATAATGTTTCAGTTGATTATTGTTTGCATTGTTTCACCATGTATATGCAGGCCATAACTCGAAGAAGGAGTATTGTACCTTATAAAATTCATGCCCAACTCTGGGCCACAAAATTGTTTGAACATGGCCACTCCCTTGGAAATCAAAGGAATATTTTGTTTCATAATGGGTGCATTCCTAAGGCACCAAATATATCTCACACTTTTAGCCATAGTGAAATAACTTGGAGAGAAAGTAAGTGGTGGGGAAAACACTTACCACATCATGATCTGATGTAGTCAGGAGATGCATTGTGCTGGTTCCACATGTGGGACTATGACCCACCTCCATATGCACAAATTTTTGTTTGTATGTATGTAGTTTTGATGCCATACATTGATGATGTACTTGTAATTTTTATGGGAATGTATGGAGGGAGGATGGGAGGTATGTATGTGAACTATGGGATGGAGATTCTCCATGTTCACTATGCTACATGTTTCAAGGAGAAAATTGGGCAAACCATGTTTGTTTCATTTGAACTATTTTCTCCTTATGGGATGGATTATTTACATCTCATGAGAACTTTGGAGGAGAAATTCATGGAGGGATGGATTGGTGAACATTTAGCTTATGGAGGAAGCTTATCAAATGTTGGTGTCACCAATGGAGGAGGAGAAGAGTTTCAACACTCACCTTATCAGTTGTTTAAGGACAAGAAAATTTTGGGAAGGGAGGACTATAATATTCCAAAATAGTCATAAGCTAATTGGAATATTCATTTTTGTTTTATTTCTTTGTTTAAAGAATAAGAGGGAAAAGGAGGTCCATATTTCTCCTTAATCATGAATAAATCAATGCCAAATGTGAAAGAGACAAATCTTGGCAACTTAATTGAAGCACCCTTGGTGTGAAAGGGGCTAGATCACTTTGACTGGGTCAACCTTGACCAAATCTATAACATTGTTATGGAGGAGTGACCATCAATGAGGTACATCGCATTTTTAGATGGATATGCTTTGTGTGAAAGGATTTTTATCATTGGATGTGGTTTAGGGTTGCAAGATCTTAACATATAAAAGGAAGAGGATGGCAACATTAGAAGGTTGTTGATGTTTATCATATTTTCTGAATATATGGTCTATTTAGACATATATTTTCTCTTGCTGTTTAGTTGAGATTGAATGGTGTTTAGTATTGGGTATTCCGGGTCGTGATGTTAGAAGTGTTGTCATTGATGGCAAAGGAGATGGAAAAAGAGCAGCACTTGAACTAGCAATAAGGCAAAGTAGAAGACAGGGAACAAAGGAAATAGAGAGGTAGAAGAGGCAGCAAAAAGAGAAGTAAGGAGCAGCATCAGTCAAGGAGCAGAGGAAGCAAAGGCAGTGAATTGAGAGGTTCAATAAGAAATTGTATGAGTTTGTGTGGGCATGTATGAATAAGACTTTGTGATAGGGTTTTTGGATGGTACTCTGGTTTTGAATGCATAAAGGGTTTGTAATTAAACCTGTATGTATAAATGAGGAATCTGTTCTGAAATCTGTGTGAATGGGCTTTGACTGTCAAGAAGAAATGGTGAAAGAATGTGCAAATAATATCTGTAATTGGGGTGAATTGCATTCTGCGGGTTATTGAAAGAATCAACATTTATGTCGATGTTATCGACTTACTGTCAAATTTGTTTGCCTATGGTGAAGGCAATCATAAGTGGCTGGAAATTGCAAAGGAACCACTGGAGAAGCTGACAAGATTGAACATGTTGTGCGTTAATTGTAATGTCAAACAGTCAGGGGTAAGCAGAATCATATAAAGAAACATTGGAAGTGGTGTTTTTTAATTAAACTATGTTGAGGAATTTCACATGAAAGGCAGAGTTCATATATATATAAGCGCGACGGAACCCTGAGGGGGAAAGCAATGGAACCGTGACTGGAGTGAATAGTAAAGGCGGGTTTCTGGTTTTGATCACACCGCCTTCATCGGGCAAGCGGTAATTAGAAAATCAACGCAATTCCATACGCTGGGCGGCACGTGTCCCTGAGCGATTTTGGAAAACCACCCCTCATCGCGAGTTAAATTTCATGCAGTTAACTCGAGCGATATCCGTCGAATTGTATGGAGCAAGGCTACGTGTTGTCCGTCGTTGGATGTGGAAGGGTCGTTAATGCGGGGCCCAGTTCTAGTTTATATTGATCAGGAATTTTCAAACTATAGTTGTGAGTTTAACCGAGGGCACATCTAATGGTTGAATATGCGAATTCGGTGCAATATGAATTGTGTGATATATGGGTTAATATATGTACATGCCGAGCATTGAGTTTGGATTGAACCAAGGTCGAGTTGTAAGATTGAATGTACAAGGTTGACTTCATACATGTATGCTGAAAATGAGTTGATATGTGAATGTATAAGGTGGATGACCGAAAACCTTATGTAAATGCTTGGATATAACCAAAATTAATACACAAGTGGGACCCCACATAAAATTTTTAGAATCATTACCCCAGCTGGTGGATACATTAAAGACCAAAGAGCAAAGTATATGTATATGCAGCGCCTTATTTATGTTGTGCCTTATACACAAAGGACCAAAGCACACACACACACACACACACACATATATATATATATGTATGTATATGTATATATGTATATATGTATATATGTATATAAGTATATATATATATATATATATATATATATATATATATATATATATATATATATATATATATATATATATGTAGCACGAGATCTAAAGAACCAAAGGTTCTATCAAAAGAAAAGTACCACATGGTGGGACCCTCATCAATCGCATCAGAAAAAAGGTCGACAACGGATCTTATGAACATAAAGTTGTGATTGCGATTGAAGCCCAGACCTGATGGGTTTATAAACCGTGATTGATATGTGTTTGAGTTCCTGCATAACAGTGATCACATCGGAGCATCAGAGCATAAGAATATCAAAACATGCAAATGCAAATTGCGATTGCGATTGAGTTCCAGACCCGATGGGCACATAAACTATGATTTTATAGGTTTGAGTTCTGGCCTAATCACATCAGCACATTTAAATGAACAGTGGTCAATTTCATTGGCGATTAGAGCAGAAGAGTTTAGAATTTATAAGGTTGTGGGACCCAGAGTTTTTAAAGGTCAGCATTGGTTGCTCAGTAATTAAAATCGAAGGTTTATTAAAAAGGTTTTATAATATTGTTGAGAGTTATTTATGATTGGATTAAAATACAGTTGTACAGGAAGCAGTTATGTAACTGCAATGAATGGGAAAATGAATATAGTAAACCAAAAAAGAGAGGAGTGGTTGTTGTTGAAAAGAGAGAGGAAAACAGAGAGTGAGGTGTGTTAGCACCCAATCTAAACCTCAGGCTGGAAAAGGCAAATCAGGGTAACAACTAAACCATGCTCAGCCTTGTAGCTAGCCCTACAAGGGCGGGAGAGGGCTCTCTCTGTAGAATAGATATTCAATAACACAATAATGAACTGATTTTAGGCTAGATATATAAAAGGGAAAAGGAGTTTTGATGCATGACTGAAATTTCAGGGATGTATGGGACAAGAGGACAGTATGAACTAAGGAATTAAATCAGGATACAAGGTATTTCATGGGCCAAGATAGGCAGGAGATTTAGCAATCAAGGTGAAATAAGATGGAGTGGAAAGACTGTTGAGAAGCTGAAAAGGGCATAATAAATGAATCCTTTTCAAACAGAATAAAATACACAGAGTATGAATGGTTCCCCAAGGCAAAGCACATAAAATGGATTCTACTTTTCTGACTTGAAAACATTCAACTGGAAATGTTTATGGATGAATGGTGAAACATAACAATGTACATTATGAAACATAAAGGAGAGACATATGCTAAAACTCATGCCACATGAATCCCACAAATCAAAGCTGCATCACTTTATTAATTCGATGCCAAATTGTACAATGGAGCGGAGAGCTCACCACCACACTGTTTCCCCTACTTCTGAGTCTTCAGACCTTAGACATTTCCAAATGATTAGCATTTACAATAAATAGATAGCTTTTGCAGGAATACAAATCGATGGGAAGAGGAGAAATCATAACCGAAGATGGAAAACCAAGAGCCAATAATCTCTTCGTAAAGGAAGAGTTATGTTACATCCGGTCAGCGAGAAGGCAAAACATTGTAACGTAGATCTCTTTACAATGTAACTGCAGATATGATTGTTACAAATTTGGGTCTTGGCTTCTGACTGTCACTTTTCTTTCCATCATTACTCTGAAGAAGACCAACCCTTATAATACGCTCTTGAACTGAAATGAAATTATGCTTTCGTGAAGGGAAAAATTTGTTTTGCATGGGAAAAGGGAAGGGGAGTAGGCGGGACCCGCATCTTAATCGCAATCGGAATGGACGGCGGAGGGGTATAACATATAGCGAAAATTACAATATGCTGTGGAATGTATTTCGATACACAGAGGTGATCGAAATCGGGAATCGGGAGGTGGGACGTGTTTGAAAGCACCATACAAAAGTTCTGATGCGATGGACTACTTTGAAAACCTTTGAAAATCCTTTTATTACTTTTACAAAGGGAAAAAGGGGTTTTATTTGAATGGGGCAGAAGTGTTGTATGGTTGGCCCGGGGTCAATCACATCGGAAAGAAGGAATTTACGATGCGTTCGGAGTAGGGGGCACAATCAATCGCATTGGAGTAATCAGAAAGGGGCTGCGATCAACAGATCGGGGGAGGGGCTGCGATCGATAGATCGGGGGAGGAAATGCGATCAATCGCATCGGAGGTTTTGATGGTGCGATTGGAACATTCCGATTGGTGAAGGACCGGCGGATTGGCTGGCGATATCGACGACTAAGGGATAATTGGGAGCGATCAATCGAAGGAGCGGATCGGGAGTCAGAAGGGAGACTTGCGATCAATCGCATCGGAGTCTTTTGTGATTGGGGTGATCGGGGGGCACACATTACATGTTGCGATTTTCGATTGAAAGGTTTGCGATTTCGATGGGAAGCGGGGGGTTTACAAAGTATAAATTTATTATAAAGTCTTATTATGAAGCATGGTGGGGAAGTGGTTTGGAACGACGGGACTTTGTAATATAAAGCTTTTTATTATAAAGTTCTAGGGGGAATGGAGGGGAAGTGGCTTGGCATAATCGCATTTGTATTTATAATGCGATTTTAATCATGCGACTATGTATTTTGGAAAAGGGGGGGGGGGGAAGTGTTTTATTAAAGAAATATAAAACTTTAATAATATAAATTTTAAAGGGAAAAATGGGAAATAGGGGGTATATGAGGATATAAGGGCTTTTACTTCACTTAAGCATAAATTTCAATCCAGAAGTCAGTTTTGAGAGTGCAACATACCGTTGGAAAGCTCTTTCCGGGATCTTTCTGTTGGATCTACTTGGAAAATATTTTGATGCTGAACATGCTGTGAAAAAATTCTCTGAAAGGCAGGGTGATGATCTTGTCGGAGATGACAGCTTCTAGATTGTGACTGAAAGGCAAAGTATTATGTTTTCTCCTCAAAACATGGTTTTGAGGTGAAGCTTGCATCAAACTAAATAAATGATATCTCTGACTTTCCTGGTGCTGCGAATTTGAGTTTATTTGGCTTCCTCATGACCTTACTGATATTATTGACATTTGACACATTAACTTTACCATGGTGAGACCCTGAACTAATGACACCCGTCCTATGGCCTACTGACATGGTTTTGAGAATGAAAGTGTCTAACGACTGAAGACCATAGAGAGGAGAATCAGCAAGTACCTCATGAGGGAAAACTGATGAAAAATTACTACCATCAATGAGTCCATGACCTAGCGGAATGGTGAAATTTATTCAGTATGAGACACCTAATATGCAAATGCAAAAAAGCAGTTTTGATCACTGATGGCAGTATGAATAGACTGACACTAACATTGGTGCCAATGGGGGTGGTAGCTCCTTTGGAGGTGCCAAGAACACCATAGACCAAGTAGCCTTACCCATTGGGCATGGAGTCAAAAAATGCTGAGAACTAACACAATGCAGACTGACACTGACTTCAAGACTAAGACTGAAAACTGAAATAAACCCACACCATACACATATCATCCAAGATTTATAGCCTTCACCTTGGGCCCAAAACTAGAATGACTTTGTATTTGAACATTCATAAAAATTAACATGGTATATACAATGATGATGATATAGATCCTGATCCATTGTCTTCAACCATGGTAGTGCTTTAAAATCCTACCATTCACTGCTCCTCCAGGGCAATCCTGGCCATCCATTTCTGAGAGCAAGAAGGAATTATGTCCTTTGTATGCTGAAATCCTGTATGGTCCTTTCCACAGATTGTCGAATTTACCATGCTTCCCTTTGCCTTCATTTCTAGCATCCCATTTCAACACTATATCATCCAACTGAAACTTTTCTACTTTTGTCTTCCTGTCATAGATCTTTTTAATCTTCTCCTACAACTGAATAGCGTTCTGTGACACTTCCTCTCTTGTTTTCTGAAGGTGGATCATTTGATTGATCCTTCGCTGATTGTCATTGTCCTCACTGCCAACTTCTTGCAATAATCTCACAATTGGGACTGTAAGGGATGTAGGAAATACAACATGAGTACCATAAACCAGCTCAAATGGTGACATACTTATTGATCTTTTACTGCTAACTCTGTCTGCCCATAGTGTGGTGATGAGCTTTCGGTGCCAATTTCTTTTGTTTGCCTCTAGCATTTTCTTAATTATATTCACCAGCAATTTGTTAGATGACTCGGCCAGGCCATTGCCCTGTGGATAATATGTTGTCGAATGGCCCAACGTGATGTTGTATTTGTTACAAAAATAGATCATCTTCTTGGATCGGAATGCTGCTGCATTGTCTGTTATGATTTTGCATGGGCAGCCAAAACGAGATAAAATAATTGATTCTAGGAATTGAATGATTACCGTGTCTGTTGCTTGCCTGGCTTGGATGGCCTTGATCCATTTCGTAAAGTAATCTGTCCCTATCAATATCCATCGGTGTTGTGCTGAGGACGCGGGATGAGTTTCTCCTATGAAATCGAGCCCCCACTGCTGAAAGGGTGCGTTCACTGAAACTGTTTTCAAAGGTAGTGGAAGCAATTTCTTCTTCCCTTGGAAGATTTGGCATTCATGACATTTCATCACTGTCTTATATAAATCAGAAAATAATGTGGGCCAATAATATCCTACTCTCAATACTTTGTTAGCTGTAGTCTTCTAGAACAAGTGACCGCCACAGTCACCTTTATGAAAATCGTGCATTACCTTCTACGCCTCTTCTTCAACCAAACAATTGAGCAGAACGCCTCCTGGATCTTTCCAATACAGATCACTGTCTAAAATGTAGTATTTTGTAGACTTAAGCTTCAGAGATCTACCCTTACTCTTAGACATGCCCGTAGGAGGTGACAAATGCCAAAGGACATAGATAATATCTGAATACCATGGGGACTGCAAAAAAATATCTGAAATTGGAACCAACAAACCTTCATCTTCAGCTTCTGCCACTGCTGTTATGAGTTTTATATCTAAAGCATGCAGATTTGATTGGGCCATCAATTTTGCCAAGCCTTTGCCTTTGATCAACTTCATGGGCTTGATCTCTAGATTGTACTCTAACATAGCCGCTATCCATTTACCTCTTCGACCTTCAGGATCAGTTTGCATCAACACATCCTTCACTGCTACATTAGGGACATACGCTACAGTATGTGAATGCATAATATAGATCCTAAAATCCTTCAATGCTTTGATATGAGCCAATGCCTATTTTTCAATAATATTATACTTCAAAGCAGTGTCTCTAATATTCCTACTGAAGAAGGCAATTGGCTTTTCTACTTCATCTCTCTTTTGCATTAAAACAACAGCCATAGTATGCTCTGATGCAAATGAAAATATAATAAAGTCTTGAGTGCAGTCGAGACTAATCAAAACCGGGGCATTGGACAAAGCAAAATTTACCAGATTGAATGATTTGATAGCCTCCTCACTCCATTTAACAGTGCTATCCTTCTTCAACATATTAGTCATTTCCCTCAGATGTTCAGCCAAATTAGGTGTAAATCAGCGCAAAAAGTTCATTTTACCATTAAAAGCATGAATCTCCTTCTTGTTTCGTGGCAGGTCTATGAGCTGAATTGCCTCCACTCTAGCTAGATCGATGCGAATACCATCTTTGGAGATGATATGCCCTAATAGTTTGCATTCATCCATGGCAAAAAAACACTTCTTGGGATTGAGACAAATTTCAAACTTTCTGCATCGCTGAAAAACAACTCTCAAATGGTGAAAATGCTCATCATCTGATCCTGAAAACACTGTCAAATCATCCAAATAAATAACCAGAAAAACATCTTTTTCATTGGCAAAAGCGATGTCCATTGCACGCTGGAAAGTAGCTCCTACATTCTTCAGTCCAAAAGGAATTTTTGCGTACTGGAAGGTTCCCCAGGGTGTTGTGAAGGCAGTTTTATCTTGGTCCTTCTCATGCACCAAGATTTGGCTGTAGCCTGAGTAGCCATCAAGTAGTGACATCCTGGATGCTCCAACTACTCTCTGCAGAATATGGTCCATTTTCGGAAGTGGATAATTATCCTTTAAGGAAGCCTTATTCAAGTTCCGAAAATATATACAAAATCTTATTTCTCCAGTCTTCTTACGTACCAGGACCAAATTTGAAATCTAGTCAGAAAATCTAATGGGGACTATGATAACAGCTTTGTACAATCTGTTTACCTCTTTTTCGATGGATGGCAGCAGCTTCGAATTGATTCTTCTCAGCTTCTTTCTGAATGGCTTTTGATTCGGCTTGATAGGAATAGTATGTTGGATTATGTTCTTATCATACACCTTCAAATCTGAATAATACCACGCAAATACATCAGAAAATTCAGAAAGCAACTTCACATACTTCTCCTTCGTTTCAAGGGACAATGCCTTTGACAATTTC
The DNA here is from genome assembly GCA_034641835.2 of Pinus albicaulis. Classification (NCBI taxonomy): domain Eukaryota; kingdom Viridiplantae; phylum Streptophyta; class Pinopsida; order Pinales; family Pinaceae; genus Pinus; species Pinus albicaulis. The sequence goes on from CM076582.1 coordinate 270,368,944, forward strand.
ACGAACTTGGGATGATCAGATGTTCCAAGGTTCACATCTTCAACTCCTTTCTCCGTGGGGCACTGTTGATCATGTCAACATCCTATTAAATTTTTGGCAAGAAATCCTCCTTAAACCTTGTGAACCCCCTCTGTTCGATCTAAAAAAGTCTTTTTCTGCCTATTGTTTCCCTCCTTTATAACCGAAATACATTAAAAATATGTGAAAAACCAGTATTCTTTATAATTGCAGTCCAGCCCCCTTGACCTTTCCCTCCCACATGACCTAGCTCCAAGACCAAGAGCTAGTCCAATGAGCGCTTATCTAAATGAGTCATCAGGAGCGTTTTCGGCCGTTGATTCCCTGGCATCCTATGGTCCCTTTTTCTCCTCTGCCCTGGGGTCCCCACACCCACTCTTTATGCAAAACAGGTGGTTTATATCGCACCCCCTTTTGGAGGCGAGCGGTATTTCTCAATTCGGAGCGATTCCATACAGTGTTTGCCGCGTGTCTCCGCGTACGACTCAAAAACCACCCTTCATTGCACATTATCGTTCGATCAAATACCCGACGTGATATGCATGTGAGCCGTCCGATCGGGGGCGATCTATTCGATGATAATCGCACTGCGAAGCTGCACGGGTGTTAGTCCAAGTTAACAGTGCCCATGGCCCACCTTCTCATGGCCCCCTATACGTTTTCCACCGTCGATCTCCTCCTGAGATCAGACGGTCCAGGCTAAATCCACACAACGCCACTGCCTAGCTCCCACCACATCACCATTCTGCGTGTCACTTGTCGTATTTTCTTTCGTCTTCCTTATATTTCATTCAAAAGGTCAAATTCAAAGGTTTTTCATTTGTTGCGCTCCGCCAACCTTCATCAATGCATTTATCCACCCAGCCCATTCACCATCGTTCCACTGCATTTTTCCGCCACCCTGCGTTGTTCCACCATTTTGCCATGTCTTCACTACCATTTTCATTAATCCCGCCACGTCCATCATCTTCATGCCTGGTTTTCCTAACAAGTTTACGGGTTTTGCAGGATTACAATAGCGGAAAACTGCCATAATTTACAGTCTTGATTGCAGTAGAAAAGCACATCAAAGTACCATTTTTCAAAGGATGTAATTATGGAGAAAGGTCTGGGGAGGTAGATCGACAAGAATTTCATTAAAGAAGTAGGGTTAAAATCTATCAAACCCTGCAGAGCTATTCAAAGCACAGATTGAGAAAATGGAGGTATTAATGGAGCAGCAGATAAATATCAGTGAAGGATCAAGAATTCAATGTTCAGCATTGAATATCTTAGACCATAATTCAGAGTTAAAAGGCAGAGGGTACCATTCGCAGAAAAAACACCTTAAGGCTTTCTTTTCAGCACCATTCTCTTTCAGAAAAGGATGGAATGTCTATGTGATTTTACTTTTTGTCGTGTTCCTGAAGAGGTTTCTACCCAGTGCATTTATTTCTGTAAGTAGACAGCATAGTACATACAGCACTACAAAGTAATTCAGCATATGGGCATGCACGTTTTCGCCATCTTTTCTTAATGAGACAATTAAATGATCATCCTCTACTCCCTCTTTGGAGCTTTCTTGTTCTCCTATAAATCTCCCGAAAAACAGATGATTTAGGGTTCCAGATTTTATCAGAAAATGATGCAATGGAAGGATTTTTGTATACATTTTGTTGAACTCTCATATGAAGGTTCAGAGCCCATAGGGTCTCAGTGAAGAGGAGTTCCATCTGTTAAAGAGGATTCTGGCCTTTGGTATTTCACAGTGTGTAACTTTCTCTCTTATGTGTTATTTTAATAGATCATTTCATTTCATCCATCTTTCTTGTATCATGTTTTGGAATGCGAGTGGCTCACTGATTTTTGGTATGGATTTATCCTATTTGATACCCATGCTCGGATTATTCAAGAACTTTAAATATGGCTCATGCATGATATTCTGTTCCACTATTCATCTAAATCGTGTTTCTGCTATATTAGTTTCTTTGGGAGGGTGTTTTTAAAACTCTACTGTCATGTATGGATTCTTAGATTGGTAAGCCCATGCATGGTGGTATTGTGTATTTGGATATCAGCTCAATGAAAACTAATATTCTCTCAATAGTTCATTCACTACATACACCTTCTGATAACTTATTTCTATGAGGTATTTCTGAATCGACCCTCTTTACAGTAAGCTGTCTCTGAATTGTTTGTTGATTTTATATTAGATTTCTGCATGTTGCCTCTACAGTACTCCTTCCTATGTGTCAGTTTCTGAAGGTCTTGGTCCCATTCAGATTAGTATTCCTTGTTCTACAATAGATAGCATGAGAGCTTTTTAATGATAACTTCCTCTGTTATACCATATGCTCCTTGCTATATAAGATGTCCTAGGCACTGGTCTATCACAACTCTAGGTTGTCTCTAGGAGAGACAACATCTTTTTGGAGCCGTTGTCGGGGAGCGAAGTTGAGAAATTTTAAATCCCTAGGCCTTGAAAAAATATAATTCACTCTTCCAGTAGGTGAGTATGAAGAGTTGAGAGTTGTAGATCCCTCACCTTGGCTACTCCACACCATTTTATTTGATAAATCTATTTGCAGTCCTGGCTCCTCATAAGCCACACCTGAGATCAGATACGTCTCAGCCAAAGACACCTTCAGTGTCTGGCCCTGAAAAGATCATACACAGAATAAATTGGAGGGAAAGAAAATCAGTCCACTCTAAAATTCCTAAATTGACTATTGAAAACTTTCCATCCTCTTCTTCTCAAGTGCCAACTCCCGACTCCACTGTGGGAGATATCGATTATTATTCAGATATTCCACCCTGAGGAGGTGTCAGAAATAAAGATAATTTTCATCCTACTCCTGAGGTTGAAGAGGTTAAAGAAGTCACTGAAGTATCTATTGTTAACATACCATTATTCCCCTTAACACCTCAGGCTGTCGTTAATTACATTCCTATTATTATTCATACCCAGCTTCCACCACCTCCTCCTCCTCTTACTCATCAAACTATTGCACTACCTCCATCCCCTCCAATGACCAATGTTCCAGGCTTCTTGCTAAATAAATATGCCCCTCTGGCATTACCCCAAGTGTTGAATGACATGCCTCAATATTTTCTGAAGATTTTACCCCGATTCAATGGGGAAAACAAGATTTATGCCCAAAAACATCTTGAGGTATTCTGTGCTTTTGTAGAGAATTTTAATGTGGAACATTTAGATGTGGTATTAAGGTTGTTTTTCCAATCTCTGGATGGTGAAGCTCGAAAATGGTTTAATACATTGGCAGGCCATTCTATTACCACTTGGGAAATAATGGAAGACACTTTTCTCAGAAAATGGGGAGAGAAGAAATACCATGGAAATTGTCTTACTGAGTTCAATATGCTCAAGAAAAGACATAATGAAGGGGTGTCAAAATTTATCAAGAGATTTAATAAATTGTATTTGAGTCTTCCTGCTGAGATGAAACCTCATCAAATTGTTTTTAAGGTTGTTTTTGTAGCAGCCTTTGATTCAGAATTTGGTTTCTCTCTCAGAGAAAGAAAGCCTGCTACTCTGGATGATGCCCAGACTGATGCAATAGAGTTGGAAGCAAACTTTGCATCCACTGGTAAACCAGAGAGAAAATCTGAACAAGATACCAGAAGAAGGGGCAAAGAGGAGGTATCTACCTCCTACCAAGACAGAGACTCAGCTAATGACAGAATTGAAGAAATGAGCAAAATGATTAAGAAAATTTCTGGTAAACTAGTTAAGCTTGAATTGGAGACCAATAATTCAGCCTCCAAGAACTTCCACAATGCTCAAAACAGAGGTTACAATCCTCAGTATAGGAAGCCACCTCTGCAAATATTGCCAAGGGAAACAAGAGAACAGCAAGACCAAGTACAACACCCATTGTACTTGGAAGGGCCAGTAGATGACTCTACTGAAGACACTACCTATGGGCTGGAGGATGCAAATCTTGCTTTTTCAATTAGTGATGGAGAAGAACGCCCTTCGCAGGGAAATGATGGAGCTGAGTGCTCATTACAAGAAGAATAAAAAGCCAGAGACACAGAGGACGCAGAAATTGATCATTATTGTAAACAATTTTCTGATTTGATGCGAGCACAGTTCAATTAAAGATATGATCTTAGATATTCTAGGAAGAGGAATCATACTCAAGATCAAGAATTAGAGCCTCCCCAGAAGGAAAAACCTGCTCAAAAGGAGTCAGCAATGCAGAAAGTCACAGACAAAGGTAAGGGCCCTCTAAACAAACCTTTGCAGTCTAATGATAAAATTCCTTCCCCTTAAAAAGTAGTCATTCCTCCTAATACCAAGTATGTTTCAAAATAAGTCAAACCCTCAGCTGAAAATAAAGAATTAAAAGAAGTTGTAATAGAAAAAACTTCTCTCGTTTTCAGTCTGCAAAGGGAACTTGAAAAATTCAAAATCCCAGTTCCCTTGACTGAACTATTAAAGCAACCTACATATCAATCCCAAGTCACCTCTTTTATGATCCCTCTAGAAGCAGCACTCACCCCAGATAGTCTCAACCTTCAGGAAGAAAGACCCATGGTTGTCTTTGGTCCACATTTTGAGGAATTAGATGCTTCTACTCCTTCCTTTTATGTATCTCTAGTGATTCATGACCTGCTATTACATAATTGTATGCTAGATTCTAGAGCTTCCCATAATCTACAACCTTTTTCATTCATGGAACAACTAGGATTACAAATCACTCGTCCATACAAATACCTCTATTCATTTGATTCCAAAAGACTCAAATTCCTAGGGATGATCAAAGATTTGGTGGTCAATCTAGCCCAAGTCCCAGCAAAAAGTGTGGTAATGGACATCGTGGTGGCTGAAATCCCAGCTCGTTTTGGTATGTTGTTGTCAAGATCATGCGGAACAAAAATTGGTGGATCAATCAAGCTAGATTTAACATACGCCACCATCCCAGTATTTGCTGGCCAAGAGAGGAGGTTGTACAGGGAAACTAGATTTTTCAAGATGGTGACTAAGGCTGACAACTCTGTTAATTCACCAGTCTATAATAAAGAAGGAGATTTCTCATGCTTGATGCTGGAAGAAGATCAATATTATGCTCATGAACCATCCTTCTATCATATCAAGACTGAGCAGTCCTCAGAGAGACACGAAGCAATAATATGGACACTTCATTTTCATGGAGCAAATTCAAGAGAAGGTAATGGAGCTGGAATATTATTGATTTCCCCTACAGGGAAATGGGCCCCATTGTCCTTCAAAATAGAATATGAAGCTACTAATAATGTGGCTAAATATGAAGCACTTCTACTAGGATTGCAAACATCCAGGAACATGAACATACAAAGTTTAAAAGTTCTGGGAGATTCAGAACTAGTGGTTAGAAAAGTCCGAAATCAGTGCCAGACCAAACATCCTCGGCTAAGGGCTTACAAGAATGAAGTTTGGGACATGGTGGAGAATTTCTTCTTGGCATTCAATATCCAGTTCATGCCCCGAGAACATAATAGGATGGCTGATTCCCTTGCTGTGGCTGCTAGTACATTTCGTCCACCTCAAAACCCTCTTTTAAGATATGAAGTTGAGGTACGTTATTGACCATCAATCCCAGATAACATCAAGCACTGGCAGGTATTTGAGGATGAAGAACAAATGAAGAGATTCCTAGAGATAGTAGGGGAATTCTCCAATATGGAGATTGATGCAGATGAAGAAGAGGGGACTAAAGACACTTTAGAAAGAAATTGGGAGGAGAAGATGGTAGGTAATAAAGTGCTGCAATTAAAGGGAAACATTATACCTAGAGGGCTAGTGCCTCTAGAAAGATTATTTGATAAGAATGATATCCCACTGCAGCCAGGAAAAGTGATAGAAGAAAATTAGGTAGAAGACCTAAATATTGGTACTGAATTTGACCCCAAAATTGTAAAATTGTCCAAGAAGATCCCAGGAGAATATAAAAAGCTATCTCAGAAATTATTTCAGTCCTACAAAGATGTGTTTGCTATGGTCCTATCACGACTTGAAAACTTTTGATGTCAGTATAATGCAACATAAAATTCCACTAAAGGGAGATGCAAAGCCCCATAAGCAGAAGCTCAGACGTATTAACCCCCTGCTGCTTCCTTCTATTGAGAAGGAAATTAAGAAGTTGTTAAAGGTGAAAATAATTGAAACATTGAGGTACTCTGAGTGGGTGGCAAACCTAGTCTCTGTCCGAAAGAAGAATGGAGAAATAAGGCTGTGTGTGGATTTCAGAAATTTAAAAAGAGCATCCTTAAAGGATAATTATCCACTGCCTAAGATGGATCACATCCTGCAGAAGGTGATTGGAGCTTCAAGGATGTCAATGATGGATGGATTCTATAGTTATAACCAGGTGGCTGTACTTCCAGAAGATCAAAAGAAGACTGCTTTCACCACACCATGCGGTACATTTATGTATGCTAGGATGCCTTTTGGATTGATCAATGTAGGGGCCACTTTTCAGAGGGCCATGGACATTGCTTTTGTTTGGGAACAAGATAAATTTCTGGTAGTATACCTTGATGATATCACTGTATTTTCAAAGAATGATACTGAGCACATTGAGCATCTGTGCAGAACCTTTGAGAAATGCAGAAGGTATGGTCTTTCTCTAAACCCTCAGAAGTCTTTATTCGCATTAGAAGAGGGTAAGCTTTTGGGACACATTGTAACAAAATATGGGGTGAAGATAGATCCTAAGAGGGTAGAGGTTATAAATGGTATTTCTCTTCCCAGAAATAAGGAGGTACAAGTATTCCTAGGGCGCATTAATTTCCTGAGAAGGTTTATCCCTAAATATGTTGAAATAGTTAGACATATAACTGACATGATGAAGAATAATAATGAAGTTAAATGGTCTCAAGAATCATGAGAGGCATTTACCAGAATAAAAAATGCTTTTGTAGAAACCCTCGTGCTAGCTGGACCAAATTATGATAAACCTTTCATGATTTTTTCTTTTGCATCACCTCATACAATAGCAGGAGTTTTATTGCAGAAAAATGAGGAAGGGTATGAGCAGCCCATTGCCTTCTTCATTCAGGTGCTCTGTGATGCAGAATTAAAGTACAACATACTAGAAAAATAAGCATATGCCCTAGTGAAATCCCTCAAAGCATTTCGCATGTATATATTGCAGTCTCATATCACTGCATTTGTGCCTACAGCTGCTGTAAAAGATATTATTATTCAGGGGGATAGTGACGGAAAAAGGGGGAAGTGGATTGCCAAGATACAGGAGTATGAACTAGACATCTACCCTACTAAGCTGATCAAAGGACAGGGGCTTGCCAAGATCTTATCTGAATCAAACTATCAAGCTTTGGGTATAAACTTGTCCACAATAGCAAGTGAGGAATCTGAAGAGAAAGAAGAATGACATGGAATTGGGGTAGCTGCTCCAGAGACACATATAAAATACCTCACCAGTCAGTGGTACAAGGAGATAGTGGAATATCTCCTCACACTCAGCTGCCCTCCAAGCTGTGATAAAGCTAAATATCGAACGCTGAGATTGAAATCACAGAAGTACATAGTCGTCAATGGCCGACTATACTGGCGAGATCCCTCAGGCATCCTACTCCTGTGTCTCACAGAGGATGAGGTAGAAAGTATAATGGCTGAGTTTCATGAAGGGATCTGTGGGGGTCATTACAGCTGGAGGGCCACTACTCACAAAATCCTGAAGGCTGGTTTCTACTGGCCCAAGCTTTTTGGAGATGTTTTTGCCCGGGTAAGAGCTTGTGAGAAGTGCCAGAAATTTGCTGAAAGGCAGAATTTGGCACCTCTTCCCATGATTCCCGTGCACGTGGAAGAACCATTCAGGCAATGGGGAAATGATTGTATAGGAGAAATACATCCTCCATCAAGTGGTCAGCATAAATGGATATTAACTGCCACTGATTATTTCACAAAATGGGTAGAAACCATACCTGCGAGGAACACCACTAATACTGTGATAATAAAATTCATGGAAGAAAACATCATATCCAGGTTTGGATGCCCTGCGAGAATAGTGACTGATAATGCACAGGCCTTCAAATCTGAAAAGTTTGTGAACCTTTTTCAGCAGTACAATACCACACTAAGACACTCTATAGCTTATTATCCATAGGGAAACGGCTTGGCAGAGTCTTCAAATAAAACCCTGGTAACAGCACTGAAGAAGGCTATAAATGAAAGTCAGAGAAATTGGGATTGTCAGTTGAAATTCGCTCTGTGAGCAAATAGAATTATCGACAAGAGAGCAACTGGAAAATCCCCATATGAATTAGTATATGGGAGGGCAGCAGTATTCCCTATACAGTTAGCCCTGCCAGTAGCCCGATTCATGTAGGAAAGTCAAGAAGAGCCTGATGATATGACCAGGCGAATAAATCAGCTGGTTGAATTGGAAGAAACGCGGAACCAGGTAAGTCAAAGGCTCACAGAGTATCAGGAGAAGATGAAATATATTTTTGATCAACATGTTAAGGACAGGAATCTGCAGATTGGTGATTTAGTACTCAGGTGGGATATCCGAAGGGCTAAAAAAGGAAAACATGGTAAATTTAACCCACTTTGGTTTGGTCCTTTCAAAATTCTGGAATAGGGAGGTAAAAATACTTTTAAGTTGGAAAATTTACGGGGTGACTTGCTCGATGCCCCTGTAAATGGTCAGTTTCTCAAGCCCTACTTTCAGTTCTGATTTAGGCAGAGACTATCTGACGTATTATATTGTATGTTAGTTTTTGTTCTCATCTTTGTTTGAATAATATGGGTGCTGTGATGGATCATGAAAAGAAAAATAGGATTGCTGAAGAACAGTGTCTGCTAGAAGATTATCAGGTGGTCTGCGGAGTTCTCGACACGGCCAAGGATGAACGTGCCATCCCCAGGTGGAGCCAATGTTGATCATGTCCACCTCCTATTAAATTTTTGGCAAGCAATCCTCCTTAAACCTTGTGAACCCCCTCTGTTCGATCTAAAAAATTATTTTTCCGCCTATCGTTTCCCTCCTTTATAACCGAAATACATTAAAAATAGGTGAAAAACCTGTATTCTTTATAATTGTAGTCTAGCCCCCTTGACCTTTCCCTCCCACATGACCTAGCTCCGAGACCAGGAGCTAGTCCAATGAGCACTTATCTAAATGAGTCATCGGGAGCGTTTTCGACCGTTGATTCCCCGACATCCTATGGTCCCTTTTTCTCCTCCACCTTGGGGTCCCCACACCCGCTCTCTATGCAAAACAGATGGTTTATATCGCACTGCCTTTCGAAGGCAGGCAGTATTTCTCAATTCGGAGCGATTCCATATATTTTTTCTGTGTGTCTCCGCGTACGACTCAAAAATCACCATTCATTGCACATTATCATTCGATCAAAGACGCGACATGATATGCATGTGAGACGTTCGATCGGGGGCGATTTATCTGACGGTAATCGCGTCGTGAAGCTGTACGGGTTTTAGTACAAGTCAACAGTGCCCATGGACCACCTTCTCACGGCCCCCTATACGTTTTCCACCGTCGATCTCCTCCTGAGATCGGACGGTCCAGGCTAAATCCACGCCACGCCACTGCCCAGCTCCCGCCACGTCACCATTCCGCAGGTCACTTGTCATATTTTCTTCTGTATTCCTTATATTTCATTCAAAAGGTCAAATTCAAAGGTTTTTGATTTGCTGTGCTCTGCCAACCTTCATCAATGCATTTATCCACCCAACCCATTCACCATCATTCCAATGCATTTTTCCACCACCCTGCATTGTTCCACCATTTCGCCATGTCCGCACTGCCATTTTCATTAATCCCGCCATGTCCATCATCTTCATGCCTGGTTTTCCTAACAATTTTACGGGTTTTGCAGGATTACAGCAGCAGAAAACTGCTATAATTTATAGTCTTGATTGCAGTAGTAGAGCACATCAAAGTACCATTTTTCAGACGCTGTAATTATGGAGAAAGGTCTGGGGAGGTAGATCGACAAGACTTTCATTAAAGAAGCAAGGTTAAAATCTATCAAACCCTGCGGAGCCATTCAAAGCACAGATTGAGCAGATGGAGGTATTAATGGAGCAGCAGAGAAATATCAGTGAAGGATCAAGAATTCAACATTCAGCATTGAAGATCTTAGACCATAATTCAGAGTTAAAAGGCAGAGGGTACCATTCACAGAAAAAACACCTTAAGGCTTTCTTTTCAGCACCATTCTCTTTTAGAAAAGGATGGGATGTCTATGTGATTTTACTTTTTGCCGTGTTCCTGAAGAGGTTTCTACCCAATGCATTTATTTATGTAAGCAGATAGCATAGTACATACAGCACTACAAAGTCATTCAGCATATGGGCGTGCATGTTTTCGCCATATTTTCTTAATGAGACAATTAAATGATCATCATCTACTCCCTCTTTGGAGCTTTCTTGTTCTCCTATAAAGCTCCCAAAAAATAGATGATTTAGGGTTCCAGATTTTATCAGAAAATGATGCAGTGGAAGGATTTTTGTATACATTTTTTTGAACTCTCGTATGAAGGTTCAGAGCCCATAGGGTCTCAGTGAGGAGGAGTTCCATCTGTTAAAGAGGATTCTAGTCTTTGGTATCTCACAGTGTGTAACTTTCTCTCTTATGTGTTATTTTAATAGATCATTTCATTTCATCCATCTTTCTTGTATCATGTTTTGGAATGCGAGTGACTCACTGATTTTTGGTATGGATTTATCCTAGTTGATACCCATGCTCAGATTAGTCAAGCGCTTTAAATATGGCTCATGCGTGATATTTTGTTCCACTATTCATCTAAACCATATTTCTGTTATATTAGTTTCTTTGGGAGAGTGTTTTTAAAACGCCGCTGTCATGTATGGATTCTTAGATTGGTAAGCCCATGCATGGTGGTATTGTGTATCTGGCTATCAGCTCAATGACAACTAATATTCTCTCAATATCTCATTCACTACATACACCTTCTAATAACTGATTTCTGTGAGGTATTTCTGAATCGTCCCTCTTTACAGTAAGCTATCTATGAATTTTCTGTTGCTTTTATATTAGATTTCTTCATGTTTCCGCTGTAGTACTCCTTCCTATGTGTCAGTTTCTGAAGGTCTTGGTCCCATTCAGATTAGTATTCCTTGTTCTACAAGGGATAGCATGAGAGATTTTTAATGATAACTTCCTCTGTTATACAATATGCTCCTTGCTATATAATATGTCCTAGGCACTGGTGTATCACAACTCTAGGCTATCTTTAGGAGTGACAACATGCACCAAGCTTGGCTTCTTGGCCACATCATCCTAATCAAAAAATTCCTCTAAAGGTATGAGACCTTTAGGAATTACATTATCTTTCATCTGCAATATGTCCATCTGGTTTGTTTACAATTCTTGATCATCGACCACATACTCACCTTCTATGGGAGTGTCCTTGAATTTTCCATCACCCTACAAAAATGCATTGGTCTCATTATCATCCAAAAATACTTGCCAATACCTTAAATTTTTCGGAACAGCAGGCCTATGCTTGAAATGGATCTCAAACTTGTTGTTGGAGTTCATCGGAATCCTCAGGTTACTTGCAGTAGTGGCAATATAATCAGCAATAAGATTCTGCATCTTGGGCACTGTTGTCAAGGTGTACTCTGGGAATGTCCTCAAAATGTCCAGATGCATTTCTGTATGCCCTTAGTCTTGGATGTTTAGCTTGCTATTCTCCTTGCACCTACTTGATTATTAACTCAGAGTCACCATACACAGAAATCCTTTTTTCCTTCAACTTATTCAATATTTTGAGGCCTGCAATCAGAGCTTCATACTCTGCTTCATTGTTAGAGCAGTCAAAAGCCAAATTATAAGCACATACTCTAACATTACTTGGGACCTTTTCAGGCTGGAAAACAGGGCTCCGAATCCATATTCCAATACCTGCTCCATCCTTACTAACAGCTCCATCAAAATCCATACCCCATAGGCCTTATTCTTCTTCTTGTAGATGCTGAAATTTAGTTTCTTCCTTCTCTTCGCCTTGGCTGATTTCTGGCTGTTCATTGTCTTTTTGCTGCTGGCAGGCAGGAGACTCAGAAGTGCTCGTTGTTTTCTCCTTTTCCTGCTTGAGGACTTCTCTGAAATTCTCTGAAATCTCAGGTATCTCATCCACTTGTACTAACTGAACGCCCTCATCATTTAAATCACCATCTGAATATAAGACAAAAGACTCTAAATCTGTGTGGACTGCATTGATGGGATGGTTTACTGACTTGTCTTTGCAAGTGATCATATATTTCATTTTATTTTCCCTATATAAGTTCTCAACTGGCCAAATACAGGGATTGTGGCATAAGAGAAGTCAAGTTGTATTGTCCCTTTAAGTTTTGCACCCCAAGACCTAGATAGAAGCATTCCAAACCTCGATGGGACATCAGCAACAACTACATCCATCAAGACATTTTTAGTTGGGATTTGATCTAAAGACACTACCAGGTCTTTTATAAGACCAATACAATGGACCCTACTCGAGTCAAAAGAATACAAATCATGGTATTTTCTAGTAATATCAAGGCCTAGCTTCTCCATGACAGCTTTGGGCATCAAATTATGCGAGGCCCCGGAGTCCAACATGGCGTTATGCAAGATAAACTCATGCAACCTAAGACTTAGGTAAAAGGGAGGGACTTCATTTTCTTCAGATTCTCCTATGGCTGGACCAAAAATAAGTTCAGGGTGGTCATCTTCCACATTAACCATATTAGAAAGAGGGTCAATTTGCAAGACTTTATTCACCTGACTTTTATATACACTATTCTTCACCAACTCGGTCAGGGGCACAGACACTTTGAGTTTAGAAATTTCATTTTATAAATTAAAGGAAGGAGATTTTTCTACCTCTTTAATGGGAGGTTCTTTCTTCTTCGTTTGTTCCTTCGCTATGCTCTGCTGGATTTTTTCATTTGCTGTGTTAGTAGCTGCGGGTGATTTGCTGGATGAAGGATTGGCTGTCTCTTTTTCTTTTTCTGTGCCTCGTCCTTCATTTGGAGTTATTTTCTCTTTTGAATGGGACTGATTGTGACATTTCTGTTCCTTAGGGAATACTACCTTTGTTGGGTTGATAGAGTGTTCATATACCCTCTCTGGTAGTCATCAGATTCTTCTTCTAACACTACGTCATTTTCCAAGATGAAATTTTTGTCCCCTCGAATGTCTGTAGTCGCCACTGTGTATTCTTCGTCTTCTGTGAGGAAAATGGGCCCACCATCAGCTGTGAAAAAGTGATTGGTCTCAAACAAAGGGTTATCATCATCTGAGTCTGTCCCTTGCACATATTTCTATTGTAATGGTGTTTTAATCTGCTGTTGTGGTGCCGCTTGGTCCTGCGCCCTCTGTTCTCTCTGTCTAATTCTGAATTGCGGTTGTTGTTTTCCTCTAAAATTTAGATTTCTTATTTGAGTTTCTGGTCTATCTGAGACGCTTAATCGATCAACCATCCTTTCCATTGTATGAATCAGTGTGTCCATTTTTCTGTCCGAATGGGATGCCTCCTCTTTCACCACGACTTTCTTTTTAGCTTTGGCTTGAGCTCTTCTAGCCAACAGATTAGCTTCGATGCTTACTGCTATCCTTTGCATGTCTTCCAGTGACAGCGGATCTCTTTCACGCAGTTGATATGCCATATCGGCATCAAAACCATCTGAAAACTTTAGCATAGTTGAATCCACAGGAGGTTTGAGGTTAGCCAGAATAGCATTGTATACAACATTGAATCTTAAACAATAGTCTTGCACAGTTTCACCCACATCTATTTTAATATTCTCATATTCAGACAAAATTTGATGTGGATTCCTTTTCACCTCCCACCGGTCTAAGAACTATGTGTGTAAATCCTGTAAATTACGAATTGAGCCAGCTGGTAAAGCTCTAAACCACTTTCTAACTTCACCTCCGAAGCTTTGAACAAACAACCTGGTAGCTACATTCTCTTCTTCTACTTCATGCAAGTCAAAAAATTCAATCATCTTATCAACATGCTGCTGGGCTGTAATGCCCTGAGTGGCATCAAAGATAGGAATTTTACTCTGATAATCAGCAGGCATATCATTGAGAACTTGAGGTAAAACCAAGGGTGCATACCGGGCAGCCATGACTCTGGGTGGATTTAAAATAGGATTTGCAGGATTTGGGGGAGGTGTTGTTGTAGGAGATGATAACTGGGAGTTGATTGAAGGGGATGCTGATGAATTAGGAGGAGGGAATGCTGCTCCTGATGATTCTGAAGGCTCAGGAATATAAGTTGCAGTGATGGACTGGGGAGAATTCAAAATGTAGTCATCAATGGAGGAATTTTCTCTTTGAACTTCAATATCCACAAGGAAATTTTGATCTAAAACCGTGTCTTTGAGTGCAGTTTTAGACTTATTTCTAAACAAAGAGAGCTCAAAACTCTCGTCAAAAGAAAGCTCTTCCATAAAAAACCACTCACTGGGCCAAGTATGGGACCTGAAAATAGGTGTAGGACTTAGTGATCCCTCCTGTATTCTGACTATTCTTGGGATAAGATTTGGATTTTCAAACAAAGGGGGAGGATTTGGATCAGGATTAGCCCTTGTGTATCTTCTTGAAGCCAGTGTGGTCAAATTTCTACTATACAATACTTATATCAACCTAGAAAACTCTAAAATATCATCATCAAGACTTTAAAAGAAAGATATTATTGGGGTGATGAATATTCTATGCAAAAATTTTGTAGTGTTCTCCCTAGTGGAGTCGCCAGAGATATTAGCACCCAATCTGAACCTCAGGCTGGAAAAGGCAAATCAGGGTAACAACTAAACCATGCTCAGCCTTGTAGCTAGCCCTATAAGGGCGGGAGAGTGCTCTCTCCATAGAATAGATATTCAATAACACAATAATGAACTGATTTTAGGCTAGATATATAAAAGGGAAAAGGATTTATGATGCATGACTGAAATTTCAGGGATGTATGGGACAAGAGGACAGTATGAACCAAGGAATTAAATCAGGATACAAGGTATTTCATGGGGAAAGATAGGCAGGAGATTTAGCAATCAAATTGAAATAAGATGGAGTGGAAAGACTGTTGAGAAGCTAAAAAGGGCATAATAAATGAATCCTTTTCAAACAGAATAAAATAAACAGAGTATGAATGGTTCCCCAAGGCAGAGCACATAAAATGGATTCTACCTTTCTGACTTGAAAACATTCAACTGGAAATGTTTATGGATGAATGGTGAAACATAAGAATGTATATTATGAAATATAAAGGACAGACATATGCTAAAACTCATGCCACATGAATCCCATAAATCAGAGCTGCATCACTTTACTAATTCCCTGCCAAACTATACAATGGAGCCCAGAGCTCACCACCACACTGTTTCACCTACTTCTGAGTTTTCAGACCTCAGACATTTCCAAATGATTAGCATTTACAATAAATAGATAGATTTTTCAGGAATACAAATCGATGGGAAGAGGAGAAATCATAACCGAATATGGAAAACCAAGAGCCAATAATCTCTCTGTAAAGGAAGAGTTGCGTTACATCCGATCAGTGAGAAGGCGAAACATTGTAACGTAGATCTCTTTAAAACATAACTACAGATGTAAATGATACGAATTTGGGTCTCAGCCTCTGACTGTCACTTTGCTTTCCGTCATTACTCTGAAGAAGACCGACCCTTATAATACGCTGTTGAACTAAAATGAAATTATGCTTTTGTGAAGGGAAAAATTTATTTTGCATGGGAACAGGGAAGGGGAGTAGGCTGGACCCTCATCCTAATCACAATCGGAATGGACGGTGGAGGGGTATAACATACATCGAAACTTACAATATGCTATGGAATTTATTTCAATACACAGAGGTGATCGCAGTCGGGAATCAGGAGGTGGGACATGTTTGAAAGCACCATACAAAAGTTCCGATGCGATGGACTACTTTGAAAACCTTTGAAAATCATTTTATTACTTTTACAAAGGGAAAAAGGGTTTTTATTTGAATGGGGTGAAAGTACTGTATGGTGGGCCCAGGGTCAATCGCATCGGAAATAAGGGATTTGCGATGCGTTTGAAGTAGGGGGCGCGACCAATCGCATCGGAGTAATCGAAAAGGGGTTGCGATCGGTAGATCGGGGGAGGAGCTGTGATTGACAGATCGAGGGAGGAAATGTGATCAATCGCATCGAAGGTTTTTATGGTGCGATTGGAACGTTCCGATTGGCGGAGGACCGTCGGATTGGCTGGCGAGATCGACAACTAAGGGATAATCGGGAGCGATCAATTGGAGGAGCGGATTGGGAGTCAGAAGGGAGACTTGCGATCAATTGCATCGGAGTCTTTTGCGATTGGGGTGATCAGGGGGCACACATTACATGTTGTGATTTGCGATTGAAAGGTTTGCGATTGCAATGGGAAGTGGGGGGTTTACAACGTAGAAATTTATTATAAAGTCTTATTATGAAGCATGGTGGGGAAGTGGTTGGGAAGGGTGGAACTTTGTAATATAAAGCTTTTTATTATAAATTTCTAGGGGGAATGGAGGGGAAGTGGTTTGGCATAATCGTATCTGTATTTATAATGTGATTTTAATCATGCGACTATGTATTTTGGAAAAGCGGGGGGGGGAGAAGTATTTTATTAAAGAAATATAAAACTTTAATAATGTAAAGTTTAAAGGGAAAAATGGGAAATAGGGGGTATATGAGGATATAAGGGCTTTTACTTCACTTAAACATAAATTTCAATCCAGAAGTCAGTTTTGAGAGTGCAATATACCGTTGGAAAGCTCTTTCCAGGCTCTTTCTGCTGGATCTTCTTGGAAATTTTTTTGATGCTGAACATGTTGTGAAAAACTTCTCTGAAAGGCAGGGTGATGATCTTGTCGGAGATGACAGCTTCTAAATTGTGAATGAAATGAAAAGTATTATGTTTTCTCCTCAAAAAATGGTTTTGAGGTGAAACTTGCATTGAACTGAATAAATGATATCTCTGACTTTCCTGGTGCTACGACTTTGAGTTTATTTGGCTTCCTCATGACCTTGTTGATATTATTGACATTTGACTCATTAACTTGACCATGGTGAGACCCTGAACTAATGAGACCCGTCCTATGGCCTACTGACATGGTTTTGAGAATGAAAGTGTCTAATGACTGAAGACCATAGAGAGGAGAATCAGCAAGTACCTCATGAGGGAAAAATGATGAAAAATTACTACCATCAATGAGTCCATGACCTAGTGGAATGGTGAAATTTATTCGGTATGAGACATTTAATATGCAAATGCAAAAGAGAAGATTTATCACTGATGGCAGTATGACTATACTGACACTAACAAGGTGGGTTGTTGAAAAGAGAGAGGAAAACAGAGAGTGAGGTGGGTTGTTGAAAAGAGAGAGGAAAATAGAGAGTGAGGTGGGTTGTTGAAAAGAGAGAGGAAAACAGAGAGAGATAGGTGAGTTGTTGAAATGACTCGAAATTTATACTGTAATTGAATGAAAGTTTTTAACTATTTACATTGTTTGTGATGTAATTGGCAAGTCTCCGGAGAAAGAAAAAAACCCACTGTAAATTTGAAATGGATACATTTCTCTGAGTAAATTGACAAAAGAGAAGAGAATGCAGAATTGAAGAAAAATAAATAATCAAGAAAATATGAAGATTGGAGTACAGTAAGAAAACCAATCAAAGGTACAGAACAGAGTTGATATTCAAGGTAAATCAGAAAATGTTTCTTTTATGAAAAAGAGGGAGTTGAAGATTCCTTTCAAGTTGTAGCTTGTAGAATTTGAGGTTGGAGCCTCCTGTAGGTTGGAGCTTGCCTTTACATCACAGCAATAATAAGATGTGGTTTTCTCACTTTATGGGTTTCCACGTATATTTGTTTTCTCTATGTGTGATGCCTATGTGTTGATATGGTTATTCAATCTGCTTAATACTTACTGCTCTTGTCATAATTCTGATGTTACATTATCTTAACATTTCTGCACATATAAGTTTGGTTCCATATAAAATTGATCATAAAATTTTAATTGTAAATAATTTTAATTGAAAAGTTTCTAAAAATAATTGAAGGTGTTAAAATGATTCACCCCCCCCCCCTCTCAGTTTAACTAAGGTTTCAATAATTGGTATCAGAGCCGGTTCCTTTTTGTAGCAGTTTAACAACTGAAAGGAGATCCTAGGTTCTTGGGATGGCTAGTCAAGAATGATTTTCAACGAACAAAGCCCCTTTTTTCACTAGTGCAAATTAAGCCTTCTGGAAAATCAGAATGAGAACATACATAATGTCCTTAGGAGTAGAAGTTTGGGCTGCTGTGGAATTTGGATATGACTCTAAGGAAAATTTCTCAGAGAAATAAGCCAAAAAAGATTTTGTGGCTAATGCAAAGGCAATGAATGCAATCTTGAATGGACTATGTGAGGCAGAATTCATCAAAGTAATGCACAGCGAGACTGCCAAAGAAATGTGGGAAACTCTAGAAAATATTCATGAGGGAGACAAAAAGGTGAAGACAACTAAACTTCAAGTCTATAGAGCCCAGTTTGAAAATTTAAAGATGAATGATGATGAAGATATTGCTAGTTTATTTTTAAGGGTTGCAGAAATTGTCAATAATATGAAAGCACTAGGTGAAACCATGCAAGAATGTGTAATTTTTCAAAAGATCCTAAGATATTTTCCATCTAGTTTTAATCCCAAGGTTTCTGCCATAGAAGAAACAACAAATTGGGAAACCTTGACCATGAACCAGCTTCTTGGAAAACTAAAATCTTATGAGATGAGACTTCCATAGATTAACTCAAATGTAAGGGAGGAAGATTTTAGGGCAGAGAAGAAGAAAGAAGAAAAAGAAGATATATGCTCCTGTTCATTAAGAAAAAGAAGAAAAAGAAGAAGAGGCCAAATTTATCAGGAAGTTGAATAAAGGCTCAGGTAAGTATAAAGGTAAACTTCCATTTAAATGTTTCAATTGTGGAAGAGTTGGACACTATGCTTCTAAGTGTTCTTATAATAAAACAAAGAATCAGGCTCAGTAATCAGAGAATTCTATATCTAAGAACTGGCAGAAAGGGAAGAGTTTCAATAGAAAATATTTCTATGCTAGCAAGACAGCAGTGCATCATAAAACTCAGTTGAATTCTCTAGTGAAGAAGGAACATCAGAATTTGTTTTGATGGCTATAGAAGAGCTGGAAGAATGTCTCTTAGAAAATGAGGTAGAAGGTGAAGTGGACCTTGAGGGGAAGGTAAGAAGTGCCTTGGAGGAAATTGACAGAATAAAAATGAAGTGTAGAAAATAGAAAGACATTCTTCTTAAATATGTAACAGAGGAACAAAATTCAGAAGCCCTCATTCAGTTGAAAGTAGAGCTTGAAGAAGCCAAGAAGGTAGAGGATATTCTACTTAAGCAGATCAAGGATAAAACTCAGGAACAAGAGAAGTTGGGAGAAGAAGTAGTTTTCTTAAGGAATAAATTAGAAAATGCCCAGAGGAAATTAGATACTTCTCAAATAACAAGCTCTGGTAAGTTAAATGAGATTCTAGATGTTCAAAGATCTCCTCTGATAAAAACTGGGATAGGCTATCAAGGAGAATCAAACAAAGGCAAAGAGAAAGAAAACAAAAATATTATTTTTGTAAAAGCAAATGAGAATATCCAAGCAGATCAGATGATTTCAAAGGAAGAAGAATCCTGCAATAAAGTAGATAAAAACTAGGAGGAAGCTCTAATGACAAAGGATGAAGTAAATAAATTGTCAACTGAAAAAACCTCGTATACTCCTGAATATGTCAAATTTGGAAGTCATCAAAGGAGATTCTTTCCTCCTGTGAAAAATGCTACTTGTTATGCCTGCCACAAATTAGGACACATTGCTGCATATTGTCATACAAGAAGAATAAATACAAACCAGCAAAGGATGCAAATAGTAAAAAGTTTTACTCAAGCAGGAAGATGGAGAAGACAACCTTTTATCAGGTATGCAAATTGTTTTTATGGATACTGTTTTTATTGTAATGATTTTGGTCATAAAATCATAGAATGCAGGAAATATGAACAAAGACCGTTGTTCAAAACCTCAAGAAGGTTTATGAATCATGGAGAGTTTATTCCCACTTATAATTCTGCTAAGGATATATCCAAATGATGTGTATGCAATAAAAGTGGACATATGTATTCCAAATGTCCTCTAAGAGATTATAGTTTATCATCTTAGAAAAGGTATCAAACAAGAGGATGCTTGCAATGGAAAAAGAAAGTGAATAAATGTGACTTGGCCCTAATATATCAAGATCTAAAAAGCCAATGGTATTTGGACAGTGGTTGCTCAAAGCATATGTTAGGAGATAGAAGCAATTTTATAACCTTTGATGAAAATAAATCTGGAAATGTTACTTTTGGAAATGATAAAGTAGGAAAGATGAAAGGAAGAGGCTCAGTCAGTCTGGACAATGGTAGAGGAAAAGCTCAGGATGTACTATTTTTGGATGGACTGAAAGAAAATTTGCTGAGTGTTAGTCAAATTTGTGATAAAGGCTGTGAAGTTATTTTTAGAGCTCAAGATTGTGAAGTAAGATCAAGCACCACTGGAAAAACCCTGATCAAAGGTGCTCGAACGGAAAGCAATGTCTATGGAGTAAAAGAAGAAACTGAAGCATGCCATCTTAGAAAATTTGAAGAGTCTTGGTTATGGCATAGGAGATTGGGACATCTAAAATTTGATCATATTATAAGTCTAAGAAAAAAGAATGCAGTCAGAGATATGCTAGTCATAAATAAGCATTCAAATACAATATGTAAATCCTGTCAGTTAGGTAAGCTGACCAATACATCTTTCAAAATCAAAGAGAACCTATCTACAAGCATACCTCTTCAACTTTTTCACATGGATCTGTGTGGGACTTCGAGAACTAAAACACAAAATGGAGAATCCTATTTCATGCTAATAATAGATGATTTTTCCAGAATGACATGGGTTGCATTTCTCAAGCACAAATCAGAATCACTTGAGAAATTCAAAATATTCAAGGCTTTGGCAGAAAATCAACCAGGATGCAAGCTAAAGTTCATCAGATCAGATAGAGGGGGTGAATTTACAGATTATGATTTTTCATACATGTGCAATGAGTATGGGATAAAGCAACAGTTCATAGTTGCAGGAACACCTCAGCAAAACAGAGTGGCAGAGAGACAGAATAGGTTTGTACAATAGATTGCCAGAGCCATGATACAAGAAAGTAACATTCCTCAAACCTTTTGGGAAGAAGCAGTACACACGGCTGTGCATATCCTGAACAAAGCTCATTTAAGACCAAACAGTGACAAGACTCCTTATGAATTATGGCATGGTAAACCTGCATCAATCAAGCATTTTAGAGTTTTTGGAATTAAGTGTTTTATAAAAAATAATGATGAAAATTTGGGAAAGTTTGATGCAAGAGCTAATGAAGGAATATTCTTAGGATATGCATCCAATAGTAAAGGTTACAGGTGCTATAACAAAATACTTCACAAAATTTTAGAAAGTATTGATGTAAGATTTGATCAAGAACTATCAAACAAGTTAAGAAGTACAGATTGCAGCAATCCTCCAGAAGTTCATGAAGAAGAGAATCAAGATGATGATGAAATAAAAAAGCCAACAGAAGATACAGATATAAGATCAAAAATCTCCTCAAGATACACTCAGAAGAACCATCCAGAAGATCAAATCATTGGGGACAAGAGTGTAGGTGTACAGACAAGAAGACAGCTGATTGAACAGACTGAAGAGGTATACCTCGCAATGTTGTCACAAATAGAGCCAAAGAATTTTTAAGAATCCAGTAGAGACAAACATTGGGTGAATGCCATGAATGAAGAATTGGATCAAATTGAGAAGAACAACACTTGGGAACTAGTTCTAAGACCCAGTGAGAAAAATTTCATTGGCTCAAAATGGGTATTCAAAAATAAGATGAATGAAAAAGGACAGGTAATCAGAAAAAAGGCTAGACTTGTATGCAAGGGATATTCACAGGTTGAAGGACTTGATTATGATGAAACATTTTTCCCTATAGCTAGAATGGAAGCTATCAGACTGTTTTTAGCTTTTTCTTTCTATCATGACTTCAAGGTATACCAAATGGATGTGAAGTCTGCCTTCCTGAATGGAGATTTAGAGGAAGAAGTCTACATGGAGCAACCAAAATGGTTCTCCTTAACAGATAATGTAGACTATGTTTTCAGGTTAAATAAAGCATTATATGGGCTGAAACAAGCTCCTCGAGCATGGTATTCAAGGCTGGACAAATACTTGCAAAAACAAGGGTTCAAGAAAGGAGGAGTAGACAGCAACTTGTACATAAAAGCAAATGCAGATGAACTTCTGATTGTAGTAGTGTATGCAGATGATATCATGTTTGGAAGTAGAAAAGATGAGTTAACAAAAGGATTTTCTGAAGAGATGAAATCAGAGTTTGAAATGTCTATGATTGGAGAGCTTACCTTCTATCTAGGACTACAAATTCAACAAAAGAGCATAGGCACATTTATCTCACAAGAAAAATACCTAAAAGAGATGCTGAAAAGATTCAAACTAGAAGGTGAAAACCTATGTCAACTCCCATGACTACTGGATGCAAGCTTTGTGCAGATGATGGAACAACTGATGTAGATCAAAAAAATTACATATCCATGGTTGGAAGTTTGTTATACCTAACAACTTCTAGACCAGACATTGTGCTGGCTATAGGACTTGTGGCAAGATATCAAGAAGCATCAAAACAAAATCACTTACTAGCAATTAAGAGAATGTTCAGATATCTACAAGGGACTGCACATTATGGGCTATGGTATCCAAAAGGAAAAAACTTTATTTTTACATCATATACAAATGCAGATTGGGCCAGCTGTGTTGATGACAGGAAAATCACAAGTGGAGGTGCATTATATTTAGGAGAGAGTCTGGTGGCATGGCTAAGCAAGAAACAAACATCTATTTCTCTATCTACAGCAGAAGCGGAATACATATCAGCAGCAGCATGTTGCACACAAGTCATGTGGATGAAACAAACCCTCCAAGACATGAAGGTAAGCATTGTGGAACCTATCTCTATCAAATGTGATAATACAAGTGCCATAAGCATATCAAAAAATCATGTGCTTCATTCAAAAACTAAACATATTCCAATCAAGTATCATTTTCTCAGAGAACAAGTAGCTCAAAACGTAGTGAAGTTGGAATATGTGCCAACAAAAGAACAGACAGCAGATATATTTACAAAACCTCTTGCTAGAGAACCATTTGAATATCTAAGAGATAGACTAGGGGTAGTGTCTGTAGATGCTACTCTCTGATATAAAGAGAAAGCATAGTTTCAGGGGGATAATAGAAGAGAAAACATCATTTCAGGGGGAGATCCACAGAGAACATGTAACAGGTCCTCAATATTAGCATATCAGCCCTTTGTCATTGATGTGAAAGAGGGAGGATAGCTATGGCAGAGAATAGATAATAGCTATAAACATACAGATGTTATTTCCATCAATGCCAAAGGGGGATACCGTTAGCAGTGTTGTCATTGATGGCAAAGGAGCAGCACCTGAACCAGCAATAAGGCAAAGTAGAAGATAGGGAACAGAGGCAGCAGAGAGGTAGCAGAGGTAGAAAAAAGAGAATTAAGGAGCAGCATCAGTCAAGGAGAAGAGGAAGCAAAGGCAGTGAATTGAGAGGTTCAATAAAAAATTGTATGAGTTTGTGTGGGTATGTATGAATAAGACTCTGTGATAGGGTTTTTGGATGGTACTCTAGTTTTGAATGCATAAAGGGTTTGTAATTAAACCTGTATGTATAAATGAGGAATCTATTCTGAAATCTATGTGAATGGGCTTTGACTGTCAACAAGAAATGGTGAAAGAATGTGCAAATAATCTCTGTAATTGGGGTGAATTACGTTCTGCGGGTTATTGAAAGAATCGAAATTTATGTCGATGTTGTCGAATTAGTGTCAAAGTTGTTTGCCTATGGTGAAGGCAATCAGAAGTGGCTGGAAATTACAGAGGAACCACTGGAGAAGCCGACAAGATTGAATATGTTGTGCGTTAATTGTAATGTCAAACAGTCAGGGGTAAGAGGAATCATATAAAGAAACAGTGGAAGTGGTGTTTGTTAATTAAACTATGTTGAGGAATTGCACATGAAATTAGAGTTCATATATATATAAGCATGACAGAACCCTCAGGGAGAAAGCAGCGGAACTGTGACTGGAGTGAACAGTAAAGGCGGGTTTCCAGTTTGATCGCACCGCCTTCGTCGGGCAAGCGGTAATTAGAAAATCAGCGCGATTCCATACGCTAGGCGACATGTGTCCCTGAGAAATTTTGGAAAACCACCCCTCATCGCGAGTTAAATTTCGTGCAGTTAACTCGAGTGATATCCATCAGATTGTATGGAGCAAGGCTACGTGCTATCCGCCATTGGATGTGGAAGGGTCGTTAGTGCAGGGCCCAGTTCTAGTTTATATTCATCGGGACTGTTCAAACTACGGTTGCGAGTTTAACCGAGGGCACATATAATGGTTGAATATGTGAAGTTGGAACAATATGAATTGTGTGATATATGGGATAATATATGTACATGTCGAGCATTGAGTTTGGATTGAACCAGGGTCGAGTTGTAATATTGAATGTACAAGGTTGACTTCATACATGTATGCTAAAAATGAGTTGGTATGTGAATGTATATGGTGGATGACCGAAAACCTCATGTGAATGCTTGGATATAACCAAAATTTATATGCAAGTGGGACCCCACATAAAATTCCGAGAATCATTACCCCATCTGGTGGATACATTAAAGACCAAAGAGCAAAGTATATGTATATGCAGCGCCTTATACACAAAGGACCAAAGAATATATATATATATATATATATATATATATATATATATATATATAGCGTGAGATCTAAAGAACCAAAGGTTCTATCAAAAGCAAAGTACCACATGGTGGGACCCTCATCAATCGCATCGAAAAAAATGTTGACAGCGGATCTTATGAATAGAAAGTTTCGATTGCGATTGAAGCCCAGACCCAATGGGTTTATAAACCATGATTGATATTTGTTTGAGTTCCTGCATAATAGTGATCGCATCAGAGTGTCGGAGCATAAGAATATCGAAACATGCAAATGCAAATTGCAATTGTGATTGAGTTTCGGACCCGATGGACGTATAAACTATGATTTTATAGGTTTGAGTTCTAGCCTAATTGCATCGATGAATTTAAATGAACAGTGGTAAATCACATCGTAGTAAAAGTAGGACATGGGAGCATACTACTGAAAGTTGCGATTAATTGCATCGGCGATTAGAGCAGAAGAGTTTAGAATTTATAAGGCTGTGGGACCCAGAGTTTTTAAATGTTAGCGTTGGTTGCTCAATAATTAAAATCCAAGGTTTATTAAAAAGGTTTTATAATATTGCTGAGAGTTATTTATGATTGGATTAAAATACAGTGGTACAGGCAGCAGTTATGTAACTGCAATGAACGGAAAAATGAATATAGTAAACCGAAAAGAGAGGAGTGGTTGTTGTTGAAAAGAGAGAGGAAAACAAAGAGTGAGGTGGGTTGTTGAAAATAGAGAGGAAAACAGAGAGTGAGGTGGGTTGTTGAAAAGAGAGAGGAAAACAGAGAGTGAGGTGGGTTGTTGAAAAGATAGAGGAAAACAAAGAGAGAGGTGAGTTGTTGAAATGACTCGAAATTTATATTGTAATTGAATGAAAGTTTTTAATTGTTTACATTGTTTGTGATGTAATTGGCAAGTCTCCGGAGAAAGAAAAAATCCCATTGTAAAGTTGAAATGAATACATTTCTCTGAGTAAATTGATAAAAGAGAAGAGAATCCAGAATTGAAGAAAAAGAAATAATCAAGCAAATATGAATATTGGAGTACAATAAGGAAACCAATCAAAGGTACAGAATAGAGCTGATATTCAAGGTAAATCAACAAATGTTTCTTTTATGAAAAAGAGGGAGTTGAAGCTTCCTTGCAAGTTTTAGCTTGCAGAATTTGAGGTTGGAGCCTCCTGTAGGTTGGTGCTTATAGAAAACCAGTGGTGAGAGGGAGTTGGAGCTTGCCTTTACATCATAACAATAATAAGATGTGGTTTTCTCCCTTTATGGGTTTCCACGTATATCTGTTGTCTTTGTGTGTGATGCCTATGTGTTGATATGGTTATTCAATCTGCTTAATAGTTACTGCTCTTGTCATAATTCTGGTGTTACATTATCTTAACATTTCTGCACATATAAGTTTGGTTCCGTATAAAATTGATCATGAAAGTTAAATTGTAAATAAGTTTAATTGAATTTTTTTTAAAAATAATTGAAGGTGTTAAACTGATTCACCCCCCCCCCCCTCTCAGTTTAACTAAGGTTTCAACACGTGAATCCCACCTCTTCCCATTGAGTAGCTCTTGGGAGAGTTTGTATTGCATTTTTCATTATCTGGATAAATTTCAAGCTTCTTCTTTCAACTACAACACAGATCCTGTTGAGGGTTTGGTTGTCTTTGAAAGTTGCAGCAAGTGGAGACTAGATCTTTCAGATCTAGGCCATTTCAGTGCTCCTTTTCACTGGAGGAGGTTTCTACTTCATTGGGAGGACAGTATTGAAGGCTTTGGAGCTTATTTTCAGATCTTAGCATCATACCAACTATATATTGATCCCTATAGCACATTATACTTCCATATCTACGTTATTTCTATAGGCGCAGTTGCAGGGTGGTTCAGCACACCATTTGGAGAGCTGATTTTATAAGTGTTGGGGATCTACCCTTCACTTTGGAGATCTATTAGAGGAGGTTGTTCTATTGCTCATATTAGTTTAGTCACACTTTCCAGATTTGTATTTTTCAGTAGATCAGCAGTCTTATATCTCAGATCTACAACTTGTATTTGGTGTTTTGCTGAAAACCCCAATGGGGTTCTATAGAGGAGCTTATATAGTGCATGGATCTGATATAGATCTAAATTTTGAGGCACATATTTTCTCTAGATCTAATGTGTAATCTATAGTTGTTTTAGATCCAAAAAAATAATGTTGTAATGGTTTTCTATTCTTTATATATGGTTGCAGCACCTCATATAGAGGGATTCTTCTCATTGGAGACTTTCTTTAATTGTTATATAGCCATTTATTAAACATGTTTTGCTGCTGTAATAACAAATGAAAGGTCTTCTTATTGGCCTCTTACTATTTAAAATATGATCTACGTTATTTTTCCATCATTCTGCATTATATTGTTGCGTTACCCATTTGGGAATATTACAAATGTCTTCTTTTTGTCTCGGTCCATGATCTACTTCATGTCCTCATGATAGCCCTCTTAGTGCTTCTTCTCTCCAAGTGTTTCATCATGCTTTATCCTTGTTATTTTCATGTGAGAATCACCTTATAATGCTTGGAAGGTACTCCTTCCAATGAAAATCATTCATGACGAGGCAAGAAAAGCCTTAAAATGTCTATTATATCACTACCTAGTTCATGGAATGATCTGCTTATGATAGGACTCTAAGAGGGTTAAAATAACAAGGCTTGATTAAGGGGGGGAAATAAAAATCCTCAATCGATTAGGAGGGCTCCATTGTTCATTTTTACTATTCCATGCATTATGAGGAGGATCTCTCCTTGATCTAGCACAGTGGGGGGAGTTGAAGGGACAAGGTGGAAAGCTTCATGCTAAAAGGTTGTGCCATGTACTCCAAAGAAAAAGAAAAAAATATTAAAAGCACAGTTTGATCAGTCAAGGGTGAGGAGGGGGGCATACTTCAACCTTCCCTATTTTTCCATGCAATAAAAGGAAGGGTATAAGGAATTATAGAGCACATGAGAATATTGGGAAAGGGCGAAGGTGAGAGGTTCAACCTTCAAGACTGTGTTATCCATTCAAAGGGAAAGGTGATTTCTAGGAGAGCGCAGTATGACTGGAATAATCTAGAGAGGAGGCTTCCTTCAGCCTTATCTATAGGCTAATATGCCATGCAATCTAGAGAAAGAGCCTAGGAAAGGCTTGGGTTAAAATTGCATTGGGTAAGGGGTAAGGGTGAGGCTTCAGCCTTCAGGAGTACGCCATGCGCTCAAATGAAGAAAGGATTTAAATAAGGCATGTTTTTCCTAAAAAGGGGATAATTTTTTCTTTGTAATGTTATTTTAATCCTATTCTAGTGTAGTTTGACCCAACTTAGGGTGTTTGACTATTTGAAGTGTGATTTTCATTGAGGTAGGCCATGGGAATGAAGCCACTTCGCTTAAGAGAGTTTTCACTGCACTTAAAGGATAGGAGGATCTTCTCATTGCATGTTTTGATAAGAGGAGGGTCCATGTTTTTAGTTAGGAGTTATGTATGTTCCATGCAAGGAAAAGTTAACCAAAACTTAGTGTACTGAGTCAGCATAATCAAGAAGGATCAAGTGACTACCCCTGGGAGGATCATAATGTGCAGTAACTTTGAGGTGATCTCGAGGATGACTTAGTGCACTAATATTTGGGAGTAGGATTGCATAAATGAAGCTAATGGATATTTTAATCCCCTCACTTAGTAGTAGGTTTGATGGCTTAACAACCAACAGTTGGTTGAAGGACCAAGAAGGGATCTGAAATGACTAAGTGTGGGATCAGCAAAGTAAAAGAGGAGAATGCATCCAGATATGACTCAATATTGGATGATGCACATTAAACCATTAAGAAAAGCTAGAATAATACACATGACTCATTAGTAACAATAACACCTCGAAATGATAGCAAAGCGACTTTTATTTCTAATTGTGACAGTTGAAATGACACATTACGACACTTAGAACACAAGTTACGACAACTATGACGACTATGGCCAAAAGGTGCACTAAAATGTAAGAATGTGTCTAGCACATATTATAATGATATGTAAGACCATATAATGTAGATTATTGTTCCAGATATAACTTTGGTGATGTGGAATGGTGTGACACATGCAAGAGTGAAAATCACAAAAGCGCTACATGCGACATGAGGAAAAAAAAAGATGACACTTGTAAAATGATAATGACCCTGAAAGAGACACATGCTAGAGAGAAAAAAAACATCAAAATTAAATGTATTAAAGTGAAAATAATCAAAAGTGATAGAATAAAATCTTAAAATGACACTTGTGAAAGCCAAAGAGCACAAAATCAACAGTTGAGAAAACTCTCCATAATAATAGTACAAACGCAACGAGAGTGAGGGAGACTGTTGACAAAAGTGTGCAATGATTGTCATCATGAGTTTAAATTGTTGTAGGAACTATCTTGATGGATGGTGCTATGCCTTTTCAAGCTTGCATAAAGGAAGTGCTATCATGAAATCATTGAATACTATGCATGTGAGTGCAAGTGACTTGATAGTTTAAAACTAGGAGGAATATTTAAACACTTCCAAAAAATCAAATGACCATGGAGTAACCATAGAGTGACAGATCGTAAGCTCCTCAATAGGTTCCAAAATTCAAGTGTGAGAAGAATTTTGGAGGGTGTTGATCGCAGCAACAACATTTACTACCTAGCAAAAGGAAGAAAACCAACATTATTAAAAAATGAACCAATTTCCATGATTTGCATAATGAAATTGGGCATTAAACAATTCCAAAACACTTTTGGATGAAATAATCTATCATCTTTGTGATTCTAAGAGGGTTTTCTATGAAAAATAATTTCTCCTAGTGTTGTGCAGGAAAATCCCCTCTGCGGACAAGGGCGATTCCTCTAGCCCTAGGGTGGGTCTAGCAACAAGGGAACATGTTGGTTTCTAAATTCCTAGTTCATAAACGAAATGTGGACTGGAATAGATGTCCTACCTCAATCCAACACTCTTAATGTAGTATGTTGCATCGATTCCTTGATATTTGTCCATTAGGCCTTGCGCTCTGTTGGTAGCGATGTTTACACACCTGCACAAAGATCAAGAAAACACTAAAAACATAAAAGCATACATATTCATTTACAACTATCTAACTAGTTGAGGAGAGTCAAAAAATTTGAATACTAACATAGACAAAGATGGAACTAGAAATCACTCATGTCATATTAATATATAAAAGGGAGTTTACAACCTGTGCCTTGACGTCGTAGACCTCTTTTGATAGGTCCATTCGGGCACGTCTCCAAAGCATTTGTTTTTTGATTGGCTAAAAGTGGTGAAAGGCTCAAACTCTCTCTCACAATTATGGACTATTCTCTGCTATCAGCTCTTGGTCTATTCTAGCTATGCCTAGATAGTTGAATCAATGGAATGAAGAGGGATTTATAGGAGTGGAGGAAGAGATTTGGGATCCACTTATGGTGGAGGAAAGGTCTATTCCTTTGGGAATTTTCATTTTTGTATGAACTAGAAGGCCAAAGGGAGAAACTTGACCACATTCAGTCAAACAAACATCCATGAATCTGCTCACGAAGATGTTAGATCTTAGAAGCTTCATTTCCATATTTAAAAAACCTTCCAAAAGTATCTTGGTGTGGGGGCTCTTTAGAGACAGAGCGACCATGGTGCAAGGCCTAGTGAAAAGCTGGCCATCAGCGTGAGGAAATAACCACACAAAAGCACCGACCCAAAAGTACATGTTTTTAAGGGTCTACTTCAAGAATGTTCAACAGAGATTGTGTTACTGGCATGTTAAGGGATGCAATTACATTCATCATGATGTGTGATAGTACATATAGGTCACTATGATGGTCCACCATTATCTGAAATAGGGAATGCAGGGACGATGAAAAAATATTGTGTAACAGATGCCATGTTCGACTAAGGTATTCCTTTTTCGTAAATAATATGTCCCAGCACGAAAAATGGGTAAACATATACTAGGCAGATGATGTTTCACAACCTTTAATGAGTTCAAAATGAAAAGTGTCTAAGAAATATTTTCAATTTTTGAGAGTCAGAAAAGAGCTGAAATATGACTCCAGGGGGTGACTTTTTCGTGTTATTACCGAGTCAAAGAAAGTAATAAAACACAACTCGCTTCCTCGTTGTTGCCAGTTTTAGGACCTGTTGCTGCATAAGAAACAAACGTAAAAGCCATTTTCGAAAAAAAATAATAAAAAATCATCGAAAATGTGTCTAAAAAACTAATTAGGGTTAGAAAAGGTTATAAAATAATTCAAACAATAAAATCAGTTTTCTTTTACCTTTTCACCTTCTTGTGAGCATTTTTACTGGTTTCCACTATGAATTTGGGGAGCTAATTGTAGGCAATACAGGAGGCCATTAACGAATCTTCTTGTTCGAGGTAAGAGCTATGCACTTCCTTTGCAATTTTATCCATTTTTTATATTTTTTTATGTTTTAATGCATTTTGTGGGAGGGTTTGATAAACTTATGCCCACGGCGGTCGGCGTTAGTTCCTAGCACGGAGTTGCACCAACCTCCATAGTTTTGAAACGGGGAAGGGGCCGCTCGGCGCAAATATTTGAAAAATAACAGCGTCAAGTGCTACGCACAAATTTTCCTCAATTTTATCCAAAAATTCTTGGCCAAATTGATTTAATTTTGACCATATGGCTAATAGAATATTCATATTTTTTTTTTGCAGGAAGAATCAACAATTAAAATGGCAATAGAGTGGAAAGAGTAGGAGCATGGGGTAGAGGATGAACAAGCCATGGAGAACGATGCATGCATGGTTGCTCTGAGGAACTGTGGGCTCCTAAAATTATTCATGACCCCATGTTTGAGAGCTCAATTAGAGCTTCTACAATACTTGATTAGTGTATGGGACACTGACCAAGAAAAATTCATCATTCATGACCAGGAATTGGAGGTAGAAGTCTCTGACATCTACTTCTTGATAGGATTGTCACAAAGGGGAGATTGAGCACTAATAACAGGTACTCGGATCCTTGGAGAGATCATGGAAATGCTGATAGACAGAATTTTTCCTGGAGCAAGGAAAGCATACCAGAGTGGTAAGCTAGACATTCAGAAAATGCCTGATTTACCTTTGAGGGTAGTGTTTCATACCCTTACTCGGGTTGCTAGATCTCAAGCTCCCCATGAAGCCAAAAAGACTCAACTCCAACTAGCCATAGATTGCATGGCTCCAAAAATCATCAATTGGGCAAAATTAGTGAGAATCAACATGAAACGTCAGCTAACCAAATGTAAAAATGGTAAGTTAAAGTAGTTTGGGTATGGTTCCATCTTGATACTGTTCATCCTAGAAAAATTACCGATATTACAGTGCCAGGAGATTATTGTACCTATGACACCAGCATGAGAGCCACCGATGGTCTGTTGGGCTGAGTTGATGCCTCGATCAGGAGGTGGACAACATATGTCGTGGAGACCATAGTTCTTTGACTAGGTGAGCTGACAACTCATCATGGTGGAAGACTGGCCGTATATCGGTACCGATTTCAAGGGTGATCCGAATATTCTACTTCTAGAAGAGGACAACTAGGATGAGGAGATAAGTAAAAACTCATTTTATTTTATTTTGAATTTTTATGAGTATTACAGTTTTTTGGTTTATATGTGTGTGTGTGTGTGTGCATGTTTTCTGATGTTTTATCATGGGTTGCAGATGTTGGACTAGAGAGACCCATGGAGATGTCTCTGCTAGCTTGGAGGGTCCCAAGATATTTCGAACCGGCCCCTTATGGTGAGGGAAGTGATGAGGAATAAATCACATGTAACTTAGATGGACTCACGAGTGGGATCCTTGAGTACATGATATTCGAGGACATTCCTTGTGCTTACTAGCAGCACATTGCAGGGGTTTCTAACCGTATCCATTGACTGTTGAGACGTGTCTTATGGGAAATGACATGTTATCATGAGCACGATGTTGATTAGACTCCTAGGTTTCATTCATGCATATTTTTTGAGATACATGGCATCTCAGGATGAAACCAAAACACATATTTTTTGAACTATGATGTACAAGCCAATGCAAACAATCGATATATATATATATATATATATATATATATATATATATATATATATATATATATATATATATATATATGCTTATTTTCCTGTCTAAATCTTACTATGTGATGATGATTGCTTTTACAAATTCCGCAAATGTCTATCTAATACAATATTAGCTACTGCATCAGTTAACGTATTCATTCTTTTGGGAATATACTGATATGTAATATAATCAAAATTCATTTCAAACAAATGAACACGTAAATACATCCTTAAAATATTAGGGTTTATGACAGAATAACGCCCATTGATTTGGAGAACAACAAGATGAGAATCTAGGTTTACAATTAATTCACGAATGTCGAGGGCAATAGCTTCAGTTAGAAGTTAGATAACTGCACTGTATTCAGTGACATTTTTAGTTGCATGCACTATATAAATGCCTTGAAGTTCCACTAACTGACCATTAGGATCATAAATTACCCAAGCTGCAGAGGATAGGTTCCCAGTACTGCGGGAGGCACTGTCAGTGAAACCAACATAAGGAGTGACAACCATCTGCATATTAAGCAAATACATAATAACATTTGCACAGTAACAAAAGACACGATAAGCAGGAAAAACCTGCTTGCAAAGCACACCAAGCCAAAAAATGTACAAAAATGAAAAACACTCTTATGTACAAAAGAAATGCATGAGAAACTCAGGCATAATATTTTTTGAGATACAACCCATTTCGAGGTTGATCCAAGGGGTAGCCTTCATAATCAATAAGCTGATAGGCCCCTTTTTTCAAAACATGTTTAACGATGTAGGGCCCATGCCACATGGGTTCGAATTTACCTACCCCCAACTTATCATAGGCTTGGTCATACAAGAGGACTAAGACTCCTTCTACGAAGGCACGAGGGGAAACTGTCTAGTTAAAATGGGCTTTGACCCACTTTTTTTGAGCTTCTATGACAAGAGTAGCGAAGCGACGATTTTCACCAAGCCTCTCCAAATATAGAAGTCGTTCTTCCTCTGGCAAGGTATTCAGCAGTAATTCGACAACTATCTTGAGTGAAGGAATTTCACATTCAATCAGAAGGGTAGCTTCCAGACCATAAACAAGTTTAAATGGTGTGAATCTGGTTGCATCCTTCACCAAGGTTCAGTAAGCCCAAATAGTTGAGAACAACATGAGATGCCAATTGGACTTGTGCATCCAAATAGTACGTTGAAGCAAGTGACTAAATCTTTTTTCATGACTTCCACCTGGCCATTGGCCTGGGGGTAGTATGGCATTGAGCTGTCATGACACAGACCCAACCGAGTAGTCATCTCAGCCGTCATATAATGGCGAAAATGGGATCCATGGTCAGTGACAATGGCTTGAGGGACTCCAAACCTGGTTATCATGTGATTAAAGAGAAATTGGGTAGTCGTCTTACTGTCAGTTGTGAGTGTAGGCATTACTTCAACCCATTTGGTGAAGTAGCCTATGGCTACAATAATATAAGCATGCCCCCCAGCCGAGCGAGGGTTACACATCATAAAATTGATACCCCACTTCGCAAAAGGACCAACGGTAATGATGGGATGGAGGTGAGTGGGTGACGCACACATCTTAAGCTAGTAGATCTCGCACTCGTGACATTTACAGACATCGAGGATATAATATTTGAAAATGGTAGGCCATAAATAGTCGACACGAAGGATTTTTTGAACAGTAGCATACCCAGACATCTGACCACCACATGCACCAGAATGGCAGCCATAAAAGACTTTTTTAGCTTCCTCAAGGGTTAAACACTGACGGATAATAGAATCAGCTCTGATGTGGTATAAATTATCTCTGAATATGCAATAGGGTTGCGAATTATGACAGATACGTCGACGAGCATCTTTCGTCAACTCGGACCGGAAATTAGACATCTGGAGATAAATGATGATATCACCATACCATGGATCGATGGTGCTAATAAAAAAAAAATTATCCTCTGGAATGTATTCCTCAGAACTGGAGGGAGCAGAGGCAGAGGTAAAGAATAGGTAAACTCAGCAAAAACCAACGACTTCTTCAATTTGGCAGTAGTGAACTCCAAATCAAATTCTTGGAGGATAACTGTCCCCTTAGATTACTTGCCCCCCATCAATTGTCGAGTTAAAATATAGGTCATGGGGTTGCAATAAAAAATCACGATCATAGTGAGGAGTCAAATATAATGGCGAAAATGTTGGACAGCTTGAACAGCTACCAACCCCATTTTTTTGACATGGGCATAACACGTTTTAGTGTCAAGAATATTACAGTTAAGATAATAAATGACATTCTCATTACCATGGTCATCGTCTTGTACCATAACCATGGTGATAGTGCTAAAATTGGCAGCTAACTAGAGTGAATAATCGCAATGATACTTTGGGGGATGCAAAAGATGATAATTGACAAGAATGGTCTTCAGTGCATCAAAATATTTTTCGGCAATCACATCCCATAGGAATGGGATGCCTTTCTTAAGAAATAGTGTAAAACCTTTGGCTACCTAAGCATAGTTCGGTGTGAAATGACACAGGAAATTAGCTTTCCCTTGCAAACTCTGTGACTGGTGTAAAAAATAAGGGGAGGGGAGATTGATGATAGCTTAGACCGTAAGAGGATCAAGATGAATACCGTCTTTGGAAACAACAAAACCAAGGAGTCTATCGGAGTCGACATAGAAGAAAAAATTTTGTGGGTTAAGACGAATGTTATAACATCTACAGTGAAGAAAAATTTGATGGAGGTGTTACAGGTGGTCCTGATGCTTAGCGGAATGAGTCGGGAGGTCACCCAGGTAAGGTTGAATAATGTGCTTAATATCATGAAAAGCATATGAAATTTCTCGTTGGAAAGTGGCACAAACATTTTTCAGGCCAAAAGGGACCTTCTTATAAACAAAATTTCCCCATGGACAGATGAAGGTGGTTTTATGTCGATCAGTCAGTAGTATATTAATCTGGTTGTAGCCAGAGAACCCATCCATAAGGGAGAAAATCTCACTCCCAGCACACTCATCAATGATTTGGTCGATAAAGGGAGTGGGATGGTTATCCTTGGGACAAGAACAATTGATATCGTGGTAATACACACAAACTCAAATAGTTCCCTACCTTTTGTCTACAGGGAAAATTTTAGAGACCCAATCTATCAATGGGATTGGATAAATGAACCCTACTTTGAGAAGTTTTTCAAATTCTCCCTTTATGGCAGATTTGTTTCTAGGGTTCATGGGACGAAGGCATTGGAAAATAGGTTTCACATCAGGGTAAGTAGGGATCTCGTGCATGACTATAATCAGATCAATGTCAGGCATTTCCTCATAGGAACAAGTGAAAACATCTCGAAATTCTCGGAAGAGACTAGTATAGACCTCAATCTCATCAGGAGAATAGGTCAGCCCAATATGGATGTTCTCGACAACCCCTGTTTTAACGGAGATGTCAATAGGCATTGCCTGAGTGATATTTCCCATGTTACCTTCCGCAAAAACATCATGTGTCAAAATAGGCATTTGAAGCAGTGGGGAAGGAGCTCAGGAAGAAAATTTCTCAAGATAGATATACATTGCCGCAAGACTAGGTAAAAATGAGGAACGACGATGACTATCATCCTAGTGAGGATCCTTGAGAGACATGGTTTCCATGATGGCTTCATCATTTCGAAACGTCTCATTCAAGGGATCTTAAGAATCCTAAGCATCGAGCCAAGGGGATTGAGAATACGTGTTGAGAGGCATACTTGAATAAGTATGATCAGAAGGAGAAGCTAAAGCCGATATGACCTCACAATAATCAATTTCTATTGGGCTTAACAGCATTACATCACAAAACAAATCAACCTAATCAGGCGAAGGGATGATCCAGGGATCATAAAATGTGGAGATCATATTGACCTGAGCAGTGTTTGGCGGAGGAAGAGAAAAGAGACCCATAAAGGAAGGATATTTGAAAGTCCTGGCCCCACGGTTTCATAAGGTGTGGGAATGTGGTCTACATATGAAACATTTCTCTCTAAAGAAGTGGAAGTGAAAAAGGATAACTGATCAACAGTAATATTTCCTTCGTGTGGGAAACGAAGAACATGAAAGAGAGTGGATGGTACGCATAGCATGGCGTGAGTCCGACTGCGACCGAGGAGGACATTATAGTTGAGTTTAGCATCAACGACTTCAACCTCGACATTAACCATTTTTTCTTCCAATGTGATAGGTAAGCTAGTGAGGATACCAATATTGTGATATTCCCTTCCGTCAAAGGCCTTTGAAGTGTTTGGATACTTGTTAAGGGTTGGAGAGCTGATGGCTTTCCAACATGCAACAAACATGATGCAAGTAGATGCACCTTCGTCTACGACTGCTTGATGGATATTCTTACCATTAATACCAACTTGGATGATAAAAGCAAGTTGGTGAGGGAGATGCACGAAAAAATTTTCTAGATCAAAAGTGATAAGGCTCGAATCATCGGGGTCAACTCCTCTGATAGCGGATAACAAAGCCTTCTAGTTTGACGGACATATCTGAAATACCTCCACCGCGAACATAGCGAATGGTGCCTGAGCCAAATCCTCGAAAATAATATAATTTTGAGTGTCATAGGCATTCGATTTATAGGAGTATTTACGGCATACGCCTTTGGAAGGTCGTCATACAACAAGCTCAAAACTAGACCTTTCAATATGAAGAGGGCTAGAAGTAGATAAGGGAGAAGGAGTAGGAGCATCTAAAATTCCTTTCCCTACCACTTGATGCAGTTATGTATAAAATTTTGATCTAGTAGGGATAGATATGGGTGTAACATCATTCATCATGAAAAATTTACAGTCAAAAGGGGTGGAGGACTGATGTAAAATCCCAAAATCTGGAATGCTAGCAAGGCATGCCTGAAAAATGCATTTTTTAGGAATGGCTACTACATCTCTTGAAATCAGCCCTTGGATCCCTTATATCTGAGTATCTAAGACCTAAATGCAATATGATATCAGAAAAAAATCTCTCTAGGTGGGTTAAACAGATCTCCCACACCTAGGAAGGCTTGCAAATTGCCCAAAGAAGGGACTGCAGCAATACAAAAGAACACTTCCTAGAAAATAATGCAATTTTAGATAGAAGTAGAAGTAGGCCAACATGATAGCATAAAAATAGCTTATACAATGATAAACCATATTTACAGTATAGCCCAATCAATGTACAAGAGAAAGAAAGAGACTTTTATGGAGAAAAACCCTCTAAAAGAGGTGCTGCAACAATGTATTTCACTACAAAGCCTTGATAGCATTATTTTTATGATTAAATAGCAGTTTTAGATTACAACTCAGATCTAGGACAGATCTATGTACAAAATATTAGATCTATATCATATATTTACACTAGACTGTCTATATTTTACATCCCCTTTGGGGTTTTCAACAATACATGAAGCACAAAGAGTAGATCTGAGATCTATTGTAGCAGATATGCAGAATGATTCAGAAATTTTGAAGTAGATACATCAATGAATATATCAGATCTGAAACATACATGGATTAGATGGCTAATCCATGGATCGCCATAGTGCAAGGAAGGCTCCTTCACACTAGAGATCTCTCCTCCAAATAGTTTCCAAACACCCTGCAACTCCTCACTTGAAAAATAATGCAGTAAAGGGAGGTAAAATGTGTTATAGCCTTGATGTAGAGTTTGGCCTGATGCCAAGTTGTAGATCTGAAGCTCCAATCAGTTAATACACTCTTGCCAATGGGATAGAAGGATTTCCCACTAAAAAGAGGCACTAGTATGGTCTAGATCTAAATAGATCTAACCTCCACTTGCTGCTGCTCACAAGGAAAACCAAACCCTCAACAGGATATGAGTTGTAATTGGAAGGAGAATCTTGGAAAAATTCCTGATAGTGGACCAAGAAATGCAAGACTCTTCTAAGAGGCTCCTCAAGGAAAGAGGTGGGATTCCCAACTAGGAACACCCAGTGCTAAATAGCACTATTCTCAGCTAAAAATCTAGAGAATGAGAAGTGTCTAAACAGACAATCCTTTCAAGACAATATGTTCAACCCTCTCCTTGGTGTCCTCCTATTTCTTTTATAATGTGGAAATCTTTCCAAACCCTAAACCATCTTGATGAATTAGCTTCATTCACATGAGTGGCCTCCAACATGGACTGCACTGTGCCTCTAGGAGATACATTGCATCTAAACAGCACTGTTGATTTAGTCCTGTTGACCCAATCAATTGATCCAGCCTCTTTCCCACTTAAGTGTGTTTATGAAAATAGCTCAGATTTATCTTTGTTCACATTGAGCATTGGTTTATTTTTCTGTTTAGGAGTTTTATTGATCCTCCTTCACAATTTTATTCAAGAGACAGAAAAGTAAAACAAAATTGTATATTCCCATTTTTCTTGGGCTAATTGGGAATATTACAGTCCTCTCCTCCAAAATGTTTCTTGTCCTCAAGCAAATGATAGGGTGAGTGGTGCAACACTTCTCCTTCCCCATTAGTGACACCATCAAGGATCCAGCTCTCTGCATAAGCTGAGTGTTCACCAATCCATCCTTCCATGATTTGTCCCTTCAAAGCCATTATGAGAGGTACATAATCCATCCCACAAAGAGTCAAGAATTTTACTGAAACAAACATGGTTGAACCCTTGCTCTCCCTGAAATATGTAGCAAAGTATACAAGGAGAGTCTCCATCCCATGTGGTACACACATACCTCCTATTCTTCCTCCATACAAATCCAAAAATAGGACAAGTACATCATCCATGTATGGAAGCAAAATTACAATTACATAAATAGAAATTTGAACAAGAGGAGGTGGTTCATAATCCCACATATGGTACCAGCGCAGGGCATCTCCTACCTGCATTAGATCAAGATGTGGTAAGTGGTCCTCCCACCACTTACTTGCTGCCCATGATATCTCACTATGGCTGAAAGTGTGAGATAAGTTTGGTGCCTTAGGGAAGCACCCATCATGATAGGGAATCTCCCTTTGTTCATCAAGGGAGCGGCCAAATTTAGAAATTTGAGTGGCCCACTATTTGCCATGATATTTACATGATATATCACTCCTCCTTGGAGCTATGGCCTACATAAACATGGTGAAATAATATGTATAATCATAAAATAAAACTTGACTTACATGATCAGATTCCTCACCATCAATACCTTTCATACACATGGAGTTGTGCATGGATATTTCTCCTCTTCCCAAAGAAGGAAGAGATGGCTGAAATAACCCCTTTATGGAGTCATATTTCTGCCCCAACTCCACATACATCATGCATATTTTAAAATACTGATACAGTTCTTCTTTCAAGCCATCCCAATCAAAGCTTCTCATGATGATGTTGTAGATCCTCATGGAGTACATATGGCTGAAACATAACTCTTTGTAATCTATTTTTAGTATCTTCTGCTTGAGCTTGGAGGCTCTAGAAAATAAGACTCTACCATGATCATAGATGACCTCTTCTTGGACTAAATATCCCTCTTCATGCAGCTGGTCATCAAGTATCATACAAGTGTGCAGATCTTTGGAATAATCCACTAGAAGTAGGGATTTCTAATACAGATCTAGATTGTTCAACAATGAGAGCACAGAATATGCATCAACATAAATGTCTATCATGTTTCTGATCTCCTCCTTGACATCTCCTATGTCAAAGGTTTATGTTGGAAAGATGATCCTTCCATTCATTTCTTCCCACAGTGCAGATCTAGATATGAGAGTGGGTGGTGATGATAAGGGAGCAAGATATCCCTTCTTCTTGAGCTTACCCAAGCCTCCCAACGTTGTAGCTTTGTCTTCTAATTCTCCAATCCTTATTGGATTCATTAATGGAGCACCAAGATGTGATACACCTTCCACCAACTCTGAATCAGGTGGTCTTCCAGATGGTTTTCCATAAGACAGTAATGCCTCATGGTTCATCCTCACATGTCTGTCAAATGGGAACAACATCTACTTACTCACACTATGTAAGTTCACCTCTAATTTCTCTGTGGAAGTCCCATGATAATGTTATGTCACTCTTAAATATGCAAGAGTGCTCTTGATTGGAACATTTGCTCCCTTTTCTTCTTCATGCACCAATGGATCATCTCTTACTATGACAGCATTGTGACCCCTCCTTTTTTCTGCCTTATTGTCTACTAGCATATCGACTTGTTGCTCATCTTCTTCATGCATAGGATCCTTGGGGCCTTCTTGCAATGATACAAGAGTCATCCTAGTAGAAGAAATGGCTTCATCTCCATCTCTTAATAGAAAGAGATCTCCTCCTACTGTCACAGTGTTGTAGGAACCTTTCAGTTCTTCTTCTTCCTTCTCCTCATCAATGGAGTATGCCTCATAAATAAGAGATCCTATTTCTTGATCTCTCCTTGAGGAAAGGACACTCATTTATTCTTCTTGAGAAGAATGTTCTTGCTGAAGTGGGGCCTTTGCCCTTGGCAAATGATGTTTTAGATCTCTAACCCCTTCAACAATATTGAGAAATGTAGTAGGCTCCATGGATTTCTCCAACTCATGTAAAGATTCAGACTCCTTTGTCTTGATTTTCTTCCTCAAATAATTTTTAGCGTGTACATCAAATATTTCCACTAGCCTCCTAGCAAACCTTGCATAAGAAGAAATGTTGACATTTCTCAAGGAACATGACTCAAATAGCCACCAGGAATAAGCCTTCCATTGAAGAAGCAGCACTGCTAACTTCATGGCTTCTCCTTCTGAGACTTGATGTAGCTGCAAATAGGTGTCAAGCTTCCCTACCCAAGATTGGGATGAGCTCTTAGGTGATCCATCAAAAACAAGTAGTGAAAATCTACCAAAAGTGGGTTGCATGAACCCTCTCCTCCTTTTATAGTTGTAGAATCTCCTTTCTTCTTTAAGCTGACAGAATTTTGGGAAGCTGAGATTTTCTTTGAATCTCTTTGACTGAGATTCATGCTCTTGGATATATTCACCAAGGGTTTCCTCATTTTGTGTTCTTTCTCTTCCTTCTTCATTTGACAAGAAGGTGGGCATGTTACAGCGTTGTAGATCAGGTTGTGTGGCTGAATGCTCACATGCATAATAAGAAGTATTGGGGCTCCCTTGATGTGAAAATATCATTGAGGGATATGCATGTCTTTCCCTCCTCATTCCTCGGATTTCTTCCTTCAGCTCATGCATATCTTGAGAAAAATTGTTAGAAAACTCTTCTCTTTTAATCCTTCCAGATAAAGGGGTTTCACCCTTCTTCTATTTTTCCTCTATGTAATATTTCTTCTATATTATTATTTGGTACCTATCCTTTCTATCAGTGAGAGGTTATTATATTTCTAGAGACATATTGGCTCTGCAAGAAAAGCATAGGTTGTGCCAAGAAAGATGCTCTGATACCATCCCAAAATCGGGACTGCTAGCAAGGCATGCCTGAAAAATGCATTTTTCAGGAATGGATACTATAGCTCTTGAAATAAACCTTTGGATTCCTTATATCTAAGTATCTAAGACCTAAATACAAGAGGATATCAAAAGAAAATCTCTCTAGGTGGGTTAAACAGATCTCCCAC
This sequence comes from Pinus albicaulis, assembly GCA_034641835.2. Classification (NCBI taxonomy): domain Eukaryota; kingdom Viridiplantae; phylum Streptophyta; class Pinopsida; order Pinales; family Pinaceae; genus Pinus; species Pinus albicaulis. The sequence continues at coordinate 270,411,466 of CM076582.1, forward strand.
ACCTAGGAAGGCTTGAAAACTGCCCAAAGAAGGGACTGCAACAATACAAAAGAACACTGCCCAGAAAATAATGCAGTTTTAGATAGCAGTAGTAGTAGGCAAATATGACATATTAAAAATATCTTATACAATGATAAATCAGATTTACAGTATAGCCCAATCAATGTACAGGAGAAAGAAAAATATTTTTATGGAGAAAAACCCTCTAAAAGAGGTGTTGCAACAATGTATTTCACTACAAAGCCTTAACAACATTATTTTTATGAGTAAACAGTAGTTTTAGGTTACAACTCAGATCTAGGATAGATATATGTACAAAATATTAGATCTATATCAGATCTGTACACTAGATTGTCTCTATTTTACATCCTCCTTGGGGTTTTCAGCAATACATGAAGCACAAAGAGTAGATCTGAGATCTACTGCGGCAAATCTGCAGAATGATTCAGAAATTCTGAAGTAGATACATCAATGAATATATTATATTTTAAACATGCATGGATTATATGGCTAATCCATGGATCACCATAGTGCAAGGAAGGCTCCTTCACACTAGAGATCTCTCCTCCAAATAGTTGCCAAACACCCTGCAACTCCTCACTTGCAAAATAACGCAGTATAGGGAGATACACTGCACTATAGCCTTGATGTAGAGTTTGGCCTAATGCCAAGTTGTAGATCTAAAGCTCCAATAAACTAATACACTCTTTCCAATGTGATAGAATGCTTTCCCACTGAAAAGAGGCACTAGTATGGTCTAGATCCGAATAGATCTAACCTCCAAATGCTACTGCTCACAAGGAAAACCAAACCCTCAATAGGATCTGAGTTGTAGTTGGAAGGAGAAGCTTGGCCACATGCCTAATAGTGGACCAAGAAATGCAAGACTCTTCCAAGAGGCTCCTCAAGGAAAGAGGTGGGATTCCCAACCAGGAACACCCAGTGCTAAACATCACTATTCTCAGCTAAATAGCAAGATAATGAGAAGTGTCTAAACAGACAATCCTTTCAAGAGAATATTTTCAACCCTCTCCTTGGTGTCCTCCTCTTTCTTTTATAATGTGGAAATATTTCCAAACCCTAAACCATCCTGATGAATTAGCTTCATTCACATTAGTGGCCTCCAACATGGACTACGTTGTGCCTCTAGGAGATACATTGCATCTAGACAACACTATTGATTTGGTCCTGTTGACCCAGTCAATTGATCCAGCCTCTTTCCCACTTAAGTGTGTTTATGAAAATAGCTCAGATTTATCTTTTTTCACATTGAGCATTGATTTATTTTTCTCTTTAGGAGTTTTATAGATCCTCCTTCACAATTTTATTCAAGATACAGAAAAGAAAAACAAAATTTCATATTCCCATTAGCTTGGGCTAATTGGGAATATTACAATATTGCTCCACCATTTGATTTTGCTATGATGGGAACAGTTCCTTAAGAACAGCCAGAGTTCCTTGGGGGCCTTTGAGCAGTCAACTCGCTTCAACTTGTCATGGATAGTCCTTGGTGTAATGCTCATCGTCACATATCAGAAAAGGATACTTCGATTTATGTTTTGAGCCATCATCAGTATTGGTTTTAGGAGAATCCTATTTCGGGGTATCGGCTTTGGCCTTGCCTTTACCCTTCTTCTTACCTTTAGAAGCTTTGTCCCCTAAGGTATACTCGACGACATTCACCTCCCCAGTTTTACCAAGATTGGAGGGTGGCTAAGAAGCAGTATTAGTATAAGGAGTGGATTTCTGCTTCACAAGATTAGGAGAAGACTTATGGGAATTCTGAGAAATGGAACCAATGACTTCGTCGACAGATGTTTTCACAAGGGCTTTGGAAGTTTTAGGTCGTGGAGCATCAAGCAAGATATCATAAAGCGTGCCAGACTGGGAGTAAACAATATCGAGGTACTGGGCATGAGCAATGGCCTGCTCTTCGGTAACGCATTCCCCCAAAGCAATGTCCTTAGCTATCACGGAGACAAAAGAGGTAGTGAACCAATCAGTTAGAAGCTAATCAATGATTTAAAACTTCATCAAATGAAGATGTTGTCTCCATTAATGAATTTGATCAGAGATATGTGTGGCTCGATCTTGTTTCAAGGATGTAAGGAGGTACATTCCCATTTCATAGAAAACCAGTAACTGAAAGTGTGTGAGAAACGCCACTGCAAGAGAATTGAAATCTTAGAATATTCCACGAGAGAGTTTAATGTACCCATTAGGATAATTTTGAGGTCTAAAATGGGCTTCCTGTGGAAATTATAAAATAATAGTGGAAATAATAAAATAATATTTGATTACATCATCAAATTTTAGAGGGAAAAAAAGAAAACTATTTTTTCAACTTATCTCCCAAATTTTTTACTTAAATTTAAAGAATGAGTACTCGTTGGATGAAAAATTTAATTCCTCATCCAAGGAGTACCCATGTTGCATACTTTCGATGAGTCTTGGTACACAAAAAATGAAAAATACATGAAAAACCTTATTGCAATCATGTTTTTTATGTATTTCTCATTTTTTGTGTAGCAGGGTCCATATAAAGTATGCAACATGGGTACTCCTTGGATGAGGAATTAAATTTTTCACCCAATGAGTACTCCTACTTGAAATTTGAGTAACAACTTTGGGAGATAAGCTGAAAATACTAGTTGGAAAAGTAGTTTTATTATTTTTTTATTTTTTTATATTTTTACCCTTTTACTTCAAAAATGGTGAATCATCCCCCATGGTTGACATCATCATCTTGAATCCTATTGGTTCTTATAAAGTTTTTTTTTTGTACATTTTTCTTAGGAGGCCCATTTTAGACCTCAAAATTCCCCTAATGACTTTGCAACGACACTAGTGAGGGTCCTTTGGAAAAGATGTAAACGAATAGAATCATAAATCTAGGAGTTAGAGGAGAACCATAGGTGATACGTCATAACATGCACCTGGGGGTCTTCTCTAGACTTGCCTTCAAAATTTGGACAATCGCCAAGAATCTTGGTGGCAACTGGGGGCTAAAATGGATTATGAAGAATGGGATCATTGGTTAAATTCGACACATCAGGTAGTTCCAAGGTATCAAGGAATGGAAATTTCAGGTTGAAATGCATCGCAACCCTTTGATAAATACCATCATTAGGATTCCAACCAGGTCGGGAGAAATTTTGAGCCCATATGTTCTATCCTGGAGGATTTTGTCCATAGGGGATATAATTTTGGAAATTCTGCCCATATCACGGCAGGGGACTAGGGTACTGATTCTGAGTAAACAACTAAGGTCCAATTTGAGCAACGTATGGATTTTGTTGCGAGATGGAAGCAATTCCTTGGGGTTGACCTTGTGCCATCAAAGTTTGACCTTGGGAAACCATCAGTTGGCCTTGAGAAATTAAAGGTTGGCCCTGAGGGTGAATAGGTTGTCCCTGGGGTCCAGTTTGGCCTGAATGCTGAGGTTTAACAGGCTGTCCCTGAAAACCAAGTTGGCCTGATGGTTGAGATAAGCTAGGTTTCCCCTGAAGACCAGGTTGACCTTGTTGGCTGACATAAGGTTGATCTTGTTGTACAAGAGGCGGGCCTTGTTGAACATAAGGCTATTTTTGTTGCACAAAAGGTTGTCCCTGAGGTGGGTAGGTTTTCCCTTAAGGAACTTGAGGTGCTCCTTGCTGAATGTGGGGTTGACCTAGATGACCTTGGGGTTGTCCCATTTGGGCCGAAGGTTTTCCCTATGGATGATAGGGTTTTCCTTGCAGGCCATAGGGTTTTCCATGTTAGTACATGAACTAATTATGAGGAACTAGAGGTTGATTTGTTTGAACATACAATGAACCTTTCTGGATAGGCCTATGGTAGTATATGTGGTTCTTGAACTCATTGTAGAGATGTGGTGGATTTATTAGAGCCTGATCCTTCTAAGAACCCTGAGGGAGGTAGTTATGATGTTGAAAAACCATCATATATTGGTCATATGGAAAACCTCCTGAAATAGGATTAGAAGAGATATGCACACTACCAATAGGTTGATTGACTCCTGATATGTGAGGTTGTAATCCACTCACAATGGGTCCAAGAGACATTGCGACCATTGGGATATGTTCCTCAAATAGTAGTAACTGACATAAATGATGTAACCACACTAATGGATGGTGCAGAGGAAGCCACACAAACAGTGGGCTGGGTTGGGATAGTCGTGACAATTGTTTGAAGTTAAGTCAGATCTCTAAACAATGGGAATCAAAGAGGATTTCTCTGACACGAACTACCGTTAAGAAGGAGCCATAGTACTTGACCATAATGGGTTCTAGTACAAATATGAGGCATCAGAAAACAACTATCCCAAAGTAAGGTAACCAGCCAGGAGTGGCTAGGAGGAAGGTTGAGTCGTCTCATAAGGAAAATTTTTGGGAGGAAATTGATATTCCCCTCTATATATGAGAGTATCTTCACTACTAATAGGACTCAAGGCATCCATGTCAAATGAATACATGCTGTCAGGGAAAAGCTGGCGAGCAGTGGAGGGAAAGGAACTTGAAAATGGTGTCACATGTGAGTATGAGCACTTAGGGGGATCTTCTCTTGAAAATAAAAAAGGATCCAGGGGCTACCAATTGATATCAAATGGCTCCTCATGGGGAGACCGAGTGGAAAGAGGTTGAATTATCGGAATGAAGGCACCCTCGAGGTCTTGGGTCCCAAAAGACGGAGGTGTCTTAGAAGAGACTCTAAGGAGATACTCCTCACCAAGAGGTAATGAAGAGGAGGATGAAACAGGTGGTTACGCAACTGTGACTTTGTCTCAGAAGAAGAAGAGAAAATAGATGATTAATTTGGGGCTTTGACATCAATCATTAAGGAATTACTCATGATCTGGCCAAGAAATAGCTTAATGGGCATGTGATGTAAAGGTGGGAAATTAATTTTTATAACTTTGAAACAAGATGCTACCTTTTCATATTTTAAAAGTCAAGAAAAGCACAAAAGGTGACTCTAGTCACTTTCAGTTTGAACAAGCTTGAAAGGACAAGTGCTCGATGATCTTTTCAAATTTAAAGATGCACGGAAAGATAAAAATGACTACTCAAGAACTCTAGGAAAAGGGTGTACCAAGCTCCCATGAACTATAATATACACCATGGAAAATGAATTTACCAAGGACCTAACTTACGTGCAGGAAGTCTCCCTGAATCCTATGTTCAGTGTATGATGGTTACAGGGCAGCAGACTCGGCCTCCTATGGATAAAGGATAGCAACCTAAAAGGGTCTCCCTTTATACGGGGGGCACAAGTCATACTAGCGTTGTCTAATGTAATATTGCGAGTGATAGCTTCTAGGTTTAATGACAACGTAACACGTCACTAGCCTAGACCTCTAAGTGTGAGCTTTAAGTTCCAATGCTTCCTTAGGTTTATTGAGTTAATTTTACGGTTTATCTTGAAATTATGTTTCAGTTTCAAGGCCCTAACGAATGTTATCCCAAATCTCTAATGTGTAACTACATGAGAGAAAGAATACCACTTCATTTCGATGAAAATCTATCTAAGTGAGGGACAGGGGTTCACAACATAGTAGCAGTTAATCAAATGTAAGAATGACACTTTCCTCTGTGCTACTAACACAGCCAAAGAAGAAAATGAAAACTTTTCTTTTATCTTTTACTTTCCAATGAAAAAGAGAAACTAATAATGCAAAATAGTACTTTTCATTTGCAAATGAGAAGAAAGAATGCAATTTTTTTGTTCTTTTGTATAAGTGATGAGCAACAATGAAATTCCACACTAAAAAAAAAATACTAGCTTTGATTAGCTTCGAATGAGATCGTCAAAACATGACAAGATCAACTACAAGAAAATGTAAACACACACTCAAAACTAGGCAAGCATTTCCATACGCAAAATAAAGGACTTTTAAGTCGACTCAATGAGCAATGTGATCTATGCCCGGGGTGATGGAGGGAGAATCAAACAGACATAGAATGAAATCTTGACAACCCTACTTCACATACAATCAACTGAAAAGACTAAGAAAACACCTAAAAGGCTAAAAATAAATGACTAAACTTACTCATAAACATGTCAAACACCCAACAAACACGCGACCAAATGAATGGTTCGAAACACCTAGAAACCCTAGGATGGATAAGCCATATTGTTCGAATGAGAGAGAACGCAAACTAAAACAAATGAGACAGCCAATTTAGTAAAAAATAGATATATTGATCAATCCAAGAAAAAAAACAAGCTAAAGGATAAGACACACTGGAAGCTTAGTGGAAAAGACCCAAAATCCAACCCTGTAGGAATCGGCGGGACTGTTCAATTGTATCCAGTGCCGAGCAGGAAAAATCGTGCCTATGTAAAAGACAACTTGCGCTGATGGGTGAGACAGTCAGACAATCAACAGCACCGAGCTAGAAAAGGAAGGAAAAAATAAAGGACTGGCTGAGCAAAACCAGACTTATCACTCAAGGAAAAGGATAAATGGCCAGAAGAAGTCAAACAAGCCAAAAACAGTAGAGAAACAACAATTCTGCCAAAGTTGGACAAACAATCAAAAATTCAAAACGAATATTAAAAGAAAATATTTGTTGAACATCCCCAACGGAGTTTCCAAATTGTTGTGCAGGAAAATCCCCTCTGCAGACAGAGGCAATCCCTCTAGCCCTAGGGTGGGTCTAGCAACAAGGGAACATGTTGGTTTCTAAATTCCTAGTTCATAAACGAAATGCGGATTGGAATAGATGTCCTACCTCAATCCAACGCTCTTGATGTAGTATGTTGTAGTGATTCTTAGATATTTTTCCTTTAGGCCTTACACTCCATTGGTAGCGATGTTTACACACCTACACAAATATCAAGAAAACACTAAAAGCATACTAGCATACATATTCATTTACAACTAGTCAAGGAGAGTCAGAAACTTTTAATACTAACATAGAAAAAGATGGAACTAGAAATCAGTCATGTCATATTAATATATAAAAGGGTGTTTACAACCTATGCCTTGATGTTGTAGACCTCCTCTGAAGGGTTCAGTCAGGCATGTCTCCAAAGCATCCATTTGTCGATTGGCTCAAAGAGGCAAAAGGCTCAAACTCTCTCTCACAACTATGGACTATTCTCTACTATCAGCTCTTGGTCTATTCTAGCTATGTCTGGCTAGCTGAATTAATAGAATCATTAGGGGAATTTTGAGGTCTAAAATGGGCCTCCTAAGGAAATTAGAAAATAATAGTGGAAATAATAAAATAATATTTGATTACATCATCAAATTTTAGAGGGAAAAAAGAAAAAACTACTTTTTCAACTCGTATGTTGAACTTATCTCCCTAAGGTTTTACTCTAATTTCGAGCAGGAATACTTGTTGGATGAAAAATTTCTTTCCCCATCCAAGAAGTACCCATGTTGCATACTTTTTTTGTACTCTGCTGCATGAAAAATGATATATACATGAAAAATTTGATTGCAATCACGTTTTTTCATGTATTTCTCATTTTTTCATGTAGCAGGGTCCATCAAAAGTATGCAACATGGGTACTCCTTGGATGAGGAATTAAATTTTTCATCCAATGAGTACTCCCGCTCAAATTTTGAGTAAACCCTTAGGGATATAAGTTGAAAATACGAGTTGAAAAAGTAGTTTTATTATTTTATTATTTTTTAATATTTTTACTTTTTTACTCCAAAAATGGTGAAACATCCCCCATGGTTGACATCATCGTCTTGAATCCTATTGTTTCTCATAAATTTTATTTTGGTTATACATTTTTCTTAGGAGTCCCATTTTAGACCTCAAAATTCCCCTAATGGGAGAGGGATTTATAGTAGTGGAGGAAGAGCTTTTGGATCTAGTTATAGTGGAGGAAAGGTCTATCCCTTTGGGAAGTTACATTTTTGTAGGAAATAGAAGACCAAAGGGAGAAACTAGACCACATCCAGTCAAACAAACATCCATGACTCTTCCCACAAAGCTATTAGATCTTAGAAGCTTTGTTTCCATATTAAAAAAACTTCCAAAATTAGCTCGGTGCGGGGGCTCTTCAGAGACAGAGCGACCATGGCACGAGGCCTAGTGAAAATATGGCCATCGGTGCGAGGACATAAGCACACAAAAGCGCCGACCCAAAATTACATGTTTTTAATTCTCTACTTCAGGACTAGTCAACAAATATTGTGTTCCTGGCATGTTAAGGGATGCAATGACATTCATCATGATGTGCAACAGTACACAGGGGTCACTATGTTGGTCTTCCAGTATTCAAAATAGGGAATCCAGGGATGGTGACAAAATATTGTGTAACACCTATAGTAATCGGCATGTACCCAAATTAGATCATATTTTCAAAGTATATGTCATGATACCTACCTTCCTAGTGTCTTAAGTTATCAAAACTATGGTGATCTTGGAATGATTCTCTCAATTCTTTTCAAATAGAGAAATAATATCCTAAATAAATATAAGTAATATTTTTCATTTCTTAAGGTCTTATACACCAATTTTTATCTCAAAGAATCATCATCATCATCATATAATTCAAAAATAACTTTTTTTTCAACTCCACTGAAATAATTTTTTATTTTTATTTTTGCTTAATTTAATGAGTGTTAACTCATTAATCATACATTATTTATATTTATGATATTTAATATATAAGTACTAGATAATTCCCCTTTTACATTTAAAATTTTTTATTTAACTTTTAAATTTATTGTTAACCTTTTTCATAATAAAAGAGACATTCTCCCCTAATGGGGGTGGATGATCATGGTCATATGGGGGATGGGGGAGGGGCTTATCCCCTTCTCGTTAAACCTAGGCACATGTAGCATATTGGTAGATTTATATGTGGTTTTTCAATATTAATCTTAGTGTTTGTGAGATTGGTTATGAGTAGTCGTGAGGGTGGCGAAGGTTGGGAAGAGTTTGCATAGGTCGCAAACCTATGCATGCTCCTTATATTATGGTGCTCTATGATAAAGAGTCTTTTATGCAAGAGGGAATTTCCTTGTGGTATTTTTGGGGGCCAAACACACCAAGTTTGGGACCCTAGTGAGGCAGATAGTTGGGAATCACATTACTGCTAGAAAAATGCATTACGAGGAAGACACAGTCTGAATTCGACAATGGTTGGGAATTTCTGAGTTGGTGTTCTACATTAGTCAATATGGTAAACTTCCTTGGTTGTTCCTTTGGCCTTTAGAGTTTATTTATTTTATTTATTCTGAGGGTGGAGACCTTTAAATATGTTTTCATCTTGCCACTCCCATTTCCTATTGAGGGAAGCTTGGCTTTTAAAGGCTACAAGGTAAATTGTGATTTGAATTTGGGGTCAAAATTATATTATTGCTCCTCGGGTTTTGACTTGGTTATATGGGAGTGTATTTGTTGTGTAGATTAATCCATCTTGCGGACAAGACCGATCTCTCTAGTACTAAAATTAACTAGCAACAAACAGCCAATTATACTAATTTCTCTCTAAGCATATAAGATTCATAAAAATTCTATATAGGTGCAAGGCCTACCTTATTTCCAACGCTTGTTTGAAATTGTTGTCGTCCCTCGTGCACTTGAAGGAGTGTTCTTCATAAACCTGCAGTCACAAACAAGCAAAAGATTACATAACACCTGTATAGACATTATTATAAATCATACTTATCATAGTGATCAAGGAATCTATGAAATAAACCATGAATAGATAGCTTATTGAGAAAAATGAGTATATTTGTATTAACTTCAAATGAAAGAAAACCTTTACAACCTGTGCCTTGATGTCATGCAGGTCTTCCTGGGGTCCGAAGCAGGAATCTCTTCTACTTTGATAAGCTTTGCACTCTTTCAACCAAGACTAAAATAGGTATGTAATCTCCCCTTACAGAAAGTCTTAATTAACAGAGTATGAATCTCAACAGCATTTAGCCTCAAATATCCTAAAGCTTGAACTCCCTTTGAGGCTACCCAAGGCCTCTTTTTATAGTAGAAAAGAGGAGGTTTTCTGTTCCAAATATGAAGGGATAAAATCCTCCTTCAAAGGGATTAGCTCCTTACATAAAGGGGTTAGCTCCATCAAGTAAGGGATACGTGAACCTTATCAAAGTGTATCCATTCCCGAAAATTACCATCTAGAATCTTCTAGAATTGATCTGAAATCAACTTTTTAACTTTACTTTCTCGCCTTTTTTAGTTTTACAGAGGTCCGCACCTATAACACAAACAACGTGCGGTATGGTTCCGCAGGAGAGCTTAACTTTAGGTGTGGGACCACAGGTAATGAATAGAGAAAGTGCGATACCAAATTTTAGGGGATTTTTAGGAACTTTCTTCTGATTTTCAAGGCTTGACATGAAGAACTGATATGTTAGACTTGCAAAAGGAGGAAGTATGAGTAATAATGAGCTCATACTCATCGCAGAATGTCAGGATGACAGTTTTTAGTGTAACATATTGCCCCCTAAAGTGAAAAGTCTGGAATAGATGAAGCTGAAGTCTGTCATATATGAAGAGTGCAGTACTTTATCATTTCAAAGATCATCCTGTGGACACCCCAGTCGGAACCTGTAAAAACATTCAATGCAAAATATATACGTATACATGTCATCACTGAGGTAGGCATTCCCATACTCAGATTAAAATTAACTAAAACTAACTCAAATCGTTCTGATATAGGAATGATTTTGAATACATCATAGTGAAAATATGCGTAGACACAGTATGGACACAGACATCTATTTATAAATAGTCTACTGTACAGATTTTAACAAAATTCCTTGCAGCCTGGATGGTGGAAACTAGATCCAGGGTCTTGATTTCCGCATCTCGAACTAGTACGATTCTATCCATGTGAATGAATGTGTCGAAGTCGAACATGGTAGAAACCACTTGATTATCATTCATTGATGTAAACTGTTAACAAGTGTGAGAGTAACCACCATTAATGTCAATGGTTCTCAAAGTACCCAGTACAATCCGTGAAATGTGAATGAATGAGCTGAAGTTGAACATGTCACGGAATCATTCGATCGAAGGTCAATGATGCAACCTGTCGTCGAAGGTGAGAAACCTGCCATTGAGGCATGCAGATTTCAAGGTACTGACAATTTCTGGATCAACTTCCTAGATAATGTCTTTATCGATGAAGAAAGTGATCCTTCGTGAGCAAGCCGACAACACGAAATCATAGATCAATTTTTGAAAATATATTGGCAAGGACTAACTCAGGGATGGTCAATAATGGATGACAGATATTTTGCAAATGAATGGTTTATTCGAACTGTTCTCTTGAACACATAACGACACTGCAGATGGCTTGGTAACAATTGACCCAAAGCTAATACCCAGAAACCGGCTGAAAACTTTCAATGTGGTTTGATTAACTGTTAGGCAAAGGACTTCCCAACCCAGGTGAATAAAAGTGTCGTGTTCAAGAGTGGTTGACTGAATTTTCAAAAAATTTAAAATACAACACGCCCATTTTCTCTCTTTTCCCCCACCATTTCTGGCAAGTACCTCTTTATTTTGGACAAGCTTGAGGAGGATAACATTTTCTTGTTTATAAGCTCATCCTTCGGATGAGTCCAGCTTAGTTTAAGATTCGAACCCTAAGAAGGAGTGGTCAGTTCCTGTTAAAAATTGAACAGGTCCTTTACTGTTAAATTTTAATGAGTTCAGTATAGGAGAAACTCGGTGTTTTTCATTTTTAGGGAGTTAGAAGAAAAAACTTAAGAAAACTCCATGGGTGTACTTCTTAGTAAATTTAGTCTCTCGAGCCCGAAAAAGGATAAAATAATGCGGGGGAGAACTCTATTGACCGTAATTAGTCAACATATACCTTTTTCGTAAATAGTCCATTTCAGTCCATAAAAGGGGTAAACTTATACTGAAGGGACGACTGTTCATTTACTTTAACGAGTTTGAATAGTCAAGTACTCGGCAATATTTTCATGTTTAGAGAGTCTGAAAAGGGCTTAAAAGAGGACTCCAGGGTTTCGCTTTTTCGTAAATTTTTTGAAAGAGTCCGAAAAAGTAATAAAAGTATACTTTTTGTTGAAAAATGATCAATTCTCCTGAAAAATCCAATTTCTGCACAAAAACTTAAAACATTACACATACCTGTTTAAGATAAGTAAAAATGCTCTTCAAAAATACCCTTTTTTAAAGTAAAAAATAAACAAATTAAAAATTCATCTATTCGAAAAAACTTATAAAAAGGACTTTTTCAGTTTCATTTTTATTGTTCAAGTTCAGAGTGAAAAGTAAAAAGCTTTTGGGTAAGAAAGTTCCTGTGAAGATTCTGGAAAATTCGTCTGACGAAATCGAGAACCATCAGTCCCAGGTAATCCACGACCTCATAATCTTGCATTCCATCCATTTCAAATTCATTTTTAGGCTTTAGTTTGTATTTTTAGGGGAAAATACGGTTTAAAAATTCGCCCGCGGGGGTCCGCAGGCGAGACACATGTGACCTGCGGACCCCGACTTTTTTCTATGTGGAAAAAGATTGTGGGTCCGCACCCAACACACAGCTCGCGTGCGTTCCTACACACTGTTTACAAAGGCCAGGTGCGGTACCCGCGCGGTCAAATTTAAAACGCATATTTCTCATTTGTTTCCCAAAAATTTTCAAATAAGATTGTTCTAACTTGCCTTTTTATGCATTGTAGGATTATCAAGATGTTGATTTGGAGAGAACGTGAACATGAGGACATGGACGAAGCCGCAATACTCCATTTTCCCACACAGCAAGCATTAAGAGCATGCAGTTTGTACAAATTCTGGGCCATCTCAGGCATGAGGGCACAGGTAGAACTCCTGACATGGTTGGTGAACAGATGGAATGTACAGGACCAGTGCTTCATTATTGGTGGCCACCAGCTCGAAATTGAGCTGGAGGATATATATTTTCTGACTAGTTTGTCCAAGAGGGGCGAACAAGTTTCTTTGTTTGGGACTAGGCCAGGTGGCCAGTCTGTTGCTAGTCTCCAACTAGAATTCTGCAATGACCAGGCAAACCCTAGGGACAAACAGATTGATATAAAACACATCATCCGTCCTGAATTAAAAGTTATTGCTTTTACTGTTACCAAACTATGTGGGAGTGCTGCACTACATGTAGCTACCGGTTCCCAAATGCGTATTGTTGTGGACTGTTTTCGCGGCACCATCTTTAACTGTTGTGAAGCTCTGTTGGCTAATGTAAAATGCCAACTAACTAGAGAAAAAAATGGGAAACTGAATAACTTTAGATATGGATCCATCGTCGTCTCTTTTGCTCTAGAGAGGATCCCCATGCTAGCTCCACAGAGTATTGCTGTTGATGCCGGTCAACTTCGAGAACCTAGGATGGTTCGTTGGTATGCATTGATGGCTCGTAATGCTATCGAGGGTACTGAGATTGTTCGATTTCCTTCTTCATATTTTCGTTGGCTGGATCGCCAACTTTTTGTGATAGAGGATTTTCCATATGCTGGGATAGATTTCCGCAGCGACCGAGAGATGGCTCTCCTAGCAGGGGAACAGTGGGATGACTCAGGTACAATCATTTTTCAATGTTTGCTAAATCCTAATTTTTTTTATCATCTTGAAAACTAATAACCAAAATTTTTTAATACAGATGTGGGCCCACGGTGACCAGCCCATCTCCAACCTTATGACAGAAAACAATCAGCTGCAGTTGCACCAGCCCCAGCCCCAGCAGGCCAATCAGTGGAAATTTTGACTGATTTAGAGCATCATCTAGAGCGTTTGACTCTAGATATTCCAGAGACGAGCATAGATGACATTCCTCTCAGGTTGCAGAGATACGTGATTGGTGTTTCAGGACCTTTTAGGAGGTTCCTATGTAGGGTGGCCCGAGCAGTGGTTTCTTATCGTGATCACCATCAGTGATGGGATGATCTTGTAGACTCATATTTTTGACTTTTTGTGTTATCATTTTTGCCGATCATAAGGTGTTTCCAACCTATGATCGAAGACGATGTATATATTTTTTTGAAAACAATTCTATACTATGATATATCACTATTTACCTGCTATCTGTATACATGTTATGAATGTGTTTGATTTACTGTTTTGATTATTGCAAATATCTATTTATCATATTAGAAGCAATTGCATCTTCTAATGTATTTAAATGTCTTGGAATATGTTGATATTCAATGTAATCAAATTCACGTTCCAAGAGACGAACTCTTAAAAATAACCGTAATAACACTGGATCTCTAATGGTATAAACTCGGTTAAGTTGTAATACAACAAGTTCAGAATCCAACCTAACAATCAAACTCCGAATTCCAAATGATATGGATTCAGACAATAACTCAATCACTGCACTATACTCAGCAATGTTATTCATTGTTTGACCAAGGCTTACCCCATGCATGGATATACTAACTCATCATGGGGTAAGAATAGATAAGCAAAGCTGTGAAGAAATGTTTCCGTCAGCCACTCGATAAGCACATAAGCAAAACCCATATCAGGTTTGAAGAGATGTCGACATCTGCAATATCAAGAGTAAAACTCAAATAAGCAGGAATAGTGATAAAAACACACTTCTAAACTAGGCACACTTTTCTAATCTAAAACACACCAGCAGTAAAGATATCTAACCTAAAGAATCTCCACACCAAGTTTAAGCATAATATCACTTTAGATAAAGCTCATTTCTGGGTTTATCCAAAGGGACACCGTCAAAATTTATCAACTCATAAGCCCCTTTTGCTAATTTTCGTTTAACAATGTAAGGACCATGCCACATGGGCATGAATTTCCCAGCTCCTACCTTGTCGTTAGCTTGATCATAAAGTAAAACTAGGTCTCCTTCTGAAAAATTTCGAGGGGTAACACTTCTATCATACTGAGCTTTAATCCGTTTAACATGAGCCTCATTTGCTATTGCAGCATTTTGTCGATTCTCATCTAATTGGGCTAAGTACAAGAAACGTTTTTCCTCTTTAGACGTAGCTGGAAGTAATTCTACGACTAATTTTAGTGACGGAATTTCGCATTCAATCGGCAACACAACTTCCAAACCGTAAACCAGTTGAAAAGGAGTGAAACCCGTTGATGTTTTGACTGAGGTTCGATATGCCCAAAGTGCTGAAAATAACATGGAATGCCAATTCGTCTTGTGAATACCAGTAATTTGTATGATCATGGTGACTAAAACTTTATTAATGGCTTCAACCAGACCATTGGATTGCGGATAATACGGAGTGGAACTATCGTGGCGCAAGCCAAGTTGGTCTGTTAGTTCAGTCATCATGACATTCTGAAAGTGACTTCCATGATCTGTAATAATAGCTTGAGGAACACCGAACCTAGCAATTATGTGATTAAATACGAAATTTTCAGCAGTCTTGCCATCAACCGAAAATGTAGGCATCGCCTCGGCCCACTTAGTAAAATAATCAACTACTAAGATAATATACGCATGCCCCCCGGCTAAGTGAGGGTTACATGTAATAAAATCGATACCCCATTTTGCAAAAGGACCAACAACAATTATAGGGTGAAGAGGAGCGGGTGGCGCGCGCATTTTTCGATCAAAAAGTTGACAGTTGTGGCATTTCTGAACCGCATAGATACAATCTTTGAACAACGTTGGCCAGAAATAACCAGCACGCAATATCTTTTGGGCTGTGGAATACCCAGACATATGACTGCCACATGCTCCAGAATGGCATTCATTTAAAACCTTTTCAGCTTCTTCATGATTTAGATAACGTCGGAAAATAGAATCTGCTCCACGACGGTAAAGTGTATCACCAATGATATTATATTGTTGGGATTGGAAGCGTATTTTCCGTCGCTGAGATCATGAGATGTCAGGCCGAAAAGATTGGGTTTGGAGATAAACGATAATATCTCCATACCATGGATCAAGTGTACTGATAAGAAACAAAGATTCGTCCGCAATGGACTCTTCTGCCACTGTTTCAATATCAGTAGAGGGGAAATCGCACATCAGTTCTGCAATTACCAAAGATTTCTTTGCCTTGGATTTTTCAAACTCCAAGTCAAATTCCTGTAGGATAACTATCCATTTGGAATACTTTCCCCCTAGCAATTGTTTGGTCAAAATATACATCATAGGGTTACAATTAGAAATTATCGTGGTTTTACGTAACAAGATGTAATGTCTAAATCTTTGAACAGCTTGGACAGCTGCCAAGGCCAATTTCTCCACATGTGTGTATTTGATCTCAGTCGGATGCAAATTTCGACTAAGATAGTAAATCACATGTTCATTGTGAGATTCATCTTCCTGAACCAATACCATCCCAATAGTGGAATGAGAAGCGGCGAGGTACAAAAAGTAATCCTAATTGTAGTTGGGAGGATGCAATAACGGTGCATGGGTCAACGCGTGTTTAAGTGCATCAAAAGATCGATCAACGATCTGGTCCCAAAAGAATGGAATGTTCTGTTTCAATAACCGGGTAAAACCCTTTGTAAGCTCAGCATAGTTAGGAATGAATCAACGTAAGAAGTTTGCTTTCCCCTGCAAACTTTGAAGTTGGCGTAAAGTCGAAGGAGGAGGTAATTTGACAATGGCTTCTGTTAGCGCTCAAATCTGCCACAAGCTGAAGAAGGCAAAACTCGAGGCAACATCAAACCAAGCTCAGCCTCGTAGCTAGCCCTACGAGGACAGGAGAGGGCTCTCTCCGGGTCAAACTCAGTGAAAGATGTCCAATAGGATCTGAGATGACCTAAATGAAACACTGATATTGATTTTAGGCTAGTAAACTGATAAGAAAGGGATTTAATAAATGATGGGGTTTTCTGGGCTGTGTGGGGCAAAGACAGCAAGAGCAGAGATTAAATGAAAAACACAGATTATCTCCTGAGGCAGGATAAGCATGAAGTTTAACAATCAAATTGGAATTATATGGAGTGAAAGACCGCTGCGAGGTTGACAAGGGAAATAGTTGAATCCTTATCAAACTGAAGAAAACATAGAAAATGAATACCTCCCAAGGCAGAGCAGTAAACTGGATTCTGCCTTTCTCACTTAAAAGTATTCAACAGAGAATGATTATGAAATGACATGTAAAACATTACAAGCTACATATGAAACATAAGAAAAGACAAACTGCTAAATCCACACCACAAGAATCTCCGGAGTCAGAGCTGTATTTTCTCATTAAATCCCTGTCAAAAAACTGTACAATAAAACTCTGTTCTCTCCTACACCAGCCTTCAGAATCCTCTCTCCCCCCAAATGATTTTTAATGCATTAAATAAACTATCCTAGGAGAAAACAGATCGACCCAAAACAGGGGCATTGTTTCACCTGAAGTTACAAAAATAGAGATAGAATCATCTCTTTATTCTAAAACAGAAGATCGTTCCCCTTAAAATCCTCTGATGGCCAACAAACTGGAGCGCAGATCCCTTTGAATCATTAATTGAAGTCTTAAATAGGAATCGAATCCTATTCTTCTGTTGTAAATATCTTTGTTTTAAGTTTGGCTTTTGGACTTTGACCTTTCACCTTCGCTTTCTGTTTGAATAACAATAATTTTTAATAAAACTGGCCCTTTAAATAAGATTTCACGTGAACAATCCCAGCTGCAATTTACCAAGCTCAACACGTGTTTTAAGTTTGAAGACATTTACTAATGTCACCACTGTTTTATTACCAGCTTGACATGTGCAACACCATTAACGATAACATTTCTGAGGTGGAACGTTATGAGACGTTGTTTCAAACCGCCATCTACTCTCTGAATCACGCAGGGCTGGACTTCAGAGATATAAGTCAGATCCCGCTTCTAATTAGAGCAAATAGCATATTGACCGACTGCAGAGCCTACATTATCAATGTGAATACCAAATTCAATGTGTTTCAAGGTCGAGGGCGGTGGTTAGTATAGAAGATGCAATAGCCTATTCAAGAATCAGTATATTGCAGCGTGATTTATCAAAGGATATGCTCAATCTTAAAGACTGCACTGCTTCTTTGCTTAAAATAGTAGCCAAAGCACTCTCAATCGAGCCGCCAAGGGCATCGTTTCATGGACCTTTACGTTCTTCAGAAAAATTTCACATTTCCCAGAAGTATATAGTTTCAGACATTTCGTAATTCACAGAAATATATTGATTCATAAATACTTTGTTTCATATCATGCAGCCTTGTCTTCTCCAAGAAGCGATCCAATTTCATTTCTATGTGTTGGCCTTGGGAATGGGCCATGAAACACCTCACCTGCAAGTTTTGGGCCGGGCTTGAATCAAGCCCGAGCAAAATACAATTTTTACAGGTTAGAGTTTAAGTGGGTCGCTTGTTGGTTTAAGTGAATTAGCACTAGTGGGTCCCAACAGTTTCAACTATCTTGGTGTCAAGCTCAAGTGGCACGCCTCAAGTGGGTCTCACCCGTTTCAAGTGGGTCGCACGCCCTCCAAACATTGTCCAGAACTATGAAAACTTGTCTACGTCCTTCAAAAACTTGACTTCTGCCTTGCGGATTTTTGGCAAATGAGTTTGATTGTCATGTTTATATATGAAATAAATATCTCATCAAATCAGATTGCTTTTCAAATTTATTTGACAACCCACTTGCACTTTGTCATTTGATCTTTTAATACTATGTTTTTTCTTTGGCTTTACCATGCTTTTCTGAATCTTGACTAATGACACTTTGTTGTCTTTTGCAGGGATTGGTGGCCTGTCTTGGCTCAGCACTTTTTCACATGATTACAAACTCTGCTTTCCAATTTCCTTTTTTAATTTTCTGACTTTGAATGAGGGATTTTCTTTGTCTGCTTGCATGGATATCGAACTTTGGCAAGGAGAACTAGCATCTGCAACTGAGAAACTACATGGTGAAAAGATACATTCGATGATTTCTTCTTCAAAACCCTGTTTTGAAGAAGAATCAATTTCACATTATTGATAATGACATAAAAATAAAAACTTACTGAACCTTCCTCTAGTCTGCAGACAAAACCCTGGACTCAAGAATTAAAATGACTCTTTTCTGGACCACAGTAACATCAGTGACTACGAATAACAAGGAATGAATTTCGGAAAATTTGACTGCAGCGGGCTGACAAGACAGAGTCTAACATTGGCTCCAATGGGGATGGCAGCTGCTGCTTCTTGGAGGTGCCAAGAACTGTAGAGCTTTGGGAGAGCAGACAGTGCCTCCATCCATTGGGTGATGGAATCATTATTCTGACAAACAGACTAAAGACTGGAAAATCGACTCAAACTGACTTGATGCAAACTGAAATGACTGAATTAAAACAAAAACTTTCTGAAAAGGGCAGCAGTCCATCAAGCTTTGAAATCATGATGGCAACCACCTGCATACTGATGAGATATGTACAATCATGTATAATGTGCTTTCCAATGTAACCAATCCAGTAGATGGCTACACCCCAAATTTCTGCTCTTACTCTCCCTGAGCAGGCGGACTGATGAACCTGTAGGAAACTCAAAATAACCACTGAAACCAAAGCTTATGATAATGAACCAGGCAATATTTATCCTTTCTAATGTTTGCAGAAGAATGCTGAAGGGGTCTTGAAAATCCTGAGGCACTGGCTTATCCGGAGATCCAGCTGCAAAAACACAAGTATTCACTCCATTCTGATTTGAAAGGACCATTGATTTCTGAGGGATAGGAATGAAAAAATCTGCCATCTGAGTGTTAGCTGTAGGTTCCTTGACTATGAGAAATTCTGACATATATCCCTCAATTTCATGATCTAGATCATTTTTAAACAAAAAACAATCTTCAAGATTATCAAACATGACCGCTTTTTCATCTTTGTGAAAGAAAAAATTATCTGTTTGCTGATCTACACAACTGATTACAAGACAGTCATCTTTTTCAACAGAGGAAGAAGTTTCACCAACACTTTCTGTGCACTGCAAACCTGCTGTAGCTTCGGCTGAAACAGGACCTTTCAAAAGCTGATCTATCTCATCTTCAGACAAAGGAGACAATGCTTTTTGTTTTCTTCTGCTTAAACAGTAATTATCTTCAAATGACAGGGAATTCAAACTATCATTTATTACTGAGTTATTGAAAGGATATTTATCACTTACTTGCACAAAGATCTCATTATGTTTTTCATGAACTGACTGGATTGCTTCTTCATGAAGGTTGTGTTCTAATGATGGACTGACAGTATGACTGAGAACATTTGGATCCATTACTGTGTCTTCTGCATTCCAGATGATCTCGACAGCAGAATTCTCTTTGATGGGCTTCAGCACAAGATATGCTTGGTCATCACAATCTGAATGAAATTCTAAAATAGTTGACTTGACTGCATCACAATCTGCAATCTGCATGTTGTCTTCTTCTGTGGGCAGATCTGAAATGACATTCTCCCTTTCATCATTTTCAGCCATATGGCCATCAACCTGCTGCAAATTCTCCTGAGCACCTTGATGGGTATCCTTTAGATTCTCTTCATATTGCTGAAATGGATTCTCATATAGAGCCTCCATGATTTCTCCGTCCATGAAATCATTATTACCATAAAACAGCTCTAGATCTTCAATGAAATTATGTACATGGTTACAACAGTTCTGAACTAAAATCAAGGATGGATATGATGCTTTATAATTTTCAAAGAACACGGTATGAAAATCCCTTAAACAGTAAATAGAAGCAGCTGGAAAACTTTCATACCATGATCGGGCTTCGTCTTCCAGAGTAGCCATAAACATTTTCATCAAACAGTCTTCAGGAAAATTGATTTTTAATTTATGCACATGAATGTGAAATTTCACCAGATGAAGAGCAGCGTCATTACCTTCCTCATTTCTGAACATAGGCAAATTCTGAAGCCAATCCACCTTGGGCATCTTATTTGGAAAACCTGGGATGTGATCTCGGCTCATGGGAGCGTATCTTCTTGCAATCCGGTCCGTCAGCAGTGAGGTCGCCATGAAGCATTGATTTCTGGATTGTTCAGTGAATGAAGTCGCCAGTGAATGATTTCAGCCTTGCAGTGTCTGACTGCTGTTCACCATCAGCAATCGGATCTAAACTTTGTTATCCTTTACCGGGGAAGATCTTCCCCAGTATGGTCGCCACTATGTTAGCGCTCGAATCTGTCACAGGCTGAAAGAGGCAAAACTCGAGGCAACATCAAACCAAGCTCAGCCTCGTAGCTAGCCCTACGAGGACAGGAGAGGGCTCTCTCCGGGTCAAACTCAGTGAAAGATGTCCAATAGGATCTGAGATGACCTAAATGAAACACTGATATTGATTTTAGGCTAGTAAAAGATATGCAAGAGGTTTTTAATAAATGTCGGGGTTTTCTGGGCTGTGTGGGGCAAAGACAGCAAGAGCAGAGATCTAATCAAAGGCACGGATTATTCCATAAGGCGAGATAGGCATAAAGTTTAACAATTCCAAGTTGAAATTAAGTGGAGTGGCAAGACTTCTAAGAAGTTGACAAGGGCATGTGTGATGAATCCTTATCAAACAGAAGAAATTGCACAAAACATGAAAGCTTCTCCAGGGCAGAGCAGCAAGCTGAATTATGCCTTTCTACTTAAAAGCATTCATTAAGAAATGATTATGGGTGAATTGTAAACATAACAAGACACATATGAAAACAAAGAAGAAACATTTGCTAAATTTTACGCCACAAGAATCTTATGAAACAGAGCTGTACCATTCAATTAGTTTCTCTGTCAAAACTATACAATAAAACTCTGTGTTCTCCTCCACTAGCTCTCAGAATTCTCTCCCCCCAAATGATTATTCAATACATTAAATAAACTATCCTAGGAGAAAACAGATTGACCCAAAACAGGGGCGTTGTTTCACCTGAAGTTACAAAAATAGAGATAGAATCATCTCTTTATTCTAAAACAGAAGATCATTCCCCTTAAAATCCTCTGATGGCCAACAAACTGGAGCGCAGATCCCTTTGAATCATTAATTGAAGTCTTAAATAGGAATCGAATCCTATTCTTCTGTTGTAAATATCTTTGTTTTAAGTTTGGCTTTTGGACTTTGACCTTTCACCTTCGCTTTCTGTTTGAATAACAATAATTTTTAATAAAACTGGCCCTTTAAATAAGATTTCACGTGAACAATCCCAGCTGCAATTTACCAAGCTCAACACGTGTTTTAAGTTTGAAGACATTTACTTGTGTCACCACTGTTTTATTACCAGCTTGACATGTGCAACACCATTAGCGATAACATTTCTGAGGTGGAACGTTATGAGACGTTGTTTCAAACCGCCATCTACTCTCTGAATCACGCAGGGCTGGACTTCAGAGATATAAGTCAGATCCCTCTTCTAATTAGAGCAACTAGCATATTGGCCGACTGCAGAGCCTACATTATCAATGTGAATACCAAATGCAATGTGTTTCAAGGTCGAGGGCGGTGGTTAGTATAGAAGATGCAATAGCCTGTTCAAGAATCAGAATATTGCGGCGTGATTTAGCAAAGGATATGCTCGATCTTAAAGACTGCACTGCTTCTTTGCTTAAAACAGTAGCCAAAGCACTCTCAATCGAGCCACCAAGGGCATCGTTTCATGGCCCTTTACGTTCTTCAGAAAAATTTCACATTTCCCAGAAGTATATAGTTTCAGACATTTCGTAATTCACAGAAATATATTGATTCACCGTCTTTTCTTTTTCATATCCTTGTAGCCTTGTCTTCTCCAAGAGCGAGTAAATTTGTTTCTATGTGCAACCTTCAAGAATGAGTAGCCATGAAACACCTACTTGCAAGTTTTGGAGGCGACTTGAATCGAAACTGGGCGCAAAACACAATTTTTCTGGGTTCTGATTTAAGTGGGTCGCACGCTGGTTTAAGTGGGTCGCACCCCCCAAGTGGGTCTCACCCGTTCAACTTTACAGTGGCTGTGGCACTCAAGTGGGTCGTGCCCTTCAAGTGGGTCTCACCTGTTTCAAGTGGGTCGCACGCCCTCCAAACACTGTCCAGAACTATGAAAACTTGCCTACGGCCTTCAAAAACTTGACTTCGACCTCTACCTTGCGGATTTTTGGCAAATGAGTTTGATTTTCATGTTTATATATGAAATAAATATCTCATCAAATCAGATTGCTTTTCAAATTTATTTGACAACCCACTCTCATAATGTTTCTGCATTTTGACATTTGACCATTTAATACAATGCTTTTTCTTTGGCTTTACCATGCTTTTCTGAATCTTGGACTAATGACACTTTGTTGTCTTTTGCAGGGATTGGTGGCCTGTCTTGGCTCAGCACTTTTTCACATGATTACAAACTCTGATTTCCAATTTCCTTTTTTAATTTGCTGACTTTTAATGAGGGCTTTTCTTTGTCTGCTTGCATGGATATCGAACTTTGGCAAGGAGAACTAGCATCTGCAACTGAGAAACTACATGGTGAAAAGATACATTCGATGATTTCTTCTTCAAAACCCTGTTTTGAAGAAGAATCAATTTCACATTATTGATAATGACATAAAAATAAAAACTTACTGAACCTTCCTCTAATCTGCAGACAAAACCCTGGACTCAAGAATTAAAATGACTCTTTTCTGGACCACAGTAACATTAGTGACTGCGAATAACAAGGAATGAATTTCGGAAAATTTGACTGCAGCGGGCTGACAAGACGGAGTCTAACAGCTTCGACCTTCGATGGATCGACGCAAATGCCTGCCTTCGAAAAAACAAATCCTAGTAATCGACCCGATTCTACGCAGAAAACACATTTATGCAGATTCAACCTAATTCGATAATGCCTACATCTCATAAAGATTGCTCGTAAATGAGTGAGATGGTCGGCCCTACTTAATGAATGAGAAGGTAAATCATCGAGATAAGGCTACAATGTGCTTAATGTCATGAAATGCATAAGACATAGCCCTTTGAAAAGTTGCGCCAACATTCTTTAATCCAAAAGGTAGTTTATAGTAAGCAAACATTCCCCATGGACAAAAAAAAGTTGTTTTCGGTTGATCAGCAGGGAGTATGTTTATTTGATTGTAACCTGAAAAGCCATCCATAAAAGAAAACATTTCACTGCCAGCACAATCATCAATTATTTGATCGATATAGGGGGTTGGATAATTTTTTTTAGTACAAGCTCGATTAATATCCCTATAATCGATACATACTCGTATGGTTCCTTGTTTTTTAGTCACAGGAACAATATTCGATACCCAATCTGTTAAGGGGATTGGATAAATGAATCCTGCACGAAGTATTTTTTCAACTTCTGCTTTAATAGCAGCAGCTTTTCTAGGATGAATTTGACGTAAGCGTTGACGAACAGGTTTAGCATCCGGGTAAGTCTTAATTTCATGTACAACGATTGACGGATCAATTCCTGGCATTTCTTCATAGGACCAGGAAAACACATCATGGAATTGTTGAAATAGGGCTTTATAAGCTTTAATTTCATCTTCAGTACAGCAAGCACCTATATGAATGTTTTCAATTATTCCTAGTTTTACTGAAATGTCAATGGGAACCATTCGAGATATATTTTCCAAATTTAACTCAGAATCAGGATTTTGCAAAGGATTCTGCGGTTCTTTAACATATTCAGCAGTAAAAATTCAAGCGAAATCATCTTCAAAATGATCTAGCTCAGGTAAAAACGAAGATCGATGATGTAGATCTTCCCATGGTAAATCATCAACAGACAAAAACTCACAAATTTTCTCATCAATATGAAAAAGTTCAGGAAATGTTGTTGTGACTGAACTAGATATAGAAAGTGATTCCTCATGGATCCCATTCATTGGATCAGTTTCGGTCGAAGAGGGTTTGGAAAGTGACTGTATAGCCTGATACACAATTTCAAATGGACTCAAAGGCATCATGCCATCAAATGAATCTAACTCGGAATCGGAAGGTACGATCCAAGGATCATCAAACGTAATAGTGTCTCATGAAATCATGTGAATATTTGCAATAGAAGGCGATATGTTAGGAGGAGGAAAGGAAAAAGTTCCTAGTAAACCAGAATCTTTAATCAAACCTACTCCAACATCCTTATAAGGAATAGTCGTTTTACCAACATGCTGGATTT
This sequence comes from Pinus albicaulis, assembly GCA_034641835.2. Taxonomy (NCBI): domain Eukaryota; kingdom Viridiplantae; phylum Streptophyta; class Pinopsida; order Pinales; family Pinaceae; genus Pinus; species Pinus albicaulis. The sequence goes on from CM076582.1 coordinate 270,436,470, forward strand.
TTTCTGTAGAGGCTGGGTCGGAAGAGAAATAAGTTAACTGATCTATTGTTACGATCCTTCCTTGATATGGAAATTTTATGAGTCGAAAGACCGAAGAAACAACAACAGTCATAGCATAAGACCAAATTCGACCTAGGAGAAGGTTGTAATATAGAGGGGCATCAACCACTTCCACATCTAGATTTACTATTTTACCTTCGACCCCTATGGGTAAATCCTGCAAAATACCAAAAGGTTGAAAACCTTGACCATCAAAAGCCTTAATAATCGTCGGAGATTGGTTGAGTGTAGGAGAACCAAGTGATTTCCAACACTGAATCGACATAATACACGTTGAAGCTCCCTCATCAATCACAGTCTGAAAAATTGGTCTGTTTTTTACTAACACTGGAATCTGGAAAGCCATTTGGTGAGGTAAACGAGGTGTACTATTTTCTAAATCGAAGATTATAAGGTTAGAATCCTAAATATCAACAGCTCCTATAGCAGAAAAAAGCATTTTACACTGTGTTGGACATGATTGCATCACTTCCAAAGCCGACATTGCTGAAGGAGAAATAGCTAAGTCTTCAACAATGTTGTAATTCTGAGTAGCTCTTGCATGTGGATTGAAAGCTGATTTACGAAGAACACCTTTAGCAGGCGGTTTGATTATTAAGTCTGGATTTTGTTTCTCGATCTGTAGCAGACCAGAAATAGGAGGAGGTGTAGTTGATGTGTTTGCATTAGAAGATTCTGCTTCTTTACCATCAACAGGATTCTTAGAACCGTAATCTTGCGATCGCGTCGCAACCCTTACATGAGACATCATCATAATAGGTTCTTCAAAAATATTCGAGGTAGAACCAACCATCTTACTATCTTGAATTGGAAAAGGATCCTTCAAGACAGCAGGTTGTTGCGATCCTTTAATGAATTTCGTAACTTCGGCTCGATATGGACATTCTTTCGTGAAATTATCTTCTTCACAAATGAAACAAGGATAGCGAGGTTTACGTTTTTCGTCATTGGATTCATTTTTATCATTTTTCTCTTTCGAATTCTTTTTGTTTTTATTCTTCCCTTTCTTTTTACCATTGGATTTAGATTTGGCCATAGATTTCTCTATGACGTGAATATCAGCAGAAACTTCGGGGGAAGATTCTCCTTTCGGGAAATCAGGTAAAGTTATAATAGGAGAAGAATTCTTGGAAGATTTCTTCTTACTTTTAGAATTTACTATACCAATCATACCATCAGCGGCATGAGACCCTGAAGGAGCCGCAGCTATTTGACCTTGTTTTGGAAGGTTTGGGATTTTTTCATGTAAAGTACCTGACTGTGTATAAACAAGGTCAAGGTACTGAGCTTGAGCAATTACTTGCTCTTCAGTAACAACACCAGCCTTAGCTACATCTTCAGCGATCTTGGGTAACAATGATTTAACAAACAATTCTTCCAGAATTTGATCCGGAATGTAAACTTTCACCAAACGTCTCCTACGTCGCCATTCATGAATATGATCAGAAATATACGTGGAAGTGGATTGTTTTAGCGAAGTTAATAATTCTGTGCCATTTTCGTATGTGACTGGCAACTGAAAATGAGTCAAGAAGGTAGTTGCTAACTGACTGAAGTTATGAAACGAGCCTCGTGGTAACTCAATGTACCATTTGGCAGCAAGACCTATAAGAATTCTTTGGAAAAGACGTAAACAAATCGAATCATCAATGATTGAGTTAGATGCACACCAAAGGTGATAAGTCATGACATGGTTCGATGGATCCTCTCCTGACTTACCTTCGAATTTTGGTATATCACTGGGCAACTTATGAGGCATTGGCGGCCAGTTCTGATAATAAAAAATTGGATCATTCGTAAGGCGCGTCAAATCAGGTAAGTCCAAAGTTGCAATAAACGGTAATTGACGGTTAGGGTCTCGAAAACCTTGAGAAGCCAAAGCAGATCCAGGAGGCGGATACCCAGGATAACTGGGAATCAGATTAGCATTAGGAATCGTGTAACCTCCTGGAAAACCAGGATGAATCGGACCATATTGAGGTTGTTGATAAGTATAGACAGGGTACGGTTGATATTGATAGTTTGGATTCTGTGTATAGGGACCGAATTGCGATTGTCCCTGGTACGGTTGATATATAAATTGTGGTTGACTTGTAACAACTGTACTTGTACCATCTTGTCATGTAGGAATCTGAACCGAAGCCTGAATTGAAGATCCTGACTGGGGTACAGAGACTTGAGGGATTTGCACGGATACATGGATAGAAGAATTCGGTGTTACAGATACTCCAGAAACAGGTGTTACAGGTTGAACAGACGTTGCAGCAATTGCAGCAGTTTGGGGCGGAGTCTGAGGTGTACTAGGCCCAGACTGCTGAACTGAACTAGGTGCAGGAGTTTGAATAGCTGGCTGAACAAGTTGCTGGGTTGGACCAGAAACTAAAGGATGTCCAGGTTGATAAGGCAACTGCACATTAGGCTGCAAAGGCTGTTGATATTGGGACGGATCCCACACCATTGTTCTGGGGTATTGTCCTGTAGAAGGTTGAACGTAAGGACCATAACCTGGTTGAACGTAGGGTTGATAATTAAATGGTAAATTTCCGGCTCCTTGAATAGATGGTTGACCAAAAGGCTGTTGGAAAGCTTGAATTGGGTACTGACCTTGAGGTTGATAACCCTGAGGCACGTACTGAGGCTGGGGTTGATAAGGACCCTGAGGAGCATATTGAGCTTGGGGTTGACCTTGAGGTATGTACTGTCCTTGAGGTTGATAACCCTGAGGTACGTACTGTCCTTGGGGTTGTCACCCAAAATAATATGATTCCATAGTTTGTCCTAGGAAAAAGCTACCTTGAGGTTTTTCCCCAGGTGGTAATTGACTACCTGAAGGTTTCCCTCCAGGCGGTAATTGACTTCCCTGAGGTTGCCCCCCATGGGGTAACTGACTTCCCTGAGGTTGCTCCCCAGGCGGTAACTGACTGCCTTGAGGTTGCCCCCCAGGCGGTAACTGACTACCTTGAGGTTTCCCCCCAGGCGGTAACTGACTGCCTTGAGGTTGAGGATTCAGAATATTACCATACATCATAAAAAATTTCTCTGCGTTCGACGTTTCAATGTTAAATCCATTAAAACTAGATGATAACATGTTTTCAATTGGTCGAGGAGCTGCCCCCGAGAAAGTACCAGAAAGAGCTTGATATCCCGAAGGAACAGAAGGACCACCATGTAAAAATGATTCTGGTGTCTGAGAAAACATGGATGACTCTCCTGCCATAAAAGATGACGGATAATAACCTCTAGGTGTAGGATGAAATGGAATTTGAGGTGGATAAAAAGCAAGACCTGGGTTCTCTAAAAAAATTGTTAAAGAGAGATACCAAGGATCAGTTCGAATGGGGCTGTAGAAAATAGATTCACGCTCCCTAAGATTTAACGATTGAGGGGAGTCGGGAAGAGATATATCTTCGTCTGGATTAATAGGTTCTTCAATAGAAATAAGTCCAGATGGAAGATCATCAGTGATAATATTTCTTACCCTAGGTGAACCTGGATCACTAGAAGTTGATGTAATAAATCCTGAAGATGTTTCCAAAACAGAAGATTCAGTTTCAGGTTCAGATATTTCAGGTTCGTCAGCTAATTCACCAGAAGGAGAAATACTTCCAGTAACTTCAGAAACTGAAATCGGTTCTTGAATGTATTCTGTTGTAGGTATTTGATGATCAGGATGAATAACTATAGATGAAATTCCAATTTCTGTTGATCTAATTCTACCACTACTGGATGATACCAGAGCCCGAAGCCCTTCAAGCTGACTTGGTGAATATTCAGGGGGTTTCCCTTGTATTCTCCAGGATTGTCTCGGCAATTCCGCCACGATTAAAAATTAACTAATCACACGCAAACAAATAAATTTTTTAATGAAAACACCTAAAGTCTCTAAGAAACAAACAATTGAATCATACGCTTAAAAAAAATCTAAGAGTTCAAACCACACACAAACAGTAACTTTCCTTACTAAAAAACACTAGTTGGTGATGAAATCCAAATTAGTAGAATTTTAATACGAAAAGGGCGGTTGGAACAGTTACCCCGACAACCTGCTTAATGAAACAGACCGGTGCAAGTTTCTCCACTATACCATCTCGAATGAAGATAACTCTCTGGAGAGTCCAAGTGAGTCTAGCCGACACATGTTCCAGGTACAGTGGGATCTTCCCTCCACCGTCACCTTAGGAAAGAATCCTAAAGATTATGGTCTCTAAGGTTACCAACAGAAACAAATATACCTGGGGGAACAGTCTACGATCCAACACACACGCAAGGGTAGAGTAACAAAGCTCAATCCCCTTGAAGGCTCCTTAAAATAATTCAAGGTATGCCAACAAGTGACCCCTGGCTCCTCGACAATGGTCTATCCGAGGTTTACCATTGTTAATACGTGTATATCTTCTATCGTTCCCAATGAGGAAGGATTGATTACCCCACTGGTTCAGATATGATCTCGTGCTTGACTCCTTTAAGAGGAGCTTCCCAGAGCATACATGCAACAATTGGAATTCTTCCTACCGCAAGATTTATCTACTTGTTTGTTTTAGTTATCTTGGAGAGTTAATTACTCCCTACTCCAGGATACTAGCCTAAGCTATGTTGGTGATAAGAGCCCTAGAAATAAAAAATTACTAGATGAATTTTAATTAAGCGTTGCTTTTATGAGTTGTTCCTTAAGTCAATGGGTGCGGAAATGAAACTTTGATGATGTGAAGACTCGACTTCCAAAAACACTAAAAATGCACCTAGAAATGATAACCAATTCTTTTTCGTTCAATGAACTTTGTATCTAAAGAAAGAGTTGGAGAATGCAATTATTTTTAATGAACAATTCCTTCTTTAAACATAACGAATAATTGAAAGAAAATATTTTTTGTCTTTTCAATAATGAGATAAATTATCAAAGCTCATAACAAAATCCTTTTTCTTTCCAAATTCGAAGCTACAAAACAATTTTCCTTCGAAAGAAAGCTACAAAATTTTAAAACTACTCAAAACTACAAAAACTAATCTTGAGATCTATTGATTCTAATTTGAATAAAAGCTTTGAGATTTTTTGGAGAATGTTTTTCTTAGTTGTTCAGCAAACTAAGGATATATTCGTCGAGAATAAAAAACAGATCAAAAACACTCAAAATATGTTTTTTATAAAAATGAAATTCAAAACCTTCAACCAATTTTTTCGAAGATTCGCAAAGAAACAAATGGCTTTATTTCTCAATAAAGGATGTTTCCACAATCAGGTCGGATTCAGCAAAAAGACAAAAATATCAATGTAATATGAGATACTTCAAACTGTCAATGCTTCGAATCACTACAAAAACCAAGTGAAAATCAATCCAAATGAAAAATATTCTAGAAAATCACCAAAACATCAATACTGTTGGAGTTCATTCAAAAAAAATTCTTGACAGAAACAATGATCAGTCTAGGTAGAAACAAAAGATGTTAAATCCAAATAAAAAATAAACTACAGAAAGAAATCTGTAGGTTTTCTAAAATTTTAACAGGGTCCGCAGGCTATCAGTATAACTAGGTGCGGTCCCGCACTGTTATCTCACAGAAAGTGTGAAACTGCCCGCTCTGTCTAAAGAAGGAAGAGTGCGGTCTCAGGAAAAATTATAGAAAAACATAAAATTTTCAAAATTTTCAAAAACAAGGAAAATCTAAATTACCCAGAGAGATATGTATCAATCAAAAATAAGGAAAAAATGTTTCCTCAAATCAAGATAAAAGAGAACCCAAAAATACAAGTTCCTTCCCCAGTGGAGTCGCCATTTTGTTGTGTAGATTAATCCGTCTTGCGGACAAGACCGATCTATCTAGTACTAAAAGTAACTAGCAACAAACAACCAATTATACTAATTTCTCTCTAAGCATATAAGATTCATAAAAATTCTATATAGGTGCAAGGCCTACCTTATTTCCAACGCTTGTTTGAAATTGTTGTCATCCCTCGTGCACTTGAAGGAGTGTTCTTCATAAACCTACAGTCACAAACAAGCAAAAGATTACATAAACCATGAATAGATAGCTTATTGAGAAAAATGAGTATATTTGTATTAACTTCAAATGAAAGAAAACCTTTACAACATGTGCCTTGATGTCATGCAGGTCTTCCTGGGGTCCGAAGCAGGAATCTCTTCTACTTTGATAAGCTTTGCACTCTTTCAACCAAGACTAAAATAGGTATGTAATCTCCCCTTACAGAAAGTCTTAATTAACAGAGTATGAATCTCAACAACATTTAGCCTCAAATATCCTAAAGCTTGAACTCCCTTTGAGGCTACCCAAGGCCTCTTTTTATAGTAGAAAAGAGGAGGTTTTATGTTCCAAATATGAAGGGATAGAATCCTCCTTCAAAGGGATTAGCTCCTTACATCAAGGGGTTAGCTCCATCAAGTAAGGGATACATGAACCTTATCAAAGCGTATCCATTCCCGAAAATTACCATCTAGAATCTTCTAGAATTGATCTGAAATCAACTTTTTAACTTTACTTTCTCGCCTTTTTGAGTTTTACAGAGGTCCGCACCTATAACACAAAGAACGTGCGGTATGGTTCCACAGGAGAGCTTAACTTTAGGTGTGGGACCGCAGGTAATGAATAGAGAAAGTGCGATACCAAAGTTTAGGGGATTTTTAGGAACTTTCTTCTGATTTTCAAGGCTTGACATGAAGAACTGATATGTTAGACTTGCAAAAGGAGGAAGTATGAGTAATAATGAGCTCATACTCATAGAAGAATGTTAGGATGACAAGTTTTAGTGTAACAGTATTATGCCAATTCAAGTCTATCTGGTTGAAGGCAGAGATAGAGGTTGATGTGGAAGTAAGTTTGGGGAGCTTAGTGTTCATTTCCCAGTGTATTATGTTTAACACATTTTTCCTAAGTGGTATTCCCCAGCCTAGTGTTGACGATATTATAATCCCCCTTTGGTCTAGGAATATTGGGTCTTTTGGTTTGTATTCATAGCTTTTGGAAAACCATTTCCACTTTAGGGGGTTTTGTGTTAATTCAGCTAGTTACAAAGTCATTGGGGGGAAGAGGCCATTTTCATTCTACGGAGGAAATTCGACAGAGAAAGGTGGCAGCTCTTGCCATGGGTTTCCTTTCTCAAGATAGGTTTGGACTTATAATTATGAGAAATTTACTATCAAGTACTAGGTTTAGCAGGTTTTTTAGTGTCTCTGTATTTTACTGGAGGTAAGGTGTTGGTTTCAGCAGGTTGGGGTTGGCTGCAAAATATATAGGAAGTGCAACATAACACAGAAAATGATAGGGCCAAGAGAGAAGAGAGTTGATAATAGTGGGGAATTCATGTATATGGAGGGAGAATGAGGAATGGAAGGGGATTTAGAGGAAGTTTTTTCGCATAATCAAGCCCCTTTTCTTGGTCAAGTTTTTATTCCTCCCCCTTTTGACACCTTGGAATCCCAGCTGTGGAACACACCCTTCTCTTGGAACAACTAGGAAAAAACCATCATGATGATTGTAATGAAGTTATAAGCTTCATGAATGATTAGCAACATAATCAATTAGATATGCAGGATCATTTGGATTTACTCCAGAGGGCTTAGATGAGAATGCTTGAGTGAATGGAACACATAAAGGGGAGATTGGATCATTTATAATTCCATGTCCATGACAAACCTAGGCCTCCAGATTCATCGGGTAATGAACCGAATAATCCAATTCAGTTAATTCCTCCTTCTCCTTGATTTATCTGGGTTGTGTCTTCATATTATGGGTCTTTTGGGCCTTCTGGTATTTATGTTTATGGGTTCTTAGTAGATTTTGGTAATTTCTAATTAGCTTTTGTGTTTTTCTTCTCGCCAACAAATCTGGTAGGAGTGAGGCCTAAAGAATAATAAATATTGACACCCATGGTGTAATCTTTGTAAAAACTAATAGAAACATTTTGGCTTACAAAAAAAATAATAAAATATACATTCTCTACCTTTTTGCATTTGAACCTATAAATTTTTGTGAGGAAATGGATCCTTTTAATCACTAAGCCAAAATATCATATTTAAGTGGTAGAGAATTTTATAAATTATTATTTTAATGTAGAAAATCCACGTAGATTCAACTCATAATTTTAATATGCTAAAACATTATACCTGAATCTACTCTACCAATTTTGGAAACCAATTTAGATCTTGAAATCACAAAACATGAAAGAGAGAATTTAAATCACACAACACAAAGATTTTCCCATGGAAAGCCTCGACTACAAACCATGTTATCTATATATTGCATAAGCCAAAGAATATGAGAATATTACAATGCTTCTCTCCAACCTGAGAAACCTCTGCACTATCTCTATCTGTCTCAATGATTCCTAGACAAGCCTTGTTCAATACTTAACAAATTTTCGGCTTGCCCAAGTCCCTATTTTCTTGCACAGTTTCCTTGGGTAATTAGGCCCTATTAATTATGGAAATTCCCAATTCATACTGTGCAATCCATTAGGGGCCTTCCTTTAACTGCATGCACCACCTTTAAAATTTGGATAATTATACAACTGATAGTACACTTCGCGTGAACTCCAATCTCAATTGGGTCTTTCTCATAACTGGCATGCATGAGTTATTTATGAGTGAATTATCAGTTAACTAGTTGAACATGTAATGGCTAGTTTTAAATTTCTTATATGTTGTACATAGGAGATTTTGTACTTTGAAACAAATTAAAAAATATATATGCGCAAAATGAAATTTTGAAAAAAAAGGGCATTAAACGGTATTTGAAGGTAATGTTTTAGATAGCGGGACCACTTTGGCACGTTGGGTTAAAGGAAGATTCATTCTTTTCTTGGATGCTTCCAATTGAAAATCTTTCCCGCGATGGAGTGTGAGCGGAGTCACAAAGTGAATAGGGGTTAACCGGTGAGGTGCCTCCACTGAAATATTTGAACCCCGCCAGCTGACCAGAAGTAGTGGCCCAGATCATTTGCAGAAGCATTGATCTGTGATCAAGCTAATACTGCAGATTCCCCCGTAGTGACGACAACCTGACAACAGCCGACAGACCCCATGACTACAGCAAGCGATCCAGGTCACCTTCCACGTCATCCTCCACATCACCCCTAACTATTTGTCAATCACTTCAACATTTAATTCATTTTTGTATGCTTTTCTCCTGCCCATTCATTTTATTTTTCTATAAAAAGGATATTTTTCCTCATTTTCATCCAGGTCTACCTCTCGAGTTTCTAAAGTCTTCCAATTTTCATACCAGTGTCCAAATCAACAGCCACTTCGACACAACCAGGTAACTCGTGTAACTATTCTCATACATTTTTTCATAATGATGAAGAAATTTGTCATTGTTGGGTCTTCCACTCATATCCCACTAATGGACAAAGAAACATACATTGTGGATATTTTTTTCATAGTAGACCACCCTCTATTTTATCATAATGTTGTTCTAAACCAAGCAAGGTCCCCAATTTACTCTGCTTTGATTAAGTTTGGAGTAATGCTAGTGTTTTTTCCACAGACCTACCTATTTCCAGAGTTTATCCATTGTTTGGTTTCTTCCATGTACCCTCAGAAATGCTTTGTCATGAACCAATTGGGGGAAAATATCTTTGTTGGAACAGGGTCTCCTACAAAGCTACGAATCTGGTCCATTTTGTATGTTTTTTATTAGATTTAGTATAGCGCAGGGGTTTTGGGGTGGGTAAAAGCCCCTAATGCATTGTAAGCAGGTCAACAGTAGAACAAGAGTCCACAAATCAAGGTTTGTGGACCATTGGATGCGTAGGCTAAAGTAGTATAAATAGTTGAACCTTTTTGAGTCGATAGGCAGAAAAAGAATAGAGATGATGCGAAGTGCGAATTTCTAGACCTTGGGTTGGGTTGTCTGGGTTAGGAATCCTACTAGCTGTGTGCGCAGAGATCCTCTATTCTACTGTTTGCGGACCCTGCTGGTTGTGTGCGTAGGTGGTATTCAGGGAATGTAAGAAGATTTTGATAAGTAATATATGTGAAGTATTGCTAAAAATGTGATGTTATCTGTATTTGTTCTGATGTGATTGATGTCAACCAAGATTTTCTGATTAAGCTGCGAACTTGTCTATTTTATCTCTGTGATATGAAAATATCTACACTTAGTATATTACTGTGATAGGACTATTGTTGCACTTCCTAATTGCATCTCTGTTAATGAACGTGAAATATCTGTATTTACAATATTGGCTGCGATTATGTTCTTTTATGGTTGTAATTGATTATACGCACATGGAAGTGAAACTGCTAGAGCAGATATGATAAGAACTATAGTCTGGTTATGTTCTAGAACCCTGCAAATCACCCTTCCGTGTAGATTAGATAACTGCGGATCTGCATTATTACCTACTCTCTCTCAAGGTGCAAAAACCTAGTTCCAGCACCCTCCCATACTACTTCAGGTGAGACTTTTACCCGTGCAAGCGGGTCACTGTCGAAAGGGCTAGTATTATAGGGGTTTGTTGGCAAACCTTCACCTCCAAACCTAGGTCAGGACCCCGCGAGCCAACAAATGATTCCGTTGTTGGGACCGGGAGCATTTTGAGGGAGAGATTTGGTAATTCCTGTTAGGATCCTATGATTTGGCAGATTGAAAAAAAAAATGACAGGGTAACATGGAACCAAGCTTTGGAATCTGAGGACCTAGCCTTCTTGGACTCAGAGAGGTATCTCTCTATTGGGTGCAAAGGATGTGTTCTTTTTGCTCTAGGGTTTTGATTTTAGGCTAGTTATTAGGAGTAGGGTTTGTTGATTGTTTTGGTTGGGAAAGATGGTCAAATGGAATAAGAGGAGTGAGAGGATGTCAAAGCCATTGGGCTATGGAGTCAAGTGAAATTCAAGAGTGTCTAAATGATGAAACAGAGTGTGTTGCAAGGCCGATTTAGCAGGGTGAATGGATCCTTAAAGTGATGTATGATGGTGCAATGAACATTAAGTTTGGGAAAAGACTAAGATATCTTACACATATATAATTTGAAGCATAACTCATGAGGTAGGGAAAACCATTGATATCATTGAAAAATACTCAAACTGATAAACATATAAGATGAACATTCCAGGGAAACATAGAAGCATTAGAACTCCTAACTTTAGAAATTCACCTTCAGATTTTGGGAAAACATAAAAGATTTAAACAAGTAAAATAATTTATGAAGAGGTAACTCCTAAACATCTTATCTCAAGCTATTGGGTACTTTGAAACAAGTTGACAAGCGTGGACAAAGGGCAAGATCGAACGAGACCTCTTTATCTTAACCAAATCAATCAGTATTCCACAGAAAGGCTTCAAGATAGGGTTTTGATAACTTCAAATAAGAAGGGCATACCATAAATATTACTTTTAAGCTAACATACTAACCATGCATGAAACAAAAACAATTTTTGGTGGACCTAAGGAGCAGTAAATAATTCCTTAAGATGGCCAAAAGAGAAAACATGAAGGCTATAACAAACAGGAGGACTGAGGTGCCTCAAAGAACATGTCTCAAACTATAGTTTTTTGTTTAATAGCAGCTAAGAAACATGAAACATAATGATAACAAAGGAAACAATAGACAAATTAGGAAAACATCACCATTCACCAATCTATGGAATCCTACAAACAAACTTCTCCATCATCCAAGCAAACAAGCCATTCATCCACTTCACAAAACCAATTTCTTCCCCAAGCTCATGAAACCATGCATATTGCTCTTGAAGCTCATCAAATTCCAAAAAAATAAATAGGGGCCTCATGCTCTATTTATGGAGCAAATGAGGAATAAAACCCTAAATGTGGTAGGAAAATGTCAAATATAGTCATAAATATCATTTATGGCCAAGAGACCATTCAAGGCCCAAGGCACATAATATCCTAAGAAATAAATGCTAAAATAACTATTTGCTCCTAATTCTAGCTTAATTTGCCTCAAAAAGCTCAAAAATATCTATTTGCAATAAATGAGTGTGTTTTGTTGACTTTTGGTCCAAAACACACTAGGCAGCCTCTGTGTGTAGCCCCACTTCAGCTAAAAATGGGGTCTCTTGCAGCTGAGTTTTGGACCCCTTCCCGACATTGGATTTGGCTCTATGATGGCCCGTTGGAAATCTTGGTGAGTCTACCTTATAGAAATTCTTGAGTTCTATTTAGTGGATGCCATTTTCCTATCCAAAAATAAACTCTCCCAAAATTGCTCTGTGCGCAGCGCCTGGTCTGAAAATGAGGCAGAAAGGTCAATTTTTTTATGTTTTTTGACCTTTTGAGGAGGTAAAAATGCTCCAAATGATCTAAAAATTGGTGAGAAGACTGTTGGTGATGTGAGAAGTCCAAAAATACAAAATTTGAGAGATGAGGATGCACCAATTTTGTGCATAGCGCCTAGGGTGTTGCGCTCCTAGGGGTCAAAATTTGGAAAAAACCAAAAGTTGTCCAATTTGCCTCAAACTTGGTGGAGAGGTCCTTCAAGGGTTTATATAAGCCTATGAAAAATATTTAGTTATATATTCGATCTTTTCTTTGTCTTTACTTTATTTAAGTGCACAAATTTCAATGCCTCTTCACTGATTTCTTCATTTTCACTTTGTTCTTCTTTTTGAGTTACTTGTGCACTTCTCTCACTATCACCTTGCTTAGCATGAAAACCATCCTTTGCTTTGTCTTCACCATCCATTTTTCCTTTTATCTTGATATCTTTAGTGTTGTTGCCTTGGTTTTTGAGTTGATCATCAGCCTCTATATTTGTTTCACTTTGGCCCTGTCCTTCATTGATGTCTTCTCCTTTGTCATTCCCTGTATTGTCCCTTTCATTTTCCTTTGTGATTAAGAATCTGACTAGTGTCATGAAAGTCATGATTATCCCTTTAGCTACCTTTCTTATTGAATCTCTTATAAGTGTCACTGTCTTTGTCCCCGTTTTCCTCTTCAAAATTAGTCCCAGCCTCATCATCTGTTTTTTCTTGATCTTCTATTTCTTCATCATCTTTAGTTATGTCATCACTGTTTGCACCATTATTATGCTTATTGTCATATAAAAATACTTTTCCTCATGGTTGTCAGGTGAACATTCTTTTTGGTTTCCATATTCATCTGCTTCTTTATTACCCTCTTGGTCTTCTTCATCACATTCTGTTTTTGCCCCACTGTTTTCATCACTTCCTTCATCAACCTCTTTCTCCTTACTGTTGTTGTCATCTCCTTGTTATTCATTTTAACTTTGTCTCTGACCTACTGATTTCTTTTTTAGATAGGTTGAATGGCCTAAGACAAGAGAATTTTGAGCTTGGTGAGGGTCTTTGGGTTTAGGGAGCGCAACTGAGTAATGTGAGGGAAAACATTGGCAAATAGGGGCAAGGTGAAATATTCAAGGAGGGCTCCAAAATTTGGAAGCAAGTTTTCTATTCATGAATGTCTTTACAACCTCTGATAACCTCTCAAGTTGGCAAACCCTGTCCTAGGAGTTTAACAAATTGATTTTTCAAGTAGATCACAGTTTGGTCATTTTGAGTCTTGAATGTCCTTCTTGTTTATGAAAAGATTGCTTGCAAGGTAAGGAAGAGAATTATCAACCTCTTTTTACTGAATTTGTAGCTTTGGAGGCAATAAATTTGAGTTTTTTGGGCATTTTTTAGCACATTGGGTGATAGTTTGTCTATTCGTAGCACCTGCCTGACTGCTCATTCAAGTCAGGTTTTGCCTCTCGGGACTGTCGGAGCGCAGCGCCTACGTGTAGGTGGGCAGTCAGGCCATTCTGAGCCTGTGCGCATCGCCCACCTGGGTGCATAGTGTCAGGTGCTAGGTGCATAGCACAGTGTTAAATAACATTGCGACCACCCTGTCTGTGCATAGCGCTGAGAGCCAGGTGCATAGCACCGACCTCGGTGTGCAACACCTGCAAATTTCCACAAACTTGCACAAAAACCCTTAAATTCATTTTTCAATGGCTTCTTCACCCTTTTAAAATGGCAATGAGATTTGGAAAAGGTCGAGGAGAATTCATACTCCTTATGAAAAGAAATTTTGATGTCAAAAACCCCATTTTTATAAGGTTCATTTTTGCTACTTTTTCTCACTGTGTTTTGTGGCCTTTTAGCCCTATAGGTGGAAGTTTGATATAAAAATAGTTTTTTCTCTTTCCAGGAGTGTCTTGATGTCTCCCTCGTGCTTACAAAACCCTTCAACCAAGTTTAAACAAGTGCCTTCAAGCCATTTTGAACAATGAACCCCTTTATGATATTTAACACTTGTAAAATAGCATATTCTATGAATTTTTTACAATATCTCCTTGACTACTATTTTGTCAGGTTTCCTCTCTAAAAAAGTGAAGCAACACCTCGGTATAAGAAACCCATCATAAAGCATCAATAGTCCCTTTAGTTTCCTTGTGGACCATAATTATGAAAGACATTTGGTCTGCTCATCTTTATCAATTTTCCTGTGGGTAGCCATCTTTACAATCCTTCAGAAATGTCATTTTATTACACACCTATCTTTTGCAAAATATACCTCGATAAAGAAGACATTTTGGAGGCCTTACTACCCTCAAACCAGCTACATTTCTATTCCTAGTTTTCAGATGGTGTATGTTAGTGAAGGAGGTGAGGTGTCTAAACCATTTTCGTGCTTTTGTTGGCCACTTTTGTGCATGCAGGTGCCTACACAATTTCTTCTTTAAATCACTGTCTCTTTTGAACTTGGACAAATTATTTTATCAGTAATGATCCAAGTTTGTTAGAGTTTCCTCCTTTGACATTTTATTCACTCATGCTTTCCTTCTTTGATAATTTTGAAACTTCTTCTAACTATTTCTTTGAGAAAATAGACCCTTGACCTAATATTTTTCATCCTTTTTCCTCCTTTGTTATAGTGGAGTCAATGCCTTTTGTCAAACCCTAGAAGGTAGTTTGAAAACCTTTTGAAACCATCTGTTGTGATCAAGGAGGCTTCTTTGTCACTATGTGACCATCTTTGTCCATCTTCTCAAACTCCTAGGCTTTAGGGTTGCTTAGCGAAAAGAAACTAGTGTTGTCTTCTAAGTTCTCAAAAACTTCACAAAACTCACTAATCATTCCTAAAGTCCTTCAATGTGCACTTTGAAGGAGTAGAGGAGGCCTTTGCCTTTGTAAACCTAGGACTGATTCCTTTTTTGGTCAAAGTTGTTTCAAACCCTGATTTACATCAAACATATGCTTGTTGCTTTCTTCTTGCTATGAATGGTCTTCTTATGATGATTGTCACTTTCACCTTACCTCATTTCTAATTTGATGGCTCTTTGATCCTCTTTCAGAAATGTGAGTAAAGGGCAGTTGTCCCTTTGCAGATTCATGCCTTTGGGCTAAAAACCTTCCTTGAATTATCACTTTGGTGAATCTAGGACAAAATTACTTGTCCACTTCTTTTGAATGTATTTTCTTCATATAGGAAAAACAGAGTTTGTATGGCACCAATTAAATCCTATGACTTTGTGAAACCCTAGGTGACCTAGTGGAGGCCTTCTTGGATTTGGTATTTTGGACTGAGACCTAGAACTTAGGCCTATCAAGTGCAAGATAGAGTTTTAGGATAGATTGATGTATTGAAGATTTGAAATCCAATGTACTTGATTTATCTAAAGAGTCTACAGAGATAGTTTGAGACTATCAGTGTTTGAGAGTACTTTGGGAGACAAAACAAGGTTGTTTGTTTGGTGGGTTTAAGTAGCAGCGGGGGGTTTTTAGGCAAGACAAGATAGAGGATTTGGGCCACAGGTGAAAGCATACGGATAGGGATAGTGAAAAATGCCACTAATGGGTCTTCTGGGACTGGTAGACAATGCTAGACATGGTGGAAATATGAAGTAGTGAAAATTTATCTTTAAGGATGATGAAGGCAATGAGATTTCTAGAATTCACAATGTTCAAGAACTTTGTTTCTAGAAATCTGGGGAAAACATTTAGTCATCTATGTAGGAATAATTTACTGATTACTAAAAATGCCAAGGCCATATTGGAAGCCTTAGAAGATATAAATTGATGAGTGGTTTGAAAAGAAAGTTTAGGAATTCGTTGTAAAATAAAATCGCAATACGAACCTAACTGCGGAGAAGTGGAAAAATAAGTATATTTTCGTGGTGAATTACGAGATTTTCTTCATAACTTTTTCAATTGAGCTGCAAGAGTGGCTAGCAAGGCTAGTATATTTTGAGAAGTGTTGGAAAGACAAATGGGTTACGCAGTGGACCCCGGAACTAATCTGGCAGTTGAAAAAAAATGATAACACCATTACGCGCATAGTAGATCATTGGGTGGATAGTGTGATTGGAGGATTTGTGACTAAATTTGCAATAAATCAATTTGTGTCCTAATCAGAAGCAGAGTGGAGGTTCTTCAAGGGTTTCCGGGGTAAGTTTCTACAAAATTTTCCATTACTAACTAAGATCTTATTGTGCGAGAAAAGTATCCTGTGTAGCCATACTGAGTGAATGAGCTCCGATCAAGGAGAGGGTACAACGCGCAGTGGTAAGTACTATAGAACTAATTAAGAGGGAGATCAATCTGTCTACTATCCAGTGACCAATTTTTTTGCGCATATCCCCCCATCAACACCATCTTCGAATCCTCATAAGGGCAAGAGCTCACCTCCACCACCGCCGGAAGGCAATATGGCTTCACAGATGAAGTTACCCACCTTCAAGGGTGTGGGGGGAAAAGATATGGATCGATTCTGGTTTTTCGCAGGGTCTGTATGGACTACATAGAATATAGCAAGCGATGTTGTGAAAAGAGCACAACTATCTCTTTCTCTTGAAGGAAGGGCCCTGGACTAGTACATGGGATACCTCAACCAGAATGTGAACGCGATCATTGAAGCATTAAGAACGCCTTGAAGAAAAATTATAAGAAGCCTAAAGCCTACTCTCAGAGAGTGAACTATCTGAAATATTTCAAACAAGGTCCATCTGAGTCTATATGGGAAGCTGATCAGCGATTGAAAAAAGTAATCAGAGAGGGAGGATTCCAGTATGATGATAGGCAGCATGCAGAGTGGTTCATTGCTATGTTGCTGCCCCACCTACGCATCCCAATGGGCCACCAAGACATTGAGTCATAGGAGAAGGCCTTGGAGATAGAAATGCAGTTGGAGGTTGTGCCACGAGATGAAACCCAGTTGGGTGTACAACAGATACAAGGCCAGCTAGAAGTAATGCACATGGAAATCCAGAATCTATGAAAGGAACGAGGAAAGGAGGCTAGCCCTGATAGGTGGTGCATAAGATGTAGGGTGAATGGCCACACCAAGGATAAATGCCCGCTATTAACAGACTGTATGCAAGCTGGAGGACCTAGCTTGCTGCGCCCTAGAGAAGCTGCGGGACCAAGTAGGCCAGCACTATGGTGTGATGATTGTCGCATTGCGGGGTTGCACGACACCAACTGCTGCCCTTCCCTTGCTGCTTGTATTCCAAAGGTTAAGTAGCAATTTTGTAGGTTTTGTAGGTTTGTGGGGCATGAGGAGTATAATTTTCGAACTTACAATCTGCTGATAAACTGGGGAAACATCTATATGGTATAGATAGATCCATCATCACCAAGGACCCCCTCTAGTATCGGGGGCTCCCCTGTTAGGGGTAGGGAAGTGGGCTGAGGCAGAAGCGCAGGTAGTGGAAGAGGCCAACTAATCTGTTATAACTACAGGGAGATAGGTCACTTTGCAAGGGACTGCCAGAAACCTACAAGGAAATCCTGCAGGTATTGCAGGCAGCTAGACCATGTGATTGATGATTACCCGATTTTGATGGCTAAGGTGCAGGAGAAGCAGCAAAACCTACGCAAAAAGTGCAAAGAGTTACAACGAAACCTCAGAACGAGGTACCAAGTATTAATATCATAACTCGTAGCGGCCTAGCCATCGGGGGGATGGAAGAAAAAGTTGTGGCTTTGCCTCTAATTAGGAAAGCAATCATCAAATCAAAGGGCTTGGACCTCCAAAAGGAAATGGAAACCTTTATCGTAGCTCAGGAGGACTTCACATAAGCACCTACTTCACAGGTCTCTGTGGCCAGCAAAGAAGGAGAGGGGGTCCAACCAGTTTTACAAGCATGCATGAAATTGTTGCACAACCAACAAGCCATTGAGAACCTCCAGGCACTATTAAACAGCTGCGCAGAGGAAACCAACCCGCCCCTAGAAGTTAAGGATGTAAACACATTGTATAAATACAAGAAACGCACTGGTATGGAAATGTTGCTCACACCACAAATCAGGTATTATGAAATGGAGCAAGTTATTTTGGATATAGGGTCAGACGTGAATGTGTTGCCCAAGAAAACTTGGCAGCGCATGGGAGATCCCAAGTTGGAATGGTCCACTATCCAGCTGTGCATGGCCAATTAGCAGAAGATCATACCATTAGGAAGGTTATCACAGATTTTAATGGATATTGCAAGAGTTAAGTTTCGGGCCAAATTCGAGGTCATTTAGATCGTGGAAGATGCGGACCCTTAACCTGCGCTCCTTGGGTTAGATTGGGCCATTAAAATGGGTGGTATTATCAACTTGAAAAATTGGAGCATGGTATTTGAGAAAGGAGGGATACAGGTAATAGTCCCTTTAGATCCCGCAAAAGGAGAAAGGTATATGGAGACGATGCGTATCGACGAGGAGGTAGATCACATCTACAAGTTAACTATGCAGGATGAAGATTGGATCAACCCTATGACTGATAGAATTCTATGCTGGGAAAAGGATAGTGACTGTTGTTCTGACTCTGACAGAGAACTAGAAAATTGGCAACACCGGTTACACGGCGTTTCCGCACTACGATGTCTCAAAATTTCAAGGGATTTCCGATGTATATCCTCAAAGGTAAGATATCTACCCTAATTTGATGGTTTTCGTAACATTAAGGAATTTCTACAAGCATTCAAAGCTGAAGTTCCAAATGAATGAAGGTTATGGGCCCTAAATCTCGCCCTACGCGCAGCGCCTGTGAAGTGGTGGGATGAGCGTAAGACCGCATTCCAGGAATGGGGAGCATGTCAGACTATGTTACTCCTGCGCTTCAACCCTCTGGTTCACTTATGCAGGGAACAACCTGGACTGGTAATCCAAAGCTATGCATACTTGCACAAGATAACCATCACTGGCGGGAAAGCGTGCATGAAGGATAGGGGCATCTTCTACAGAAACTCTCTCAAGAAGGTGGATACTATGGAAGTTGTAGATCTGGCAACACCTACAACTAAGAAAAAACTACGCTTTATCCTCCACGTTGTAGGCTACTACAAAAAAAACCAGGCAGGAATTGATCACAGCACCTCTAATGAAGTTTCTTCGCAAGACCATTTTAGTTCGCAGGGACACTGATTGTCAAGGGAGCTTAGAAATAGTAAAGAAAAAAATAGGCCCACTCAGAACACAGATGGAAGGTTGGCTGGACCACTGTGTGCATGGGAGGCCCGTCGAATGCACACAGGCATGCTAGGAGCATAGGTGTCGTTGAGCGCACCAGAGCTACAAAAAATTTCTATTGGGACAGTCAAATCGAGTAAAATACAAAATCTACCATTGAATGGAGCAGGCAGCTGGCATTTAATGAGGTGATTGTGGGATAATTTTTACCATTTACATGATGGTAAGTTCCAAGTGCAGCTTTCCCAACCACTGACCATTCGCGCTAGCTATAAAATCGATCGAACAGACAAGACAAGGGTTTTGTATCAGTTATATAGCTTGTACTTGGCATATCTTACCATGACAATTTGGTGCTGCAAGACGCTATGTGTTTACAGTGTCTCCTTCATTTCTGAGCAACCTACCTCCTCGGATATTAACCTGAAGTTTTTTTTTCACGCCAAGATGATGGATACGAACCCTACTGAGCCTTCTAAACCAATGACTTCAGTAGAACAGGGGATTGAGGAGGTGGTGGAAATTGAGTCTGAGGTGGAAGAGATTCTCTCCACGCCAAGCCCAACCATGAGGAAAGGAAAATTAAAAGCAAAGAACTCCAGAAAGCCCTTGAATCCCACAAAATGGGCTGCAGGAAAGCCACGAACTTCCCTGCAAACTGAAAAATCCCCGTAGGTAGCTCAGGAGGAAACACAATCCATCGAGCCAATTCACCGGTTACCTCCCTTTTTTCGACCACGCAGGACATTGACACGCACGCTAAAAAATATTAATGGCCTAGTCACTTACCTGCAAATGCCACTGACCCCAAGCGAGGTCCCCATCATTGGCGAACCATTTGATAAGCTACATGAGGTCAAGTTTTATGATCACGACCTAGCCAACTTCGAAGCATTCCCTGAACTAGCACTTGCATTATACCTCGACTCAATTCATGATGAAAATGGAGTTATAATCATCCCCCAGTGCTCGATATGTCGGTTGGCTGGGTCTGGGCTCCTAAACTTGCTCTGGATGCCCCATTTTGGTCATTACAATATTACGGACCGCCTCGCACAGCAATTGCTCGCCCTACTTCATGAAGGCTACCTGTGGATCCTGGACAGGACTCCTATTGATGTTGCGCTGATTCATAGGATTACTAGCCTTCTAATGAACGGACCAAGCCCTCTAGAGCGAGTGGGTAAGAAATACAAGGGCGATACTGCTGAATTTTCGCGCCAAAAATACAAGGTGGAGTGGAATACCCAACGCTTTATCATCAAATCCATCAATGATCCCACTACTCAGTTGGGCACGATGTTGTTGGCGTGCAAGTTGATGCAAAAATTCCAATTCGCCACTGTCCCCGCCTATGTGATCCAGCTAGCAGGCCAATGTGCGAAGAGGGTTTGTTTTAATTGGTGTCAGTACTTATGTGACAATTTCTGGCCAATGTCTGATAATCCCAGGACTTAAGGCATGCCTTTTTCTACTTGTGGTTGTTGTTCCTCATAGATTTGGTCACCTGGGAAACTCCTGCAAAGTCAGTCCTCCCTGAGCTTAACCTAGATATGTGTGAAGGAGCCCATTATGCACACTTGTGGGACTCCAAGGATGCGCAGCGCATAAAGGACAATCAAGTCTTCTAGGTCCTCTTCCAGAGCAGCGTGGCAGCTACCATCAACTCTCGACCTCGCTTATCACCCACACTCTATGATAGGTACAAGCACATCATGACCTTTCAGGTGACCATGCACAATATATAGATTCAAAGCCGAAAGGAGAAAGCTTGGACTTCGCTCCCCTATATGGTTGCGGATGAAGAAATTGACAATATTATTGCACTCTGGCCCCCGTAGTGGAAGATTGGCTTCAAGACTGAACACAGATCCCTAAGGATGCCAACACAACACAAGGAATTCCCCTTGTCACTATTAAGGATATTGGAGGCTCCAGCAAAAGTATCGGGAAGGACATAGAATTGGCTGCGAAGAAAGATGTGCAGCAGAAGCGGATGGATGAAAATGATGCCACACAGAAAGATTCGCAGCCTGACTTAGGGATAGAAGGAGGTGATGTAGGAGGAATTGCATCCTCTGGCAGGACAAAGTGCATAGGCGAGCTTGCCAAAGGACCCCGGAAGAAACAGCGTACTCAGCGGACAACACACGATGAAACTATCACCTTGACTGATGGTGACCTTGAACAAATTAGTGATGCAATATCTCTAGCCATGTAGGATCGATGAGAAGCCCTCGCAAAACAACAGAAGAATGCACTCGCTATATTATAGACCAAGCTCCATGAGCTACAACTAAAGACAGACACACTGCACACCAGTGTGACTTTGCTATGGATGCTGCAAGCCACCAGCAGTCCTACGATCAAAATGACATAAAGTTGTCTCTACTCTTTTCTTGGCACTGCCCTTATGATCAGCCCACCAAACCTGAGCGCATAGGTCCATAGTTTCTGGGAGGTACAACTAGACTTAGCCAGACTACCCCAATATGCTTTGCAGGGACACCACACAAGTATATTTCAGGAGATTCAGCACCGGGACCTGCAGATTCACCAACGGCTAGGCTTGGCTGAGCAAACGATCGTCGAAAGAAATGTCGCAATTGCCCTTGCCACCACACAATAGAAGGATCTTGAAAGCCTCATTCACCTATTCTGCGCAGAAGTTCCAATAGAGATTCCAGCTACCGCTATGCCCTAAGCGAAGGTTGAGGGGTTGATCGCCACATTGAAGGCATCTCGAACTGAGGTTGCGGAGGTTAAGTTATCGATGGAGCAGCATATTACGATATGTAGGCTAAATTACAGCTCGAAACACCTCCAAAGGTGCGAGCCCAATGATCTGCGCTAGTCACCACAGCTACGAACGTCATCACAGGGTAGATCATGCAGGGTGCTCAACAACTCGAAACTGCCATGAAACTATAGACCAAGGTCCAATGCGATCCACTCCTACGTGAAATAACTCAGGCCCTATGGCAGAAAGAGGAGATTTTGAAACATTGGAAGCCACTCTGCCTACATTGGTTCCTGCTCAGTGCTTGGCACGACTACGAACCAGCCAAGACCTCCAAGCTAAGATAGAAGAGCTTCGATAGAAGAAGAAGGCCCTCAATGACCGCCTGAAGCTGTGGGCTGCTAATGCCCTTAAACTATCGCAAGATGCTAATGTAGTCGTGAAACGGCTCAACCAGACCCTGGAAAGTGTCACCGCTATGACGGAAGGCCCGATTTCACAGAAACTAGTCAACATTGCACAGAATGCTGCTGCCCAGAGCGAACCGTGCTACCCCCATTGGCTAAAGTGATCAAACTGTTGCATATTAAAGTGGAGACCCCACCATCTTAGTGACTCGAGACAATTCACAAGATTGTGTTGGGGGAATGTTGGAACAGGATCTCCTACAAAGCTGCGAATCTAGTCCATTTTGTATATTTTTTATTATATTTAGTCTAGTGCAGGGGTTTTGGGGTGGGTAAAAGCCCCTAATTCATTGTAAGAGGGTCAAGGGTAGACCAAGAATCTGCAAACCATGTTTTGTGGACCATTGGATGCGTAGGCTAAAGTAGTATAAATAGTTGAACCTTTTTGAGTCAATAGGTAGAAAAAGAATAGATATTGATGCGAAGTACGAATTGCTAGATCTTGGGTTGGGTTGTTTGGGTTAGGACACCTGTTGGCTATGTTCGTGGAGATCCTCTATCCTTCTATGTGCATACCCTGCTAGCTGTGTGCGCAGGTGGTATTCAGGGAATGTAAGAGGATTTTGATAAGTAATATATGTGAATTATTGCTTAAACATATGATGTTATCTGTATCTGTTTTGTTGTGATTGACGTGAACCAATATTGTCTGATTAAGCTACTAACTCATCTATTTTATCTCTGTGATATGAAAGTATCTGCACTTAGTATATTACTGTGATAGGACTATTGTTGCACTTCCTAATTGCATCTCTGTTAATGAACGTGAACTATCTATATTGAAAATATTGGTTTTGATTATGTTGTTTTATGGTTGTAATTGATGATATGCACGTGGATGCGAAATTGATAGAGTATATTTGATAAGAACTATAGTCTGGTTATGTTTTGGAACCTTGCAAATCACCCTTCGGTGACAATTGTGGACCTGCATTATTACCTACTCTCTCTCAGGGTGTAGAAACTTGGTTCTAGCACCCTCCCACACTGCTTCGGCTGAGACTTTGACCTGCGCAAGCGGGTCACTGCTGAAAGGGCTAGTAGTATAGGGATTTGTTGGCAAACCTTCACCTCCGAACTTGGGTCAGGACCCCTCGAGCCAATAGTCTTCCAGGTGTTAGCTCAGTTAATAAGGCAATCATTTTGTTACCCTTCCACAGATTCATATGTAAGTTTCACTAATGAATCCATTTCTTCATATTTCGAATAATTTTCAAGGCCTGAGTTTACCCGAATTGTATTTTGTCTCCTGCCTGAAAAGGAAAAATTCTCCTTGGAGTCAGACAATTTTTCTTTGAGTACCTTTGTTGCAGATGTATGACCAATTCTTCAAATTTTGGCCAAATTCATAGGGAGGGAAGATGCCATGGTGGTAGATAATTCAATTCTAGGAAAGTTTGCTTTAATGATAAATCCTAGAGTAATTTTGGATATTCCCACTTATCTAGATAATTTTATCAATAATCATTTTATGAGCTTGTCAATCACTGGAAATTCAGGTTTCCTTCTTTGGTCGCATATTTATTTCTTTAAAGTAATTTGGATAGCTTTACTCAGTTGGGATTGAATATTTTTTATGTAAATAAGAACAATCATTCATTGGTCTTTTGGACAGACCTGGTGAGAAAGGAGGTGGGAAATGAAGGACTGTTTGAATTTACCTCCTCTTTCCTTCCTATTGTATATTCAATTTTAAATGGAGTGTCTGCACCAAGATTATTTCTTGTAGCTCATTCCTTTTTGAAGTTAAGTAAAGATGTGAGATATGGATATTGTGTTTCTCATGAAGAACATACTGAAATTAGATAATTTGGAGCTTATATGGATCCTTTAAGATTGCCTGGATTTGATCCCATGAGATTATTTTTCTTGGAGTTCATCAGGTAAGCTCTTAATGTTGACCAGGTCCATTTTGTTTCAGTGAAGAAATTCCATATGTTTAAACTACCTAGGGCAGTAGGTTCATTCATTGTAAACACCAGACAAGATTATCGACAAGATTAGACAAGATTATTGACATCAATGGACTTAGAAACGGATCAACTAAAGATAGCTTTTTCTCATCCTTAGGCTATGAATTTGACTTCTACTTCTTCTTTCAAAAATTTTAACTTAACAGTGGATGCTAAGAAAATTCCTCTTCCTGATAAGATTAATTTACATATGCAAATAGGACAGATATTTTTTAATGATTTGAATAAGACCACTTAAGTTGTTGCTAAAGATGAAAACATGTTGAGAAAAGTGATCAAACAGGTGAATTTGGAAAAAGCGAACTCAAGAGCTTATTCCACACAGAATGAGGAATTGAATAAAATAATTGTTAAATTTGGTCTTGATCTTGAAGACAAATCATAAATTCAGAAACTATTGCAGTCTAATGAATCTGAAATTCAGAGTTTGAAGAAGAATCTTAAGCTTTCAACAGGTGAGCATCCTATGGAAACTAAAGTAGCCCAAGTGGAGACAAAGAAAGAGTAGTTGTTGCAAGCTCTGTTGGCCAAGGATCAAGAAATTGATAAACTAAAATAAACAACCGAGATGTTGCAGAAAATAATTGATTCTCATGTTTGTACAATAGTTATTTCATCAAATAGAGAAGACATTTCTTCCCAATTAACTCAAGTCTCAACTGAGTTAAGACTAGCATAAACTAATTTAAAGAAAGCTCATAGATATTTGGAAGGATCTTATAAAGTGCTCAAGGTTACAACAAATGAAATACATATGACCAAGGATAATGCAAAAAACTATAGGTAGGACTATCAGAATGCCTATTAGGAGATCAAAGAGCTGAAAGAAAAATTGAAGGGAAATTTGTCCCTTATACAAGCTAGGGAGATTATTTGGAATGAAATCATTGATGTTGTCAAGAACATATGGGATTTATTGATAATTTTTGGGGAAGAAAAGAGTATTGTGATGGTACCTAGAAAGTTTTATTGCTGCAAATAAAGAGAAATTGCAAAACAGTGCCTTATATGCAAAGATATTGATTGATTTTATTGATTCTAAAAATGATCAAGAACTGAAGGATTTTGGAATTGAAGACATGACTCGATGTGTGCTATAGTTTAACAAGATGATAATGAATAATTCATACATGAAGACTACAGAGAAAAAGCTGAAGGAATTCAAAGAAGCAGTGTTAAGATTTAATGTGTTGTTTGATAAAAGAACCAGAGCTAGTTTGCCATCCTGTTGGGACCAGCAAGGAAATATTCTCCCTAGGGAGAAATTTGGAACATTTATGGTTGAGGAAAAGATAAAGTGGAAAAACACATGAAAATATTGCTATCCTGAAGGGAGCCACTATTGTGAAATTTCTACATAAATACTTTCAGATATTATGGATGATGAAAACCATGTTTTCAGAAAGACCCTCATATTCTAGAATCACAAATTTCAGAATGGCTCAAGTCAAGCTTGCCAACAGTCCTAGCCCAAATGTAGACTTGTGGAGAAAATGCAAGGAATTAATGTATCCACAAGCTAATGATGTATATGTGAGAACTTCTTCCATTCCAGGATCTCATGTCATTGCCACCTCATGATCAAATGATATTTCAAATTTACTTTACTTTTTTTTACTGCAGACATTTTAATTTTCTACTTTTATTGTAATGATCAAAGAGAAAAGTTTTGCAAGTTGACAGTTCCATAATTTTCCATTTTGTAATAATTTATTTAAGAAACTTTCAAGAAATAAATGGGGTTCCAGACTTTGGGCCTCAAAAATTTTCAGCAATTTTTTGATTTTTCATTTTGAAATTAATAAAGCTTTTCAGATAATTTTCCAGAAAATTATGAATGTGTTGAGTTCCTCCTGTTCCATCTTATGTATATCTCTTATGTTGGAATAAAGTAATGAATTTGTTGGTGTCTAATTTACATCTATGAGTTAGAGTAAATTTACTTAATAATGTGCTCCTTTATTATGATGTCATTTCTTGCAACCATTTTCTTCTAAAACCAAAGATAATAGTTTCTGTGATTTGCAACATATTGTTAATGGTTTTTCACTACCATTTCATCTTCTCCTATTCATGTGAATTTATCATTTAAAGGAACTTTGAAGAGTTGTGTTATCAGTAAATATTAAAGGGTTTAAAATATAATTTTGGGGTTACCATATGAATGGACAACCATTAATTTTATTTTCAAGCGACAGTGAATCTCTTTGGCACTTCTCTCCTAACAACCAAAGATTGTCTCCCAAGGAACAACATTTTTTGGCGTTGTTGTTAGGGAACGGAGACATGAAGCTATTTTTCCCTGGGTTCTATTTCAGAAATAATTTCTTTGACTAGTGAACAAATAAAGTGAGTTGGTTTTGTTTTTCATTAACGTAGACCTGTCTTCTAGAAGACCACACACGAGGAAAAATACCTCGCGGAAAAAGTTTCCAATATTATATGACCCAGAAAAAATAGTATCAAGAATGGTTTGGAAATCCAAATCCTTAATGACTCCCAGTCCTACCCTTTCTTCTCCAGGAAGCATCTGCAACACTAAAGGAAAGCAAGGAAGGCAACGCCGCTTGGATTAACATTTACTTGTTATTGTTGGTCGGTTCACGCTCACTCCTCATGCACTTATTTGGTTTATATTTATTGAATCTAACCTTTTCTCTTTTTGACAGGATTTGTCCTGATGATGGGTCTTTATCTAGACTCAAAATGTAGACGCAAAAATGCATACTGTGGAGATTCTGAATTCAACAACTCAAAACTCACACCACAGAAATCTTAAAACTATAATTAGAAGAAGTAGTTAGAAACCTTCAATTCTTGGAAGATGGACCTGTGTCATCTCATTCAGTCTTTCCTGAACCTACTTTTCAATAAAAATATTTTGAGTCAATTTCTTTACATTCCCTGATTTTCAAGAAGTGACAACACTTCATTTTGGAACTCTGCAACAGATAATTTTCCAGCAAGGGATAAGTTTGTGGTGATTTATCTAGATGATATAACTGTCCTTTGTAAATTATATGAAGAACATTTGGAACATCTACAGTAGACCTTTGGGAAGTGTAGGAGGTATGGATTATCTTTAAACCCAAAGAAATCTCACTTTTATTTGAAAGAGGGAAAGTTGTTGGGACATATTGTTTCAAAATAAGGAGTGAAGATAGACCCTGCGAGAGTGGAAGCAATAAGTAAGATACCTTTTCCAAGAAGCAAGAAAGATATTCATACTTTTTTAGGGATAATTAACTTCCTCGGGAGGTTTGTACCAAATTATGTTTAAATTGTCAAAGAAATCACGGATATGTTGAAGCAAGTGGAGAAAGTGAAGTGGACTATATCTGCAGGGGATTCCTTTTCAATAATTAAAGTAGACTTTCAAGAAGCTCTGATGTTGATAAGTCCTAATTATGAAAATACTTTTCATATTTTTTATTTTTATTCTGATTGTATGATTGAATTTGTACTTTTGCAAAAGAATGAGGAGAAGAGAGAAAAACTTGAAGCCTTTTTCAGTAAAGTGTTGATAGATGCATAGTTAAAATACAATATTTTTGAGAAGCGGGCTTATACCTTGGTTAAATCCCTCAAAGCTTTCATATTTTATGGTCTTCAGTCCCAGGTGGTTGCATATGTGTGAATAGGCTTGTTCGGCTTGTGCTGAGAGCCCTGTTTCTGGTTAGCAGTGTTAGAATCAATACTTGAAGGATTGGATCCACGATTACCAGTGGCAGATTGATTTTGATTTCCTTTCCTCTTTCTTTGAGAAGAAGGAGGATTAGTCGCACCCTGCTATGCAAATAATTTCCCTGGAGGGGGTAGTAGTTGTTGTGGCGGGGGTTGAGAAGGCAAGGGAGGTGGAGGTCCAAATGCTGGAGGAGCTGGGACACTGGGCTATGGGTAATAATAATGGTTAGGATGGGAAACATTGAGGTAAGTAGGAGTTTGGGAAAAAGGAGAAGGCATGCCGTATCCGGGATACATGCTACCTAGAGGGGGAAAAGTGTTGGAGGTGCTAGCCCCTCCCAGAGGGAAACCATAGCCCATAGGAGGTTGAGCGTAGGTATGTGAAAGAGCTCCAATGATACCGTCGGCAGAGTGATATGCCCGTGGGGCATTAGCACCACTAGGTCTGGGGAGGCTAGGAAGGATGGTATAAACATAACCAAATTGAGCATAGATGAGGTCATATTTCAAGGCTATTTCGAGGGCGGCTTCTTCGGTTTGAGGGAACTTGGATGTGACATATTTTCCAATGGCAGGTAAGAGAGAGCAAAGGAACCAATCCATGTAGTACCCGATCTTCAAAGGTGGGAGCTCGACATAAGCTCCTTCTTCTCTGCCATTCCTGGACATGAGTGGAAAGGCGGGTCGAAGATGATTGACGGAAATAAGTCAAGATTTTGGTACCAGTGTCGTATCGGAGAGGGAGCTGGAAATAAGATAAGAAGGCTTGGGAAATGGTCGCAAAGGTGCTATGGGAAGAGGAGGTCTGATCAACATACCATTTAGAAGCTTCGCCTGTAAGCATGCGTTGGAACAATCTAAGACGAATGGAATCATATGTAATGTAATTGGTTGAACACCACATGTGGAAAGATTGGATATGGTTGGAGGTATCCTCACTAACAAGGCCTTCGAACTTGGGAATGTTGAATGGGAGCTTGGTTGGCATAGCAAGCCAACTAACATCATGGCGGATAGGATCGGTGATCAACTGATTGAAATCGGGGAGACTGAGACCTTCCATATAATGGAGCAAAGGGATAGTCGAGGTAGTTCCTGGGGTGGTTCCACTAGTAACAGACCCAACAGTAGGACCGAGGTGGCTGCTAGCATTAGGCCCTGAACTAGACATGGTGAAGGTAACAGGGGGAGAACCCAAAGAATCAGAAGAAGAGTTGGAGTGCAGAATCGGGGGAGGACTAACTCGACGATGACGGGAATGAGTAATTTTACCAACCAGAAACTAAGGGTGAAGGCCAAGAAGTCTCCGGAATAAATGCCTTGGAGGCGCAATGAT
The DNA here is from genome assembly GCA_034641835.2 of Pinus albicaulis. Taxonomy (NCBI): domain Eukaryota; kingdom Viridiplantae; phylum Streptophyta; class Pinopsida; order Pinales; family Pinaceae; genus Pinus; species Pinus albicaulis. Next base: position 270,466,103 of record CM076582.1, read on the forward strand.
GACAACACAAAGGAAGAATAAGGACCAACAAAGGCAGGGAGGTGCATAATCAAATGACGATGATGTCGAAACAAGGGCAAAGAGGTGGAGTGTCAATTGATTTTAAAGTCTTTGCCTGGCAGTGTTAACCAGGCTCTTCTTAACTTAGGGTCAGTGTGTGGTGTGTGTTAATTTTAATTATTAAACCCAGACGTTTTGAGAGTAAAAGAAAAATTGTGTTGCATTACTGAAAATAAATCAGTAGTGAACAGTAAATAAGGCTGAAATAACAGAAAATTAACAGCTAACAATGCATCGATCTAATCCAAGAAGGTGGGTCTCTCAAAACTAGTCTAAAAGAGGGAAAAAAATCTAATCAAAACACACAAAAAAAGAGGCCAATAGATCTAAGGTCGAGAGGGACAGGGATCTAAAGGAGAAATCTGTTGAAAAGAGGTGTAGAAAATAGCGAAAAGGCAGAGGCAAGGTTGCTGCAACAAAGGAGGAAATCAGCTAAATGTAGAAGGGACAAGGAGGTGACCTTAGAGGCAAACCCAAATAAAAATATATGAGGTGATTTGAAAGGGAGAAGAGCTGATATAAAAGAGATCTGAAAATGAGGTATCAGATCTGAAAAGAAGAAGGCTAAAACTCCGAAAATTCAGACGTCTGAAATAGCTAAAACTCTTCCACAAAAAGTGGAGGGTAATAAAGCCATAAGGGTCGAGATTCCCACTTAGTTGAGTAAAAAAGATCAGAAACAGGTCTAAACGGGCAGAGACAGAGGCTGGAAAACCCTGATAGAAGCTTCAGAAAAACCCAAAAAAATTGTGGGAAAAGTGCAAAAAAAAGTGCAAGTCGCAGGTTCTAACCTGTTTTTAGTCGAGGTCATAGTTTTGGGGCAGAAAAGTGTGTCCTCTAGGCCAGGTCGCAGGTTTTGGGCCAATAAGTGTGACCTGCAGATCCGGGTCTCTCGGCGGAAGATTTTAGAAAAAGTTGTCATCTCAGCTGCGGCTGATGTCTGTCACCTGCGCAATAGGGCCAGAAACACACAGAAGTTAAAAACATTAATGTTTGAGGGTTTTTGAGGTGAAAATCACCACAAAAATAAGAAAAACAAAAACTAAAGAGAAATCCTAGGGTCTAAAATAGCTAGATATGCAGGAATATATAAAACAACTGTGGTCACAAAAGAAAACCTGTGTGGAGTCGACAATTGTTAGTATGAACCTTTTTTCAGAAAAATACCACTTTATCTATGCATAAAAAATAGCCCTAACATCAATTATGGCTGCCAATATCTTCAAATCTACAGTTAGTTGATCAAGACAAAGCTAGACAAATCCAGATCTATGCATAAAAATACGTTAAGAAGTAAAAATGAAATTTTGCTCAATGCATCCAATAGACAAGACAAGAACAGTATTTTTGAAAGAATTTTTATATTAAAGGGCACCTGAGAGGAAAACAAGAAAGGTGTTTCAAATTCTCCTCAATGGGATGGGTTCTTGAAAGTCCTCAGCACTTCAGATCTAGAATTTCTCTCTTGTTGGTGTAGAAAACCCAAACAAACATAGAACTCAAAGGGAGCTCACAAAGCAAATAATGGAGAATGTGACAATGATAATGGCTCAAAGTTAGACCAAGAGTATAGATCCAGAGTGATCTAATATGCAATGAAAGGTGACAAATGAATGGAAAAGCCATTCTATTAATAACAAAATATTAAGGTAGTCTAGAACTCAGTGCATGAATAAAATATTATTAACCAACTTCTAGAACCACCTTTTAGGAATATTTTATTATATTTGTTGGAGGGAAAAAGAGTTTGACTTGGGTCAAATCCTTTATTTATAAATAATAAATAAATAAATGATTTATTTATTATTTTAAGGAAATGATGGAATATAATTAAATAAATAACTATTTATTTAATTATTTATAAATGATTTAGTCAAATTTAACTAGGAATATTATTTAAATAAAGATTAAATAACTTATTCCTAGGAAATAATCAAATAAATAAGGATTTATTTAATTGATTTCCTTTTTTTGGGTTAAATATGACCAGGAATATTAATTAAATTGATGTTTAACTAATTATTCTTTGAGGAAATATAAACAAATCTAGATTTGTTTATTATTTCCCTTTGGGGTTTCCTATTTAGACCATAAACAACTTAATAAAGGTGTTTTACTAAGTTATTTTACATAGCGAAAGCAATTTTACTTAGGGAAAAATTGGTCTTACATGGTATACTTGGGTCCATCTAATAATAATAGGTTAGATGACCAAAAAATGGTGTAACAGATTGCCCCCCAGCGTACGAGTGTTAGGAGAAAATCGTATGACTGAAGTACATTGTAAGAACTCAATCACCAGACATCAAGAGGGAAGTCAGAGAGAGAAATGTAAGGCAGTCTAAAGTGTTAAAGAACTAGACCCTGAGGAGATGAGACTTACAGATGCAACAAGTCTCGTTTTATGAGAGGGTACCTGTGCTAGAGGCAGCGAGGGAGACATACCGATGCCCATCGAGACAAAGTACAAAAGAATAGTGCGTCCAGTAAACAAGGGACCAAACTATAAAGTACATGCTAGCATAAACATGAGCCAGATAAAAAATATAATAAGGAATCCCATATACATGCTATGCCTGGGATAATAGCTAGGACTTATATAATAATATCTGAGTACATGAGATACAAATACAACCCAAATGCCCCCTATAAACGGGGAAGGGCTCGCAAAATCTAACTGATACAAGAAAATCAAAGAGGTGCTGCAAGTGGCTAAGGCCAACATCATCAAATATATGGAGCTACATCAAAGGCTGCAATGAAGAGGTCATCCGGGCATGTGGGGGGCTACCTACAGGGCCACCCCCTCATGAGGGTTGAGACATCTCACACACACCCAGGAATCACCAATAGCTGTTGCTGCATCACTGAACCATCAAGTATAGGGATCTCGATCATGTTGGAAGGAGAGAGAGTGGAGAAACAATCAATTCAAAGGGTAATGAGGAATCCCTTTACTTGATCCGAGGCACCGAACAAGTGGAGAAGCTAGAACCAAGGTACACTGCCCTCTAGACCTGTCTTCTAGAGTGAAGGAGTTGATGTCGACAGAAGAAGGTCTGCCATAGGTGAGGCAATAAGGGATCCACAACTAAGGCACGAGAGAAAATAGTAGAGCGACTGACAGACTAACACTAATGATGATGATGAGATGGGAGATACTGAGTAGCGGATGGACGAATTCCCTTGTTAGAGCATAAAGGGCATGGATGACTTGACAACGACTGACACAATATCAAGAGGGATAGGGGACAGTGGGACTGAATTCCATAATATGCGACACGAGAGAGAGACCAAGCGATGAAGGATGGAGGACTATAGCGGGGTACAAAGGGACTTGGGATAGACTCCATAAATGCAATGATGACTCGACTCGGATGCTCTAAACAAGGGTGACTCAATGGTGCTGCCACACAGTAAAGGTCCAATGGGGAACCATAAAAACATGAGTACAAGAGGGTAGCTCATGATGAAAATCAACACGAACAAGGACAAGTATGGAGGCAAAGTGGTGCTCCAAATACATGTGTTGTAAGTGAGGAAATATTATTTGAAGGAGAGGTGGATTGACCCTTCATGGAGAAAATGTGTCCTGGTGAAGTAGAAAATCATGAAAAAATAACAGATACCCAGTTGAGTGCTTGGTGAGAGCTTTCCAATGGTGTAGACGCTGTGTCAAATGGGGCTACGGTTTGGTTGCAGCGGGCGAAAGAAAAATCAGGGGTTTTTCTTCTAATAAGGAATTTTCCCTCCAAGTGCATTCATTGGATTGTGTAGTTGTGGTGAATGTAGAGAGGAGAGGAGGCCCTAAATCTTGTGGTGATAGTCGCAGACAAACCAACCATTGGAATCGAGATCCGTTAGTTGCAGGTAAGAGGCCTAATCCTACTCTTTGTTTTTGATGGATTAAAAATTCAGATTAGGTTCCCAAATCTCAGGAACAGCCCCTCCCTCATCTTTACAGCTGGGTCACACTTTTTGGGCTAAAAACTGCAACCTGGGAAGCAGGTTTTGGCCTAAAAAGTGCGACCTGTCCCAAAATTTCACAAAAAAGTGCGACCTGTCAGGTGAAGGTGATTCCAATGCTGTTGTGGGCTGAGAGTTGGGTTTTTTGTAATTGGACACAATTTTTCCTATCTGTAGACTGAAAAATATGATATTTTTGTGCAGATATGGAAGATATACGGATCAACTGGAGAGAGAGAGACTTGGGTTCATTACGGATGGAGATCCAAGCAGATCAGGGTGTCGGTCGTGCACTGGCCAGGTTTGGGGTTTTGAAATTTGTGGAGAACCCTCTGATGAGAGCTGGGGAGCCCTTGTCAGCCCGGATTATCATTTATTGGGATCCAGATCATGAGGTCTTTATAGTGCAGGGGCACAGGATCGAGTTGATAGTCCAGGATTTGTATTTCTTGACTGGTCTCCCACCATTAGGGATAGTGGGAAATACACAGCCAGTGTTACTACGGAGGCGTAACATTATGGAGTTTGTAGAGTGACATTGTTGACCAAGCCTCCAAGTCAAAGGGACTCGGATACCGATTGGAGATCTAGAGAGGTTAGAGACCCGTGCATGGGTGGCAACAGTGTTGCGGATCCTAGGCAGTTAGGCGCTTCATCACATCACTGGAGGGCAGATGATGATTGTGGAATCAGTGTTGAGCGGGACCTACTATGGGTGGACCCAAATGATGTTGGTGTCGTTGAAATGACAGTTGTCGCTTTGCAAGTGATAATTGAACCATGATTGCTTGTATGGGACCGTGTTGTGCTTCTTCTTTTTTGAGAAGATCACGACCTTATGACCTCATGTACAGCTACCAGATGGGGGTCTGAGAGAACCCAGGATGCGTCGGTGGGGGTGCTTACTATGTAGAGGAGGAGGAGGGGCGGTCGGGTGGGTGTTCCGACTTGAGTTATTTTCCCATTAGGATCAGATGTCGTTATACATAGACGACTATCCCTATAGTGGGATGAGTTATTATGGAGATCTAGACTTGCCACTTCCGCCTGGTCGAGTATGGGGGCCTGATGGTAAGTGACAAGTGACTAATATTTTATGTGCATGTTAAAGTTTGTGAATAGTATATATGGTACTTATTCTTATAATTTGGTATGTAGATATAGCTCTGGTGAAACCGGCCGTATATATGGGACGACCTGCCGTAGCAAGGACTGCAGGTGCTAGTGGCTCGAGAATGGCATAGAATGAGGATATGACTGCTCTCCTGGAGGACATCCGTCGTAGATGTGAGGGGCTATTGACCGATGTATCGGAGCAGGGTTGGCAAGACTTAGATGGCTAGTACATAGAGTTATGTATTGGGCTACCCTCAGAATGGCGAGGTGTGATGTGGCGCATGGCGATGGCCAGTCAGACTATGCATGATCTATGAGCTGTGGTAGCAAAGCCATTGGCTTGGGATCCTCCAAAGAGTGACTAGATGTAGGGCAGGTCGTGACCCCTAGTGTGTATGTAGGGGCAAGTGGTGCCCCCCGGTTTTGAGTTTTGATTTTTGTAACATGCTATGGGCATGTCTTATGTATCAGAGTAGATGGACTCTAAAAACATGTTATATGATATATATTATGAATATGCATTGTGTTGATGATTTGAAATGTCATTGTCTTATGTGTGATAAATTCCAGTCTAGAACATGGTTTGCAATGCTATCTATGTAGTGATTTTGTCCTCTAGGTACATGATTGAAATTAATGAATCGAAATTCACGCATCAAAATTTTCACTCGTAAATATTGTCTAAACAGGATAGGTTTATGCACATGATAAACACCATTGAGTTGGAAGACAAGAAGCAGAGAATCTAAATGAACGTGCAGATGGAGGATGCGATGAGAGAGGGCATTGGCTAAGTGGCCATGTACTGCATCATATTCGGCCTAATTATTGGTGGCATTACCAATGCAGACTCCATTAGAGAGAACGAGGGTATGCAAGGGGGTAAATATGGCCCAAGCGACTGAGGCTAGATTCCAGGAATAGAAACTTGCCCCATCGGCATAGCCAATGTAATGTGTGGACAGGAGGTCCTGCAAAATAGTGTCACGAGATAAGAAACGAGAAGAGGAAGAATAATGATGGCAACGTGAGTGTAGGGTAGACATCAAACGACAACTATGGGAGGGAGTAGTCTGGATAGGATAGCTATGACTGACTAGAGGGTGATGTATGAGGGAAACGGGAGGAATAGTTGGAGCTCATGCTGTAAAGAACATCATAGAGATGAATGGTATCATGTCGGTGATGGGTGCAAAAGAAAGGTTAGGGAAACCACATGACGCTGCAAATCTACCTAAATCATCAGCATGGGAAGAAAGGCTCACATTCGAATCATCAGGGGGGATGACAAAAGAACAATTAAAAAGATGGCCAAAGGATGTAGAGCCCGAGAATGTCGCTGAAGGGATTCAAGTAAAACAGATGGAGGGGATTCAGAGGGAATGTACTCTGAGGATCACATGGATGATGATAGGTATAGGATGGGGGTGGTAGGTTCCGTAATTTCAACATCAGGAGGGGGAATGTCAATGGTAGCAGGGGGATCCTTGAGTTGACCTGACGCATATTGCACGAGGATGGGAGAGGCGGATTTATTTTGTTCAACCTCATACTTGTGAATGACCTCTAAAGAGGCTTGGTAATGCGTTAGGTGAGGAAAATGGTGAGAATAATGGCCATGGACACCACACAAAGCACAGGGTTTTTTGGTGCGAAGAGTCTTTGGGTTCTTGGCTACGGATGAAGAAGAAACAGATGATTCAGGAACCGTAGACTTAGGGAACGTGACTTTAACCATGGGTTTAATACAGGGCAATTCAAGACAAGTATGGGTGGCATGACCGACATCGTCACATAAGGCACAAGGCTTGGTGGGTGCAGGAGGGGTAGGGTCAGTCGGGGTGGCCTTGTCTTTGGATGCCCCCTTGTGAGCTTTTCCTTTCTTTCTCGTAGCTAGCACAACAGGAGAAGGGTCTTGTTGAGGTGTTGGTGGCACTGTAGTGACGGAAGAAGATAAGGGAATCGGTTGAACCAGTGTCAAAGAAAGGTAAGGTTTGGGGTGACTTGGTGGGGTTTCGGTGGGAGGGTTAAGATACTAGATGGGTATTCCCAGGGTCAAATTAGGGAGGGAAAGGATGGCCATTATGGGGACCGAATAGACTCCGGGAGGAGGAGCAAGGAAATTTATTTGACCGGTGGTGTAATGGCCAGGAGGGACGGCTCTAAGATGGTTGAGACTTGGGGGAACCAACCCAGGAGGTTAGAGAGGCTCATGGATACTAGCTGGCTAAGAAGGTCCAGAAGGAAGAGGTTCAGCCAGCTGAGGTGAAGGGCTAGGAGCGGGTTGCGGTGGGCAAGGTTGAGGTTGCTGACTAGCCGAGGCAGGCTGCTTAAGGTCGGCCTGAGATGATTGCATCATGCAAACATTCGCTAAGTTGGGATCAGAGGTAGGAGGAGGAGGAAGACTAGGAAAGGTTCCAAGTAAGGAGGAGTATTTGTAGATGCCTGGGGAAACACTGGTCAAAGAATTGATGGTTTGCTTATTGGCTACAGAAGAGATGGTCAACGCAGGGGAGGTTTGAGATTTTGGCTCATGATATGTCAACTGGTCAATGGTGACTATCTTTCCATTATGAGGGAAAAACATCTTGTGGTGGACCGCGGATGGGACAGAAGACATGGCATAGGTGTAGCTATGCCCCAAAATAATGTTATAGTCAAGAGGGGCATCAATGAATTCAACGTCAACGCAAACAGTCTTTCCCGCAAGGGTGATAGGGAAATTACGGAATAGGCCAATGGGATGGGAGGCATGGCCGTCCCATGCTCGAAGGGTGATGGTGGAAGGGGCCAGCTCAGGATATCCAATTTGTTTCCAAACAGAAGTAGACATCACACAGGTAGATTCCCACTCATCATTAATACACTGAGCCACGTTGGCATTCCGGATTTTGACGGGGATTTGGAAAGCAACGGAAGCAGGAAGGGCAGGATGGTCTGACTAACGAAAGTCAAAAATAATAAATTGGTCATCAGCAGGATCTACAGTGCCCATGGCAGATAGTAGAGCCTTCCTTTGAGAAGGAGACGACTGGAGAAGTTCCAGTGTTGAAATGGCAGCAGGATACTGCGCCAAATCATCTACTATGCTATACGAATGAGCAGCTCGACTAGAAGCAACATTTCAGTGTAATGGGCCCTTAGGAACCTTGGTATGAACCTCATCATTAGGATGAGGGATCTGTAAGGGACCATTGGGTGTCCCAAGAGGCTCTATAGGACCTGACGATGGTGACTCGAGGGCAGACAGAGCGGGAGGCGTGGGGTACTGACGAGACCGAATTTGAAGGTTAAGGTCGACAGTGAGAGGTTGCTTAGAATTCATCATGAGAATATGGTAATCAAAGCAACCAAAAGGGGAAGGTTGAGTGGTTACCGGGGCATGAGGTGGTTGAGTAGCCACAAATCCTTGTTGAGGGAAAGGAATGGTAAACACAGCTAGTTGAGAAGTAGCCACATTGGGGGGAATAGTAGGGGAGGCGTGCTGTCCACGCAACGTAGCGTGAGACTCCCACATCTGCTGCATCTGTGGTAATAGGGGACAATCGTGAGTGTAATGACCGTAAACACTACAACATGAACAAGGCTTATTGGTGCGAAGAGGCCTGTCTGGCTTGGGCTGAGAGCCTTGTTGCTGGTTAGCACTGTTAGAATCAATACATGAAGGATTGGATCCACGATTACCAGTGGCAAATTGATTTTGATTGCCTTCCCTCTTTCTTTGAGAAGAAGGAGGATTAGTCACACCCTGCTGTGCAATTACTTTCCCTGGAGGGGGTTGTAGTTGTTGTGGCGGGGGTTGAGAAGGCAAGGGAGGTGGAGGTGCAAATGCTGAAGGAGTTGGGACACCGGGTTGTGGGTAAGAATAATGGTTAGGATGGGCAACATTGAGGTAAGCAGGAGGTTGGGAAAAAGGAGGAATCATGCCGTATCCGGGATACATGCTACCTGGAGGGGGAAAAGTGCTGGAGGTGTTGGCCCCTCCCAGAGGGAAACCATAGCCCATAGGAGGTTGAGCGTAGGTATGCGAAAGAGCTCCAACGATACCGTCGGTAGAGTGAGATGCCACCGGGGTATTAGCGCCACTAGGTTTGGGGAGGTCAGGAAGGACGGTATAAACATAACCAGATTGAGCATAGATGAGGTCATATTTCAACGCTATTTGGAGGGCAGCTTCTTCGGTTTGAGGGAACTGGGATGCAACATATTTTCTGATGGCAGGTAAGAGAGAGCGAAGGAACCAGTGCATGTAGACCCGATCTTCAAAGGTGGGAGCTCGACATAAGCTCCTTCTTCTCTGTCATTCCTGGACATGAGTGGAAAGGCAGGTCGAAGATGATTGACGGAAAGAAGTCAAGAGTTCGGTACTAGTATCGTATTGGAGAGGGAGCTGGAAATAAGATAAGAAGGCTTGGGAAATGGTCGCAAAGGTGCTATGGGAAGAGGAGGTTTGATCAACATACCATTTAGAAACTTCGCTTGTAAGCGTGCGTTGAAACAATCTAAGACAAATGGAATCATATGTAATGGAATTGGTTGAACACCACGTGTGGAAATATTGGATATGGTTGGAGGGATCTTCAATAGCAAGGCCTTCGAACTTGGGAATGTCGAAGGGGAGCTTGGTTGGCATAGCAGGCCAACTAACATCGTGGCAGATAGGATCGTTGATCAACTGGTTGAAATTGGGGAGACTGAGACCTTATATATAAGGGAGCAAAGGGACAGTCGAGGTAGTTCCCAGGGTGGTTCCGCTAGTAACAAACCCAGCAGTAGGACCGGGGTGGTTGCTAGCATTAGGCCCTGAACTAGACATGGTGAAGGTAACAGGGGGAGAACCAGAAGTAGGGGGAGAACCCAAAGAATCAGAAGAAGAGTCGGAGTGCAGACTCGAGGGAGGATTAACTCGATGATGACGGGAAGGAGTAAGTCGACCAACCGGAAACTGAGGGTGAAGGCCAATAAGTCTCTAGGATAAATGCCTTGGAGGTGCAATGATGACGGCACAAAGGGAAGAAGAAGGACCAACAAAGGCAGGGAGGTGCAGAATCAAATGAAAACAGTGTCGAAACAAGGGCAGAGAGGTGCAGTGTCAATTGATTTTAAAGTCCTTTCCTGGTAGTGTTAACCATGATTTTCTTCACTTAGGGTCAGTGTGTGGTGTGTGTTAATTTTAATTATTAAACCCAGACGTTTTGAGAGTAAAATAAAAAGTGTGTTGCATTACTGAAAATAAATCAGCAGTGAACAATAAATAAGGCTGAAATAACATAAAATTAACAGCTAACAATGCATCGATCTAACCCAAGAAGGCGGGTCTCTCAAAACTAGTCTAAAAGAGGGAAAAAAATCTAATCAAAACACATAAAAAAAGGGGCCAATAGATCTAAGGTTGGGAGGGACAGGGATCTAAAGGAGAAATATACTAAAAAGAGGTGCAGAAAACAGCAAAAAGGCAGAGGCAAGGTTGCTGCAACAAAGCAGGAAATCAACTAAAGGTAGAAGGGACAAGGAGGTGACCCTAGAGGCAAACCCAAACAAAAATATATGAGGTGATTTTAAAGGGAGAAGATTTGATCTAAAAGGGATCTGAAAATGAGGTATCAGATCTGAAGAGAAGAAGGCTAAAACTCTAAAAATTCAGACGTCTGAAACAGCTAAAAATATTCCAAAAAAATTGGAGGGTACTAAAGCCCTAAGGGATGAGATTCCCACTTATTTGAGTAAAACAGATCAGAAACAGGTCTAAACTGGCGGAGACAGAGGCTGGAAAACCCTGATAGAAGCTTCAGACAAACCCAGAAAATTGCGGGAAAAGTTTAGAAAAAAGTGCAGGTCGCAGGTTCTGACCTGTTTTCAATCCAGGTCACAGTTTTGGGGTAGAAAAGTGTGTCCTCCAGGCCAGGTTGCAGGTTTTGGGCCGATAAGTGTGACCTGCAGATCCGGGTCTCTCGACGGCAGATTTCAGAAAAAGTTGTCGTCTCAGCTATGACTGATGTCTGTCACCTGCATAGTAGGGTCAGAAACACACGGAAGTTAAAAAATTTAATGTTTGAGGGTTTTTTAGGTGAAAAGCACCATATAAATAGGAAAAACAAAAAACTGAAGAGAAACCCTAGGGTATAAAATAGTTGGATATGCAGGAATATATAAAACGACAACGGCCACAAAAGAAAACTCGTGTGGAGTCGCCAATTGTTAGTATGAATCTTTTGTTGGAAAAAGACCACTTTAGCTATGCATAACAAATAGCCCTAACATCAATTATGGCTGCCAATATCTTCAAATCTGCAGTTAGTTGATCAAGACAAGGCTGCACAAATCAAGATCTATGCATAAAAGACATTAAGCAGTAAAAATGAAATTTTCCTCCATGCATCCAATAAACAAGACAAGAACATTATTTTTGAAAGAGTTTTTATATTAAAAGGCACCTTAGATGAAAACAAGAAAGGTGTATCAAATTCTCCTCAATGGGATGGGTTCTTGAAAGTCCTTAGCACTTCAGATATAGAATTTCTCTCTCTTGTTGGTGTAGAAAACCCAGACAAACATAGAACTCAAAGGGAGATTGTTATATCCCAAATCCACCTTAGGCTGAAGGAAGGCGGGATTCAGGGTAACACCAAACCACGCTCAGTCTGGTAGCTAGCCCTACCAGAACAGGAGATGGCTCTCTCCAGGTCAATCTTAGTCAAAATGTATCAATAGGGCCTGAGATGACTGAAATGAGAGCTAATTTTAGGCTAGGTATATTAATCAAGGAGTTGGGAATGATTTTTTGGGGTTTTGTTGGAAAAAAGGGAAATGCAATTTTGGGCTTGGGGATGAGGCCAAATTATTGTAGAGTTCAAGTTGGGGCAGGGAAGGCAATGATTTTGATGTCTTAGATTTCAATGAATGGATAGAAAGGACTGCTGAGGAGCTGAAGAGGGAAAGAAGGTGCAAGGATCCTCTTCAAACGGAAGAAGACATATAAAACTAAACAAAATTTTAAGGCAGAGCACCAGTAAACTAATGAATTCTACCTTAGTTACTCATTTGTTTAATTCAGAAGAAAAAATAAGGGAAATGGCATACATATAACCTTAATTAAACTTACAGATACATGGAGAAAAACATCATCAAAACTCAGAGCCACAAGGATCCCAACAAGTGCTGCAAAACTCTCGTCTTTCCTTTGCCAAAAGTGCTGAAATGAATATACAATGGGGTGACAAGCTATTCCCAAGAGTCCAACCCTGAAAATGTCTCTTAAAATAAAATATATAGACAATTCTAACCCCTTCCCATGCCTCTAGGGGTCGAGCTCATCCTTCTAGGAGCCGTTTCAACCAATTCTAAACAAGGAACTGAAATCTAGGCAATCAAACAACTTGCCTCTATATGGTAGGAAACTGATTCATTCATTTAATTTTCACTTTTTAGTGAATGAATCCTCTAGAAAAAGTAAATATGAGCCAAAATTACATCATAGTCATCAAATTACATCAATATAGATCAATATTTACATCAAAAGTGAAACTAGTCAAAACTTGGCAAATTTCTGAGCTGAAGAGTGAAAATGGGGCTAAATTTCTCTATGTGTCGCACCCAAAAACTCAATGCGTTGTGCCACTTCGAGCCTATTTTTGAGGCACTTCCTGAAGTCTAAATTCAGCTCATGATAGCTTGTTGGAAAGCCCTATCTGTCTACTATCCAACCCAAGTGGAATTTCTGGATTTGGATGTAACTTTCCCCTCCAAAACATCAATCTCCCAAGACTGGTTCTTGTGTCTGCAAAAGGTGGTAGAAAGGCCATTTTCAAGGTGTTTTTGACCCTTTAAACCACCCAGAACTTGATGAAATCTCTCGAAAATTATTGAGAATGCATAAATTTTCATAAAAATTCCAAAAATTTCAAGTTTTCCTCCAGAAGATCTCTCAAACGTAAGCATGTGCCAAGTGGCACGACGCGTCGGGCAGAAAAACCTGTTTTGCAACCAAAATTTCAAAAATGACAAAATTTACTCCAAATTTGCTAAAACTTGGAGTGAAGGTCCCCCATCAAGTTTCATGCTCATTCAAAGAAGCTTCGGCCAAGATTTGGAGTGGATCACGCCTTTTTCACCGTTTCAGTGTCCTCCTGGTGCATGCAGTTCAATGGCGGAATCATTGTCTTGTTCATAGGATGTGTCGGTGTCCGTCATGGTGTTGCAATGTGTATGAAAAGTGTATGTTTGATTTTTTGAAAATGAGAAATTAGTACTCGGTGTCTTCGTCTCCAAGTGCCAAATGTGCCAAAGGGAAATGAGGGACTGTGAGGAATATGGAACAATGAGGAAAAGTGGAGTTTCTGTCAAGTGGATTTAAAATATGGGACAATCATTTGACATGTTTGGGATATGGGATTTGGAGATTTTTTTCAAATGATATGGAAAGGGATAAGAAAAGGGAGTGAAATGATTTAGGGATAGGAGTAATGGGAATTTGCTACAAATGATATGGGAGAGGGAAAATGGTAGGAAATAATAGGGTTTAGGGATAGGGAAAATGGGAACAAGGGATATAGATGGTTTAGGATGTAAGGGAATATGGAAATAAATTGTGGTAATGATAAAATGAGTAGTGGTAATAGATGGGGTAAGTATCAATGATTGACACCAAACCAAATTTAAAACCCTAGGAGCATTCTTAAACATGAGAGTAGGATTTTGAGTTTTTTGCATTTAAAATTTCATACCAACACCAAACACTTGTTAAGAGCAATGAGGAAGTGGCTTTGACTCCCTTGAACAAGGAGATACTGAGAAAAATTTGATGGGTGAAAGAAATGGCAAAAATCTTGTGTTCTGGCCCAATGCGCCGCGCACAAACCCAATGCGTCGCGCCCACTTTTCTATGCGCCGTGCCATTTTACAGGAGGCTTTTGGAGGCCTTCCCAATGTAAAAATTTTGCGTGTGATAGCTCATTGGAAATATATTTTAGTCTACTTTCCAACCCAAGTGGAATTTTTCAATTTGGAGTTCATTTACCCTGTCAAAAATCAAATCTCCCAAGACTGGTAAAAATGAGCAGAATGAGGCTGCCTCAAGGCAGAGTGCTGTTGCAGTCAACTTTTGAAGGTCTTACTCAACTCCAAATTGAGCTCATGATAGCTCATTTGAAATCAAGTTGTGTATATTTATCATTTGACTCATCAAGTAAGTCATTTGGCCAACCAAGCTAGGAGAAATCTTGATTTTCCCAAGGTCCCTTCAGAGGTGCATTCAATTCTCCTGAGGCAACGATATTTTTGACATTTATCTAAAACCATGACACCTGTGTAAAAATTGAATGAGGTTGTTCTTCCCTGGCCTATTTTGGACAAAAAAATCTCTCAGTTTTCCCAAATTCATCGTTTATTTCTCAGAAACATCATTTGAGTGAAATCTATCCCGATGTGTGGAACAAGGGATTTGTCAAAATGAAGCGAAGTGAAGGGGATAAGGGGCTTCTAAATTCTTGGGGAAATTTTGGGAAGTAGGGAGGGATGTTAGGAAGCAGGGGAAAGTGTAATTTCAGAGATTGAGTGAGGGGAAGGGGTCCAAAAGGGCAAAACACAGGCCTAACCTAGAAAATTGCCAAGTTGTAGCAAGAAACTAGGGTTTGTGCAAAAAAGAGGAATTTGGGGAATCTCAGTGATGATAAGTGTTTAATAAGGTACATTAAGGATAGGGGAAGATGTATGAACATCAGGATACAAGTTTTTGATGATGAGTTGACCATCCAAGAGCAATTACCTCCAAAACCCTAGGAGAGGGAAATGAACCTTACCTAGGCACAACTGAAGCATGAACAAGGTGTAAAATGACTCTTTGGAACCTGACATGATGATGACAACCCTATGAATGATGGTACACTCATTTGAATGGTGACATGGACCGACATTTGGACAACTCTGAAAGGAATGAAAGAAAACCCTAGACCTAATACCTAATGACCAAATTTTGCTTGAAGACTCACTGAAATGACAAAAATTGACCTTGACACCTTAAAATCACCTTGTAAGAGCAGGTTTGATCACTGGAGGAAGGCTGCAAAGGCTGAAACTAACATTGGCTCCAATGGGGATGGTAGCTCCCTGGAGGTGCCAAGAACTACATATCTTTGGAAAAGTAGACAGTGCCTTATCCATTGGGCAATGGAGTCAAAGCACAAAAACTAACATTCTGCAGATTGATTCAGACTCAAGGCTAAAACTGAAAACCATAATAAATCAGACATGACTAAAACATAACTAACAAACTAGAAATATGCTCATAATTGAGCTTATTCATCAAACCTACTCTAATTATTTCTTTTCACCACCCGATCAAGTGAAATGGAACAACCAATGCAACCATGTAAGCATCCTGGCTGCTATTTGATTTCTTCCCAAATGCTGTTTAATGCGTAGGAAAAGGGAAGAATCGAAAGGCAACTCCCATGGAAACTCGGAATCAAGTTGACTGCTGATAAACTTGAAAAACATGAATTGACTGGATGACTTCAAGAAAACTGCGAAAGGATCTTCATAAACATAGCTATTAATTTCCATTAACACATTACTGCTCTGGTCCAGGTAATCTTCATAGCTGGATATTAAGATTTTCCTCACATATGTGTTGTCTTTCTTTGGTGATTGCAGCAAGCTGTCAAAAGGATCCTGAAATTCGTGAATAACCAAACTCTGTTGCTGATTCCAAACAGAACAAAAGTCTCCTTTATCAATATCCTCATATGACTGCAAACCTTGAAATGGGCTTTGTAATGAAAAATCTGTTAAACAAGACAATGAAGGTGATTTTTGAATAAGATTATTATCAACATTCTTTCCTGACACATGGTTAACTAATGGAACAGAATTTTTACAGCAAACATCATCCAACACACGAGAAATAGGATCATCAAAAACTTGAGAAGACTATTGTGATGTATCCATTGAAACTGTATGACATCCTACTAGCTGTTCATATTTTTCTTGAGAGATATTACGAAGATTCTGCCTTATAAACTGAAATGCTTCGAAACAAAAGGGTATAGAATCCTCTTGCATCATTAAATCATGTATTTCAGCTTCCATGACTTCATCTGTAATCTGACCTTCAATTTCATTTGGTGGCTGCAAATCTGATGCTACAGGCTGCTCAAGAATTTCGTTATCTGTCTCATCCTCAACATTAACACTGAGAGATTGTTGATTTCTTACAGTCTGCTCATTTGAAGATTTACTATGTAATTTACCCTTCAAAAATTGTAATGATTCAAAACAAAATGGTACGAAGTCACCTTGTACCATTTGATCATATGTACTAGCTTCCATGTCCTCATCTGCAACTTGACAATCAATGGCTTTCGAGGGCTGAAAATCTGAATATGAGAAGTCTTGAACAAGGTTTTCATTGCGCTCAAGATGGTCCAGATCAAGACTTGTTGACATTTTATTTTTGATTGTATGAAAGTTGTCTCTGATGAACTGAAAAGAATCAAAACAAAAAGGCAAATATCCTTCACTTACTTCAAAATTTGCTGCACTTTCCTCATCATTGTCATAGCTGATATGCATCGGTTGATCACTGTACTCGAGCTGCTGAAAGTGAATTTCCTCCTTCCACAAACTAGTTGCTGATTTGTCTGCAATTTTAGCTTCTGTTTGGAGAACATAATCATCATCATACTGATCAAACTGAGGCAAATTATCAGTATACAACACATCATCAAGCATACATGTCATATCAACAGCTCTCTCTTCTTCAAAATGATCCATAAAACAATCACTATGACAACTGGGATAAGAAACAAAATGTTTTGGATCAGCAACTTGTTCTTCTTCAATCAACAAGTCATGGGCTTGAACATTATACTCATTCCTCGTGGTGTTCTTTTGCATCATCTCTTTTACTGCACTTACCAACATGTCAAGCTTTACCTCTAGAGATTTTGATTTCTCCGGATCTATGTTTTTTATCTCTTCTCCCTTCAACCTTGCCCTTCGGATCTGCAAATAAGCCTCTACATTTACTACATTGTTCTGTATCTCTTGAAGTGTTGCAATATTCCTTTCTCTCAACTGAAACTCCATTTCCGGATCAAAGGAACCCGGGTCGTGCAAGAGAGAAGATCTAGGAGAAGGTCTTATATTAGCTGGCATCGAAAAATATACTTGGTTAAATCTGGCAGAAAACTATTGTACTGTCTCCCCTGGAAACCTTTTCAGCTGGTTATACTCTTCTATAATAAGGAAAGGATTCTGTCCGATCACCCACCTGTCAAGGAAAACTTCGACAAACTGCTGGAAATCTGAGATGCTCGCATCAGGCAAGGCTTTGAACCAACTCTTTACTTGGCCTTGAAAAGAAAGAGAAAAAAGCCTAATACTAACATCTTCTTCATCAACTTCAAAAAGGTCTAGGAAAGTCTCAACATTCTGCACATGTTGCTCTGTGTTGAAATTGTTACGTTCACTGTCAAGTCTTGGTAGATATAGGTCATAATTTTTAGGGAAATAATGAAGAATAGAAGGTAAAACAAGAGGTTTATACCTATCGGGGACTATACAAGGTGTAGGAGTATATACAAGAGCTACGGGATCAGTTTGGTTTTCTTTAAGCTCATCACTCTGAAGAGAGTCAACATAATATGTGGGAAAAGTAAGGAGACCAGGATCAAAGGGAAACTCGGTATTTACAATTTTTGAATAGGTCAAGTAAATATTTTGACCACCTTTATCATACAACAAATTCTGAAAAACTTTCAGGACAGTTTCAAGAACGGCGAAGAAGTAATTTGCAATAAATCAGACTAGATCCTGAATACCATTCCACTTTGGATACCTGAACTTTGTGTAAGATCCTTCCATTTTCTCAGAGAAAGAGTTAGTCCTCCAGTGGAGTCTCTACATTGAGTTGGAGTCACCAGGTCAATGATTTCAGCCTTTCTATGTCCGATCGTTGTCCACCATCAACCATCAGATCTGAACTTGATACATGTACTGGGGCAAGACAATCCAAAAGTCAAGGGTCACGTTCACAAGCTAGACTGGAGATTGACTGAAGCAGCGTTTATCTACTTCTGCTAATGCAAAGCAAGAGCGTTTCGAAGGCTTCCTGGAATAACTTCAGGCTCCGTCTGTAGCTTACAAAATGAATAACACCAACAAACAAACCATTTTCTTCCCCAGTATAGTCGCCACTATGTTATAGCTCAAATCCACCTTAGGCTGAAGGAAGGCGGGATTCAGGATAACACCAAACCACGCTCAGTCTGGTAGCTAGCCCTACCAGAATAGGAGAGGGCTCTCTCCAGGTCAATCTCAGTCAAAATGTATCAATAGGGCCTGAGATGACTGAAATGAGTGCTAATTTTAGGCTAGGTATATTAATCAAGGAGTTGGGAATGATTTTTTGGGGTTTTGTTGGAAAAAGGGGAAAGGCAATTTTGGGCTTGGGGATGAGGCCAAATTCTTGCAGAGTTCAAGTTGGGGCAGGGAAGGCAATGATTTTGATGTCTTAGATTTTAATGAATGGATAGAAAGGACTGCTGAGGAGATGAAGAGGGCAAGAAGGTGCAAGGATCCTTTTCAAATGAAGGAAGACATATAAAACTAAACAAAAGTTTAAGGCAGAGCACCAGCAAACCAATGAATTCTACCTTAGTTACTCATTTGTTTAATTTAGAAGCAAAAATAAGGGAAATTGCATACATATAAAATTAATGAAACTTACAGATACATGGAGAAAAAAATCATCAAAACTCAGAGCCACAAGGATCCCAACAAGTGCTGCAAAACTTTGGTCTTTCCTTTGCCAAAAGTGCTGAAATGAATATACAATGGGGTGCCAAGCTATTCCCAAGAGTCCAACCCTGAAAATGTCTCTTAAAATATAATATATAGACAATTTTAACCCCTTCCCATGCCTCTAGGGTTCGAGCTCATCCTTCTAGGAGCTGTTTCAACCAATTCTAAACAAGGAACTGAAATCTAGGCAATCAAACAACTTGCCTCTATATGGTAGGAAACTGATTCATTCATTTAATTTTCACTTTTTAGTGAATGAATCCTCTAGAAAATGTAAATATCAGCCAAAATTACATCATAGTCATCAAATTACATCAATATAGATCAATAGCTACATCAAAAGTGAAACTAGTCAAAATTGGGCGAATTTCTGAGCTGAAGAGTGAAAATGGGGCTAAATTTCTCTATGCGCCGCGCCAAAAAACTCAATGCGTCGTGCCAATTCGAGCCTATTTTTGAGGCACTTCCTGAAGTCCAAATTCAGCTCATGATAGCTTTTTGGAAAGCCCTATCTGTCTCCTATCCAACCCAAGTCGAATTTCTGGATTTGGATGTCATTTTCCCCTCCAAAACTTCAATCTCCCAAGACTGGTTCCTGTGTGTGCAAAAGGTGGCAGAAAGTCCATTTTCAAGGTGTTTTTGACCCTTTAAACCACCCAGAACTTGATGAAATCTCTCGAAAATTATTGAGAATGCATAAATTTTCATAAAAAATCCAAAAATTTCAAGTTTTCCTCCAGAAGATCTCTCAAACGTAAGCATGTGCCAAGTGGCACGACGCGTCGGGCAGAAAAACCTGTTTTGCAACCAAAATTTCAAAAATGAAAAAATTTACTCCAAATTTGTTAAAAATTGGATTGAAGGTCCCCCATCAAGTTTCATGCTCAGCCAAAGAATCTTCGGCCAAGATTTGGAGTGGATCACGCCATTTTCACCGTTTCAGTCTCCTCCTGGTGCATGCAGTTCAGTGGCGGAATCACTGTCTTGTTCATAGGATGTGTCGGTGTCCGTCATGGTGTTGAAATGTGTATGAAAAGTGTATGTTTGATTTGTTGAAAATGATAAATTAGGACTCGGTGTCTTCGTCTCCAAGTGCCAAATGTGCCAAAGGGAAATGAGGGACTGTGAGGAATATGGAACAATGAGGAAAAGTGGAGTTTTTGTCAAGTGGATTTAAAATATGGGACAATCACTTGACATGTTTGGGATATGGGATTTGGAGATTTTTTTCAAATGATAGGGAAAGGGATAAGAAAAGGGAGTGAAAGAATTTAGGGATAGTAGTAATGGGAATTTGCTACAAATGATATGGGAGAGGGAAAATGGTAGGAAATAATAGGGTTTAGGGATAGGGAAAATGGGAACAAGGGATATAGATGGTTTAGGATGTAAGGGAATAGGGAAATAAATTGTGGTAATGATAAAATGAGCAGTGGAAATAGATGGGGTAAGTAGCAATTATTGACACCAAACCAAATTTAAAACCCTAGGAGCATTCTTAAAACATGAGAGTAGGATTTTGAGTTTTTCGCATTTAAAATTTCATACCAACACCAAACACTTGTTAAGAGAAATGAGGAAGTGGATTTGACTCACTTGAACAAGGAAAGACTGAGAAAAATTTGATGGGTGAAATAAATGGCAAAAATCTTGTGTTCTGGCCCAATGAGCCGCGCACCAACCCAATGCGCCGCGCCCACTTTTCTATGTGCCGTTCCATTTTACAGGAGGCTTTTGGAGGCCTTCCCGATGTCAAAATTGGGCATGTGATATTTTTTTGGAAATTTATTTGAGTATACTTTGCAACCCAGGTGGAATTTTTCAATTTGGATTCATTTAGCCTGTCAAAAATCAAATCTTCCAAAACTGGTCAAAATGAGCAGAATGAGGCTGCCTCAAGGCAGAGTGCTGTTGCAGTCAACTTTTGAAGGTCTTCCTCAACTCCAAATTGAGCTCATGATATCTCATTGGAAATATATTTGTGTCTAGTTATTATTTGACTTATCAAGCAAGTCATTTGGCCAACCAAGCTAGGAGAAATCTTGATTTTCCCAAGGTCACTTCAGAGGTGCATTCAATTCTCCTGAGGCAACGGTATTTTTGACATTCCTCTAAAACCATGACACCTGTGTAAAAATTGAAGGAGGTTTTTCTTCCTTGGCCTATTGTGGACAAAAAATCTCTCAGTTTTCCCAAATTCATCTTTTATTGCTCAGAAACATCATTTGAGTGAAATCTATCCCGATGTGTGGAACAAGGTATTTGTCGAAATGAAGCGAAATGAAGGGGATAAGGGGCTTCTAAATTCTTGGGGAAATTTTGGGAAGTAGGGAGGGATGTTAAGAAGCAGGGGAAAGTGGAATTTCAAAGATTGAGTGAGGGGAAGGGGTCCAAAATGGCATAACACAGGCCTAGACTAGAAAATTACCAAGTTGTAGCAAGAAACTAGGGTTTGTGCAAAAATGAGGAATTTGGAGAATCTCAGTGATGGGAAGTGTTTAATAAGGTACATTAAGGATAGGGGAAGGTGTATGAACATCAGGATACAAGATTTTTATAATTAGTTGACCATCCAAGAGAAATTACCTCCAAAACCCTAGGAGAGGGAAATGAACCTTACCTAGGCACAACTTAAGCATGAACAAGGTGTAAAATGACTCTTTGGAACCTGACATGATGATGAAAACCCTCTGAATGATGGTACACTCAACTGAATGGTGACATGGACCGACATTTGGACAACTCTGAAAGGAATGAAAGAAAACCCTAGACCTAATACCTAGTGACCAAATTTTGCTTGAAGACTCAATGAAATGACAAAATTTGACCTCGACACCTTAAAATCACTTTGTAAGAGCATGTTTGATCACTGCAGGAAGGTTGCAAAGGCTGACACTAATAGAGCTCACAAAGAAAATAATGGAGAATGTGACAATGATAATGGCTCAAAGTCAGACCAAGAGTATAGATCCAGAGTGATCTAATATGCAATGAAAGGTTTCAAATGAATGGAAAAACCTTTCTATTTATAACAAAATATTAGGGTAGTCTAGAACTTGCTGCATGAATAAAATATTATTAACCACCTTTTATGTATATTTATTATATTTGTTGGAGGGAAAAAGAGTTTGACTTGGGTAAAATCCTTTATTTATAAATAATAAACAAATAAATGATTTAATTATTATTTTAAGGAAATGATGGAAATATAATTAATTAAATAATTATTTGTTTAATTATTTATAAATGATTTAGTCAAATTTAACTAGGAATATTATTTAAATAAGGATTAAATAACTTATTCCTAAGAAATAATCAAATAAATAAGGATTTATTTAATTGATTTCCTTGTTTTGGGTTAAATATGACCAGGAATAATAATTAAACTGATGTTTAACTAATTATTCTTTGAGGAAATATAAACAAATATAGATTTGTTTATTATTTCCCTTTGGGGTTTCCTATTTAGACCATAAACAACTTAATAAAGGTGTTTTACCAAGTTATTTTATATAGCGAAAGAAATTTTACTTAGGGTAAATTTGGTCTTACATGGTGTACTTGGGTCCATCTAATGATAAAAGTTTGGATGACCAAAAAATGGTGTACCAAAAGTTTCATTGCATCGTTGTATATACTAGTTTACTCATTGTGCATAGGTCGATGAGTAACTCATTGCAATGTGTAAGTCAAATTTTGACTCCATGCTCGAGGTGAAGGCACTGATATGCAGTTCTTATTATTCTTTTCCAAAGAAACACAATCCCCACGTGGAGCCAGATGTTGTGGCTAGTTTTAAATTTCTTATATGTTGTACATAGGAGATATTGTACTTTGAAATTTTTTTTTAAAATATATATGCACCAAATGAAATTTTGAAAAAATAAGGCACTAAGGGGTATTTGAAGTTAATTTTTCAGATAGCGGGACCACTTTCGTGCATTGGGTTAAATAACGAGCCATTCACTTCCTGGATGCTTCCAATTGAAAATATTTCCTGCGATGGAGTGTGAGTGGAGTCACAAAGTGTTAGGGGGCTAACCGGTGGGGTTCCTGTGCTGGAATCTTTGACCCTTTCCAGTTGACCAGAATGAGTGGCCCAGATCATCTATGGGGGCACTTCTCTATGATCGAGCCTGTACTGCGGAGTCCCCCCGCTGACAACAGCCTGATGACAGCCAGTGGACCCCATGACGACAACAAGCAAAACAGGTCACCTTCCACATCATCCTCCACATCACCCCTAACTCTCTATCAATCACTTCATCATTTAATTCATTTTTGTATGTTTTTCTTGTGCCCATTCATTTTCTTACACTATAAAAATGATTCTTGTCCTCATTTGCGTCCACGTATGCCTCCCGAGCTACTAAAGTCTTAAAATTTTCATACCAGTCTCCAAATCAGCAACCATTTCAACAAAATTAGGTAATATGGATAACTATTCTCCTACAATTGTTCAAAATGATGAAGAAAGTTGTCATTGTCGGGTCTTCCACTCATATCCCACTAATTGACAAAGAAAGAGACATTTTGGATATTGTCTACAGAATAGACCACCCTCTTTTTTATCATCATCTTGTCCTAAACCAATTAAGGTCCCCAATTCCCAATTTACTCTTCTTTGATTAAGTTTGGATTTCTTTCAATGTGTGTTCCACATACCTACCTATTTCCAGAGTTTATCCATTGGTCAGTTTTTTCCATGTACCCTCATAAATGCTTTGTCATGAACCAATTACGGGAAAATTCCTTCCAGGTGTCAGCCCAGTTAATAAGGAAATCGTTTTGTTACCCTTCTACAGATTCATATGTAAGTTTCACTGATGAATCCCTTTATTAATATTTTCAAGAATTTCTAGGGCCTAAGTTTAACCAAATTGTATTTTATCTCATGCTTGAAAAGGAAAAAGTCTCTTTGGAGTCAAACATTTTTCCTTTGAGTACCTTTACTGAAGATGTACGACCAACTCTTCAAATTTTGTCAAAAATCCTAGGGAGGGAAGATGCCATGGTGGTAGAGAAGTAAATTCTAGGAATGTTTTCTTTAATGATGAAGCCTAGAATAATTTTGGGTATTCCCATTTATATGGAGAATGTTATCAATAATCTATTTATGAGCTTTTCAATCACTGGAAGTTTGAGGTTTCCTTCCTTGGTCGCATATTTATTATTTATAGTAATGAGGATATATTTACTCGATTTGGGTTGAATATTGTTGATGTAAATAAAAACAAGCATTTAGTGTTCTTTTTGACAGACTTGGTGAGAAAGGAGGTGGGAAATGAAGGACTATTTGAATTTACCTCCTCTTTCCTTCCTATTGTATATTCAATTTTAAATGGAGCGTCTGCACCAAAATTATTTCTTGAAGCTCAGTCCTTTTTGAAGTTAAGTAAAGATGTGAGATATGGATATTTGTTTTCTCATGAAGAACATATTGAAATTGGATTATTTGGAGCTTATATAGAGCCTTTTAGATTGCCTATATTTTTTTCCATGAGATTATTTTTCTTGGAGTTCATCAGGAAAGGTCTTAATGTTGACCAAGTCCATTTTGTTCCAGTGAAGAAGGGTCATATGTTTAAATTTCCTAGGATAGTAGGGCCATTCATTGTAAACACCATACAGGCCCTAGAAGTTGCTCACAAAATGTTGACTGACATACAGTTTTCAATGGAGGGGAAATGGGCTTATGACCCATACCATGTGATTTCAAACCGCGGAGTGGAGAATGGATATTCTGCATTTGTTCATGAATCAAGGCCAGAGATGGAGAAGCTCACAAATGGAGGACAAAATTCTGTGTCTGAGCTGACGGAGGTGGAAGCCCCTCACCCTACTGAAAAGGGACTTAAAAGAGGAAGGGAGGAAGTAATTTATTTGGAAAGTGATACAGGAAGTGAAGCTAAGAATGAAAATTCCATGGAGGAGGGAATATCTTCGGCTTTGCCTACATATTACTTGAAATTGGGAGATATCTCCTGCACTCCCTCATCTCCTCTTTCATAGGTTACAAGTCATGACTCTCTGTCAAACATTAAGCAAGTTTTATCACAGATTAAAGAAAGAAATAAAATGATAAGAGAAAACATTGAGTCTCGGTCTTAGGCTCAAATTTCCCTTGAGCATAACAAATTATTGACATCAATGGACTTAGAAAAGGATCAGCTAAAGGATCAGCAGTGTTAAGATTTAATGTGTTGTTTGAGAAAAGAACCAAAGCTAGTTTTCCATTCTGTTGGGTCCAGCAAGGAAATATTCTCCCTTGGGAGACATTTGAAACATTGTTTGTTAAGGCAAAGAGTAAGATTGGAAACACACATGAAAATATTGTTATCCTGAAGGGAGCCACTATTGTGAATTTTTTGCATAAAGACTTTCAGCTATTATGGATGATGAAAACCTTGTTTTCATAAAGACCCTCATATTCCAGGGTCATATATTTCAGAATGGATCATGTAAAGCTTGCTAACTATCCCAACTCGAATGTAGAATTATGGATAAAATGAAAGGAATGGATGTCTCCGCAAGGTAATGATGGATATGCAAAAACTTCTTCCATTCTAGGATCTCATGTTGTTGCCACCTCATGATCAAATGATATTCAAAATTTACTTTAATTTTTTTTACTGCATATGTTTTAATTTTTTACTTTGATTGTAATGATCAAAGAACACATTTTGGGAAGTTGACATTTACATAACTGTCCATTTTTTAATAATTTATTTAAGAATCTTTCAAGAAATAAATGGGGTTCCGAACATTGGGCCTCAGAAGCTTTTAGCAATTTTGTACTTTGTCTTTATGAAATTAATAAATCTTTTCAGAAAAATTTCCATCAATTGATGAATGTGTTGAGTTCCTCTTGTTCCATCTTATGTATGTCTCTTTTGTTATAATAAAGTAATGAAGTTGTTGGTGTCTAATTTACATCTGTGAGTTAGAGTAAATTTCCTTAATAATATGCTCCTTTATTCTGAAGTAATTTATTGCAACCATTTTCTTCTAAAACCGGAGATAATAGTTTATGTGATTTACAACATATTGTTAATGGCTTTTCACTATCATTTAATCTTCTCCTTTTCATGCACATTTAACATTTAAAGGCACTTTGAAGGTTGTGTTATCAGTAAAGATTAAAGGGTTTAATATATAATTCCAGGGTTACCATATGAAGGTGTTAGGTCTCTGTAATAAGCAAGATTGGCAAAGTCCGATCACAGAGTTAACATCATTTCAACCAACTTTGGGATTCTAGGATCTAGCCCTCCTGAATCCGGAGAGAGATCTCTCCAATATGTACAAAGATGGATATTGTCTTTGAAGTTTAGAATAATGATATTAGGCTAGTTATGAGGTCCAAGGGTTTGGTTTGGTTTTTTCGGATGGTTGAACATAGTTGCTGTCTGAGGCGGAAAGATCTATATGCAAATAGGTTCAAAGGTGAGAAGTTGCAAGAAAAAAAGAGTAAGTTTTGATAAAAAGAGAGATGATGGCAAGTTTTCAATCCATTGGGCTATGGAGTCATAAGAGGATTTAATTGAAACATTCAGGTTCAAGAGTGATCTATGGGGCAAGTCATCTATGCCTGAGGATCTCTTTAAAGTTTGATTTATGGAATGGAGTGATACAATAAGAAAGGGAAATGACAGATGAAGAACAAAGAGCAGCCCAGGATCTGGTAAGTACTTTGAAACTAGCCAGCCTTTGACCAGGCACTTAAGAAAAACATAGAAGCAAACTAGGATCTGGTAAGTACTTTGAAACTATCCAACCTTTGATACACTTCTAATAGAATACATATAAAAACGAAGGGAGGCTTGAAGGCAACCTTTGGAGTAGAAACTAGCGGGTTGGGATCACCATAATCCTCTCCTAGCTCTTCTTTACTTAGTTACTTCCAAGACAATCACAGAGATAACACAGAATGGCCTAAGATCTGATAAGTACTTCGAAACTAGTTAGCTTTTGACACATCCTAAGGGAAACAATCAAATATTTGAGCAAACAAGAAAGGGACTCAGGGCTAACCTTGATTTCCTCAATTCATCCTCACACAACATATATTGAAAGTAACATTTGAAAATAACATTCAGCTGTGACAAAAAGATGAGGGAACGCCAGCATCCCTGTACTTAGACTGAATTAAATCACTTTCAAATAACACAGTTGAATGAAAACATTTAAATAAAGATTTCTCAGCCAGAGAAGGTTACTGATATACAGTAGGTCCTAACCCTATTTAAACTGTTCTTTATAGTAGAAAATGAAACAAATTGAAAACAGAAACAAAATACAAGTTACAGTGAGAATAACATCACCATCAGCATAGACCAAGATCCCATAAATCAGCTTGTATTGATGCTTCAAACCAGTTACAATCTTCAGATTCAGTGTTTTAATCCATCTCTCTTCACAACCTAACCTATCTGTTACAAGCAGAGCTCCAAGAGCCAATGAAACCACTATTTACAGTCAAGAGTATTCTGCTCAGAGGCAGTTATGATACTTCAGCAATTACATTCACAACCAACCAATCCAACCCCTCACTCATCTTCTATTGAAGTATTTATAGAAGGATGAGGAGGTGAGATCTGATAAAAAGATCTCAAATACAATTAATGCAGAATTAATGTCTTCCTGGCCCTTGGAGGCTCGATGAAGAAATCATACAGGTGTTCCACTGCATTAATGTGTTTACACTTATGAAGTAAGCTCGGAGGGAGCTTTTGTTGACCTTTGAGGCTCTGTGTACTATTAGGGTTACTCTGCAAACATTCTGTCATTAAATCTGGGGCAGAAATAACTTCTTTGGCTGTTTCGAGGCATAATATCTGACCCTGTTCAATAAATTCAGCCTCTGATTGAGCGTTTTGAGGCAATAGGTGGCACTGCGGTGGTTGAGGAATCAATTTGCCTCAAAGTATGGCGGTGGAGGCGGTATGTCTGATGAACACTTTTAGGTTTTGCTTTTCAATCTGTGTTCTAAGTCGGGGATTAGGATTTTGATAACCTTCTTAGCCGTAATCCCCGCCAATCTGTCCACTAATCTGCTGCTATGGTTCACTGTTGTCTTCAATATCCGATACTCTTTCTCTGCGTTGATTTTGACGGTATTCTTCAAGATTTACAGGGATGCGCGGCAACCAAGGCTCATGAAACCTCGTTGATGACATTGTTCTTCACCCTGCGGTCGATCCTCTGGATGAATCGAAAGAACGGGAGTCGTCACCCTCGTCTTTCAAATTTCCCTAAAATATGACGAAAGAACCTTAAAACCTGCAAAATACAAAAAAAATGAGAAAATCCTGCGTTATATGGACAAATCTGCATTGGAGGGCGTGCGGGAAAACAGAGCAATCGGAGCTGTTGATCGTATTGCGATCAACGGTCGGGAGCATTTGAAAAGTCAGCGGAGAAAAAGGGGGACTGTACGATGGAATCGGGATTTTGCATGACAACCGTCGATCTACAGATACCGACGGCGGAGATCAATTTTCAAACGCACCGGGGGAAGTTAACGGGTGGACAAGTCCGTTAAAGGTCGAGCAGATGAGGCGATCGGAAACCGTCAGATGGGAGGGCCCAAATCCGACGATGGAGGTGAATCCCGCTGCGGGGCTATGGTCCGACAGATAATGCGCGGGTGATGTGATAGCGCGACGGTTTTGGAACGGGGCGAAGGACACGTGTCGACCGGCGTATGGAATCGCTGGTTGACGGGAATAAACCGCCACCCGACGAAAAGTGGTGCGGGATGAAAACCATGGTTTTTGGAAAAGGGCACGGGGGAGGGGGGTCCACCAGGTGGGGCTCGCTCCGCTCCGTCGAATCTGGGGAACAGATCGACGGCTAGGAAGGACTTGGGGCAATAAAACATGTGATTTAATATTTCACGCCAAAATCTTATAAAAGATGGGTTTTCGAATCTTCAGAGGAAAAAGGATGGAGAGGGGTTATATTTTGGCTTAGCGCCTCAGGACTGAGCGGTCGGTCCTGGCGCTCGGGCATGTGGAGGAAGAAAAGGCAGGAGGCTTAGCCTGAGGGGCCTAAGCCTAATGCATAGAAACATGTGTTTTCTATGGTTTTTCCAAATAATTTCAAAAGGAAATATAATTCCGATAAGGTTAAAAAATGGGTTTTTAACCTTAGGAAAGGAGATTAATGAAGGGATAAGGAATAACATATGGTTTTGTGAATTTTTTATGAGATAAAGGAAATTGGAGAATGAAGGTAAGATGGAAGCAAGGGAGGGGAAAGGAAAAGGGATGCAGTAGTATTTGACTTGGATTTTCGTGGAATATCAGAGGCTGGGGGAAGGAAATGTATGAAGATTTAACTAGCAGTTTATGATTTTACCAAAAGACTTCAAGCACCAACAACTTCAGGACTGAATTTGTTTCTTGAAGGCTGCAAAGAATATTTAGCCACCAGCTGATATGATGGAAAAATATGGGTGGCTAACAGTGGCTCCACTTGGGGATGGTGCCTTCTTGAAGGCATCAAGAATTCAGACTTGATTTTTCTGGGATGCCGATCTGTGCCTGATCCATTGGGCTGCCCTTCTTTTGCTGAATGATCTTGTTTGAAAACATATTTAGCAGCCATGAAAACAATGGTCCTTTGTCAATACAAACTTTTTACCTACCCAATCCTACTGATCTAGCATTTTTTCTTCATCAGAGTGCACTTGGATTGGCAAACTCTTTTCACAACATTTTATTTTTTTGGAAGCATAAAAACTAATCTACTTCTACTCCTTCTTTCTCCCTGGACTCATATTAAACAGTTGAGCTCAGATATTTCTCTACCTAATCTACTGTCTGTTGGGATTAAACTGTCCAACAGACTTTCATTCTTAAATTCTACAACAAAAATTTAAAAACAGTCAAGTCAAGATTAAGCTATTTGACTTGTTGTGATCTATGGCATAAGAACAAGCTGCACATAGATTATTATTTGCAGAAAATTAAAAATCAAAATGGAAGGCTCAAGATCTAAAAGTTTCTCATCATGGCCTTCTCTTTTCTTCACATCTCTGTTTTTGCTTTTGTTTGAGCTGCCTCTTCCTTGATATCTAATTCAGATTTTGGACAAATTAGAACCAGTTCTTCTCTTTTATGACTCAGAAAATAAAACAGTTTTGAGTCATCTCTCTTTGGAAACTTTGGTTCAGATTTTGAGTTTGTTTGAACCTTCATTTCTATCCTAATGTATCTACTGATAAGCCAAGATTGAACAATTTGGCAAATCGAATTCACTATCCTATCAGCAGAAAATTTAAAGCTAATTAGTCAAGATTAGGCAGTTTGACTAACTAGGAGTGTGTTTTGAGGAGTGGCATTTGAGCTTGCACACTTTCAGATTTATTTCTCTTTTTGGTATGGGGCTGTACCTTTATTGTTTTGTCAATCTACCCTCTTTTCTTTCTTTTCTTTGCTTTTGTACTTTTGAATTTTTTATTTTTCTTCGACGTAGAAAAACAACAACTAACTACATGCCCAGAAGTGAGCTTTATTGACATTCCTATCTAACCTATTCTAAACATGGAGTATTTACATATTTATATGATACAAAAGTGCCAATGCAGCCAGCTGAGTAATGTCAAGAAGAAGAAGAAACTCTGGCTGCTTGTCAGAGGTATCCATAGTATATTTTGAAGATTAATCTTCAAAAACGAGGCTATCACAGAAGGTGACAGCTTTTCATGTCTCTGGCTCTTGCAAAGGATCAATGCTTGATAATTTGAGCCAGTTTGGATTTCCACACACTCTTCCATAGGATCAACAAAGAAAAGGTGAAGGTTCTCTTCTTTTTGGTCCTCCACAATTGGTAGATCATCTACTTCCAAGACATCAGCTTTGAGGACTATCTCTTCAGTATGTAGCTTGGAAGTATCATCATTCTTAACCTGCAAAATAGCAAACAGTGAAATATCTTCTTTCTTTGAATCTATGCTTGCTTCTGATATAAATTCAGGCTCTTTAAATGATAGACTAATATCAGTGAAGGGAGAATTTTCTTCTTGAGAAGATGATATATCCACAGCAGGATAGTCTTCTATTTTTTTTTCTCCTTCATCTTCCTCATCTTTTGAACTGGAGGACTCATCATATTTGACAGTGTTGTCCTCTTGTGGCCCTTGTATGCTCGTATTCAGTGGACTAAATTCTATGAAGAGGTTATTATATTCTTGAGCAGGGGTGTATTCAATGGTTTCCTCTTGCTCAAAAATTTCTTCATTGTTCCTCTCTTCACCTTTTGAGTTGAAAAGCTGTTGATTCCCAATTATGTGAAAGCGATTTGTGATGGATTGAAATGGGTGATTTCTTCTTTCAAGTTGATGATGGTGAAACTCATAACACCAATCGAACGCAGGTTGCCCTACGTGATTAATTTTTGCTTGAAACTCATCATCATCATCAGACTGATCGAAATTTGGAAAATCATCGGAATAAACAATTTCATCAGTTGAACATATTGGGTTATCAGCAGGTCTCTCTTCATTATGATTTACAAAAGAATTTTCTAAATCTGTATAACAAAGTTCTCTATGCGAATGGGCAAGAGTGTTTGTTTTGCAAAAAGTTTCAGAGACTGACTGTTTATAAATAGTCTGTTCTATTTCCTTCTCTGTCAAAGGGGAAAATGTTTCCATGTCCCTTTGCACAGAAGTACAGCAATTCTCTGTCTCTTGCGAAGACTGATTTTGAGGCTGGATGTCTTCTTGAGCCTCAGATATTAGGGATGATGAATCAATATTTGAGTTTTCAGGGATATCTCGAGGAACGTCCATTATTTCTTGGATCATCTCTTCCTCAACTGATTCATCTATGTTCTTAAAATTTTTCAATAGGAGATTAAACTCATGAATGGCTGTTAAAAGATCTTCAAGATGCATCTCTTCCAAAGCTTCCTCATTATCTATAATGTGTTGGGTGATGTTTTGTGATGGATCATAATATATTGCACCCCATGATAATGACGTAGTGTTTTCTTCATAGTTCTCATAGAACACATATTCAAGGTCTTTTAAAGAAAACAGACTACTAGATCTTAAGCATTCATACCAATCCCTAGCTTTTCCTTCTAATGTTAACATGAACATTTCCATTAGGCAGTCTTCATGCCATTCAACTTTCAACCTCCATACATGTATGTGAAATTTGATAAGATGTAACAAGGGGTCATCAAACTTTTCACCTTGAAAAACAGGCAGGTTGTCATCCCAATTTACCTGGGGCATCTTATGTGGGAACCCAGGGATATGATCTCTACACATTGGGGCATATCTTTGTTGTATTCTTGGAATCATGTTTGTAAACCAAGAAAGAGGTCATTGTGTCTGGTTAATCAGTTCAGGGTCTTCTACCAGTGGATTCATTTGGTATTTTGGGAATTTCAGAGTGTGGAGTCACCAGGTGGAAGATTTTCAACTCCTGAGGAGGTAAAATGTTCTATGGTCCACCACCATATACCAATCTAAAGAGATCATGGGTATTCTGAGTCTCAGCAGAATTTAAAATGAAAAGAACTCAAAGTTCCCCAGCGGAGTCGCCAGAAATGTTAGGTCCTGGTGGCTCAAGCTGGTTAATAAAGCAAATGCTCTATGAACCAAATCTCTGATGTCGTATGATTATCTTTTAAATGAAAAATGATTCGGGGTTCTTCCCCAGCGGAGTCGCCAGAAATGTTAGGTCTCTGTAATAAGCAATATTGGCAAAGTCCGATCACAGAGTTAACATCATTTCAACCAACTTTGGGATTCTAGGATCTAGCCCTCCTGAATCCGGAGAGGGATCTCTCCAACATGTACAAAGATGGATATTGTCTTTGAAGTTTAGGGTGATGATATTAGGCTAGTTATGAAGGCCAAGGGTTTTGTTTGGTTTTCTCAGATGGTTGAACATAGTTGCTGTCTGAGGCGGAAAGATCTATATGCAAATAGGTTCAAAGGTGAGAAGTTGCAAGCAAAAAAGTAAGCTTTGATCATAAAGAAAGATGATGGCAAATTTTCAATCCATTGGGCTATGGAGTCATAAGAGGATTTAATTGAAACATTCAAGTTCAAGAGTGATCTATGGGT
The DNA here is from genome assembly GCA_034641835.2 of Pinus albicaulis. Lineage (NCBI taxonomy): Eukaryota > Viridiplantae > Streptophyta > Pinopsida > Pinales > Pinaceae > Pinus > Pinus albicaulis. The sequence continues at coordinate 270,499,134 of CM076582.1, forward strand.
CAAGTCATCTATGCCTAAGGATCTCTTTAAAGTTTGATTTATGGAATGGAGTGATACAATAAGCAAGGGAAATGAAAAATGCAGAACAAAGAGTAGCCCAGGATTTGGTAAGTACTTTGAAACTAGCTAGCCTTTGACCAGGCACTTGAGAAAAACATAGAAGCAAACTAGGATCTGGTAAGTACTTTGAAACTATCCAGCCTTTTATACACTTCTAACAGAATACATATAAAGACGAAGGGAAACTTAAAGGCAACCTTTGGAGTAGAAACTAGTGGGCTGGGCTCACCATATCCTCTCCTAGCTCTTCTTTACTTAATTACTTCCAAGGCAATCACAGAGATGACACAGAATGGCCTAAGACCTGATAAGTACTTTGAAACTAGTTAGCTTTTGACACATCCTAAGGGAGACAATCAAATAGTCGAGCAAACAAGAAAGGGACTCAGGGCTAACCTTGATTTCCTCAATTCATCCTCACACAACATATATTAAAAGTAACATTTAAAAATAACATTCAGCTGTGACAAAAAGATGAGGGAACGCCAGCATCTCTGTACTTAGACTGAATTAAATCATTTCTAAATAACACAGTTAGAAGAAAACATTGGGATAAATCTTTTTCAACCAGAGAAGGTTACCGACATATAGTAGGACCTAACCCTGTTTAAACTGTTCTTTACAGTGGAAAATGAAACAAATTGAAAACATAAACAAAATACGGGTTACAGTGAGAATAACATCACCATCAGCATAGACCAGGATCCCATAAATCAGCTTGTATTGATGCTTCAAACTAGTTACAATCTTCATACCCAGTGTTTTAATCCATCTCTCTTCACAACCTAACCTATCTGTTACAAGTAGAGCTCCAAGAGCCAATGAAACCACTATTTACGGTCAAGAGTATTCTGCTCAGAGATAGTTATAAGACTCCAACAATTACATTAACAACCAAACAATCCAACCCCTCACTCATCTTCTACTGAAGTATTTATAGAGGGATGAGGAGGTGAGATCTGATGAAAAGATCTCAAATACAATTAATGCAGAATTAATGTCTTCCTGACCCTTGGAGGCTCGATGAAGAAAACATACAGGTGTTCCACTGCATTAATGTGTTTATACTTATGAAGTAAGCTCGGAGAGAGCTTTGTTGACCTTTGAGGCTCTGCGTACTATTAGGGTTACTCTGCAAACATTCTGTCATTAAATCTGGGGCAGAAATAACTTCTTTGGCTATTCCGAGGCAAGATATCTGATTTTGTTCAATAAATTCGGCCTCTGATTGAACATTTTGAGGCAATAGGTGGCATTGCGGTGGTTCGGATGGAATTCGAGCCTCAAAGTATGGCGGTGGAGGCAGTATGTCTGATGAACACTTTTAGGTTTTCCTTTAATCTGTGTTCTGAGTCGGGGATTAGGCTTTTGATAACCGTCTTAGCTGTAATCCCCGCCAATCTATCCGCTAAACTGCTGCTCTGGTTTACTGTTGTCTTCAATATCTTCTACTCTTTCTCTGCGTTGATTTTGACGGTATTCTTCAAGTTTTATAGGGATGCGCGGCAACTAAGGCTCATGAAACCTCGTTGATAACATTGTTCTTCACCCTGCGGTCGATCCTCTGGATAAATCGAAAGAACGGGAGTCGTCACCCTCGTCTTTCAAATTTTCCTAAAACACGACGAAAGAACCTTAAAACCTGCAAAATACAAACAAAATGAGAAAATCCTGCATTATATGGACAAATCTGCATTGGAGGGCGTGCGGGAAAACGGAGCAATCGGAGTCGTTGATCTTATTGCGATCAACGGTCGGGAGCTTTTTGAAAAGTCAGCGGAGAAAAAGGGGAACTGTATGATGGAATCGGGATTTTGCATGAGAACCGTCGATCTGCAGAGATCGACGGCGGAGATCGGTTTTCGAATGCGCCGGGGGAAGTTAACGGGTAGGCAAGTCCGTTAAAGGCCGGGCAGAAGAGGCGATCCGCAAACGTCGGATGGGAGGGCCCAAATCCGACGGTGGAGGTGAATCCCGCTGCGAAGCTATGGTCCGAAGAATAATGCGCGGGCGATGTGACAGCGCGGCGGTTTTGGAACGAGGTGGAGGACAGGTGTCGGCCAGTGTATGGAATCGCTGGCCGACGGGATAAAACCGCCACCCGACGAAAAGTGGTGCGGGATGAAAACCATGGTTTTTGGGAACGGCGCGGGGGAGGGGGGTCCACCAGGTGAGGCTCGCTCCGCTCCGTCAGATCTGGGGAGCAGATCGACGACTGGGAAGGACTTGGGGCAATAAAACACGTGATTTAATATTTCACGCTGAAACCTTATAACAGGTGGGTTTTCGAATGTTCAGAGGAAAAAGGACGGAGAGGGGTTATATTTTGGTTTAGCGCCTCAGGACTGAGCGGTCAGTCCTGGCGCTCGGGCGTGTGGATGGAGAACAGGCAGGGGGCTTAGCCTGAGGGGCCTAAGCCTAACGCATAGAAACACGTGTTTTCTATGGTTTTCCAAAGAATTTCAAAAGGAAATATAATTCCGATAAGGTTAAAAAATGGGGTTTTAACCTTAGGAAAGGATATTAATGAAGGGATAAGGAATAACATATGGTTTTGTGAAGTTTTTATGAAATAAAGGAAATGGAGCATGAAGGTAATATGGAAGCAAGGGAGGGGAAAGGAAAAGGGATGCAACAGTTTTTGACTTGGATTTTCGTGGAATATCAGAGGCTGGGAGAAGGAAATGTATGAAGAACCAACCAGCAGTTTATGATTTTACCAACAGACTTCAAGCACCAACAACTTTAGGACTGAACTTGTTTCTTGAAGGCTGCAAAGAATATTTAGCCACTAGCTGATATAATGGAAAAATATAGGTGGCTAACGGAAAGGGACAACCATTAATTTTATTTTCAAGTGATGGTGAATGTCTTGGACATTATCTCCTAACAACGAGAGATTGTCTCCTAAGGAACAATAAAAACATGAAGTGACACCCCAATGTTGAACCTCCTACTAGTTCCTCCATTAGTTAGAACTAGTTTAACTAGATTAAACTTAAATAATTTGTGTTAATTAATTACAACTCAAAATAAAATCAACTAGGGCTCCTATAATGTATGACACACTCTACATGCCTCTAGTTTGACCCTCAACTTGAATTAACTGAACCAACTAAGTCATCCTAACTTATTTAACTCGTACAAGTTGTCATGTGATGTGGAATTACAATTTTATTCTAATTTAATTCAAGGGAAAATTAAATTAGAATCCTTTCTTGGTGCCATTTTCAAATCTCCCTCTCAATAATAAAGGGATTGTCTAATACCCCGACCATGCCCCTATGGAACTCAAATTTTCCTCTTGATAGTTCCTTTGTCAAGATGTTTGGATCCCGCTCCTCTATAGGAATGTAATCTAATAGCATAATCTGTATTTGCACAAAATCTCTGAGATGGTGATACCGGATGTCGATATTATTGGACCTATCATGAAAAACTAGATTAACCGAGAGTTTGATGAAACTCTGATTATCACAATAAATCACCACTAGATCCATATGTTGACCAAGAAACCCAACAAGGATCTTCCTCATCCAGATAGCCTCACAATTTTCTTGACTAGAAGTTATGTACTCTACTTCTCTTGAACTGAGTGCAACTGATCTATGATTTCTTTTGTACCAGGAATTCGTTGTTGACCCAATTCTGAAGATTCCCCCTGATGCTCTATTCTTGTCAGATGGACTCCTACCCAATCTGTATATGTGAAGCCTTGCGGCTTCACTCCCTCTGTCTATTTGTACCAAATACCAAACTGAGTGGTGTGTCTAAGGTATCTCAACACATATTTGGATTCCTTCCAATAAAGCTTGGTTGGCTTAACCATAGCTCGACTAAGTTGGATTAACCACATAACACATGTTTAGTCATGTGTTCACCAAGTACATGAGTGAACCCACAAGCTGTCTGTAAATTGTATCTTATACCACTTCACCTAAAGTAGCATCTTTCTTCCTCGAATTCCTTGCTAGAGAAGTTTCCATGATTTTGCTTCTCTCCATGTGAAACTTCTTCAATATCTGATTGGCATACTTTCCCTAAGAGACAAATAACTCACCATCTCTTTTTCAAATTTGCAAAAAAATGAAATAATGCAAGAGCCCCATGTCCTTCATGTCAAATTCCCTTACAAGATCCTATTTTCAAGAATTTATTAACTTTGCATCTGTCGAATTAAATCATCGACATATAATATTATAATCAATAATTTACCTTCAACCACAATATGGTAAAGGTTTGAATCTGCTTCACTTTTGGTGAATCCCAACCCGGTGAAATAATTGTTGATCCTAGCTTAGCAAGCACAGGGTGCTTGTTTCAGTCCATACAATGCTCGCTTTAGGCTACACACATGTGAATCTTTATTGAAGGTCCCAAATCCTTCCGAATATTCTATGTGCATCTCTTCCTCAATCAATCCATTGAGGAAAGTTGTCTTTACATCCATGTAATGTATTTTCCATCCCATCTGCGCTGAAAGTGAAATAATAGATCTAATTGAAGAGTACCTTGATACCGGAGAAAAGGTATCCTCTTAATCTATTCCCTCTACCTGAGAGAACCCCTTGGCCATAAATATGGCCTTGTGTTTCTCGACACTCCCATATACTTCTTTCTTCACCTTATAGATCCACCTGGATCCTACAACTGACTTGTCTTCCAGTCTTGGGAAAACTTCCCATGCATTGTTTTCGATAATGGATTCATACTCCTATACCATGGCATCAACCCATACTGGTTGCTGCACTAATTCCTTGAATGAGGATGGCTCAATATCTAAACTCTCGCTCATAAGATCGATGTAACCAGTGTACCGATATGGGGACCTTCTCTGCCTACGTTGTGATGTTGGTGCTCCCACATTCTCTCTAGCATCATGCATAACCCTACCAACCTCTCTAGTGTGCTTCCTTCCATCTCTGGATGTCTCTGCATGAGTGGTTGATTCCAATCTCTACTCCTCTGCTTGTGGTTGCTCCACATATTTAGTTTCTTCTTTTGGAGCTAAAATCTCCTCATGATCTACATGCAACTAAAGCTCCCTCTCAAGGGAAATTTTCATGGCCTTTCCTTCAATGAATTTCACATCTCTACGAACCACTGTCATCCTATGAGATGGAAGTTACACCATTTATCACTCCCCCCAACTTTCCAAGGCTGAGAATGGAATTGAAGGAAGGTTACCACAAACCAGGCTTAAGGTCAGGTAGCTAGCCCTACCAGGACCAAAGAGGGATCTCTCAATGTCACTTTGCAGTCAATAAAATGACCAAATATCTAATGATCTTAGGCTAGGTATATAAGCTCAGTAAATAGAGTTTTAGTTTTATGTTTCTTATGCTGGATAGGAAATTATAGTTAGGAGACCAAGTCTAGGGTTTAGGTCAAAATTCAAGGTCAAGTTTCATAGATATGGATGAGGCCAGGTAGGTAGCTTGAAATAATTCTTATTTTTTCATTGTGTATAGGATGAAATGAAGGAGAATTTCAATGAGAATTTAGGTGAATTCATTGATTTAGAAGAACAGAGACATATAATGTAAACCTTGTTAAAACCGAGCATGAAAAGGCATTATTTCTACTTATAAACTAACAAGATAAACACATAGAAGCATATATGTGAAAGAGGGTATTATATCATTAAAATTGATAAGATAAACTACATAGAAATAACAAATTCTCCAAGGCATACCACAAGAGTCTCAAAAAAAATTCTGCAACAATGTCTTTGATTTCATTCCATAAGCTTGTACTATAGCTCCACTACAAAAAACAACTATCCAACCCAAAAAAATACTAAAGTGGGTCAAATTATAGAAAATATGAACAATGACACTAAATAGGATCAAAATTCCATCCAAAATGCATCATAATTACATGAGATGTGTCACTTCCTAGAATCTAGGGAAGCTAGAAACCATTCCCTAAAATTCAGCTAAATACTGGGAGTGTGTGTCTCCCACATTAAATTACATGTATCCTCATGATAAGAATAAAAAACAAAATCAATCACTCTAATGACAGCTCAAAGGACAGCTAAACCTTGAAATTATGACTTTTTCTAGCTTGGCAAGTGTCCTAAGCAAATCCAATGTAGAAGCGTAACGCTTGTTGACAAAAACATAACGCCATTTTGGAGAATTGTGGCACCACTTTAGAGGTGATTTGGAGGGACATTTAGGGCTCCAAATCCAAATCTGAAAGATAGTTCAACTAGCCCTGTGTGTCTAATTTCTAGAACATATTTAATTTTGATAAAACACCCACAGGAAGGCCTCCAAAATTTGATTCTCCCAAACTTACTCCAGAAGCATAGCGCCTGGTCAAAAACACTGGCGGAAGCATAGAAAAATCATGTTTTATGGATTTTCCTTCAAAATTAGAGCTTTCATGCAAAACTAGTTCCAGATATGGACTGCACTAATCAAAATGTATCCAACCATATAAGCCAATCTTCATTTAGGTTTCTTGACAAAAATCGTAGCACCTTGGCGCTACGTTTCTATGAAGGTGGAATTTCCACATTAGTGAAAAAATTACCAAATTTGAAAAAAGTACTCAAAATTAACCAAAATGTTTTTTGTGACACCTATGGAGGATGGGCTAAACACAAGGAGTTATAAGTTGTCTTTCTGCTTAAGCTTCATTTGAGCCTCTTTGAGCTTCTTTTTCACTTGTTTGAGCCTCATTTGTGAAATTTTGTTCCTAGCGTGATAATGATTAGCCATATGTATCTGGAGATTATTATTATTTTTAGCTTTCCTCAGAAGCTTCTCAAGGTTCTCATTGACCCTATCAATCCAATACTCTCTGTCTTGATTGATCTCATCAAGAATTAGCTCATCAAAAGTCTTCCAACCTGATTTAGGAGTTGTTGACTCTCTCTCTCTCTGAAGCACCTTCTTGAGGCCTATTGTTATTGGTATTCTTCTTTTTTTTCCAACCTCTACATCCTCTAGCTAATCATCATCTGCAATCTCTTTGTCCTTTCCTTTATCTGCATCAACATGTACCTTAGGTTTATCTTGGAGGAACAATTTCACCTTTAGCTAAATATTTTCTTGTTGTAGGAAAGTAATTTGAGAATTTGCAATTGAGAAAATCTCCCTCAATGGTGTTATTTCCTCATCCTTCTCCTTTATGATCTCCTCGAATGACTTATTCTTCACCTGCTCTTCCAACTCAACCTCCAAGGGCACATGTTCATCATGTTGGTGCAATGGTGATTCAATCTTATGTATGAGTGGTTTCTCCTCTATTTCTCTTTGTTCAACTATAATATCAAGTGTAGATACACTTTTGATGGATTTGGGAGAAAAAAATTGTCTCTTTCCCTTCTCATAGGTGCGAGTGACCTCAAAAACCCTATGAGCCTTTGAAATCTTACCTTTCTTGCTGGAAGATCCAACCTCCATTGGTTGTGCTGATACTGATGGTGATGGTATGCTATGAGGACAAGAAGACTAGGAGTGGGCGATGCTGCTAATTTCTCCATGAAGGTTTCCCAAGTCATGTTGATGGCTGAGAGATGATGAAAAACAATGAGTTTGACTAGGCCATGGTGGAATAGACTTAGAAAGTGATCTTTGTTTTTTCTCTAAACCTTTTCAGTCATTTTAAGTAGACTTTTGTACAAATAATTTGGCTAGTCAAGTGGTTTAGTAGAGGTGAAGTGCATCAACAATCTGACATGGTGCCTATAAAACCTAGACAATATCCATTCACATGTGAAATATCTCATAATTAGCCTCATCAAAGGAGCATATTTTTCAGGTAGGTTCCTGAAAGGGAAAATGTACTTAGAGTTTTCTTTGGAATGAGGTTTGACGAACAATTTGTAATCTTCAAGGTCTAAGTCCATGCCCTTGAACCACCTTTCTCCATGACTAGGAATACTTGTTTCTGAAGAAATCACCTCTGCTAATATTTTGAACTCTACACCTGCAATGATGACCTTTCCCATGTTGAAACTAGTGGAAAATAGGCTTGTCAATTGGAGATGGCAGCCTTCTTCCATAATTGTTTCACAGAACTTCAAACATTTTGTCCTCTCAAAGCATCTCTTGGAAAAAGGTGAGTCATTGAATTCTTGTAGGGTGGATGGCTAAAATCTAAAGTGGAGGCCTCCTTTGTTGATTTTATTTTCACTTTCCATAATTTCTATCAAGAAGATGAAACTCTAGGTGTTTAGATGTAGTGGGTATGGGAAATGAATTTGGAAACACAGAGGACATGGATAGGGTAATTTTGGAGGGTGATATGAAGGCTAATGAAGCCAAGAAAAATTCCCAAAAAAATTCAAGAGGTAGGGTTATATGTTGGCTTCAAATTAAAGGTGAAATTTGGTGAAATGGATGTAAGGAAGGTGATAAAATTAGGAAAACACCTAGATTTCCTAGTTTTCCAATAGAAAAATAGTAGTAAATAAGGGTTTTAATGGGAATGATGTTTGCGGAAATTTTGAATGGTATGGAATGATAGAGTATGGTCTGGTGAAGGTGTATGAGGGTATCAGATGATAGGGTTAATATTTAGTCCACTGAAATCACTCAATGATAGGAAAAAGTTAAAACATAGTGGGAAAGGAGGTAAGCGAGAAAATCAACACACTGCGTGATAAATTGAATTGAGGATGTGAGGTGTTGACTTACAATTGAAGAATATTTAGAAACTTATTGTAATGATCCTGGAGCTTGGATGAGTGATTTAGGAGCCAAATTCCAAAAGCGTAGCACACTCCCAGATGTGTAACGCGGGTGTCCAGATGCGTAGCAGAGCTTTCCAGAAGCACAGCGCAACCTTCCAATTGCATAGTAGAGGTCTCTTTAGAGAAATTTTCTCATTTTATTGTAACCCTTCACAATTATGGAGCAAGATGAAGGTAAGAGAGGAGCTATACCAAACATGAAAAGACAAAATGAGTTGAATAAGCCTTCTTTTCTCTTTATAACATCTTCAAATGACCTTTTTTCTATTTTAGTGAAACCAAAAAATTTGAGGAAATTTTTTCCTTTTGAAACAATTTGACAATGTAACAAGCTTTGAAATAAGACAAATTGTCTTAATTTATTTCCCTACCTATGCTAACTCCCTTTAAATGACTTGTATGATGAAAATGAAAGTCTTGTTTGCCCTATTTGATGACATAATTGCACTTTTTAGTGGTGAAATAAGAACCTTAGACATAGACCTAGATGGAGATGGAATGACTAGTCTATGACCCTAGATGAAGATGAATGACATGACCTACGAAAGTGATGATGGCCATGAATGGGATGAGGGAGTAAAATTTTAGACCTATACCATATGTTGGTTTTATTTTATTTTTATTTTACCCAACATTTTATTTTACCTAGTAGTTGTGACATGTATCATTGTACCCCACAAATATTCCCAACTCAGCTGTTGGTTCTAGATTTTTCCATGCATCTTTGGTAACATGAAAGTAAACTGATGAATCAAAAAATACAAAGTGCACCACATATAGCTTCTTACCAGAAAAGGATTCTTCTTGTGTACTCATCCTGAGGATCCGATGAGGATTTATGTTATGCACATGCACAATTGTGTTGCATTTTTTTTCCACAAGTGCAACGATAGGACCTGATCATGTAACATCACTCGTTCATCTCCCACAATGCTTCTATTCTTCCTTTCTGCAACCCCATTCTGTTGTGGGTTATGAGGTGATATAAACTCTCGTCGAGTGCCTTCTAATGCAAAAATTTTATTTAATTCATTCAACACAAATTCTTGGTTGGCTATGTTTGGGCTTGACCCAAGTTTAGAGTTAGTTGTGCATCAAAAAAACCCTCTATTATTAGCCCTTTGGGCAACAAACTGCTTCTCAGATTGCAGTCTCACCCGAGGAAATATTGGGGGATGTCAGAACCAGGTTTATGCATCCATAGGGACAATGGAGTGTGTATCTACTGCTAAACTTCTTATTTATGCTTATTCAGAACTGCATGGATTCATTTATCTACCTTAACATTCTATACTTCATTCATCATCAATACTTGTGCGCACTGTGTCTTTATGATTAAAAGACAACATAAAGCATATAAATAACCTCACAATGCAGATATTAAGCTAATACAGCACATAAACACATAGATTCCCTAAAAAATCTTCTTCTTTATTATGATAAGTCTCCTTAGTACATTTACTTCTTCGACCTATGCACACAACTACAGGTGCTTTGCACACAAAGTTTCAGACTCTTCAAGGGCTCCGCACACATAGTCGTGGAGCCTTCCTAAGGCCCAAAACAGACTAAATAGATAGATAATTTTTTTGTGCTCATCAACTATTACATTCTATATATCACTTCAACATAACATTACATTTTTTTATATAGCATTTACACCAACTCAAAACCATGGTCCAAATACCATGGGCAGACAAAATAGTAGACAAAAACCATTTTCCCGATACAAAATGAGGGACTCTGACCCAACTCAAAGCCCCTAAAAACCAAGCGGTAGCACTAACTCAGCAGTTTCGCGCTCTCCACACCTTGAGTTTTGGAGTCTTTGACCAAAAAATAGACCAAGTTGTATAATGCCAAACATGCCCCCAATACTCACATGTGACTCATCCTGAGTCACTCAACTAGTGCACCCCGAACCTTATCTACAATGTTGGTGTAGGTGGCATTGTACTATTGAATCATATCTGTAAAATTCTTCTCTTCTTAGCGCACCTCCTCCAATATCTTTTATGTCGCCAGTCTAGTTGTCTTCTAGAGCACATCCTTCTACCTCTGTTGTAGCTCGTTGAGCTTTCCATTCACTGTCTGCAAAATATAGAGAATCTCTTCCTGCAATGGCTGAGTCCTCACAGTGATGAGTTGCTCCTTCCTTTGAAGATCTTCAATCTGGCTCTAAAGATTCTTTCCTTCTATTATCCTTGTGATTCTCTAGGAGATTGATAGCGTCCTCTTAGTTTCCTGGATTTCATCTAACTGCTTATGATTTTCCTACATTTCTTCCTCGATCCTCAGAATGTTTGGATCCTCCTACAATGAGGTCCAAATATCCAGTGTATCATCCAACAATTTCCCACACTTCACCACTGAGTCTTCGATGCCTTTCAATGTTGTTTTGAGTTCTGCTTCCCTCTATTCTATGACTTCTGGTGGCATGGCTAATTGCAACCTCATTTCTAGTTCAACAATCTAGACCTAATATTCAAACATCATCTTCTCAGTGTTTTCCTTTGATTTGTTAATGGTGAGAGCGAGCTTCACAACCTTGGTGGCTAGTGGTTCCTCTGCGCAGACCTAAACGTCCATAACTTCACTGCACGTCTTACTTATAGCTTCATCCAACTACTATTGTTGTTGGCACACCTCGTCTCTTTCCCTGAGAACCCGCTCAAGTATCTTCATGATTGTAGTTATGTCTTTTTCACTTATTCATTGGTCTGCAACATATGTTGTTTGTGCCCTTTCAACTCTTTGGCAATCCCTTGGTGGAAGTTGTTCAATGTTGGAGTAGGGAGCGTGGCGAGGTTCAAGTTGATGCTTTCCTATACTTTGGCATGTTCCTTGTATTGGACTGCTTCAAAATTTAGTGCTCCTCTGGGTAATTGAAAAATTCTAAAACCAAATTAGGTCTCAAGTCGGCGCTCTAGCTGTACTGATTGACTTGTCTGCACTATTTGATTGGTTAGCTGCTCCTATGGTCACATTGTTTCTGCCAACACCTTGAGTTCCTTCATACCTTCCTATACTTCTATCAAAACTACTTTGCAATCATCCTAAATCATATTCCATGTTTTTTCGGTGACATGTTGTACCTTGTCTCCAATTTCATCAAAGTTCCTTCAGTGAGGACCAGTGGCTTTCCATGAGTGGATCGATTGGCCTTGTGTTTTTTCCACGCACTTGTGTAGATGTTGTAGGTACCCTCTTCTTTATGATAAATGGGGAAGTGATCGGCGTTTTATCTTTTATCACTTAGAAAAAAAATGAAACATCATTTGACAAAGTCTTAGAGGTTCATGTGTCAAAGGTAGGGTCATAGAATTCATTTTTCATTACTTGGTTAAGGAAAATTTTAAATTTTTCTTAATATATTATCCTAAAGTCCAAAATTCACACCCATTCAAATATTTTCAAGTGACATCAGTCATTATTTTCTGACATTTTTCATTTCCCAAGTTTATAACTCCGAAAAAGTCATTTTAGCCAAGAATCCCTACTTTCGCAGCGAAATACACAAAGAAAACACACTTTTCGCTATGAACCTGCTAATACTTTCTAGCAAAACAGTCCATAAATACACTAGGTATGCTACAAAAGGAAGGATTCATGTCTTTCTTGTTAAAACAGCTGCTAGGTGTCATTAAATGATTGAAAGGGATAGGTTAGATGCCATTCAAGTCAGTTAGGGTTAATATCAAGGTACAATGGTCATGGTTGAAGTCATTATTACCATTTTAAGCATATATGAGTCATCATTATGCCATGATTTGTCATCTAACTTTAAAATCTTTCCAAGTTGAGTCATTTTTCATTCTCCATTCCCTCTTTGCGTGTTATTGAGCTCTAGAGAGCTATTTCACTAAGCCCAAGCTATGGCTGGTATTTTCAAAGGTTTGCAGGTATCACTGATCAAGTGAGGTAGAGAAGACATTAAAGCACCATGGCTGCAAAGAGGAAGACCAAAAAAGGTGGCCACTATCTTAGATATGAGCCATTAGACATGAACCTGATAAATGAAGACCCAATAGCTTCAGAAGTTTTCAGAAGAACAGGGTGTTTGAAGTTTTACCAAGGATTGCAAGGATACCATGTATAGGTTTCTAAAGAGTTTGCCCTAAATTTCAATGGGACATCTGCAGAAGTGGGAATGCTAAACCTCACTATAATATTAGAAACCATTGAAACAACAACAGGAATTTCAAGAGGAGAATAAAATTGGTTTATAGGTTTCAAATTCAACATGCAGGAATGTAAAGAATTTATTAATCCAAAACATAGTGAGGTTGACCTTACAAATGCCATTCCAAGGAGCTGCATGAAAGATAATTTCTCAAACCTACTGCTTATCATTTAGAATTGCTTCACTTGTGAAGGGAGATATCATAAGGTTTATTCTTACCACTTCAAGCTTCACTACTTTTTGTTGGTAAGATATCTCTTGATCTACCTTTTTATTTATACAAAAGCTTAGAAAAAATGGCAGATAAAGTTCAAGTTAAATCTGAAGGAAGTGAAACTTCACTTTTTCATCATGGTTTAATAAAGTTACTGGTTTTAGATGAGTTAAAAAGAATAGGCAGAGACTGGTCTTATTTTCTGTTTGTCAATGGTTTTGAAGTGGATGTCATCACCCCTAAAAATAACTCCTAAACCTAGAGGCATAACATCACCTTCAATGGTAGAACAAAGTGAACCAGTAGGGGTAGAGCAAAGTGAACCAATAATCATGGAAACAAAGAAATTGTAGAAACTTGATAGACTTGTTGTTTCACCTGCAAAACAAAAGTCAACTATGAGAAAACCTGCAAAACAAGAGCCAACTGTGACTAAAAATGGCAGCAAAAGGATTACAAGGAGCCAAACAGTGGCTAAAGGGAATTTAGAAGACATTCTACATGCTATTGATATTGAAGAGACTCCCATAGTCCAAGTTGAGGATATAGATGAGGGAGGAAAGAAGCTCAAGAAAGCCAAATTAGAAAATAAGTTAGAGTTTTAAGGTGCGGATGCAGGTTTTATGTTTCAGGCTAGGAAATTACCCATGACAAGACATGCTAGAAAAATTTTGGAAAGCAGTAAAGAAGTTCATCCAGCCACTGACACTATCCAGCCACCACAAAGCATTATTGACCTTTCATCACCCGTAGAAGAAGATCCAGTCATTAAGCAAAGGAAAGGAAAGGAGAAAATTATTGAAAAATCAAAGTTTGAGGTCCTTGAGGAACAGTTGAAGTTAGAAAATCATGAAATATCAGTCATGAAGAAAGAGGCAAGGAAACTTAATTTACAAAAAGTGTAGTTTGAGAAAATGAAAGAGATTTGGGAAGAGCAGGTTGATAGTGTGTCAAAGACCTTAGATGATACACAACAACTAATCAAATGGACTATTAGAATAATGAACCTGCAGTTGAAATCTAGCAACATAAATATGAAGGACCAAGTTAAAGACCTTCAAGAGCAGTTAGAATTGATCCATGAGGAGCTAGAGAAGAAGGGTTTAAACATGACTGTAGTTGAGGAACCCATAGCTCAACTCATCATTAATGAATAAGAAACACCTCAAGGCTCTTAAGTTGGATATTTTTATGTTTTTAGAGCTCAATGGAATGTTGAAAACAAAATTTGTACAACTGGAAGGTACCTTTTTGAAACAAGTTCAAAATCTATAAATTACATAGTTTTCCATAGTTTCGTAGCGTTTCCTAGGCTTGAAGCCAGGAAAACACTACAAAAAATTATGTAGCTTTATTTTTGTTTCTAAAACCATTTTTTTCATTTTTCAAGGAGAGGAAATGGTATTGATGATGTTTCAGGTCATGATGGACATCATGTAGGAGCAAAGAAGCAGAAATTTTGATTGCAAAAGTCATTTTTTGTACGCTACGAAACTGCCATGCTTTCGTAGCGAGTTGTTTTGAAGGTTTCTAAGCAATTATAAGAGTTTTTTTGGACAGGTGGACAAATTCAATAGGTCAAGGGACCTTGCCAACAATCATACATGACTTGAAGACCATGAAATGGAGATAGCTCGTCAGGTGAAGCATTTGTTGAAGATAGGGTCCTATTTTCCTGAAAAATAGGGTTTGGTTCCATATGTTGAGGAGAATATTTAGATGTCAAGTAGTGATGAGTTCTATCATAGCTTATTTGAACATGTGAAGCATTAGTTTTGAGATGTGTAACTATTTTAAGAGATAAGGTAGTTTGATGTAATAAATAGGAGTTTGAGTCCTACTAGGAAAAAGACTGTTTTAGAGTGTAGCTGCCATTTTCTCATTAAATCACATGTTTCCCTGTAATGAAAGGTGTCATAGGAAGAGTTCGATGAATCTAGCCAAGAGGAAGATCATTTCTGATGTAAGAAGGTTTATTAAAGGGCATATTATCAAAATTGTAAAGGGTTGGATATTTTTTGCACTACTGCAGCTTTATGTAATTTGGCTGATATTAGTAATATAGAGGACTCTTTCTTGACAGACCTGAGATTTTCATGGAGTTTTTAACGCTTTTATGATCTATATTTTTATGTGTACTACTTGCAGTGGATTTCATCTTTATTACTCATAATTCATATGTGTATGCTCTAACTTCCTTTATTGATTAAATGACTATGTTGTTCTGTGTTCCATGTGTGATTTACCTTTGCTAAAAACTCTTACCTGCCTCAACTTCCATGTCAAGAGACCTTACCACTGAACCTACTGATTTTTTTACTCCATAAGCCCAATGGTTGGAGACTTGTACTCTTTTCAACCTACACACATCACAATCAAGTCATTTTCCAAATAAGAGTTAGCCATCTAGTTTCATCATTATCAAATATCATTAACCCCTTTAAGAGATCCCTCTTAGACTAAAGAGGCTAAGCTCCAGTCACAAGCTAGTTTGAAACAGTTACATAGAGTTGTCTGATTAGCAGCCAATCAAGTGCAATTTTTTTATAACAGTATCATCGGGAGGGTGATGGCCACCCTGATATGGCTTTGTGCCTTCAGTTCCTTCCCCAACATTATTTTTTTCTTGCTCCATGTATTTTCCTATCTTTGTGTCCATGCAGTTGGTTCATGTATGTTGCATGGTATCTGTTTTTGTCTCGACGCCTCCAAATATTGGATTCATCCAATCTGTTGATCATGTCTTTAGTATGTACAAAAGGTAAACGTCTGTGACCAAATATGGCAAAGGATGTCATGAGTAGGGTCCCTTTGTGCCTTGATGTATGCTTTGTGGAAATCAGCCTTAAAATATGCAACATTCTAATATTCTTCAAACAAAGTGGGTGACAACCTAGGACGTTGATTCATCAACATACACAGATCCATCTCCATCCAAACCCAAAAATTCTTATTCTCCATAGCACACGTTGATTCCTTGGTAACCAAAGCAAGGTGTACCTTGCAGCTTCACAAACAGCTAGTTCCACAATAGGGAACTCTGACTCTTCTAGCTCCTTCCATGTCGTCGACGCAATAATCAATAGCAACCATGCATAATGGAAGGTTTTCCCTTCCTCTTGCGCTTTGCGGAAGTCTTCCAAAAAATATTTACATAAGTATTAAGCCCAGTTAAACATGACCCCCTTACTGCACCGCACGGCCAAAGAGGCCACGACTGCTGAGACTTCGTTCATCCTACACTTGTGCATAATTTTTCATGAAAAAATGTGCATGGTGAAGCACACTCCTTGGTCATTTATAGAAATTATGATGTATTCCCTTGACTTCTTAATCAATTCATACTTCTTCTTCATCTCATCAGAGACTGCCTTATCATGACGCTTGCCCATGAACTCCTCGGTGGGGTTCTTGATAATGTATGGAATCGTGGTTATTCTTATTATCAACATCTCACATTAGGGGAATTTTTAGGTCTAAAAGGGGCCTCATAAGAAAATGTACAACAAAATAAACTTTATAAGAACTAATAGGATTCAAGATGATGATGTCAACCATGGTGGATGATTCACCATTTTTTAAGTAAAAGGGTAAAAAGATTAAAAAATAATATAATAATAAAAATACTTTTTCAACTCGTATTCTCAACTTATCTCTCAAATTTTTTACTCAAATTTCGAGAGGGAGTACTTGTTGGCTACAAAATTTAATTCCTCATTCAAGGAGTACCCATGTTGCATACTTTTGATGGACCCTACTACATGAAAAATGAGAAATACATAAAAAATGTGATTACAATCACGCTTTTCTATGTATTTTTCATTTTTCATGTAGCAGGACCCATAGAAAGTATGCAACATGGATACTCCTTGGATGTGGAATTAAATTTTTCATCCAATGAGTACTCTCGCTCAAAATTTGAGTAAAACCTTTGGAAGATAAGTTGAAAATATGAGTTGAAAAAGTAGTTTTTTCTTTTTTCCCTCCAAAATTTTATGATGTAATAAAATCTTATTTTATTATTTCCACTATTATTTTATAATTTCCTTAGGAGGCCCATTTTAGACCTCAAAATTCCCCTAATTTCTATTGGGATCCTCTCTCCTAGCCAGAGGTATCCATCATGTACTAATGCCAAAATTTGTCGAACACATTTCGTGTTGATATCACTTCAACCGAAGTGTGGGACGTTTAAGATATTCAACAATATGGCTTGTTGTGAACCTTATGCCCACAGGTGTGGCTCCAGCCTAGTGACTTCAGTCTCTGGGTAATAAACTTGGGATAACTATCGGCTAGGCTCAAATTGTGGGTACTTTCTTCTATCATTAAAGTCACAATCCTCCATCTTCAGTTGTGGCACTTTTTCCAATGGTTCTCCTTCAAGAGGTACATCTTCGGGCAGAAATAGAGTGAATATATCGTACTTCACATTATCATGATCTTTTGCTGGCTTAGCACGTAGCTTCTTTGGAGGTACATATGATGGTAGCATAGAGATAACTTATGAAACCTCATCCTCCATATCTTTTGGTATCTTTGTTTCTGGGATGTTAGTTTCTTCCTCACTATCCTTAATTTCCATTGTTTTCTTTTGTTTCATGTCTCGTTTTCACTTACTACGCTGCTCCTTGGAAATTTTCTTCCTCAAATACTGTCTAACTTCAGGGGACACAGCTGGACTCTTAACTTGTTTTTTATTCTTCTGCACTTATTCTACAGTTGTTTTCTTCCACCGAGACCTCAGACCTTGGCACTATATATTCCATAGGCATAACTGCGTCTTGTCCATAGACCAACCTAAAAGGTGTATTTCCTGTCATTTTCATGCATGTTGTCCTGTATTCTCATAACACCACTAGAATTCTCAGATCCTAGTCATTTCTGTTGACATTGCACACTTTGGTGAGTGCATTCTCCAAAATGTTATTGAAATCTTCAACTATCCCATTTTCTTGAGGATGATATGGTGTAATTTTCTGACGATGTACTTGAAATTCTTCAGTTAGTGCCTCAGCAGTCATATGAAGGAAATGTGAAACCCTGTTACTCATCAAGATCTTTGGACACCCAAATCTAAACAAAATATACTCAAATATGAACTTCGCAACGATATCTGCGATGCAATCCTTCATTGGCTATGCTTTGGCCCATATCGTCAAATAGTCAGTTGTAGTGATTATATACCTTGCACCAATATTATTTCCTGGTGGATTGATAGGTCCAACAAAATCAATCACTCACTTATCAAATTCCTGTAACGTTACTTGCAAATTTCTTTCTGATTCAGGTATATCAATATTTGAGTATATTTTTTCTAGTTTCGGGTATATATTTCGGATTCAGTCGATAGGGCCTTCTATTTATGGTTTTCGTGTTGGGTTTCAAAGTAATTGTCATAAATCGTAGGTCTCCTACAATACCCTTAAATTATTAAAACTTCATGGGGAAGATCCCTTGATACTCGTGCAACAACTCTACAACTTTTCTAACTGTGTCTTTGTCCCAATAATCTCCAATCAATGCAAATTTTGGTTCTTCTTTTGACCCAATATTCACCTTCTTAGTATTCACGGGCTGCGTTAAGTCAAGTATTTCAGGTGAAGGTCCAGCAACTTCACAATTTCTTTCTGATTCGGGTATATCAATATTATGCATATCCTCATAATCCTCTTATGTTGTCACATTATAGCACTCCAGTGTGTGTTGCAACTGCATGGTCCAATCTGGTTTCTCTCAAGTTAGCACAGTTGCATCCTTAAAAGAAAATTCTCTGACGTCCTGAAGGGATTCATCAATGCATGGACAATCATCTTCAAAACTAAATGTAAGTAGGAAACCTTCCACCAAGTTAGTCCAGTTCGTCGTTCTATTTCGCAGTTTTGTTTCAAGATACCAATTCATAGGTATCAGGTCCAATGTTTGAAATAACGCATGTACCCATTATGGTTTTGGATCTTGTCCCCAAGCTAAAGTCCAATGAAACATATGCTCTTGGGGGTCAGCCTTGCCATCATATTTTACTTCAATTTTGGTTTTTACTGGGCCAAATCAGATCTTCATCAGCCTGTGATATTCCTTCTAACTTCCTATATTCTCTTTATGATTACCCCACCATCTAGCAGGTGTAGACCTAAGGGCTATATCCAAAGCTTGGAACATTTTTTATTCTGGTACTTCCTTTTCAAATTTATCAAGAAAAAATCCAACATATCCTAGCCCATCATAATAAATAATATGACATACCTCTGAAGTTATGCAGCAAAGTTATCTCGAAATTTTGTTACATCGTCCAGTGGATAATTCATGGAGCCTGTTCTACCAATTTTCCAGCTCTTCCTCAGAATATGAAGTACAGGAACTATCATGTTCCTAGCTTAGTCTTCTATCTGTAGTTGGATTAATCCTACCTTCCTCCTTAGCTATTATCTTGTAAATATTTTCAATATTTGTGCCACAGTAATCATCGTGGGCAGGTTCTGTATACCACACCCCATCTTATGGGTATAAAGGAACAATTACCCTCATATCACCTTTTTTGAACACCATTTTTCTCATCTTCATATTTATTGTTGCATCAGTGTCAAAATCCCAATCCAATCCAAGCAGTGCCAGATATCGATTCCTATCATCTAAAATTTCAATTACTTCGAAATATGTAACATCAAGCACTCCTTTAATATCTACTAAGAATTCCACATAGCCTTCTCATAGGGATGATATTTTGTTGGTTTTCCATCCTCAACTGGATTGGCGACCATTGCAACTTTGGTTTTCCCATTCACTCCCAATTTTAATTAGGCAACACATTGGCATCAAATCCCAAATGTAGGATTACCTGATCCATATTATGTTCCCCGATTTTCACAGTTAGTCACATCTCCCTTCCTTTTCTCTTCTTATGTCGATGCAACTTGTTTATTGTGTGCTTCTCTCTTCATGATTCTTATTTGACAGTGTAGGAGTCTATTGTTGGGCAGTGAAAAAGGTATGAAATTGTTATGTATTTACTCATGATTTTACCATAGGTATACTCTTGTTTGCCTTGGAAAGGTAATTTATCATGAGAATTACAATAGAATTTGAAAGGTTTATGTTTAGTACAAAAAGATGACTAAAGGTTACTTTTTGATCAAAAAATAGGAATTCGAAGAGGTGAACAGTTGTACCAAAGGTGGGGTTGAGAATAATCTAACTGCTGCTCCATCAGCGTTGAACCATATCCAGCCAAAGGCAAGGAGATCTGAACGAATAGCCTAGAAAAGGCAAGGGACAGCTCGGCCTCAATCAGAGTAAACAAGGTGATGACTAAACGCAGAGGAGCGAATCCCTCGGGATCTTTCGATCCTAAGGGATCGTTGTTCAAACTCATCTTATTCCTTGGTTGGTCCGTCAAGATTTGATATATAAAGCCATTTCCTTTAGTGACAAGGGGACGGATTGTTGTTGAAGTTAGGAATTGATCGAAAGACTTTACATTTTCTCTGTAATGTAATGTTTTATTAACTCTCTGTTTTGAGAGAAAATTCTCTGTAAAACTTTATGTTGGTTTAATATAAGACATGATTTTTATCTACCTTCTACAGTTCTGAATTAGCCCAGCAGTATTTCACTGGCACTAAGGGCCCAACATTGGTGGAATCACTTCACTGTTTGTATTTTAATCTTTGCTTACTGTCGTGTGGAGTGCGTTTAATGTTTGTTTTAATTATAGAATTGGTTTATTGTTGATTGTATCAAATACAGAGTCATTGCTATTTCATTCTTTACAAGAAGCACGATTCACTATTTGATTATCTTATTGTTATTATAAAAGCTTTGTTGACCTGTATCTGATTTTAGTTGTTGTTCCATTAGTTTATAATTTGTTATAATTGATTGTTTCGTGGTAAGAAGCTGTCGACAGAATTGAAGCATAGAAATCTAGTGGCTTGAATATGTTAGAATCGTAATTGCTATTCATTTCACGTTGTTGTTCCATTTCTGCTCATTACTTATTCATAGTCTCCATATGAGTTGTAGTTACATGTTGCTGTTCCTTTTCAGATTGCATTTCTTTTAAGTTTCTTTCATTGAATCTGCTTTCGTTTCAATTGCTTTAAGATCTCCAACTGTAGAGGATAGAGGCTATTGCTTCCAAGTCCCTATATAGGTCATCTTGCATCGATTTCTAAGGGAAAGAGTTACTGCTACTGCATCCCTGATCGATGTTATGCAAGATTGAAGTAGTTTAATATTTCCATTCATGTCACTGTAATTAGGTTTCTTTTCGAGCATTTGTTACTTTTGCATTTGTTATTTTGTACTACATCTTCACAGCATTTCTCTTAGACAATTGCAACCTTAGACAGAGTACACTCTTGAAATAAAAAGACGCTCCCGGATTGATGATTAATGTAGGCTAATTAGGTGTTCAAAAGATACCTTTTTATGACCTAACATTTTGGTGCCATTGTCGAGGAGAGTGTATGCCATTTTAAAGGAGTAATGCACATATAATTTTCTTCTTCTTGCGGAGAATTGGGTATTAAATACGGAAGGTAAGAACCTGCGCACTGGGCAAGAAACAGACTTTCTCGCAGCCCACTTCACAGCAGAAGTAGGTAAGCTTCTTTCTTTAGGTAGGAATGAAGGTTTGTTTCTTTGATTGAATAAACCAACTAAGTGAAACAAAATTCTTCCTAAGACTGAAAAACCTAAGGGATCGATGACCCTTGGGTGCACAACCTTTATTGACGAACTTCTTAAAAGAACTAAATCTCAGCCATCGGTAGGATTTAAAAGAACTACTTCTAGATAGCCTACTAGTTCCCTTCAGGCTACAGAGTCACCATCTGAAGCCTTTGCTGAGATACACAATCAAACAGAGGGAATTGAGCAAGATTCCCAAGAAATTGAGAATCCTTGCATAAGTTTCCTTCAAGAAGGGAACTCTAGCAATCTCCGAGAAGGAGAAGGGGAAATGGGAGAAACCACAAACTTGAAATACCCTATTGAAATTTCTTGAAAAATAAGCAGCCCAGATAAGGGAAGTGTTGTTCAACTTATTCAAAACGAAGGTCCTGAATCACCCCAAACAGTAGGTCAACAGGAAATACTTATTATCCCAGACAAAGGGAGAGTTGTCAAAGCCATTCCTGTCCCTGCTCGTCAACCTAGAAATTCCTTGGAAATCCCAGAGGGATATTGGCATATCTTCGATCAAATGGCTCAGAACCAAAATCAGAATCAGTAGGCACCCCAACAAACCTCTACGCTGCAATATCCTATAGTAGATATTGCAGTCAATGCACCCATGAAAGCTATCCCCTTTCAACATATTCCTACATTTCATGGATTAACATCAAAGGACCCAGATGCGTTTTTGTTTGAATTTGATGTGCTGTGTAGAGGATATGATTACACCACCAACACCCAAAAACTAAAACTATTCCCTTCTACATTAAAAGGGGCAGCCTTACGATGGTTTATGTGATTAGGTGGGGGTGTCATAACTGATTGGGATCATATGAAGGCTACATTTTTAAAGAAGTATCAAGATTATTGCAGGTCTCGAGAATTAAAAGATGAGATATTCCAAATGACAGCAAAACCAAATGAGACCTTGGAAGAATATGTGGAACGGTTCCAATATAATCTTCAGAGATCCCCTTATGCATATTTACCCTTACCTGATAAAGTTTTGAAAACTACATTAATTAGGGGAATGAAAGATCAATGGGTTGAAACATTGAATATTATGGGAAAATGTGATATATATCATGAAAGTTATCCTAACATCATTGATTTGTGTATCAGGAGTTTGAGGGGCAATATAAGGTTGAAATCAGTAGAACTTGATATAATCACAAGGGAAAATAAGACCTCTAATGAAGGTGTGACTCGTGCAGAGATTGGAAATCTGCTAGAAGACTTTAAGACAGACATACTTGGGACTCTAACAACGCAGTTCGATATTATGCAAGCCAAACAGAAATAGGCAGAAGTAGAGCATAACTTGGAAATATTTTGTCCCAGATGTAGAAATAATCACAGCCACAAATAATGCCCATTGGATGTGATTAAATTCTGTGCCATTTGCACGAAAGATCACCCTACAAAGGGATGTCCTTCACTTGCTGGCCTAAAATCAGTTTATAAGGAGGCAGAAGAAGAATCAGAAGTAGTATGTCTGCTTAATCAGCACCGACAATGGCAGCCATGACCATCAGGTATGCCAAATGATCCATTTTCTTTTCAACCTCCTCAATATAATGCTCAACAATATAGTGGGATGTGGCAGAATCAACCACCTTTCCCTAATTGGTCACAACAGCCATTTCCTCCCACATCTTGGCCAAATCAAACAAATCAAAATAATTGGCCTAGCTTTCCTTTCTACCCACCTTTCTGGCCTACACAATGGTCCCCCTCTACTTCCCAGAGTCAGGCCTGGCAGTCAAACTGGAAAAAACCTACAAATCAGCTAGCTGGATCAATTCCTCTCTCTCAACCTACACTGCCAACTCCTTATACAAAACCCCAGATTAATTTAAGACCACAAATCCCAGCCCAACCCAACCCAAACCCAAACAATAAGCCAGTTCATTCTGTCCAAATAATGGAACCCCCAGAATTAGAAACTGAACTGAGGGAGTATAATTATCTTCAATTAAGGTCTGGGCGCATAGTGGAAACAGAGAGAAACAATGATGTCCACATTGAAGATTCGTTACCTGTAGAACAAACAGTACAAAGTCAGAAGGAATTTCAACAACAAGTAACAACTTCCTCTCCACCATTCCCAGAATGATTAATTATACCTCGTCCAATAGAACAACCTAATTTTGACCTTCTGGGAGAATTAAAAAAAAATGGATAAAAATCCCTCTCCTCCAAGCTATTCAAGACATTCCTAGATATGCAAAAACCATTAAGGAATTATTCCTAAAGAAGCCAAATAGGAGAATAACAACCAATCCTACTATCCAAATAGTCGGTACCTTATCTGACTTATTATCAGGAATGGAAACACCCATCAAATATGAAGATCCAGGAAATCCTATAGTGAAAGTACAGATCAATGGCCAATCATTTCCAAATACCTTAGTTTATTTTGGGGCAGCAATCAACATTTTAAAAACCACCACCTATCAAAAACTTGGCATTACATCACTTGAACCAACAACAACATTTTTGGAATTGTTTGACCGATTAGTAGTCAAACCAGAAGGTATACTACAGGATGTAATGGTATTTGTAGATTCATGGGAATACCCTGCTGACTTCCTGGTTATCAATCCAAAGAATCGACTAGATGGACATCCGTTAATCCTAGGTAGACCTTGGTTGGCAACTGCCGATGTTTATATTGGATGCCGACAAGGCAACATGAAAATTACAAGGGGAAATTATGTCAATAATTTAGCTCTATATCCCCCAGCCCAGCCAAGTTTATCAATAATCAAAACAAGAAAACCACCTCCATCATATCTTATGGAAAATATGAGATCACCTCTAACTATAGAAAATGCTCTTGATTTTAAAGATCAAATAGAGGATGATATCATTAACAATTTTATCAATAAATCACAAACCAGATCTCATTTGCAATGTCACATGATCAAAGAAGCATTCGATAATAAATAAGAAGAAGATCCTTTCAAAGATATTCCTGATCAAACAATACCTACTACTTTTGAGAGCAATAGCAAGGTTGTAGAAATTAAGCTGGGAAAAACTTTAAATATTAATAAAAATCTCACTGCTGAACAAGAAAATAAATTGGTCCAATTATTACAAAAATACAAAGCAGTCTTTGCATGGGATTACCCCGATATGAAAGGAATTGATCCTCAATTGTGCACTCACCACATTTACATTGAAAAATATGCAAGACCCATTCACCAACCTCAAAGGAGACTTAATCCTCACCTTAAAGATATTGTGAAAGCTGAATTACAAAAACTATTAGATGTTAATTTCATCTACCCAATATCTGATAGCAAGTGGGTCTCTCCATTAGTGGTAGTACCAAAAAAGAACGGAAAGTGGAGGATGTGTGTAGATTACTGTGAACTTAATAAAGCAACACAGAAAGACCACATTCCCCTTCCTTTCATTGACCAGGTGTTAGACACATTGGCAAGAAAGAAATTCTTTTCTTTCCTCGATGGCTTCAGTGGGTACAATCAAATCCAGATTGCCCCTGAAGACCAGGACAAAACTAATTTTACCTTTCCATGGGGGACATTTGCCTACCGAATCCTACATTTTGGCCTATGCAATGTCCTTGCTACATTCCAAAGGGAAATTCTCAGCATTTTTGCAGATTTAATAAATGAAGGCCTCGAAGTATATATGGATGATTTCACACCCTATGGGGATGACTTTGAGCCTGCAGTGGAAAACCTAGAAAAGGTATTGCAAAGATGTATTGACACGAGGCTTTGCTTAAGCCACGAAAAATGTCTTATGATGATGACCGAAGGAGTTATCTTAGGGCATTATATTTCAGCAGATGGAATCCAAGTGGACCCAGCTAAAATTCAGATAATCTTGTTAATTCCCACACCCACTACACAAACAGAGGTACGTAGCTTTCTTGGATTTTCTGGTTACTATAGAAGATTTATAGAACATTATTCTAGAATAGCTGCACCTTTATATGCACTGACTGGAAATGTTGATTTCATTTGGACAGGTAAATGTGACAATGCCTTTAATGATCTAAAAAATATTGTTTCAACAGCCCCAGTGCTGAGGGGCCCAAATTGGAATTTGTCATTCCAAATTTCATCTGATGCCTCAGACACAGCAATTGGAGCAGTACTAGGGCAGGAGGAAGACAAGAAGCCATATGCAATTTACTATATTAGCAAAAATCTATCCCCTGCTGAATTAAATTATACTGTGACTGAGAAAGAATTTTTAGCTGTAGTTCATGCTATAAACAAATTTAGACATTACATAACTGGGTATCCTGTAGTACTATATACTGATCACTCTGCCATTAAATTTTTAGCAAATAAACCTGTTACAAATGGAAGAGTGAGAAGATGGTTGATTTTATTGCAAGAATTTGATATCACAATTAGAGATCGACTTGGGAAAGAGAACCCTGTAGCTGACTTTCTGTCAAGAATTCCAAAGCCAACAGATATAGAAGCAGTTGAAGACCACTTTCCGAATGAACATCTCTTCGTTTTTACTATCAGAACACTGTGGTATGATGATATAGCGAACTATTTGGCAATAGGTAAATTACCTAAACATCTGTCCCTTAATGAACGTAAGCAAATAATACACCGTAGTACCCGCTTCTCCTAGATTGGGGGCTACCTATTTCATACAGGTGTAGATATGCAAATAAGGAGATGCGTTAAGGAGGATGAGGTATTTGAAATCTTGAAAGCATGCCATGATGGACAGTGTGGCGGACATTTTGCAGATCGTAGAACTGCCCATAAATTTTTACGAACAGGCTATTATTGGCCTACTATCTTTAAAGATGCTAAAAAATTCGTGCAGGCCTGTGATAGCTACCAAAGGGCAGGTCGCCTTGGGCAATCTGATGAAATGCCTTTGAACCCTTAACTAGTGATTGAACCATTTGAACATTGGGCCCTTGAATTTGTTGGTCCTATTAGCCCCCCATCAAACCAAAAAACATACATCCTAGTTGCAACTGAGTATGTCACCAAATGGGTTGAAGCAGAAGCTCTTTCAAAAGCTACAGAGGACTCTGTAATACAGTTTCTTTTCCAAATCTTTGTGCGCTATGGCCTCCCAAGGGACATAATCACAGATGGAGGACCACAGTTTATAGGTAATAAATTAGTTGAAACATTACAAAATTACCACATTCAGCATAAGATTACAACTCCATATCACCCACAGGCCAATGGCTAAGTAGATAGCACGAACAAAGTAATCGAATCTATATTAACAAAAATCTTTGCCTCTCATAGACGAGATTGGGCCTATAGATTGCCAGAATAATTATGGGCATATCAAACAACGTGGAGACCTACCACAGGATATTCACCATACCAATTCGTATTTGGAAAAGAACCCATATTTCCTATAGAATTCGAAATTCAAACATTAAGAACAGCTCAAAAGGTGGGCCTAAATTTGAATGAAGCCCAGGCTAAAAGACTGCAGCAAATTAATGATTTCGATGAAATTAGGCTCTCTGCTCTTCAACACACAGCATTAATTCAGCAACAGAGAGCCAAATGGCATGACGCCCATATCAAAGAGAAGATATTCCACGAAGGAGACTGGGCACTCTGATATTATTCTAGGTTTCAGGATTTCCCAGGAAAACTCCAAACACGATGGCTTGGACCCTATGAAATACAAAAAGTGCATGATAATGGCACGGTTACATTAGTTACCATTGATGGATCTGGACATTCCTTCAAGGTAAATGGTCATCGAGTACGATTGTATCATAAACCGCTTACCCGAGAATCTTTTTACCAACAGTTACGGGAAGATTCTACCATGGAAATTCTTACTGAAGGGGAGAACTCCTCCTCCGCACCAGTTTGATAAAACATTTTTTTAAAATCTTGTACATAAAGCATTTTTCCGTTTCTCGATTGTTGTTTTATGGAATTTTTTTTTTAAACATTCTATTAATATTACTTCTTTATTTCTTCATCGTTTGTTTCATGAAATCCAATTTCTTTAAAAGGAAAAAGAGAAAAAAATTATGTTTATTTCGTTTGTTTTGTTGTTCCTTTCCAAAGGGACAGCACCTCTGATGTTCCTTTCGAAAGGAACAGCAGTTTCGCAGAGCGCTTTTGCTGTTCCTTTCCAGAGGAACAGCACTTCCGCAGAGTATTTTTTTTGTTGTTCCTTTCGAAAGGAATAGCAGTTCCGCAGATTGTTTTTTCTATTCTTTTTAAAGGAACAACACTTTTTTGAGTGGATTGTTTTTGTTTTAAACCAGCATTTTGAATTTTTGATTACTTTTCTAAAGGAAAATATATCATTTATATACAATCATACAAATTAAAGCTTACTATAATCAACAAATCAAAATAAATCATCATTTTTCTAAAAAAATTGTCTAGTAATGATAAGAAAAAAGGAAAAAGGACATGATCAATAACATAAATTTGCTATTTTTACCATTGAATTAATCTGATCAATTATTTTTATCATGATTGGTTCTTTCCCATATGCTATAAATTTCTTTGATGTTTATCTATGGAATAGGAATAAGGGCATATTGTTTGTTTCTATTGAGATGTTCAGACTTCTTCCACCATCCCTACTCTTAAGGAGTGTTGAGCCATCCCTTATGAATAACTGAGGAAAAAGTGCTGCATGAAAAATAAAAAAAAAATATTTACATATTTTTAATAATGATTTTGCAGATGGAGGATAGGGGGTCTCACGAAGAGCCAGCCTACTATGATTGGCATTCCCATTATGGCCACCAAAACCAGGGAAATGGTCCAATAGACAATTTAAAAAATCAAGAAGTCCATGGAACAGGAGGTCTCATCACGAGCCGGCCTGCCCACCTTTCACTTATTCCCGGTGAATGGCATTGTGGTTTATCTGGTCACCAAGCTAGCACAATGGCCTCCGTCATGATTTTCAATAAAAAAGCACTTCCTAATCATAAATAAAGGACAATGGTTCCGTGGGTAAGAAAGCAACTTTGTCAAGTTTATGGACACCTATGGGCAATAGAGCTCTGTTGATGGTATTGAAGTCACATTTATACACATCAATAGTTATATTTAACCCTTTTCCTATATCTTTATTTAAATTTCAAATGAAAATATGAATCCCTTACCTTTACCTCCGAACCTATTATACATGAAAATCATTACAAATCGATCATATTAGTCTGAAATGGTAAATAACACAATTTTACTTATGATTATCTTATGTTGTCCCTTCTCCTCATATTTGAATAATTACAAAACGATTTTCTATTTATTAACGATTCATCACATGCATTGATTTCAGTAATTGTTGTAATTTGATTGAATGTATCATAATTATGCCTGATTTTTACTGTTGTACTGCTATTGTGCCACACATGCTCCTCTCAATTGACGGTAGAGGGCGACCTTTCATTCATTCGGGGGGCGTGGATGTCTGCATGCAGATCAAACCCTGAGATTCCTTTTCTTGTATATGAACTAAACTCCTACATTTTAGGAAATAACAAATTTTCAACGAAATGTGTTGTGTTGTTCCATTGTGATTACTGTGTATTGAGAAATTAACAGAGCACAGAAATGGGAGGACGGCCAATTCGCAGTGAACCTCAGGACCCACTTCAATTTTGGGCTAGATAGAAAATTTTGATGACAAATGAAGGCGTTACCCAAACTCTGGGGCCTGTCCACAAATCAATTATTTTGAATGGAACAGACTATTTTTCATCCATTAGGAACCAAGCTTATATAGCAGCCAAGGTCCAGTGGAGAACCTCGAATCAGAATGTGCAAAATAAGGAACCATTTAATTATAGAAACTTTGGGCTAGCTGTAGACCGCTTCATTTCCTATAGCCATCTCATTCTAAAAGAAGGACCATACTAGTTAGGATGTAGATTTTGCAGCCCTATTGCATGGTACCCTGCTTCAGACTACAAAGCTATCTATGAACTTCCTGAAGGACAGACAGAACATGTTTTTGAGGAATTAGCTGCACTACGTGGTTTTAGGCTTGTTGATGACAAACCTTATCCAGCTTATTCTTTGATTGCTCTCCATGTGAACTATAGTTTTCATGAGGGCATGAAAAAGATTAAGCAGGGGGGTATGTTGGGCAGTGAAAAAGGTATGAAATTATTATGTATTTACTCATTCTTTTACCATAGATATACTCATGTTTTCCTTGGAAAGGTAATTTATCATGGTAATTACAATAGAATTGGAAAGGTTTATGTTTAGTACGAAAAGATGACTAAAGGTTAATTTTTTATCGACAAACAGGAATTTGAAGAGGTGAACAGCTGTACCAAAGGCGGGGTTGAGAATAATCCAACTGCTTCTCCATTAGCATTGAACCATATCCAGCCAAAGGCAAGGAGATATGAGCGAATAGCCCAGAAAAGGCAGAGGACAGCTTGGCCTCAGTCAGAGTAAACAGGGTGATGACTAAACGCAGAGGAGCGAATCCCTCAGGATCTTTCGATCCTGAGGGATCGCTGTTCAAACTCATCTTATTCCTTGGTTGGTTCGTCAAGATTTGATATATAAAGCCATGTCCTTTAGTGACAAGGGGATGGATTTTTGTTGAAGTTAGGAATTGATCGAAAGACTTTACATTTTCTCTGTAATGTAATGTTTTATTAACTCTCTGTTTTGAGAGAAACTTCTCTGTAAAACTTTATGTTGGTTTAATATAAGACATGTGTTTTATCTACCTTCTACAATTCTGAATTAGCCTAGCAGTATTTCACTGGCGCTAAGGGCCCGGCTCTGGTGGAATCACTTCGCTGTTTGTATTTTAATCTTTGCTTACTGTCGTGTGGAGTGCATTTAATGTTTGTTTTAATTACAGAATTGGTTTATTTTTGATTGGATCAAATACAGAGTAATTGATATTTCATTCTTTACAAGAAGCTCGATTCGATGTTTGATTATCTTATTGTTATTATAAAATCTTTGTTGACCTGTATCTGATTTGAGTTGTTGTTCCATTAGTTTATAATTTGTTATAATTGATTGTTGCGTGGTAAGAATTTGTCGACAGAATTGAAGCATAGAAATCTAGTGGCTTGAATATGTTAGAATCGTAATTGCTGTTCATTTCATGTTGTTGTTCCATTTCTGCTCATTACTTATTCATAGTCTCCATATGAGTTGTAGTTATATCATACTGTTCCTTTTCAGATTACGTTTCTTTTAAGTTGCTTTCATTGAATCTGCTTTCATTTCAACTGCTTTAAGATCTCCAACTGTAGAGGATAGAAGTTACTGCTTCCAAGTCCCCAGATTGGTCATCTTGCATCGATTTCTAAGGGAAAGAGTTACTGCTACTGCATCCCTGATCGATGTTCTACAATATTGAAGTAGTTTAATCTTTCCATTCATGTCACTGTAATTAGGTTTCTTTTCGAGCATTTGCTACTTTTGCATTTTTTATTTTGTACTACATCTTCACAGCATTTCTCTTAGACAATTGTAGCCTCAGACAAAGTACACTCTTGAAATAAAAAGACGCTCCCGAATTGATGATTAATGTAGGCTAATTAGGTGTTCAAAAGATACATTTTTATGACCTAACATCTATCAGCTCGTATAGTCCTTGAACAACCTTTTGATCTCTCAATAGCTTCATGCAAGTCTGTAAGAATGATCTTCATATAACTGGACAAAATTCTTTCAGCTGAGTAGTTACTTCAACATTGTCCTTCTTTGGCATCAATTTCTGTAACAATTGTGCATTAGATGTTGAAGCTCCCAGATCCATGAAACTTCGCTTCTGTTGATCAGCGGTTTTCATTGATGTCAACCCAAGCAGCACTAGGGGCTAACCAAATATTGCATGGGAATTTTGACCTACCAAATTAATATATTCTAGGTCAATAATGATTTTTATGATTTCTACTTATCGAGATGTTTCCGTTGATCTATAGCACGCCATGTAATTCTTCACAGTTTGAGAGATATTCATGTTTGAAGTTTGTACCCCCAGTTAGTGGGCTAAAACCCCATGGGGTTGGGGAATGGGTCATTGAAAAGTCATAATTAGTCTTTTTTAAGCTCCTAAGATCCCTCCCATGTTCACTTGTTGAATCCCCTCTCAAATTAAGCATTCATATAAATTTTGATCTTCATTTCCTCCTTATGCATGGGATTTGGCCATCTGAAACAGGTCATCGTGGCATTTTCGCTCTAAATTTTTTTCTACGAAGGCTCAGAAGCTAAAATTTTATGAGGCGAAGCCAAAATCCTAAGGAAGCTGCAATAAAAATTTCAGATCAAGGTGCACAAAATTTTTGGAGATATGATCTGTGGAAGTAAGGGTTTTTGCAGGCTCCTGAAATTCATCTCAAAGAAATGACCTTGGTAAAATCCTCATAACTCGCTCTCTAAGTATCGGATTGGAATTATGTAAATAGTGGAAGATAGTGCATAGTATGAAGTTTCTGCTCTATCAATTTCATAGGAAAATGAAGAAACAGTGACACGTGGCATTCCATACAAGTATGCTCTTCTGAAATAGTCCATAATTAGGGCAGTGTGAGAAATTGGGTATAGCTCTCTCTTGAAGAATCCAAATTAGGTCAAACTTATGGAATTGGAAATAAGACTCAGAGGTCTACTATAGGACCAAAAATCAAATATTGAGGATCTGAAATAATAGAGATACACCAGATTCAATATCGAGCTCCTAGAAGGAAAGAAAAAGCTACATCATGTGTTGTCAAGGATTGAAAAGGACCAGAATTTCTACGGCAAAAAATAAAAACAAGGTGCAAGAGAGGGTAGCATGACAAGAGCAGAAACCAAGGTGCATAATAGCAGCAAGAAGTTCATCATATGAAGTCTTCAAGTGGATAGCACTACATACAATCATTGTAAAGGTATCATTGTACTTAGTCATTGTAAATACATTATTGTACAAATTGTACTAGCGTCTATCTGCCAAGGGTTGAAGAGGCAGTGTTGGGAGGTCTAGGATCATCTTGATCATCAATATTAGTGGTTGTGTCAAAGTTGGGGTTATGGTATAGTATATCTTCTTCTTCTACATCATTCTATATCATTGTAAAGTGGACCATTTTCCCTGGTACGGGAGTCCATTCTTCTTTTATTCTTCTATAGGGTGGTAGGGTCTATTAGGGTGGTGCTAGGGTGAGTTGTAGCTCATTGGGTGTTGGGGCATCCGTTCAGTGACTACTGAAGAATCTCAGGCGTTGGAGCATCCAACCAGTGGGAGCTGGAGAAGTAGGCTTTTCTAGATTCTAGGAAGTTGGAGCTTTATTTTCAATTGGAGTTGAAAAGAATTATTAGAAAAGCATTAGGTGGTTTTTGTCTCGGAGTGGGTTTTCACCTTAAAAACTATGTGCATTTGTGTTCCTCTTGTTTGCTGCTATCATTATACAAACACTGATAATAATTGAAGATTAACTAATGCTCTAATTGAAAGAAATACTGATTCACCCCCCCTCTCAGTATTTCCAACAATTGGTATTAGAGCTTGGTTCCTTCAATAGTAGTTTAACAGCTGGAAGGAGGTCATGGAGTATACGAAGAATGGTGTACCTCTATTCAATGAAAATAATTATGCACTTTGGAAAGGAAGAATGGAGGTCTATCTCTTGGCTCAAGGTTACGAAGTATGGGACACTGTTCAAAATGGATTTACATCAACTGCAGATGAACAAGGTAAAAAGAATTTGGTAAATGATGAAAAAGAAAAGAATATTATTATCAGTGGACTTATTGAATCTGCTTATCATAAGGTTTTGGGTTGTAAAACAGCCAAAAATGTATGGGACAAGCTTGAGAATATATATGCAGGTGACTCAAATGGCAAAGAAGCAACGCTTCAAATCTATAGAGCAAAATTTGAGCAACTCAGAATGAAAGAAGATTGCAACATTGTTGCATACTTTCAATACGTTGATGAAATAACCAATACTCTGGAAGGATTGGGAGATCCAATTGATGAGAAGACTATTATACGGAAGATTCTTAGAACGTTTCCAGGGAGATTCAACCCAAAGGTATCGGTCTTAGAATACAGTGCAAATATGGACAAACTTAGCAAAGAGGAATTACATGGAGTTCTCATAGCAAATGAAATGAGACTTGATGAAGAAGAGGGTACTTCGCATCTAGAAACTGCGTTCGTTGCATCTAAGAAAACCAATAAGGATAAACAACCTTCATTTGAAAAGACATGCACCTGCAAGTGTGAAGAAAAGGGAGATGATGAAGAAGGTCTTTCAGATGAAGAATATGCTTAATTCATGAGAAAACTACAAATTGGTAAGGGACAATTCAAAGGTAAACTTCCATTGATATGTTTCAGTTGTAATGAGGTTGGGAATTTTGCAGCAAAATGTCCAAACAAAAGTAATGGCAACTCAAAAATAAAGAAAGGCTTTAATAAATTCAACAAGCAAGGATCCAAAAGGAAATTTCTCTCT
Source organism: Pinus albicaulis (assembly GCA_034641835.2). Taxonomy (NCBI): domain Eukaryota; kingdom Viridiplantae; phylum Streptophyta; class Pinopsida; order Pinales; family Pinaceae; genus Pinus; species Pinus albicaulis. The sequence goes on from CM076582.1 coordinate 270,533,425, forward strand.
AAAGAAGATAGCTCATCATCCGATGAAGACAATGATAGTGAAGAAGAAGCCAATGAGAGAGTATTTTTTATGGCCAAGCACAATAAGCAAGAGGTATCAAACAACGAAGAAGAAGGATGGACCATAGATGAATTTTATGAGGAAGCAATCAAGCTTATAAAAGATCTCAAGGCAGAGAAGATCCATTCCAAAACTCTTGAAGAACAAGTTCAAGGTCTCAAAATTGAAGTTGAAGAACACAAATTCATTGAAGAGTCACTTCAAAAGAAGTTGGAAGAAAGCAACCAAGAAAGGGGAGAATTAGAAGCCGAAGTAGTCTCGCTGCGTGAGGAAGTGAAGAAAGGAAAAACTATCCAAAACTATGCCAACAGCTCAAGGGCATTGGAAGAACTCATCAACAATCAACGATCTTACAACAACAAAACTGGCATCAGTTACAAAGAAGAAGAAGTAGGACCTTCTACTACAAAATAAAATGAACCTATGAGATCTGAAATGCATGTAGACTTCATTGGACAAGATTCGCAAGAACAACCATGGAAGACAATTCCTCGATGAAAATTTCCATCCAGGTACCAAAATATTTTTTATGGCTACTGTTATTCATGTGGAAAATTTGGTCATAAAGCTATAGAATGTCACACATACCCTAGGAACGAATACAATTCCAGGAGATCTGTCAAATATGAACCTCCCAAGGCTCAACGAAACATCAATAGATTTGAACATTTAAGAAATAATATTGAATGTTACAAATGTCGAAACTTTGGAAACATAGCCAAAGACTGCAGACTTGAAAATCCTCCAGAAGAATCTTCGAAGCCAAAAAATGAACGAACATGGAAGAAGAAGAAGAATGATAATTGTGCTCTCGCTCTCAAGGCTCAAAAGAACAAAGATGTGTGGTATGTTGATATCGGTTGCTCAACGCATATGACTGGAGATAGAAATAAGTTTGTATCTCTAAAAGAGAAGAAGGATGGAACCGTGTCCTTTGGAAATGATGGATCTTCAATTGTTATAGGATCAGGTACTATCACTCTTGGAAGCAAAGATGTTCTAGCCAAGAATGTTCTATTGGTTGAAAACATGAATCACAATCTGCTCAGTTTTGGACAAATGTGTGATCAAGGACACACAATACTATTCAACTCCACGAAAAGTGAAATCAGGAAAGGCGTTTATGGTGAAATTGTGGCTATAGCAAGTCGAGCTCCAAACGACATATATGTTCTAGATGAAGCAACTAAAGCATGTCTAATAGCTAAAGAGGATGATAAAATAATTGGTAGCAATGATGATCGACTAAGTAAGAATTTTGCTACAAAGGTGCAAAGTGATTTAGAGAAGTCTTTACTTGGTTGCAAATTGAGCATTGACGACTCATCTAAGGATGTGGATCAAAGGTTGTATATATTTATGATTAGTAGTCTTCTATATGTAACAACCTCCCGAACAAATGTTATGCAAGTAGTTGGACAAGTAGCAAGATTCCAAGCAGCACCAAAAGAATCACATATTAAATATTTTCCAGCATTGGAATATCTTTGCCAGAATCTTGGGATTCTCCCAAGTTCTCATTAGATTTTCCTTTTTCAGAATATAAACGGGGAGTGGAAGTGTGTACAGGTCTACAGGACGGTTGTGTGTCAGTGTGAGTGGAAGTGTGTACAGGTCCGCAGGATGGTTGTGTTTCAGGGGGAGTTACCCTTTGGCATTGATGTCAAAGGGGGAGAGAATGTTGTAGGAAGAGGTGTCGTGATCACCGAGGGAGTACTTGTGTTTCCATCAATGCCAAAGGGGGAGATTGTTGATCAATGGTTGTCATTTATGTTAACCCAACTACTCCCCCTGTGATCATGACACCTCTTCCTACAACATTCTTGGTATACAGCTTCACCTCCAGGAATGCTTATTTTTCCTCATAAATACTGAACCTAGGAGCTCTTTATGTAGTCTTCCTAATCCATGTGTCTGTCATCATCTTCTTACCTTCGGCTTTATCATCTCCTATCACTATGCCACTTCTTGTTACTATGTTGATGCACAGGTCATCTTCCCTTGGTTGATCAGTCATCATCTGTAGATTTTTCATTCGTTTCTTGTTTCTTTTTTCCTGCATCTTCGCCATAAGGACCGAACATTATTCTATCACATGATCAAAATATTTACAGTACTTACAGGTGGAGGTATTATTTTGGTATTCCCAAGAAAACTGTCCTTCCTCTCCGCAGTTGTAACAAATAATTTGGTCACGTCCTCAACCAGTGCCTCCTCCTTGTCCTCATCCTCATCCTTTGAATCCTCCTCGACCAGCATGCTAACCTTGATCCTCATGTGCACATCTCTCAATTTGCATTCTATAATCTCCTTCATTTTGTTCTATCATTAAATCATAACTGTGACATTTATTCTCATCATGCCTCACTAATCTATAGAAGTTAAAAAATAGTTGCTTCAGTTTATGTACATACTTTTGTAACAAATATCATTCCTCTAAGTGAAGTTTCAATCCTGCAATTTTACATATGTCACACAATGCACTCGATCCTGGATTCAATGGATTTAGTGCTCCACTAGCAAGGTACTCTCTAAACATAGGGCATTGCTCGTTATAATGGTCTTCTACATTACACTTTATACACCATACTTCTTATCTAATATCTGGTCTGACTTCCTTACATATCGTGTTGTTCCAAATGCAAACTTACTAGTTAGCTCTAAATCTATTGTACTCCTACATGTGTATCTGCAACCGGCAAAGCTTCCAACTTCATCGCAATTTCCAGACCTTCATCCTGTGTGGATATCTTCTATTGTGTCAAAGGTATCCTGATAGGTGGTAATAGCATAGCTATAAACCACTCCTTATGTTGTTCTTCAGGAATGCTAAAGGTCACTTGTCCTTATAATGGCCTTCTGCATTACACTTTATACACCATACTTCTAATAAAATATTTGGTCTGACTTCCTTACCTTTCTTCATATCGTGTCACTCCAAATGAAAACTTTCTAGTTGGCTCTGAATCTATTGTACTCCTACATGCGTATTTGCGACCGACGAAGCTTCCAAATTCATCGCAATTTCCAGACCTTCATCCTGTGTGGATATCTTCTATTGTGTCAAAGGTAGCCTGATATGTGGTAATAGCATAGCTATAAACCACTCCTTATGTTGTTCTTCAGGAATGCTAAAGCTCACTTGTCCCATTAACATTTTGAACCTTTGATCCAACTCCCAAACAGATTCATTTACTAACTACTTGTTCTCCTTTAGTTCGATAATACACTTCGACTGTGATTTTGGCTTCTTAAATTCTATAGACAGTGCTTTCTTCGTATCATCCAGTAAAGCATCTTTGTTGTAGAATAGTTGGATTACCATATAAATGATATTTCCTGTAATGCAGTGAAAATTTTCACCTTCTTTATATCTTCTTCAATAATTTGTCTTTCTTTCCATACTACTTCAGCTACAAACCAAAATTTCTCAGGATCCTCTAATCTGAGTCCTCTAAATATAGGTAACTTTATATCATTGGCCATGTTTCCTGGGGATGGGGGAGGTGGAGGTGTAGATGGAGGTGGAGGTGGATTGAAAGTATGGGGAGGGGGATGGGAGTAAGGGGAGTAGCGGGATGGGGAATCATAGAGATGCCCTGATTATTCTCAACTCCTAACTGCGACTCACCTCTAGGGGTTGCGGGAATACTACTTTCTTCTTCAATTTTAGATTCTAACAAGGGGCTGTAATCAGCCTCAATGAATTTTTCACGATCTACCTTATATCATTTTCCACTTCACGTAGCCCAAGACTTACTTCTTGCAAACATTAATCTGATTGCATTTGTAGTACACCCTTTTCACATAAAATCATTGTAATCCACAAATTCAGAGAATTCATATACTTACCTTGCGTACCCTTGGAAAATATTTGCTCAGCTTCATTGTAATATAAAGATGTTTTTATCAAGAACTCAGTGATAAATCCTCCCAAAATATTTTCAATCCAAAAATCAACAATTCTTGATATGTTGCTACCAGTGTCCTTGAGTCACTGTAACAATTCATGGTTCCACACAGTAGGCTCATTGTTCTTAAAACATGTCTTGTTCTTAGTCATCCTCAATAATAATTCATGCAATTCATTCACAAATGCCACAAATAAAAACTCGTGATGTTCTATGAAAAGATACCTCTACAACTAAGTTTCAGTCGACAATCGTGTATTTCTATTTTCTGGAACTACAAACTCTCACTCTTTTAGATCTACCCAATATTGTATTTCCTTCCTTGATGGATGCCACATACACATATCCCTCAAGCAGATCTCGGTCTCAGCAACAAACCAATTTTTTGGCTATGTTTGGGCTCTACCCAGGTTCGGAGTTAGCTGCGCACCAACAAAACCCTTTATTACAGGCCCTTTCGACAACAACGTGCTTTGCAGATCACAGTCTCACCCGAGGAAATATTGGGGGATGTTAGAACCAAGTTTCTGCATCCAGAGGGACAATGGAGTGTGGATCTACTTCTAAAATTCTTCCTTATTCTTATTCTGAACTATATGGATTCATTTATCTATTTTAACAATCTATAATCCATTCATCAATAAATACTTATGCACATTGTGCCTTTATGGTTAAAACACAACATAAATCATATAAAAAACTTCACAATAAATATATTAAGAAAATACAACGCATAAACATAGATATGTCCTCAAATCTCTTCTTATTTATTATGATAGGTCTCTTCAGTATATTTACTTCTTCGACCTCTGCACATAGCTACAGGTGATCTGCACACAAAGCTGTAGACTCTTCATGCATGCACGTACATAGTTGTGGAGCCTTCCTAAGATCCAAAACAAACTAAATATATAGATCAAGTGCTTTTTCTCATCAACTATTAAATTCTACATATCACATCAACACAACATTACATTTTTTTATATAGCATTTAGATCGACTCAAAACCATGGTCCATATACCATGGGTGGACAAAATAATGGACTAAAACCCTTTTCCCGTTACAAAATGAGGGGCTTCAAAAGCCCCTAAACACTGACAGTAGAACTAAATATGTGGTTCCACACACTCTGATCCTTGAGTTGTGGAGTCTTTTACCAAAAAATAAACCAAGTTGGGCCATGCCCAAATTTCTCCACCATTTTTGCTCCTAAGAACCTTCACCTTCTTTCTATGTATTTCTCGACAAGTGCTTTGAGCTCACAAAATTTTGAGAACACTTGTTCTTTATTTTGCATGAAGAAAATCCAACACTTGCATGAAAAATCATCTACAAAAATCGCATAATACATGTGCTTGGCCATGGAGGCTATCGACAATGGTCCACACACATATGCATGAAATATTTCAATGATCTCTTTCATTTGACTATCCTTATCATGAAAGGTGGATTTTGAGGCCCCTAAATTTGCACGGGCATTAGAAATTATGCCATGTTATGTTGCATGTATACACACTTATGGGGTCCGCTAGATGGGTTTGAGGTTCCAGTTTCCCATCATCTAGATGCCAGCAGATCAGTACACGACAGCCTACAATGAGAACAATAATTGGTGGAAGGAAGTCTTTATGACAGATGGGTATAAACCTCCACGAATAGAAATGGCTGGGAAATATGATCTTGCTCAACTTCACACTGATCACAACTGCTCTAACCTAGACTTGCATAGGCAATGAGCTACAAGAGGACATGTAGAAATATTATTTGGGGTGGAGATGTTGGGAGCTAAACTTGCACATATTTTCCTACCTTTCTATCTTATTTCCCTTCTTCATTTGTATCATTAAAATTCAATTTATGTCCTAAAGAGCACCAGTATACCCCTTGTCATGTCTTTATGGATTATTTAGTCAATGAAGCAAAGTCATGGGGATTTTTACCAAAGCATCTTGTTAATCTTTTTATTCTAGCAGATTCAAAGGTCAGATGACCAAGTTGGTAATTCCAGGGAAAGCCATCGAACTGGCAACAGTATCTTGGGACAGCGGTGGAACAGCTTTAGATTCATTCCTTTGTTATCTTTTGCATTCATTTTTGTCTATCATAGCCACTATGTAAATGTAGGCAACAACTGTCGTAATTTCATGAACTATTATTGTAATCATTTCTATAAGATAGGTTACATAGCTGTGGAGTGGAGGTTATCTGATGAGATAATTGAGAATTTGTAACATAAATTTTGTTCAAGTTAATGCAATTTGTATTTCTGATATTTTCATGAGTTTTTGATTATATCATGGCCCTGATCAGGGATTTGGGCCCGCTCTCCTGACCAGGTTCTGTCAACTTAATGTGTGCGATTAGTTTCCTTTACTGCATCATGTCTTTCCTTTATTCGCTACGACAGTTTAATGTGTTTGTTGTGAATCTTAATGTTGTGAATTTAGTCACTATTTTACAATTGATTATTGCTATCATTTCATTGATGTTATAGTGGTTTTTTGTTTTACATAGTCTATTGAATTCGTGATTGATATAGAATTGTGTAATTTTCATTTGCATATATTTTTCAAGTTAGCCTTGAAATAACCAAACACATCCTAGATTTATAATTAATGTGGGAAATGGTTGAATAATATCATTCACACTTGGACACCAATATTTTTGTGTCGTTGTTGGGGAGGCTATAAAAGGTGCAAGAACACAATTCATATTGGTCTTAGAATCAATTTCTCGTCCTAGGGAGGGAATTTTTTTTTCCCTACTCCAAGTCGTGAGCTTTAATTGCTTTGTTTTTCTGTTGATTTCTGAGGGACCATTCTCTCGTCTTGGGGAGGGAATTTTTCTTGCCCTGCTCCAGGTCCTGAGCTTAATATTTCTTGATTTTTTATTTTCTTTGTTTCTTTATTTTTCTGTTTTAAAAACCACTCTCTCATCCTAGGGAGGCAATTTTCACCCTGCTCCAGGTCCTGAGCTACAATAATTGTTTGAATTTTTTTTATTTCACCAATTGTATGACCAGATATCTGAATAAAAGGGGTAGAGGAGGACCCCAAAAGTGAGGAAGGAAGGATTTAGGAAGGATTACCTACATCCAAGAACTCATCGCAAATTTTGAATCAGAAGAATCTTCACAGGCCGCTGTCAGGGTAAGAACTCAGGTGAAATCCGAAGGGCAATCTGTTGTACAGCCAATACTATCCTCAGTAGCAGAAGAACCCTTTCGATGGTAGAAGAAGAAGTAGCGATAAGGGTACCAATAGAAGTATAAGTGCTCCTTTTAATGACAGAATGATAGGAAGTAGCAAGTAGGATATCAGAGGAATCGAGTATTCCATGTGTAGAAGAAGAAAGTTTGAATGAATATGCATCACCATGCGATCGGGGAAGTGTTGTTAAACAACCTCAACCTTATAATGAAGAACGACTTCAACCATATGTTGCAGAACCTATTGAGGTCCGAGTGAATATTGGAAAATATTCATAGCACCTGCAACTTCCTTGATTGAATTCCCAATTGGAGATATTAGAGGTGATGCATCGATGAAGCCCATTCCTTTGAAAGCATTGCCTAATTTCCATGGGCTTTCCTCTGAATATACAAACACATTCCTTTTTGAGTTCGACATTATTTTTCGGGGGTATGACTATATAGTTGATGCTCAGAAATTGAAAATATTCCCTGGTAGTTTAAAAGGGATGGTTTCTCTATGGTTTATGGGCTTACAGGAAGAACTATCTTCTCATGGGATGATATGAAAAATATTTTCCAGGAGAAGTATTAGGGTTACTGAAAATCTCGTGATATCAAGGAATAAATCTTTAATTTTATGTAGAAGGAGGAAGAGAATATGTAAGATTGTGTGGAACGTTTCAAATATACTTTGCAGAGATCAGGCCATAGTTACCTGGACAAGGATATCTTGAAAATCATCTTTCTCCGGGCATTAAGGGAAGAGTCAATGGAAATTTTGAACATAGTAGGAAAAGGGGATATATTGAAAGATTATTTTGAAACCATATGCGAGTTATGAATTCAGTGTTCACGAGGAGGTGCAAGGAATAAACAAGGAACTCAAACCATGAAGACATCCAGCGAGGGAGTTACGAAGGTAGAAATTGGAAATATGTTAGATAATTTTAGGATTGATATCTTGAGTACATTATCTGTTGAGATGGACACTTTACAAGCCAAAAAAAAGAAAATGGAATTGGAGAATACCATGGCCATATTCTGCCCTCAATGCAGGAATAAAGATCCGCTGAAATAATTTCCATTGAACACTGTAGAGGCTTGTGCAATAAGCAAATAGAGTCATTCGACCAACTCATTTCCTTCTCTTCCAGAACTAAAAAATAGTTTTCGGGTAGCAAATAAAGAGGTGGATCAACTGTACTTCATGGGTTCCAAGAATCCATGGCAATCACCACCACCAAATATGAATCAAGGTATGCCTCAGGACCTTTCTCAATATTTCAGTAATCTAAATATTGGCCCTCATTCGGTACCTTTTTCACCTGCATGGCCTCAATATTGTCAATGCCCACCTTGGAAATCCTGGTTTCCTCAGACTAGCTCAAAACCTTCATGGTCCTAGAATTGGCGTGGACCTTCTCCTCTGGGATAGTTTCCCAAACCTATGCCACAACATCAGCTACAACTTCCTTCTAACATTCCCTCCAGTAATCCTCCCCTTCGTCCTCAACTTCCAATCCAACCTAATCCAAATCCTAACAATAAGGGAGTTCAGTTGGATGACACTCTCAACCTTCCTTCATATAGAATCTCTATCGCAAAGTGTAACGAGATAAATCTTCTATATGGTCGGGTAGTGAATGCTCAGACTTCACCAATTATCATTGAACAATTTGATGACGAAGTCACAAAACCAGAACCTCGGACTGTTGGGGATGAATCAAACCAAGACTCTATAAATCAACCCCCTCCTCAACCAACTGTTATTCAAGGACATCAAGCTAATCCACCTTATCCTAAAAGACTAGCCCTAAGTAAACAAAACCCTCGATCAAATTTTGAATTTTTAGGGGAACTTCAAAATTGTTTGTCAAAATCCCCTTACTCCAAGATATGAGGGATGTACCAATTTATGAAAAAACAATAAAAGAATATTGCTCCAAAAATCCTGAAAAGAAATCAAAGGATCTGCTCACCATTCATGTTATGGGGAAGTTTTCTGACATCATGCTGGGTAAGTCTATACCTATTAAATACAGGGATCTAGGGAACCCAATCCTAACAGTAAAAATTAATGTAGTCGACATTCCGAATGTGCTGGTAGATTTGGGAGCCGCAATAAATTTTATCACCTTTGAAACTATGCTTACGTTAGGTCTATGAAATCTTAAACCAACTCCTATTATCTTAGAATTGGCAGACAGATCTACAATAAGACCATTAGTTAAGTTGGAAGACATCACCATTTCAGTAGAATCATGGAATTATCCCATTGATATCTTGGAATTACAAATGCAATCCCTAGCTAGTGGCCACCCTTTTATTTGAGGAAGACCTTGGCTTGCAACTACAAACGCCTATATCGAGTGTCGATCAGGAAACATGGTTATATCTAATGGGAAGGTCACAAAGAATCTCATTTTTTATCCCCGTGTAGAACCAAGCCCATTATAGAAGCCATCATCCAAATGAAATCCCCTGCCTTTAGAAGGGTAAAAACCTGAAAATGAAGAAATCAGACCAGTCCTTACCATTGGACAAGCCCTTATTTTAAAACTAAAATGGAGGATGATGCCATCAACACTCTTATCAGCAATCCCCATTCTATTTCTGAATTAACTCGTCAATTCCTAGAATTTCTCATGAGCTATAATATGCAGGAAACCATTGAACCAGAAAATGAAATTGAAAATATACTTGTAATCTCATCTCATGATAGTATCCCCATTTAAATCGAACAAGGGAAGACATTGAACATTAACCCGAAACTTTCAGCATCCTAGATTGAACAACTCCTGAAGGTCCTTCAAGACCATAAGGAAGCCTTCTCTTGGGACTATACAGATATGAAGGGGATCCCTGCAAATCTATGCACTCATCATATATACATTAAAGAATATTTTCGACCTATGATACAAACCCAGAGAAGAATGAAACTCGCCTTAAAGAGCATTTTCAAAGATAAGCTTCAAAAGTTACTGGATGTAGGATTTATTTACCCCATCTCAGAAATTCAATGGGTATCCATGATAGTTATTGTTCCTAACAAGAATGGTAAGTGGTGGATCTATGTGGACTATAGGGAATTAAATAAATCAACCCAAAAGGATCATTTCCCTTTTCCATTTATCGACCAAGTCTTGGATACTTTAGTCGGAAGACGTTCTTCTCCTTTATGGATGGGTTTAGTGGGTATAACCAGATCCAAATAGCTCCTGAGGATCAAGATAAAACTACCTTCACATGCCCTTTGGGAACTTTCACATACCAAGTCCTTCCATTTGGTCTTTGTAATGCGCCTGCAACATTTCAAAGGGAAATATTAGGAATTTTTTCTGATCTGGTTGATGAGATTTTTGAGATTTATATGTATGAATTTACCCCATATGGCAATTCGTTTGAAGAAGGATTTTAAAAATTAGAAAAGGTACTCAAAATATGCAAACAAACCCATGTTTCTTTTAGTACAATAAAATGTCACATGATGAGGGAAGAGGGAATAGTTCTAGGACATTGGCTCTTGGCTACTAGAATTCGAGTTGATCCTTCCAAGGTAGAGATAATATTACATTCTCTTGTACCTAAGACACCAGCATAGGTACGTAGTTTTATTGGTTGCACTGCCTATTATAGATTTTTTATAGAAATAATTTCTAAAATATCACCTCCACTCTTTCAGTTGTTAACTAAAGATGTGGAATTTCTGTGGACAAATGACTGTGAAGTGGCTTTCAAAAATATCAAGGAACTAGTTTGTGAAGCTCTGATATTACTATGTCCTAACTAGAAAATCCCATTTCATATCCATACTGATGCTTCTCAGACAGCAATTGGGGCAGTTTTGCGACAACAGGAGGATAAGAAGTCGTATGTAGTTTATTATGTCAGCAAGAATTTGACTCATGCTAAATTAAACTATATCGTAACTAAAAAATAATTCATTAGGGGATTTTTGAGGTCTAAAATGGGCCTCCTAAGGAAATTGTAAAATAATAGTGGAAATAATAAAATAAGATTTTATTACATCATCAAATTTCAAAGGGAAAAAAGAAAAAACTACTTTTTCAACTCGTATTTTCAACTTATCTCCCAAATTTTTTACTCAAATTTGGAGCAGGAGTACTTGTTGGATGAAAATTTTAATTCCTTATCCAAGGAGTACCCATGTTGCATACTTTTGATGGACTATGCTACATGAAAAATGAGAAATACATGAAAAACGTGATTGCAATCACGTTTTTTCATATATTTCTCATTTTCCCCATAGCAGGGTCTATCAAAAGTATGCAACATGGGTACTACTTAAATGAGGAATTAAATTTTGCATCCAACGAGTACTCCTGCTCGAAATTTCAGTAAAAAATTTGGGAGATAAGTTGAAAATACGAGTTGAAAATATAGTTTTATTATTTTATTATTTTTAAATCTTTTTAGCCTTTTACTTAAAAAATGGTGAATCATCCCCCATCATTGACATAATCATCTTGAATCTTATTGGTTCTTATAAAGTTTATTTTGGTTGTACATTTTTCTTAGGAGGGCCCATTTTAGACCTCAAAATTCCCCTAATGCCTGGTTGTTATTTATGTTGTTAATAAATTCTAGCATTACATTACTGGATATCCTACTTTTGTGCATATTGATTGTTGGTGTTCAGGTAGGGATGATCTATCCACCTTAATCATACATTAATCTTATCAATCCGGGAGTGTATCCTTTCAAGGCTACGCGCAAGGTATATGCAAGAACAAATGCTCAATCTGTTCAACCGAGGGTTTATAGTCAAAACTCAAAACATTGCCATGAAGTAAAGTTAATACAAAAAATTCAACAATATGAATCAGCAAGAGATAAAAATAACAACCATAGCACAACAGAAATAAATCCACACATATACACAGACACAACACCTGATCAAAAGAGCGGGCCCAGCTCTCTGATCAGGGCTGCGTTAATTAAGAAATGCTTTGGAACAATAAAACCAGATGTATTTTATTGATATATGAAATGTGATTACAATCTTCTCTTCGGAACCCCGAATTACAGGAACAATTTCCATTTTATACACAATACAAGGGAATAACATATTTCACTGAAACATGAGAATTGTGTGTTCAAAAATGGACTCTGGTTGAAATGGCATGAACAGCAGATATTCTGAATGGAGCAAAGGGCCAAGAATAGGCCCAGGGAGTCGTGGTCCAGCTGCGTGTTCTCCCTTTGGCTTGACGTTACCGATTCTTGCTACGATCTGCTGGAGCGAGGTTCCTATCTTCAATCTACATCTAAACACAAACCTTAGTGCCACAATTATGTAAAACCCCGTGATTTGACTTCATTTATCAAAATTTCCCAATCGGAAAAGTCAGGGTATTTACCTCAGGAGTTTATCATAACAAATGTGGGTAAATTAAGCAAAAAAGGGTAAAAAAGGATGAAAAAAGTGGGCAAAGAAATAGCCGAATTAGGTGCCCAACATCTCCCCCCAGCTAGCCTTCTGCATGCCTTCATGCAGCCCTCTGACCCTGTAGATCTGGGTTCTGCAACCTATGTGCTTCATGAAGCCTAGCAAGTTCGTACTCCAGAGTCATTTCTGTCCCTGGAACTTTAAACCCATCTAAAAGGAGGACCTCCTTCCACCAGTCTATTGTAACGTTATAAGCTAGAGTATAGACTTCTGAAGGCAGCCAAAGAACAGGATATTGAAATCTAAGCCCCACCAACCGGGTGCCACACGTTTGGACACGTGCCACATATCTTGGTACTCAAGTGAGTACTCGTGCAAAATTAGGTGCCTCAAAAGGCTCCCTGCTTATGACAGTTGTTGGTGAAATCATCCATCTCCTCTGACACGCATCCAGAGCTTCCTTCTGAAAAACAGTTATTTGATTGACACAAAGATCAAGATACCACCTTTGTGTCCTCAACATTCTGGCTTTGTTTTCCTCAAACTTCAAAAAGGCATAGTGCCTGTTGAATATAGTGTCCAACCTCTCATGCTCTGCCCTTATTATAAATGTCTTAGTGACTTGGTTAGATTCAAAAGTGTCACAAGCCTTCCACCAATGAATTTGATTGAGAGTATAAGAGGTGAGGGCCCTCAGATGAATGTCCCCCACATATGGGACCAGATTAAAATTTTTGTCCAACCGTAGTAAATACCCATGCAAATAAAACTCGCACATCAAGTGTTGAGTTGGCACATCGTGATTCCTCATGATCCGGAGGAATTGTACACCATCCTCAATCTCATAACTAACCTCATTCTTAATGCTTTCCGTGCAAAATAAAAGAAAACATTCATGCAAAAATAAATAATAGCAAGAAGCAGGGGGGTGACACGCCATCACTTCTTGCACCAGACTGAATATTTGTTCCTTATAAATTTTCAGCTCGGACACCTGCTTTTCCAGCTTTTCCATCTTGAGCTGCTGCTTGGCATGCCTTAACTTCACAATATCCATACACTCCACATATCTGAAGATGGTTGCGGAGGCTTTCTCTTCGGTTCTTTTGATTTCATTTTTTTACTGGGTCGCGGTGGATTTCCATGTCTGTAGCTCAGCCATTAGGGCATACTCTTGGGCTTCAAAGATTTGTTCAATTGGTTCTGTCTCAGTTCCCACTTCGACCCTGTCAACCCTGGGTCTCTTGGCTCACCATCTATACCTTTTTATCTACTTCTGCATCTTATACACTTTTCTCCTCAAACTCCTCATTTCCATTTTCAACTGCATGTTTCTCTGAACTAATGTTGATATCTTTGCTTGATAGGTGGTCTTCGTGACCTACCCAACTCTAATTCCTCTTGCTTCACTTGTACTTCCTCAGCTCTGACTGTTGGAGGTGAGTTCCTCAGAACTGCCTCTATCGGGTTGACAGATGGTCCAATTTCCACTGTCTGCCCTTATTCTATTCTTTCTTGATTTACCCTTTTGATACCTTCATGCATCACTGGTGGATTCGTCGAGACCACTTCGCTTGCTCCCTCCTCTCCACCAATGGCCATTCCTTCATCAAGTACGTTTTCCTCAAACAATGGTGGCCCAGTAGGATCCCCTTCAGCTGATGTGCCTGCTATGGTTTCTTCCAGCTGCAGCCTCCGTTTCAAATTTAAAGCCGTTGGAATGGTAGCATTTTCTTCTTCTCTTTGCTGTGGGGAATGGGTTACCCGTGCCCCCTTAGGAAAAAATATAGGAAACTGGAACAGATTTTCTCCATCCAATCCTGAGGTTGACGTTGGTTCTTTTGGAGCAGCGTCGGCCTCACTTCTTGCTTCTCCCATCATTTCCCTTGTAGCTTCTATAGTCGAAGTGGTCACGAATGTTTCCTCCACAGGTTCCATATTAACAAGGGATCCCTGTGGAGTGGCCTCTGTGCCAATTACTCTGTCTGTCTGCTAAACTGGCTCCACTAACTAGGCTGGTTCTTGTGGAGCAGCCTCAGCCGAAGTGCCAGTAAGAATTTATGCAACTTAAATTGGTTCGGCTTGCATTTGTAAAGCCGAATCCTCTTCACATCCCTTGGTCTCCATCTCCATTTCTTCAGGCTCTTCCTGATCAACATAATATTCCTCCTCGTCTCCCTACATGGCCTCATCCTCTTGCATCATTTCCGGTTCCTCTGCCCTAACAACTATGGCAGCTTCAATTTCTTCTTCAGTGGAGTTTCGGAACCACTCCCACGAAATCGAAATCCTATCGATGGCATTCAACACTAATAGTTGCACCAATCCATTGTGGGAAAGGACCGCTAACACCTGCCGCGCCTCTTGAGCCGAGTTCGCCATCATATTCAAGCTTCTAAAAAGAAAATAAGGTACATTCATTCAAAAGGCTTCCGCTTGGGGAAACCGCAGGTGTGCCAGTATACGCAAATGGTATTTAAAGACAGTAGAATATCTCCCTTCACAGGTTATATATTTGACCACGGCTTCTGCAACTTCACTCCATGGCCACGGCAATGAAATTATATCACACCCCCGGCCCTTCTATGCAATTCTCTCCCCGGCTTGGAGAAAATCTTCGGGGAATTCCGAAAGAGGATTTCTTCTGGAAAACCATCGTTGACCTCCCTGTGGAAATCCGCTAACCTTTGCAATTGTTTCCTCTGTAAATAGAATTTCGAGTCTGTGAACCCAAGAAACTCCTCCCTCCAGGTTCAGTGCAAATTCTAGTGTAATTTCCTCATCCTAGCCATTCAGTTTATCCAAGTATATGTCCCAACCTGCATTTACAAATATCTGCCATACTTCCCGATTGCACCGGATCCTTGTTGAATCGTTTGGCTCATGACGCACAGATCAACCACCCATTGTTGCGAAGGCGGAAGCGTCACGATGGCTACAGTTGGCTAGTAGGGGAAGAGTGACAAACTCCAAACTGTTAGTAACTATAATGACGTCATGGCCATTTCAAAATATAATGGATAAAATAGTACTGGTACGTTTGAAATTAATTAATAGATTGCAGTGGTACTCTTAGATATTCTTGGTTTTAATACGAAATGTTTACAGGGTGACTGATGTGACTCTTATGCATGCAAGTACGCATCCCAACTCAACGGTATAATTACAAGGTACTTAAATTCATTAAATTAAATTTATTAATATTCATGTGTCATAAGTACCTTTATTAAGTACGTCGTCAGTTATTATGACAGTACCCTCCCCCCAACTTAAAATGACAGTCGTCCTCAGCACGCTCTGACTGTCCTTTCTGAATATTTAATTAAATCCGTAAAAATCGGCGGAGACGTACTTGTGGACTTACCTTAAGGTGGAGTAACAGCAAAAGTGTTTTTCATGAATAGTGAGTAATAGTAAGAGTGAGTGACAGCAGTGACAGAGTAACGACAGTTGCGGAGTAACAACAGTTGTGGAGTAACGAGAGTTGTGGAGTAATGGCAGTTGCGGAGTAACGGCAGTTGCAGAGTAACGGCAGTTGCAGAGTAACGGCAGTGACGGAGTAACGGCAGTGACGGAGTAACGGAAGTGACGGAGTAACAACAGCTATGGAATCAGAGCAACTACAGAGTAACAGCATCGACAGTGTAACATCAATTTCAGAGTAGCAGCAATCTATAGAGTAACAGCATCGACGGTGTAACACCAACTTCGAAGTAACTTCGGAGTAACAGCAATAGTAGTGTAGCAGCAACTTCGGAGTACAGCAACAGCAGTGTAGTAGCAACTTCGGAGTAACAGCGACAACAGTGTAGCAGCAACTTCGGAGTAATCAGCAACAACAGTGTAGCAGCACTTCGGAGTAACAGCAATAATAGTATAGCAGCAACTCCGGAGTAACAACAACAACAATATAGCTTCCCTCCTGGCCATAAATCTTTTATTATTCCTACCAAACACAAACAAGTGAGAAATAACCACAATTTTTTTTTTTCGATGGGGGGTGAGAGTATCGTGTGTTGCAATAATCATCAAATCAGCTGAATGTGAAAGGGTTTTAACAAAGGCATCTTTAGAGGTTGGAAAATGATATAATTTTAGACGGTGTCCATTTACTACAAATGAAGTCCTATTCTCATCAATTGTAATTAGTCTAACTGTTCCATTATCGAACACCGAATCCACTTAATATGGTCCCATCCAGCGTGTATGAAGTTTTCCCTTGAAGTCCTTAAATCTGGAGTCATACAGTAATGCCCAATCCCCTTCATGAAACACCTTAGTTTTAATAAAGTTTTCATGCCATTTCATCCTCTGCTGTTGAACAGCAGTAGTTCTTTGGACAGCTGCTGATTGATCTCCTCTAACTCATTCAGTTGTTCCAGTCGGTGCTTCTGTGCTTCTGATAAATCCAAGCCTACTTCCAGGGCTGTTCTAAGTGTGCTAATTTCAAATTCCACTGGAAATAGAGGAGATTTCCCATAGACCAATTCAAATGTGGAAAATCTTGTTGTATTCTGCCATGTTGTCCTATAGGCCCATAAAGCTTCTGGAAGTTTCTATGCCCAATCCCAGTGATGACTTGCTACTGTCTTTGTCGTGATATTTTCCAATACCTTATTTGTACTCTCTACTTTCCCATTCGCCTGTGGATGATAGGGGGTTTTTATTCTATGTTTGACCCCATACTTCTGCATCAATTTCTCTATCATATGAGATGTGAACTGTGATCCTCCATTTGATACAATTTCTCTTGGAGTCTTATACCTAGTAAAGATCTCTTCAAAAATAAAGTCTGACACTACTTGCTCTGTTGCCCTAGTGACTACTCTAGCTTCCACCCGTTTGGTTACATAATCAATATAGACTAGGATGTAAGCTTTTTGATGAGAAGGTGGGTTAAAGGGGCCAACAAAATCAATGGACCATCTCTCAAATGGGTCAAGGACTATCTGGGGTTGAAGAGGCATTTCATCTGCTTTCCCAGGTTATCCCATCCTTTGACAGCTATCACACCTTCGAATATAATCTCGAGCATCACGAAAAATTGAGGGCCAATATTATCCCTTCTGCAGCACTTTATGGCCTGACTGTTTGTCTGAAAAATGTCCTCCAGAGGGTTCATCATGTGCAGCCTTTAGGATCTCATAGATATCATCTCTTGCCACACAACACCGAACCTACTGATCAATCCCTGTATGGAAAAGATATCCTGCCATCCATGAATAGCGGGCACTCTTATGAATGATCTTCCTCTACTCCTTATATTATAAGTGGCGGGGCACTTCACCTGTAGCAAGATAATTAGCAATACCTGCATACCACGGAGTATTAGTAGATACTGCAAAAAGATGCTCATCTGGAAAATTATCATCAACTGGTGTATTCTTACCATCATGTTGTAACCTAGATAAGAAATTTGCAACCACATTGTCCTTCCCTAGTTTATCTACTATAGTAATATAAAATTCCTGTAGTAGCAACAGCCATCGTGTAACACAACCAGGGGTAACAATTTTGTTCATTAAATACCTGATGGCAGCATGATCAGTGTGCACAAAGGTAGAATACCCAGTAATATAATGCTGGAACTTATTGATGGCGTAAACAACAGCAAGGAACTCTTTATCAGTCACCGTGTAATTTAATTCAGCTGGAGCCAGATTTTTACTAACATAGTAGAATGCATAAGGGAATTTATCTTCTTTTTGTCCTAATACTGCACCAATTGTTGTTTGAGAAGCATCTGTGTGAATATGGAAAGGTAACGCCCAGTCTGGTCCTCTAAGAGCCGGAGCACTACATACTAATTCCTTAATCTTTACGAAGGCTACCTCACAATCCTTTGTCCACACAAATTATGAATCTTTTGTTAGTAATTGAAATAATGGGTGGGCTACTTTTGCAAAATTTTCCATAAAGCGCCTATAATAACCAGCATACCCAATAAAATACGTACTTGTGTGGGCATTTTAGGTGTTGGAAAGTTCATAATTACCTTTACCTTTGCTGGGTCCATATTAATTCCTTCAGCTGAAAGAAAATGTCCCAGAACAATTCCTTGTTCCATCATCATGTGACACTTTACTATACTCAAGGAAACATGCACTTGTATGCACCTTTCAAGAACTTTTTCTAAATTTTTCAGCCCCTCCAGAAATGAGTCCCCATATGGAGTGAAATCATCCATATAGATTTCAACACCATCATCTATTAAATCATAGAATATTCCCAAGATTTCCCTCTGAAATGTTGCAGGGGAATTACATAGGCCAAAAGGGAGGACCTGGTATGCAAATGTTCCCCAAGGACATGTGAAAGTGGTCTTGTCCTGATCCTCAGGAGCAATTTGTATTTGGTTGTATCCACTAAACCCATCCATAAATAAGAAATTTTTCTTACCATCCAATGTGTCTAAGACTTGATCGATAAATGGTACAGGGAAATGATCCTTCTGTGTTGCCTTATTTAACTTTCGGTAGTCCATGCAGATTTTCCACTTACCGTTTTTCTTAGGGACCATTACTAGTGGTGAAACCCATTGGTTGTCTGAGATAGGGTAGATAAAACCTGCATCTAGTAATTTCTGAAGCTCTTCTTACGCAATTTTTTTTAATGTCGGGTTCATCCTTCTCTGAGGCTGTCTTATAGGGCGACAATATTCTTTGATGTATATATGATGGGTGCACAAATTATCAGGGATCCCCTTCATGTCTATGTAATCCCAGGTGAAAGCTTCCTTATACTTCTTGTTGGGGTTTCTATGTTTTGGCCAGATTGGCAAAACCAAAAGATAAGACAACATCAAACTGCTTTGGAATTCAAGGATCTAGCCTTCCTGAATCCAGAGAGGGATCTCTCTATGAATGAGTTTAAAGATGTGATCTTTAAAACCTGAAATGTGATTTTAGGCTAGTTATGAAGAGCATGGGTTTTGTTTGTTTGTTTTTGGTTGGAAAAAGACATGATGAAGGTGAGGGAAGTTCAAAATAAAGGGTGAAGATGTCTGCAAGTGAAGGAATGATTCGGCTGATAGAAAAGGCAAAGATAGTTTTAACCCATTGGGCTATGGAGACATAGGAGGATTTTAATTGGACGGCAAGTTTCAAGAAGGATCAATGGGGCAAGTCACTTATGTCAAAAATATCTCTTAAGTTGATTTTATGGAATGAAACAGATAGGAAATGAAGAGCAAAAAAAATGAAGAACAGTGAACAGCCTAAGATCAAGTAAGTACTTTCAAACTATCTTGCTTCGGCATGTACTTAAGGAAAAACATAAAAGTATTCTGAGATCAGGTAAGTGCTTTTAAACTAGCCTGCATTGAAGTACTTTCAATTAGAAAACATTTAAAAATAGTTCGAACAGCTTAAGATTAGGTAATAGCTTCTAAACTATCCTTCTTTCAGCATATTCTAAAGGAAAACACATATGATAATCAGAAAGAGAAATGTAGATCAGGCAAGTGCTTTTAAACCAACCTGCTTTAATATACTCTAAAGGAAAACACAGAAAATACTCATTTTAAAGAGCAATCTAGATCAAGCAAGTGCTTTTAAACCAACTTTCTTTAATATATTCTTCAAAGGGAATGTTCGAATGAAGAAAACATAGAAAATAAAGCTTTCAGTAAGAGTAGGGTATTGTTGAGAGTAAATCCTAGCTCTATGTTTGCTGCTCTTTATCAGAGAAAGTGGACAGAGTGAAAACATTACAGAAAATAACAATTGACAGTGAGGAAAACATCACCATAGACATAAATCAAGATCCCATAAATCAACAGCTTGTATTTGATGTTCAAACCAGTTACAGTCAGCAAGCCCGGTGGTTCTCTACAACTTCAAACTTCTCATATCAGCTTATGTATCTTCAAGTTGCACACAGGGCATCAATAGCTTTAGAAAACTATTACATGCAATCAGATGTCTAGAGACCAACCATTTTCTCATCTTATACAGAAGTATTTATAGAAGAAGGAGGATGCGGGATATGGTAAAAGATCTCCTGGGTCAATTAATACAGATTGATGACTTTGCGGCCTTTGAGAGCCTCGATGAAGAAATTTACAGGTGTTTATCTGCATTAATTGATTTACACTTACGATTAAGCTCGGTGGGAGCCTTTGTTGACTTTTGAGGCTCTGTGTCATGTTGAAGTAACTCTGTTGCTGCTCCCTGAGGTCTAATGATCGAAAAGATTTCTTTCTGGGCTATTCTTAATCTTTAAAATAGTTTTTCTGACAATTAGAGATAAGATCTTTGATTTGTATTAATTGTTCAGCTATCTTCGGGCAAACACCTCTTGTTTCAGATAATTACTAAGCCTTCTTTGATTTCTGTGAGGCTGCAGGTGCCTTTAGGAGCTGGAGAGGGTTCGATTAGCCTCTGCTTGGGGCGGTGGATGCTTTCTCGGATCGACAGTTGTTTTCATCTCTTCCTAAAACACCTTTAATTTACTTGAGAACTGTGTTTTAGTTCTGATCAGGCTTATCCTCTGTCTTTCGGTCTTTATGACGTCTTTATCCGTGGATTTAGGCTTTGATTTGTTGAATGTGTGCCTTAATCCTTCAAACTATGTTAGGAAATCTTCAAACACTAATACTCTATGTTTCTTTTATGCATTGTTGTGTCTTGTTGACGTGCAGGCCGCGCAGGGCTCATATGGCATCAATGCCTCATGAAACATCGACGAGACACAATTTTTTAGCCGAGAAAATGGTTCTCTTTGATGCATCAAGGCGCGGGAATCATTCCCATCCTTCGACTTTCCTTTTAATAAAATGGAAAACCATTGATAATCTGCAAAACACGAAACCAATTAATAAATCCTGCATTTTGGTTTAAACTGCTTCAGAGGCATGGAAAGAGAGCAGGGCTGTTGGATGGAATTATCCAACGGTTGGGATTCATCAGAAACGATTAAACGAGAATGGAGGAAGAGAATAAATCAAATCTGTCGATCGCGCGGAGATCGACGGTGGGGATTAGTCAAAAAACATAAAGTGGAAAGGCGAAAGGCGATGAAAGCATGCGGGAAAGATCTGGGCCATCCAATCTGGACACGTGGGCGGTCCAGATTCAATCAGAGGATCGAAATCATCAGGGAGAGAATAAGGGTGCAATGTAAAACACCGATACGATTATGCGATCAGGGAGGCTGATGCGATTATGCGATCGGGGAGGGCGATGCAATTGCGCGATCAGGGAGGGCGATGTGATTGCATGTTAACCGTTGATCTGAGGATCAGATCAACGGTGGGAAATGAATCGGAGGGATGGCTAATCGGGGGAACAAAAAAATTCACTAAATGAAAATTGCGATGATGTGTGGGCCGTTCGATCGGCTCTAGATCGACGGCAGATATTGCTTTAACTGTGCCCCAGCGGAAAATCTTTAAAACATGTGAAAAACCCAAATTTTCAAAAAATAAAAAGTTTTGGTGGATCGGGGCAGAATATATATATATGAAGTGGCTGGCGCCCAATTGCGGGGCCACTGGATGTATGGAATGATAATAGGCCCGGTGCGTATACAATAAAGGGCCAATCGCATCGGAACTATCGGGCCCGGTCTTTCAATCAACCCATTCGAAACTTGCGATGCGATTAAGCACCTTGGGACTTTAACCTCTGGTCCCGGGCATAGGTTATATGGAATGGAAAGCGGAGGGAAAGGTTTATACATATGGGACTTAATCGCATCAGAAGTTTGATGCGGTCTTTCAATCAACCCATCTTCATTTAAAAAAACATAAATCGGCGCATTTAGACCAACACTTTGGGTAAATGGGTTTTTTGATATATAAAAGAAATAACGGATCAGAGATCTATTTTCAAAATGGTTTAGCGCATGATTGCGGGCCCAATGGGTTATATGAGATAACAACATGATAGGGGGTTATGAACAGAGAGCTAATCGCATGGGGGCTTTTGTTAACACGATGAAACAGACTTGTGTGCTTTGTATTTTCTCCGATGCGATAAGCGCCGAAAGGTTTAGCTCTTGGTTCCAGCAACAAGGCACATGGTGGTGAAGTGGTTAAGACTTGGCCCAAAGGGCTTAAACCCTTAATAAAAAATGGGTTTTTTCATAGATTTTCAATGGTTTTCAAAGGGTTTTGGGGGTTTCGATATAGTCTAAAAAGGAGTTTTAAAATATGCAAGGTGGATTTTATGAAGGGGAAGTGAGGAAAAATGGAAGTCAGAGGAAAATGATGGGAAAAAAGAGAGTAAAATTGAAGGTTATTTTCTGAGTGGAGGAAGGGGAGAAAGGGGATTTTACAGCAATTCTTTCTCATGAAATCAGCAGAATTTCTGAGTTCTGAAGGGAAACAGTAGTGAATATTTTTAGACAAAGGCATGAGGTCTGCTAGAGGCTTCAAGAAATAAAATTTTGGTAATAAAAATTGTTTCTTGAAGGCTCCAAAAAATGTTTTGGCCACCTTTGATAGAACAAATTCTATAGGTGGCCAACAGTGGCTCCACTTGGGGATGGTGCCTTCTTGAAGGCATCAAGAACTTCAGACATGCATTTCTTGGGAAGGCTGATCAGTGCCTCATCCATTGGGTTGCCTTCTTTGCTAGGAAAATCTTCTTTTTTCTGAAAACATATTAGCAGCCAGGAAAACACAATGGAACTTCATCAACCAGCTTTCTACCTACCCAATCCTACTGATCTAGCATTTTTTTTTCTTCATTAGAGTGCATTTGGATTGGAAAACTCTTTTACAACATTTTATTCTTTTGAAAACAGGAAATCTAATCTATTTCTACTCCTTATTTCTCCATGGACTCAGATTAAACAGTTGAGTCCATATGTTTCTCTACCTTATCTACCATCTGTTGGGATTAAACTGTCCAACAGATTTTATTCACTAAATTCTACAACAGAAATTTAAAAACAGTCAAGTCAAGATTAAGCTATTTGACTTGCTGTGATCTATGGCATAAAAACAAGTTGCACATAGACATTTATTTTGCAAAAAACTTAAAACAAAATGGAAGGCTTAAGATCAGAAAGTTTAAAGCACTTCCTTCATCCTTTTACAGCTCCATTTTGACTCTTGTTTGAGTTGTTTCTTCCTTGTTCTCTGGTTCATATTTTGAGCATGTTAGAACTAGATTTACATCTTTTTCAACTCAGAATGTAAAACAGATTTGAGTCATCTCTTGCTTGGAAATTTAGGTTCAGGTTTTGAGCTTGTTTGAACCTTTAATTTCTATCCTATTCTATCTACTGATAAGCCAAGATTAAAGAGTTTGGAAAATCGAATTCACTAATCCTATCAGCAGTAAATTTAAAACTAATTAGTCAAGATTAGGCTGTTTGACTAACTAGAAGCATGTTTTTCAGGAGTGGCATTTAAGCTTGCACACTTTTAGATTTGTTTCTCTTTTTTGGTATGGGGCTATACCTTTCTTGTTTTCACAATCTGCCCTCTTTTCTTTTTTTCATTGTTTTTGTATTTTTGAATTTTTTATTTTTCTTCAAAGCAGAAAACAACAACTAACGACATGCTCAGAACTGAGCTTTATTGACATTCCTATCTAACATATTCTAAACATGGAGTATTTACATATTCATATGATACAAAAGTGCCAATGCAGCCAGCTGAGTAATGTCAAGAAGAAGAAGAAACTCTGGCTGCTTGTCAGGGGTATCCATAGTATATTTTGAAGATTAATCTTCAAAATAAAAACTATCACAGAAGGTGACAGCTTTTCATGTCTCTGGCTCTTGCAAAGGACTACTTCTTGATAATTTGAGCCAGTTGGGATTTCCACACACTCTTCCAAAGGATAAACAAAGAAAAGATGAAGGTTCTCTTCTTTTTGGTCCTTCATGTCTGGTAGATTGTCTTCTTCCAAGACTTCAGCTTTGAGGAGCATATCTTCATAAAGTTGCTTGGAAGATTCATCATTTTTAAAAGAAAAGGAAGAATATTCTTCTTGAGAAGATGGTATATCCTTAGTAGGACAGTCTTCTATTTGTTTCTCTCCCTCTTCTTCATCATCATCTGAACTGGAGGACTCATCATTTTTGGAAGTGTTGTTCTCTTATAGCCCTGGTAAGCTCTGGTTTAGTGGAATGTACTCTATGAGGAGGTTATTATGTTCTTGAGTAGGGGTATGTTCAATTTCTTCCTCTTTTTCAAGAGAAGGATCCTTGTTTTCAACCTGCTCAAAAATTTCTTTGTTTCTTTCCTCCTCATCCTTTGAGCGGAAAGTCTGTTGAGTCCCAATCATATGGAAATTATTACTGATAATCTGAAATGAAGCAGAGAAAATATCGAATGAATCTTGACTCACTTCTAGGCTTTGAAAAATTTCATCATCAGTATCATAAATAGTCTGCACTGGCTCATTACTTCTTTGAAAGAACTGATCTTCCTCCCATAAATCTGCTAATGATGATCCTGCAAAATTAATCTTTGTTTGGGAAGCATCATCACTAGATAGATCAAAGTTAGGAGAATCATGAATATAAGTAAAAATACCAGTCAAACATATTGGGTTATCAGTAGGTCCTTCTTCATACTGATCTACAAAATAACTTTCTAAATCTGTACAACAAAGTTCTCTATGTGAATGGGCAAGAGTGTTTGTTTTGCAGAAAGTTTCAGAGAGCGATTTTTTATAAATAGTCTGATCTATCTCTTTTTCTGTCAAAGGGGAGGATGTTTCTACGTTCCTTTGAACAGGAGTACATCAGTTCTATGTCTCTTGCGAAGACTGATTTTGAGGCTGGATGTCTTCTTGAGCCTCGGCTATAAGGGATGATGAATCAACATTTGAGTTTTCAGGGATATCTTGACGAATGTTTTTTATTTCTTGGATCATCTCTTCCTCAACTGATTCATCTATGTTCTTAAAATTTTTCAATAGGATATTAAACTCATGAATGGCTGTTAAAATATCTTCAGGATGCATCTCTTCCAAAGCTTCCTCATTATCTATAATGTGTTGGGTGATGTTTTGTGATGGATCATAATATATTGCACCCAATGATAATGATGTAGCGTTTTCTTTATAGTTATCATAGAACACATATTCAAGGTCTCTTAAAGAAAAAAAACTACTAGATCTTAAGCATTCATACCAATCCCTAGCTTTTCCTTCTAATGTTAACATGAACATTTTCATTAGGCAGTCTTCATGCCATTCAACTTTCAACCTCCATACATGTATGTGAAATTTGATGAGATGTAATAAAGGGTCATCAAACTTTTCACCTTGAAAAACAGGCAAGTTGTAATCCCAATTCACCTGGGGCATCTTATGTGGAAACCCAGGCATATGATCTCTACTCATTGGGGCATATCTCCGGTGTATTCTTGGAATCATGTTTGTAAATCAAGAAAGAGGTCATTGTGTCTGTTCAATCAGTTCAGGGTCTTCTACCAGTGGATTCATTTGGTCTTTTGGGAGTTTCAGAGTGTGGAGTCGCCAGGTGGAAAATTTGTAGCTCATAAAATTTTTTATGGTTCCACCACCATGGGTTTCTTGTAGAGCTGCAAGGTTTTCAGGAACTGAATTAGCTCTCAAGGGTGATATGAAAATAGTTGAAAATTTAATCTTAGGAGGCCTCCCAAGGATACTTTCAGGGTTATCAACTATCTCAGGTGGATTTGGGTCAGAGTGGGCTCTAGTGTGAATCTTTCTAGGAGCCACTATGCTGTGTTTTTCAGACCCAACTTAAACAAAAATAGTTTAACCAAATATGAAAATGTTTAAAAGGTCAACTAATCTGTTTATACAAATTTTAATCCTACAGTCCTCTAACTGATTTTGAATGATATTTCAATGATAAGGGTTCTTCCCAGTGGATTCTTAAGGTCTGTTTAGGATTCTGGAGTCACCAAGTGGAAGTTTTTAGCTCCTAAGGAGGTAAAAGGTTTTATGGTACACCATTATGTTTATTAGATACCAATTTGAAATATTTTTGGGTTTTTTTGAGTTTCTGTGGTTGTATGGAAAACTAAAGAGTCCATAAAAGCTGGCCAAGAAAATATGAACTAAAAAATCTCCCCAGTGGAGTCGCCATTATGTTGGGGTTCCTATGTTTTGGCCATATTGGAAAAACCAAAAGATAAGACAACATCAAACCACTTTGGGATTCAAGGATCTAGCCCTCTTGAATCCAGAGAGGGATCTCTCTATGAATGAGTTTAAAGATGTGATCTTTAAAACTTGAAATGTGATTTTAGGCTAGTTATGAAGAGCATGGGTTTTGTTTGTTTATTTTTGGTTGGAAAAAGACATGATGAAGGTGAGGGAAGTTCAAAATAAAGGGTGAATATGTCTGTAAGTGAAGGAATGATTCGGCTGACATAAAAGGCAAAGATAGTTTTAACCCATTGGGCTATGGAGTCATAGGAGGATTTTAATTGGACAGCAAGTTTCAAGAAGGATCAATGGGGCAAGTCACTTATGTCAACAGGATCTCCTAAGTTGATTTTATGGAATGAAACAATAGGAAATGGAGAGAAAAACAAATGAAGAACAGTGAACAGCCTAAGATCAAGTAAGTACTTTCAAACTATCTTGCTTCGGCATGTACTTAAGGAAAAACATAAAAGTATTCTGAGATCAGGAAAGTGCTTTTAAACTAGCCTACATTGAAGTACTTTCAATTAGAAAACATTTAAAAAAATTTCGAACAACTTAAGATCAGGTAAGTGCTTCTAAACTATCCTGCTTTAAGCATATTCTAGAGGAAAACACATATGATAATCACAAAGAGCAATCTAGATCAGGCAAGTGCTTTTAAACCAACCTACTTTAATATACTCTAAAGGAAAACACAGAAAATACTCATTTTAAAGAGCAATCTAGATCAGGCAAGTGCTTTTAAACCAACCTGCTTTAATATACTCTTCAAAGGGAACATTCGAATGAAGAAAACATATAAAATAAAGCTTTCAGTAAGAGTAGGGTACTGTTGAGAGTAAATCCTAGCTCTATGTTTGCTGCTCTTTATCAGAGAAAGTGGAAAGAGTGAAAAAATTAAAGAAAATAACAATTGATAGTGAGGAACACATCACCATTGACATAAATCAAGATCCCATAAATCAGCAGCTTGTATTTGATGTTCAAACCAGTTACAGTCAGCAAGCCTAGTCGGTCTCTACAACTTTGAACTTCTCATATCAGCCTATGTATCTTCAAGTTGCACACAGGGCATCAGTAGCTTCAGAAAACTATTACATGCAATCAGATGTCCAGAGACCAAACATTTTCTCATCTTCTACAGAAGTATTTATAGAATAAGGAGGAGGCGGGATCTGGTAAAATATCTCCTGGGTCAATTAATACAGATTGATGACTTCATGGCCTTTGAGAGCCTCGACGAAGAAATTTACAGGTGTTTATCTGCATTAATTGATTTACACTTAGGATTAAGCTCAGTGGGAGCCTTTGTTGACTTTTGAGGCTCTGTGTCATGTTGAAGTAACTCTGTTGCTGCTCCCCGAGGTCTAATGATCGAAAAGATTTCTTTCTGGGCTATTCTTAATCTTTAAAATAGTTTTGCCAACAATTAGAGATAAGATATTTGATTTGTATTAATTGTTCAGCTGTCTTCGGGCAAACACCTCTTGTTTCAGATAATGAATAAGCCTTCTTTGATTTATGTGAGGCTTTAGGTGCCTTTAGGATATGGAAATGGTTTGATTAGCCTCTGCTTGGGGCAGTGGAAGCTTTCTCGGATCGACAGTTGTTTTCGTCTCTTCCTAAAACACCTTTAATTTACTTGAGAACTGTGTTTTAGGTCTGATCAGGCTTATCCTGTGTCTTCCGGTATTTATGATGTCTTTATCCATGGATTTAGAATTTGATTTGCTGAATGTGTGCCTTAATCCTTCAAACTGTGTTAGGAAATCTTCAAACACTGATACTCTTTGTTTCTTTTATGCATTGTTGTGTCTTGTTGATGTGCAAGCCGCGCAGGGCTCATATGGCATCAATTCCTCATGAAACATCGACGAGACACAGTTTTTGAGACGAGCGAATGGTTCTCTTTGATGCATCAAGGCATGGGATTCATCATTCCCAGCCTTCAACTTTCCTTTTAATAAAATGGAAAACCATTGATAATCTGCAAAACACGATACCAATTAAGAAATCCTGCGTTTTGGTTTAAACTGCTTCAGAGGCATGGGAAGAGAGCAGGGCTATTGGATGGCATCATCCAATGGTTTAGATTCATTAGAAATGATTAAAAGAGAATGGAGTAAGAGAATAAATCAGATTCGTCAATCGCACGGAGATCGATGGTGGGGATTAGTCGAAAAACTTAAATTGGAAAGGCGAAAGGCGATGAAAGCATGCGAGAAATATCTGAGCCGTCCAATCTGGACACGTGGGTGGTCCAGATTCACTCAAAGGATCGCAATCGGCGGGGAGAGAATAAGGGTGCTATGGAAAACGCCGATGCGATTATGCGATCGGGGAGGCCGATGCGATTGTGCGATCGAGGAGGCCGATGCGATTATGCGATCGGGGAGGCCGATGCGATTGCGCATTAACCATTGATCTGAGGATCAGATGAACGGTGGGAAATGAATAGGAGGGATGGCTAATCAGGGGAACAAACAAACATACTAAATGAAAATTGCAATGCTGCGCAGGCCATTCAATCAGCTCCAGATCGACGGAAGATATTTCTTTAACTGTGCCCCGGTGGAAAATCTTTGAAACATATGAAAAACCCAAATTTTCAAATAATACAAAGTTTTGGTGGATCAGGGTGGAATATATATATATGAAGTGGCTGGCCCCCGATTGTGGGGCCACTGGATGTATGGAATGATAATAGGCCCGGGGCATATACAATAAAGGGCCAATCGCATCAAAACTATCGAGCCCGATCTTTCAATCAACCCATTCGAAACTTGCGATGCAATTAAGCACCTTGGGACTTTAACCTCTGGTCCCGGGCATAGGTTATATGGAATGGAAAGCGAAGGGCGGGGTTTATACATACGGGACTTAATCGCATTGAAATTTTGATGCGGTCTTTCAGTCAACCCATCTTCATTTAAAAAAACATAACTCAGCGCATTTAGACCAACACTTTGGGTAAATGGGTTTTTTGATATACAAAAGAAATAACGGATTGGAGATGGATTTTCAAAATGGTTTAACGCCCGATTGTGGGCCCAAAAGGTTATATGAGATAACAACATGATAGGGGGTTATGAACAGAGAGTTAATCACATCGGGGCTTTTGTTAACACAATGAAATAGACTTGCGTGCTTTGGATATTCTCCGATGCGATAAGCGCCGAAAGGTTTAGCTCTTGGTTCTAGCACCAAGGCGCATGGTGGTGAAGTGGTTAAGACTTGGCCCAAAGGGCTTAAACCCTTAATAAAAAATGGGTTTTTTCATAGAGTTTTAATGGTTTTCAAAGGGTTTTGGGGGTTTCGATATAGTCTAAAAAAGATTTTTAAACTATGCAAGGTGGATTTTATGAAGGGGAAGTGAGGAAAAATGGAAATCAGAGGAAAATGATGGGAAAAAAGAGAGTAAAAATGAAGGTTAGTTTCTGAGTGGAGGAAGGGGAGAAAGGGGATTTTACAACAATTCTTTTTCATGAAATCAGCAGAATTTCTGAGTTCTGAAGGGAAACAGTAGTGAAGATTTTTAGACAAAGGCATGAGGTCTGCAAGAGGCTTCAAGAAATAACATTTTGGTATAAAAACTATTTCTTGAAGGCTCCAAAAAAAAATTTGGCCACCTTTGATAGAAAAATTTTTATACGTGACCAACACTTCTGAAGAACATCTATCAGTTGCTTCCTCTGGGACTCTGACAAACCTGGATTGATATTCAAGGTTTTTCCTGGTTCTATCTCCACTTGGACACTTTCATGAGGTGCATCAACATATTCTTCTAATTCTTCTGTTGTCTCAATATCTTCCCGAGTCTCACAACTTAAAATAGATTCTAAGACCTGCTGATTTGATTCTGAAACAGAACAAGGATCGTTAATAAAGGAAGTGATCACATCATCTTCTGATTCCATTTTCAACTAAAGGGCCTGCCCGATAGTAAGGACTAGTCTCACTTCTTCCTCTTGTTCTTATACTTCCACCATAGATACAACCTTCTTGCCAGTTGTTGACTTCTTGGATGCATCTGGTTCTGCCAGTGGGTATAGCACCAAATTCTTGGTGTTATGACCATTAGAAATGACAATATTTCCTAATCGACATATAATATAAGCATCTTCAGTAGCCAACCATGGCCTCCCAAAAATCAAAGGGTGACCTCCCACTAAAGACTATGTATGCAACACCAGGAAATCGACCAGGTAATGCCACGCATCTACTAAAATTTTCACATCCTCCAAATTTCCCACAGGCTTGACTGTGGACCTATCTGCCAATTCCAACACTGTAGGTGTATACTTCAAATTCTGAAGACCTAATGTATGCATGGTTTCAGTAGTGATGACATTGATGGCAGCACCGAGGTCTACCAGTACGTTTGGAATCTCTACCCCATTAATCTGTACTATCAAAACTAGGTTTCCTGGGTCTCCATACTTTACTGGTGTTGATTTCCCCATCATGAAGTCTGATAGTTTTCCCATAACATGTATAGTGAGGGGGTCCTTAGTTTTCTTTGCAGGTTTCTTCGAACAATACTCCTTAAGAGTCTTTGCATAAATTGGCACATCTTTCATAGCTTGTAACAAGGGAATTTTAACAAATAAATTCTTCAATTCTCCGAATAAGTCAAATTCGGCTTGTGGGCTAGGTTTACTCACAATCAGTCTCTCTGGGTAGGGTGGTTCAGATTGAGGTTGTTTTACAGGAGGCGCCTTAACAGTTTGTTTCGGTTCTTTATCAATTGGTTATGCCTCTCTGTCTTCATTATCAAGCTGTTCAATGATAATTGGATGGGGTTGGACATTAACTATCCGGCCAGATCGAAAATTCATTTCATACAGATCTACTGTAGAAATGCTATACGAAGGTAGGTTAATAACATCGGCTTGATGAGCTCCTTTATTATTGGGGTTAAGGTTAGGCTGCACTGGAAGCTGAGGATGGACAGGTTGGTTACCAAGAGGCACAGTGCAGGGTAATTGGAGCTGTTGTGGTATCTGTTGCTATGTTATCTGCTGAGGGAACTGCCCTATAGAGGGTCCTCACCAAGTTGGAGCCCATGATGAGCTCATACTAGCCTGAGGGTTCCATTGCTACCATAGTGGGTGCTGGTACTGTGGCCACATAGGGGAGAAAGGTATGGGTTGGGGATTCATGTTATAATTATTGAAATACTAAGATGGATCCAGATACATACCTTGATTTCCCATTGGTGGTCGAAATTTCCACGACTTCCTAGCGCCCATAAGATACAACTGCTCTGTGTCCTCCCCTACTCCTTGAAATACTGCTTTCAGGCCCAGCAAGGAAGGGCATGAGCTGGTAACATGATTTAGCTCATAGATGTCACACTTCTCTATAGACTTTAATGGACATTCTCTTTCTAAATGATTCTTCTTGCATTTCGGGCAGAAGATCGCCATAGCACTTTCCTGCTCCAACTGCTTCTACTTCACTTGCAAAGTATCCATCTGTGTTGAAAGGGTACTAAGAATATCTATCTTCAGGTTGTCTAACAGGTTCCCAATTTCTACTTTCATAATACCCCCGCTAGATCCTTTTACTAAACGAACCCCTGATCTATTTCTTGCAAGCCCTCTTGAGCACTGGATACACAAATCACATATATTCTCAAAAGTTTCCTTGGAGATGTCTCCTTTCCCCACAATATTCAACATTTCCATTGAATCCTCTCGAAAAGACCGAAGGAGGATAACCTTCAAAATTTCTTTTTCCAAGTCATAATTTCTCGACCTCTATAAGAGGTACTTAAACCTTTCCACGTAGTCTTCCATATTTTCATCTTCTTTTTTTGTAAACTTTAAAAGCTCCCCCTTCATATTTCGAGATTTACAATAGTCCTGATACTTCTCCAGGAAAGCTGTTTGCATGCCCTCCCATGTGGTAATGGATTTCCCTCCAAGGCCCATAAACCATCGCAGAGCTGTCCCCTTGAGTTTAGAAGGAAAAATGTTCAATTTCTAGGCATCCGTCATGTAATCATACCCCTGGCACACTATATCAAACTCAAACAAAAATGTGTCGGGGTCCTCTAACACGAGCCCATGAAAATTTGGTAAAATTGCCAATGGGATAGGTTTTGTAGGTGCACCTCCTCCTATATTCTCAATGGGAAACTCGATAGTAGAGGTTGTGGGAGCCATGAAAATCTTCCTATAGTCACTGAGGATTTCAACAGGTTCTGTAGAGGATGACTGGGGAATCCTTACTACTGGAACTTGAGTGGCTTTGGTAGTGCTCCCCTTGTCTCTTGGTGATACAAATACTGCTTTGTTTCTACTTCCTGCGTCCTGATGGCTCAATCCCTCAACGACAACTTCCTCTCCCCTATTGAAGTAATCTGATTCTGTCAATATTCTGCTTATGATTTCTTCTCCTTCTATCCCCAATGCAAGATCCTCTTGATCAGGTCCAATGCCACTTAAGCCTTCCGCTAATGGAGGACCCTGTTGTACTGAATCGCCAATGGATACTGGAGTATGCACTGGTTGATCTACTAATTTTCCTTCGAATCATACTTTCCTAGCCCCTGGCCTTGCGACTGCATGAGAAGATGCTGCAGACTCTGCCTTTTCGATGATCTATTGTATGTAAGTCTTTCTTCCCAAATCTGGTCTTCCCCTGTTTGGGGCTCTCACTCCACCCCTCTTATTTGATTCTTTGTTCATACAAAAATTAATGTGATAGAAAATCTCTGCATGAGCCTACAACACTTCGATCCTAAAGTAAGGTGTCAAAGGACCATTCCTTCCCCAAGACAAAAGGATTTAAAAAAAAAAAAAACAGCAAGATAGAGACTAGAGTTTCAGACCCAGAGCAGGGTGTTAAAAGACTCCTCCCTCCCTGGGACAATAGCAAGAACCACACAACCCACAAAAAGACCTAATACCTCCCAGATCTGAAGCAGGGCTTCAAAATACTCCTCCCTCCCCAAGACAAGAAGGTGGCCCAAAAATCAAAACAAAATCACAAACAAACAACCCAAAATCAAACCTACGCTCAGGACCTGAAGCAGAGTGAGAAAACGCGTTCTCTCCCCAGGAAGAGAGGTCGACCCTCTGGTTGCCTTGACTCGTTGCTTGCACCTTGTAGCCTCCCCGGAAACGGCGCCAAAATGTTGGTGTTCAGGTAGGGATGATCTATCCACCCTAATCCGACATTAATCTTATCAATCCGGGAGTGTATCCTTTCAAGGCTATGTGCAAGGTATATGCAGGAACAAACGCTCAATCCGTTCAACCGAGGGTTTACAGTCAAAACTCAAAACATTTTCATGAAGTAAAGTTAATACAGAAAATTCAACAATCTGAATCAGCAAGAGATAAAAATAACAACCATAGCACAACAGAAATAAATCCACACATATACACAGATGCAGCCCCTGATCAAAAGAGCAGGCCCAGCTCTCTGATCAGAGCTGCGTTAATTAAGAAACACTTTGGAACAGTAAAATCAGATGTATTTTATTGATATATGAAATTTGATTACAGTCTTCTCTTCGAAACCCCAAATTACAGGAACAATGTCCATTTTATACACAATACAAGGGAGTAACAGATTTCCCTGAAACATGAGAATCGCGTGTTCAAAAATGGACTCTGGTTGAAATGGCATGAACAACAGATATTCTAAATGGAGCAAAGGGCCTAGAATAGGCCCAGGGAGTCGTGGTCCAGCTGCTTGTTCTCCCTTTGGCTTGCCATTACCAATTCTTGCTGCGATCTGCCAGAGCGAGGGTTCCTATCTTCAATCTGCAGCGAAAAAAAAACCTTAGTGCTGCACTTAGGTAAAACCCCGCAATTTTACTTCATTAATCAAAATTTCCCAATCAGAAAAGTCAGGGTATTTACCTTAGGATTTTATCATAACAAATGTGGGTAAATTAAGAAAAAAGGGGTAAAAAAGGATGACAAAAGTGGGCAAAGAAATAGCTGAATTCGGTGCCCAACACTGATCATGCAACAATCAGGTACTTAATGAATAAACCTATCACCCCCAATCGTATTACAAGGTGGTTATTGTTAATTCAAGAATTTGACATTATTGTCATATATAAACCAGGGAAGGATAATGTAGTTGTTGATTTTCTATCCAGACTGGATACTAGTGATGAAGGTACACCCATAGAAGATAGTTTTCTGGATGAACATATTTTTGTAATTTCTACTAATAATCTGTGGTATGTAGATATTGCTAATTATCTTGCTACAATGAAGGTGCCTCATCATTTTTCATACAGGGAACAACTGAATATTATTCATCATAGTGCCTGTTATTATTGGATAGTAGGATACCTTTTTCATACAGGGATCAACCAGCAAATCTAACACTATGTAGGAAAGGATGACATCTATGATGTCCTAAAGGGTGCTCATGATGGCCCTTGCAGAGGAAACTTTTTTGATAAACGAACAGGTCTTAAGGTGTTACATATGGGATACTACTGGCCCTCCATCTTCTGGGATGCAAGAAATTATCTCTGAAGGTGTGATAGTTTCCAAAGGATGGGTCAGCCTATTCGATCAGATGAAATGTCATTATAGCCCCAGGTAGTCCTTGAGCCTTTTGAAAAATGGGCTATTGATTTTATTGGCCCTTTTAACCCATATTCACATCAGAAAGTTCATATTTTGGTTTGCACTGATTACATAACAAAGTGGGCAGAGTCCAAGGTTGTTGTGAAAGCAACATAACAGGTTATTTTAGACTTCATATTTTAAGAGACTTTTGCTCGATATGGTGCTCCGAGAGAGATCATTTCAGATGGACGAGCGCAATTCACATCACATATGACAGAAAGGCTTATGGAAAAGTATGAAATCAAGCATAGGGTGACATATCCATAGCATCCTCAAGCGAATGGTCATGTGGAAAGCATGAAAAAGGTATTAGAAAATATTCTCACAAAGACTATGGCAAGACATCGTCAAGATTGGGCTAAAAAAATTCCTAAAGCTCCCTGGGCATATAGAACAGCATGGCAGAATACAACAGGGTTTCACCATTTGAGCTTGTTTATGGAAAATCCCCTTTGTTTCCAGTAGAATTCGAGATCAACACACTCAGAACAACTCTCTAAGTAGGACTAGATCTATCAAAATCCCAGAAACATCGACTGGAACAAATAAATGAGCTGGATGAAATTTTTTTAATGGTTTTCCAGAAAACTACTGCAATCCAGTAGCAGAAAACAAAATGGCATGATAAATCTATCAAGAATAAGGTGTTTCACAGAGGGGATTGGGAATTACTCTATGATTCCTTCTTTATGGATTTTAAAGGAAAACTTTGCTCTTGTTGGATGGGATCGTATTAATTCAATAGTGTTTTAGAATGGAATTGTTAGACTTGTCACAATTGATGATACACATGCCTCTTTTACAGTAAATGGACACCGTCTCAAATTGCATCGTCATTGAGCTTCAAAGGATGCTTTCATCAAACATATCTCTGATAAATCTAGTTTGAAGGTTGTTTATTCAGAGAGTTCCTCCTCTATATCCTCTAGTTTAAAAAAAAAAAAATCTATATATAATAATCTATAAAATAAATAAAATTTTATTACTACTCAATTTTTTTTGTTTCAGGTACTATTACTAGTGCGCAATTCTACGGAGATCAAAGTTTTTCTAAGTACCCGGTGTCATTACTCTGATGTTTTTACTCCTCTAGGTGGTGGAATTTTTTCTAAGTACCTAGTGCTGTTACTCCTTCGATGGTGGAATTTTTTTTCTAAGTATCTGGTGATGTTACTCCTTCGGTGTTGTTACTCCTCTGGTTTTGTTACTTCGTAAAATTTTCTAAGTACCTGGTGTTGTTACTCCTCTAGTGTTGTTACTTTGTAAATTTTTCTAAGTACCTGGTTTTGTTACTCCATCAAAGTGGTTACTCCTCCGTGGTTGGTACTCTACCTAGGTATGTCACCCGGTACATCCGTGATCGAATTTTGCAGATTTGATTAATAATTCTTTGACATGACATTGACATGACCGTGGACATTCATCCCTTAGTTAGGGGTATTAGTGTCAGTATTTGCATCCTTCCACCAGTGATCAAATAAAATCTTTAATGTCATGTTAAGGGTCCCATTCTAAAAATTTTGTCATTCCATTAGGTCATCATGCAAAAATTTGGTCACTTTGTGCAGATTTAGTTCAAGCTTCACTCTTTTCATAAATTTCACTACTTGCTGGCTCATTTCACCACTTTTCTCAGTGTACATCAGCCATGAATTTTCATCATCATTTTAGTCCTTTCATCATGAATTTCATTTGGTCATCATCTTCATTAGCTTTTAGGGTTTTCAAGGTCCATCAAATCATGATTTTCATGCATAAAATACCAGCAAGTAAGAGAGTGACAATAAAAACATTTATTTATAAAATTTTGATTTCTAAATTTAATTTCAATTCAATATGTAATTTTATGTTTCTTAATATGTAATAATTTCTCATGGTTCCAAGAATTTGCATACTCAAGGTTCCAATCAGCCAAATAAGTCAAAATTTCTAAAATCCATCGTGTTCAAAATCCATCAAAATATCAAATCCAAAGATTAGGTTCAAAAGGTAAAGTGCAATGTCAAATTTGAGTTCAAAAGGAAATGTGGGTCCCTAAGTCAATTTTTGAAATTTCATCAAGTATAAAGGGCCATCAAAGACTAAAAAGACACTCATATTCATCCTCGTGCATTGAGTTCTCAATCTCCCAAGTCAAAAATTGAATTTTGAGTGAGAAAGTTGAATTTCTTGCAAGGTGTTGTGCTTCTCCTTAAGGCGTTGTGATTTTGACAAATGGGGCATTGCGCTTCTCCTTAAGGCATTGCGCTTTTACCAGGAAGGTGTTGCATTTCTCCTTAAGGTGCTGTGCTTTTTCCATCTTTCTCCCACATCTCCAGCCATCAAACAAGGGTTTCTTTAGTCAATAGCAAGTAGGTTACACCTCTCTTAACCCTCCCTTCAGTTTATAATTGTAAATTCATGGTATAAACCCTCCTCATTTACCATTTCATGTTTTGAGTCAAGAAACCCTATTTTTCACCATTTCAAGCCAAAGTGGTTTCCCCTAGACCCTATTTTCCCTTCCCACACTCTAAAAACACTCCCCTTATCCCTACGTTACCTTATCCCTTATCCCCAAGTCCCATTTCCTAAAACCCTAATCCTAGGCTACATTTTCCTAGGCAGTCCCACCATATCCTTGTAATCAAATTCCCTACATTATCTCCCTAAGTTTTTCTATCCCCCGCCACTTCCTTAAGCTCCCTAACTGCCTTCCCCAATTCCCTAAATTTTCCTACACTAATCCCAACTCCCTAAGCCTACTATCCTACCCCTTTCCCTTCCCCTTCCCTAGGGTTTCAAAACAAAACAAATACCATGGAGGAGGAGATGAACAAGAAGAGGAGAGGAGAAAACACAAAGGAGGGAGGATTTTGAGGCTTGAACCATCCAACACTAAAGAATTTTTGGCCTCACCCATGACAATCAATTGCTTCAAACATGTTGGTTGTTTTGACTTCTGTGAAATGGTCCAAAGACTACAACATCACCCTAATTTGACCAAATTTTTCATCTCTAACCTCAAAGACAACCAAGTGACAATTTTAGGAGTAACATTCACCATATCCACAGATACTATTGTTGTAGCCACAGGGATACCCAATGTGGGTGAAAAATGGTTTAAGGCCAAAGATATAGATGCCCAGCATTATGAACCATTTCTCAAGCCAAGGTACAAAAATGATAAAAAGAAAGTCTTTCATTTCAGCCACCTACTTAACAGATTTTCTCCCGTGATGAAGATCATCATGAAGTATTTCACTTGTGAGGGTAGATTCTCTAGACTATATGCCTATCACATCATACTTCTCATGCATTTCACAAGGGTGAAATTTCTCAACATCCCTCATTATTTGCATAGGAGTATTGATAAAATTTCATACATAGTGCAGAACAGAGAGTATGAACATTAGATGAACAGCCTCTTCCATCACTCTCTCATCAAAATAATTTTCCTTCATCATCCCAATCATTTAAACATTGTATGGGAGACCTTCATTGAGAATGATGTCTTCAATACTCCACCACCTCAGCCTACTAGAACAATTCCACCACCAGCATCAGTTTCTCAAAAAAAAATAAGGTCATCTAGCAAGGCTATAGTCAAAGAGGTCAAAGAAGTCAAAAAGGTAAAAACCTACCAAAGGGGACCTAGGCAAGTGTTTTCTCCACATATTTTGGAAGGGGCCTTACCTTCTTCATCAGCAAAGTAGGTACACAAGGATGAGTAGCAGGAAGAGACAGTTGTCCATGAAGAGGAAGACCTTCATGATGAAGAAAGAGACTTTGAGTTGATGGATTTGGATGATCAAGATAATCAAGAGGCCTCAAAGCTGATCATAAAAATAAGGACTCCATGATCAAATAATTTCAGGAGAACATAGCAAGAGCTAAATTTGTCATATCATTCCTTGAACGGGAGAACAAGCAGCTAAAAGACAAGCAAGTACTCATGAAGCTAGAGCTACTAAATGCAAAGAGACAAGATACCAAGGGTAAGGAAATGATGGCACTTGAAAATTCTGACCATCATGATACTAAAACCATCAAGTCAAGACCAAAAACAAGAGGTCTTAAGAGAGCTCTAAAGCAAAAAAAACATGGGGCAGAGCAACTTCGTTTTGAAGAAAGGATTTCCAAGGAAATTGATGATGATAGAAAGGTATGGCTAAACAGGGTAAAAATCCACCTTGAGAATCTCCTCCATAAGGAAAACAAAGACATTGAAATTCTCAAACACATGTCCAATAGGTACATCACTAGGAACAAGATCTGCAACATCCAACTCAAGCCATTGAAGGAGAAATACAAGCAAACCCTAATTAAAAAAAAGGAGGAATATAAACTTGAGATTCTTGATGAAACTTCCCTAATTGCTTGAGGCACATCATCAGCAGTTCATCTACCCATTTTGAAGGTTTTTGGGTAAGTTTTTGCAATTTTGATAGGTTTTCAGCACAATCCACCTTTCAAAAGCATAGTGCCTAGGGCGTTGCGCTTTTTCTAGGAGCCTCCAAATGACAAATGGCCACCACCATTGGATTCAGAAAACCTTATAAACCAAATTTTGACTATTAGAACACCAAATTTGGATATTATGACATGGATAAATGGCCAAAAACACCAAAAAAATCACCTTTCTATCTCATTTTTCAGGTTGGCGCTACTCTTTTGACCATTCTTGGGAGATTTGACTTTCAAGGACCTTAAATTAATAATTGTTAGAACTTAAGCGAATTTTTGGGAACTAGACAAGAGAAGCTTTCCAATGAGCTATCATGAGCTCAATTTGGAATTCAATAAGGCCTCCAAAACTCACCTTGAAGTTGGTGTTGTGCTTCTGCTTCACGCATTGCGATTTTGCTTCAGGTGCTACGCTTTTGCCAGTTTCCTGATATTTTCAAATTTTTCTAGATTTCTCAGTTGTTGATATAATTTATGAGTTTTTACTGATGTAATTCATCCTTGTAAATTTAATTATGACCTAAATAGTTACTAGAGGGTAGATACATTAGGTAAAAGTGGATTTTTGGATAAATGAATTAGTTTCACCAAAGTTAGGGATGAGTTTGTTGACCTCCCTAGTTTTTGGGTTTCCAGTTGAGCACTTTGTGGATCAGCTCCAAAAATCATGGATTCGACCCCTGAGCTGGAGAGAATCATCTTTGGTCTATACTATTCACTTCTTTTCTCATATCAAGGGTTGGATGTTGTTGGGTCGATCTTGGAACACTTTTTGTAATCAGACTTTTGGCTAGTAATAATAGACTGAGTTGTAGCTACTTATATGGAATTCATGTGGTAAATGATTTGAAATTGTTTCTTCTCTTGTTGTGCAAAATGTGTGAATGTATTGTAGCTCATATTCATTCCATTTCTAAATGTAAATGTTTCCTAAGTCAAAAAGGAAGAATTCATTAAATTTATGCTCTGTTTTGGAGGGATATTTACAGTTTAGTTAATTTTCTTCATAGTATAAAGTAATTCTTATCTCTTATTCTCTTTTCTCAAACCCTATCAGTATAACTAATCTCATCATATATCCCCTTGTGTTGATTTTCTTACCTACCTTTCTCCATCAGATCCCTGCAATTCTTATCCTTGTTTTCCCCGACCTAATTTCTTCCCTGGCCTATTCACCATCTAGCACCTCAAAATTCAACCAATCAAACCCCTCTGCTACTATACCTAGCCTAATATCTCATTGATCCAGTCATGTTGGCCGAGATCCATTGGAGAGAGCTCTCTCCTGCCTAGTAGGGCTAGCTACTTGGCAAAATGTTGGTTTGTGGTTACCTTTGCTGGTCTCTTCTCAACCTCGGAGAGCCATGGAGCGATAACAAGGGGGAGATGTTTTCATAACTAAAATGACGACATAATCAAATCGTAATAATGATTTTTCAATGTCATCATAAAAAATTGTGCCAATATTTACACTCCACGATCCTTACCCTAATTCGCACAATTATTAATATGAATTGGGACTTGAGATAAGTACATTTATGTTAGTTAAATAGTACTTTCCAACTTTGCGGAATAATTACCATAATTAACCTCCATCATTACCATAATCCACCATGATTTTTCCCATTTTCCAAAAAATTACCTTATGTATTTTACTATGATCACACTCCATTTTCTACCATTTTGTCACTAGAAGGATTACTTTCCCATACTCTCCCCTAACAGTCCTTTGCTACTCCAAATTATTGTTACTAGGCTATCGCGGAATGGGTGGACCGATCGTAAGACATGAACTAGAGAATACAACTCTGGCGCGCACCAATGCAGATGTATGGAAAATATTTTTAGATGTAGGCTGGGTTGTGTAATTTGATAGGTAGCAAGGATTTGACAAAACTATCACGACCGAATTTGCATTGAAATTGGAGGGAAATCACTATGGAGTGCGGGGGTTGGATATTTTTTTCATAGAGGAAGCAATATCGGTTGTCAATGGATTGCCACAAAAAGGGCAGAAATGGTTATGTGAGAAATCCCCTTTTATAGAATTCCCAGAATTGTTTTTATAGGCCGTGGAAAAATGTAATGTTCCTTTTTCAGGAATTTCTGAAATATGGTCCTCAAGGACGCTGTATAAGGGAGGAAATGTAAAAATAAGCTGAAATGGGGCTGGGATCCCCTTGTTAACTCGTAAAAAACTTCTCTTCCAGAATTTGAGCCCAAAGAAATGGCTCTAGATGGGTTATTTAGATCTCCCCAAACTAGATCAATTAAAGAATGCTCAAAGAGAGAGCTTACAACAATACATGAACACAATCATTAAACTCTACAAATATGAATGCAACATAAGGTGAAATATATTACAGCCATCATTTACATTAATATATCAACAAAAATATACAGAAATATCATGAGGAATAAACCCCTCATGCAATGGGAATCGACCTCCAAAGATTAACACATGAAATACAAGAGATACAGCGACTGCATAAAATGCTGGAAAGCAGTGACTGCGCTATCTCTAGGAGTGTAGTTGCTGCTATAGATGTCAATACATGAAATATGACTGAAATATACAAACACTAGTACGTTTGGGGGAAATTCTGACACTTGGTTCCGACGCTTTTGACCAAATGTCGGAAATTTCCCCAAATTTTTTCAATCCCGCCCAAAACCGTCGATATACTGACGTTTAGAGAAAAGTGTCGCAATACCAACACTTAGACAAAGTGTCACAATTACGACGTTTGGAGGAAGACGTCACAATTTCGACACTATGCCCCAAAGCGTCGCTATTGCGACGGCTGCCTCCAAACGCCACAAGTGCGACACAATGTCTAAGTGTCGCAATTGCGATGTTTGGAGGCATCCGTCGCAATAGAGACGCTTTTTCCGTCGTCGGTATAACAACACTTATATGCACATTACATAAAAATATGACACTTATATGCGAACTACATAAAAATGATTTTATTAAAAACTACATTAACGTCCGATATCACGCGCGCATTCGCCCTCCGCTCTTGCAAAACAGCATTCGCCCTCAGCATTCACCCTCAGCTCTTGTAGAACAGCATTCGCCCTCAGAATTTTCCCTCAGCTCTTGTAGAATAGCATTTTCCCTCAACATTCACCCTCAGCTCTTGCAGAACAACATTTTCCCTCAGCATTCGTCCTCAGCTCTTGCAGAACAGCATTCGCCCTCAGCTCTTGCAGAATAGCATTCGCCCTCAGCATTCACCCTCAGCTCTTGCAGAACAACATTCGCCCTCAGCATTCACCCTCAGCTCTTGTAGAACATCATTCGCCCTCAGCTCTTGCAAAATGGTAAGTTCTTACTGCAGGCCCTTCATCCTATAGTAGGGTTGACTCTATTTGGGTTTTTTTGGTCAATTCCATTGGATTGTGTTAGGCTATAGGGTTCTCTCTAGATGTCTTCCAATGTTCTTTCAGATGAGTTTCAAAGAGGATGTGTAAGATGTGTTTGTGCTTGCATGAATTTAACTCCACCAGTTTCATGAAGTTTAAGCTATGGATTTTAGTTCGACAAACTCATCCATCACAACACCCAGTAACGAATTTCCCTTGGTCTGATCTATATTGAAGGTGAAGTGCAAAGTGGTAGAGAATGGGAGATCGAAAGTCATCAACTTTATCACAAGGGTAGTACTCCAGATCGAAAGTGATGAGCTTTAGTTCTCCAAATTTGGGGATTTTCTGATATTTGGGGATTTTCTGATGACATACCAAAGGTCACATCCATACAACCATATCAAGGTCAATGTTGAGATTATTCTCATATAGATATAGGTCACTGATATATAGGGTTAATATCATCATCACTATCCATGGAAATCAAATGGTTACAAAATCTGTGATTGTGGTTGGCTCATTTATAATTATTACCCATTTATAGTAGAGCACAGAAACACT
Source organism: Pinus albicaulis (assembly GCA_034641835.2). Taxonomy (NCBI): domain Eukaryota; kingdom Viridiplantae; phylum Streptophyta; class Pinopsida; order Pinales; family Pinaceae; genus Pinus; species Pinus albicaulis. Next base: position 270,577,090 of record CM076582.1, read on the forward strand.
AAATATGGCCCGAGCAGAGCCTTTACAATAGGTAATGGAATTGCAGCTGCTTCATCAATAACCAATAGCTCCACTTGAGAAAAAATTTCATAATCTTGGGGCTGGATATACTGTAGAGCAAACAATTTTATTTATCATTTGTGCTCCAATATATTAATATACTTTTTACATTGAACTGAAGAAAGGGAAACAAGCAAATGCTAGCCATCATATAATGCTTTGACATAAGAGTTTTGAGTGACATACTTGAAAAAAAGAACTCATCCACTGATACTTATAATCATTTGAGTTATTCAAGTTAAACACAATATCAAGAATCAAGATTCAATACCCTCTATTATCTTCATCACCCAATACAAGATTTAAATTTTTCCCAAAGAAACGCTTATTAAATTGGCAGCCATTATTTCTTCCTGCTTTATAAACCCTACATTTAAATGAAAACAAGCATTGCATTTCAACTACAAAAATCTATTAGTGTTCAAATGTACATGTGTGCATCACTTGTGTAGGGTATTCCTTTTCCACTTTCACATTATCCAAGAATGTGTGCAGTATAGTTCATATTTTTTGTGATTTAGATTATCTTGAAAAAGGAAAGGTAAATTATTTCCCATGGAAAAAGAAGGTTTTCCCTTTTTACTACTGGAAATGATACAAAAAAGTTCCATTTCTACCCGAAACTCCTATGAAACAGGAACCAAATAAAGGCCATGTCCTCAATGGACATCATTTGGCTTTGAAAATGGCCATTGCACCGTGTTGTTTTTTATATTACATCACGATAGTTTCTTAGGTCATTTCTTGTTTCTTGAGATGAAAAACAACCAAAGAAATTATGAAGATCCTTTCAAGAAATAAATGACCATTTCTCAATCATATCTCAACTATTTTTTATTTTATTCAGTGGTTGCTTACTTTGAGAGAAATTTGACACTTTTATAAGGAATATAACATAAAACACAAAATGGGAAGGAATTGATGAGGCAGATGACCTTTAGTTGTTGTCAATTAAGAATTGATAATACACGATGCATGTTCTGTACTACAAACTAGATTCCTTCCTGGAGTTAGGACACAAAGTATTGAATCAAAGTTGTAGTTTCTAACTTCTTGTATTGGTTCATAAATCTTGAAATTCAGACATTGCATGTCTTCATTGCTTCATGTTTGAATAATTTGCATTATATCGTACAATAGTAAATTAGGAATTACGATTATTATTACTTTTTGGATCTGTTAAGTTACTTTTAAGTTTGCATGGTTTAGTGTGAAATTATTCTTGTGTGCCCCTAGGCCCAGGTGAAGGAATGCCAAGGATTGAGAACCATAGTTTTTAAATGGTATTGTTTCTTATACCCAAAAACCCCTCAACATCACTTCTTATTAGTTCTTAACAATAGTGTTGTAAACAATTTGAGAATTGATATAGCAAACTCTCGCACTTCTCAAGATAAAGTCCTAAAGCTAAAGTGTGATACCATGTGTAATTCAATAGCCCCATTGTCACCTCACCAACCTCTTTTCACTTTAGGCTAGCTCTCCTCCAACTCAAGGGGGGTTCTCCCTAGTAGATTTTAGGGATCTAATGGCCCAACCAAACCAAGTCAAGAGCCCCCTAACTCTCTATTTTTACTACTATCAATCAAAATATTGAACAATAGGGTCAGACATGCATCCTGAAGATAAAATTGCCAGGGTATTTTTGGGTAATTTCAAAGGGAAAGTCACCAAACACATATAATCAAGGAATTATAACGTGATTTCAAACATTAAATATCAACAAAATCGTTTATAGGATATTTAAAGGAAAAAGGTGATGGAAGATATAAAGTGCCTTACTTAAATGCTCTAAGGATTTTTCAATAGTTGCTCCAAAAGCTTCACTTCAAGGCCCTTCAAGATCGTCTCCAACAATGCTATACCATCAGCTTCAACAATGTTGCTCCAAAAATGTCCTCAAGGTCTTCACAACAAGTTTACTAGAAATTGCTCCAACAATATATTCAATAAGGTCTTCATTGTCAACTTGTCTCTTGTTTGGGTGCCTTAATGTGCAATGACATGTTTCCAGGACTGAATTCAATGCAAGGCATATTTGAAACTCTAACTCTATCTTCCGGTGTCTTATTAGAAATTATTTCATTTTTCATTTTGTGTTTTCAAGTTAGATATTTTTTTCAAGTTTTTACATTTATAATTTTATTGCAATGTGGCAGACTGATCAGAGCAGTGCAGGAACAACCCCGAGACGGGATGATCGCGGAAAGAGGCCAGCGGAAGAACATGTAAAGTGCCAGCATTGCTCTATCTTCAGGTATTTTAGTTATTTACACAATTGAAATAATATTAATTTTGTTCAAATATGCAGACACCTAGCCATGGTACGCCTGATGATTCCCTCTTTGAGGAAGAGCTTTCTTCATCCCTATCTCCAGTGTTCTTGTTGCGAAAAAAGGCACGAGATGCAAGGTCGAAATTTAATACTTTGATAGACGCGCCTCAAACACCTGAAATAGAAGAGAGGATAAAAAAACTTATGAGCCAGCTAGAAACATATCAGGTAATAATAAAAAGTCAAAAGGATATTTTTTTTGTTCTCCATGAGATGAATTGTGATAGTTTGATTTTTAATTTTTACATTGACTAAACTAACAAAAATTTCTTTTGTATGTAGCGTTTTCTGGCACTTGCTGAACCCGGTGTTGGTGGTAGTGGTACACAAGGGCAAGATATTGCCCAGAAACCCTCTCATACACCTTCTAATCCTTTAGGTGCCAGCCAAGAAACACACCCTGCCCAAGCAGACACCCAGCCAACCGCTAAACGTGTTGGCAGTGATGAGGCTGATATGGCCAACTACATTATTTCATTTCCTGGAGCTACACGTGTCAGCTCCACAGGGACCATTAATGGCACTTTGTTGGTGAATGATGAAGGTGTCCCTATAAAGCACGTACAACTCCCAGGTAAATTTTCATATTTTAACTATTTCATGTACTGTATCTAAGACATATTTATCATGATTTTTATTTTTAAATTTATGATAATATCTTTTTTTTCTGTGTAGGAAACAATGAGTTCTACAGGTTTTTGGAGAGCCATGCATTGGTAATTTTTGGCCCAACCATACGCATAAGGTGGAATTCCCATAATTCCAACCTGAAAAAAGAACTTCTAGATTATCTAGAAGCCCTTTTTGGGGTCGGCACATTTGACAAAACCGCGGTGGCTTGGGTAGCCGGAAAATATTTGAAATATACCAGGGACACCTATAGGATGCAATTGCAATTTAACCCTAGATAAGAGCGTCCTTTCACAGTTCCAGAGAGTGAGTGGAGAGAACTCATCCATAACGGAAAAGAGAAAAGGGCAAAGAAAGAAGGAAAAATGCCAACTGGACCCGCAAGGTAGATTACAACTTTAATTCAATAGCTTTAATTTTCTCTATGTCTAAAATAAAAGTGTGCTACGTCATATCTGACTTCAATATTTTGATGATAGGTTGTCTGACACCTCGAAGGAAACCAAAGCTAGGATTGAAAAAAAGGGCCATCACAAGCTAGGCCAGGGCGGCTACTTGAAATTAGCCGCAAGAATTGTAAGTAGCTAAACATATTATAATTAATTGTATCACCTTCCAACATTTTTGTAATCCTATCAAATATGATTAAAAATACACAATCATATGTAATGTAGGGTGATGACTTCGGAACAGAAACTACAGAGGAAGATAAAAATATCGCTTTCCATTTCGGCTATCAAGCTGTAGTTGAACGTCGCAGAAGCTTGGGGCAGGTCCCAAGATCCAGAATGTCTGATAAGGTAAAACATTAACCTTTCAATATGTTTGTTTTCATCCATAAATTTAATGTCTAACAAATTTGTTTAAATCAGGGGAGAAGCACTACCGACGAGGCAAATAACCCAGTTTTAGAGCCAGATGTAGATGATCCTCACATGCAACCTAATCATTGTAGTGGGGACCAGGCCGACAATGCTACTATCAGTGAGGGCCGTGATGGTAATTAATTTCCACTTATAATTTTTTCTAATTATACCTTGATGGTTGTCCTTATAATGTTTTTTGTTTAAATGACAGAGAATGTTTCCCTTGAGGATCTTACCACCAGAGAGGAAGACAGAGCAACAGTCCCAACGGCGACAACTGGTGCACCAGGTAAATAATCTCATTGCAATTTTTTTTATTAATATTACCGAACTAGTTCAATGATATTTAAAAACTGACAATTAAAATTTAATATTATCTGTTTTTGTAGGCGATGCCCCATCATTGGATGAGACCAGACATCATGACTACGCAACTAGGTCAACAGTGCGGGTCGAAAAGCACGAAACAGGAGCAGAGCACGATGATATTGATGATGTAATTAGGAGCTTTAGAAATAGGATGAAGAAAAAGAAAATTTGATAATGTAAAATATTGTATTATTATAATACAAACGTTACCATACTTGGAACGTTTTTTGTGTTATATAAAAAACTCATTTATCATATTATTTTTATGTCAAGCATTAATTTCAATGTTTCCTTGCGTACTTTTTGTTGAATTGTTTTTTTATTAGTTATTGAATATTTTTTTTTATGCTCATGAAAGTAAAAAATGAAATATAGATTGGGTATTGGGGAATTGAGAGTGATGTGAGGGGAGGGGGGGGGGGGAAGGGGCCATAAGAGCTTCCACCTTCACGTGGTTGGCCCTGTTTAGTAGAGAATAATTTATTGGAGCGATTTAATCTTGGAGCAAACCTCCCTCAATCCAGCGTAGCAACAAAAAATTCACTGTTGACTTAGTTGCTACTCTTTCAGATCATGGGAGGCTTGTTCCAAGTTCATGCGACTCCAATAAATTGTTCTTGAAACAAAGAGGAGCTTATTCAGGTATGTTTTGACATTTTCAACATATGTTCTAACATTATTATAAGAATGCATCTTAGAGTAAAAAATACTACATCAATTACTTGTATTTATTGTATAGATAATGATGGATTTTGATTGACTTGGCAGTGCAGGTACAGATCCTCTTGCATCATGAGCAATACAACTTGTCAACCAGGGTCATGTCCAGGATATTTTTGCTTGTGCGCTTGACCAGGTTCGTAATGTCACATTTTGTAAGTTTCTTTATAGTTCATAATTCAATATTAAGCTTGTTCATGATTATTATCTAGTTTTTTTGTATGTGTTTTTTCATCTATTTGATTGTAATCAACTCTGCATGTTTCCTGTTGTTCACTATGATTTCTCCCATTACCACTCCCAGGATGAATCCGACTTTATTGTTACATAGGTTACTTTATTGTTACTATGATTTCTCCATTTACGATTTCATAGGTTACATCATGTAAAGTTGTCAATCTCAGGTTGGTGATGAGCTTTAGTTCTCCAGATTTGGGGCTTTTCTGATATTTTCTCCCTCATTTCATTACTGCATCACCTCGTTGTTTGAGCATGCCAATTGTTTACCACTTGTACCAATTGGCACATGTCAATCTCTGAGTGGTGCCACATTTCACCTATTTTCGGCCCACTTGACCACCTGAAAAACTCAAATCCACACACCATGTGTCTTTATCATGGAGTGCCACATGTCCTAGATATTTAGGCCGATAGGCCTTCTGTTATGAAAGAGATCATTTTTTTTTCGTCAACACTTCTTATCTAGGCACGACACCTGTTACTTGTTTAATCTGACGGTCACAGTCTCTCGAGTTACCTTCTAGGTTTGACATACCACTAGTTTCTGGTATATTTCCATGGAATCGTTCTGAAAATACCAACAAAAATCCACACACCTGCAACCGTCAACAGACCTGCCGTTTTAGCAGCTTCATTTCTGCAACTGCCAATACACCTGTCGTTTTGGTTGCTGCATTTCGGCAACTGCCAATACACCTGTCATTTCATTCTCCTGGACTCTGTGTATGCATATTTTTCATATAATTTTATCACGAAGTTGGCTGCAGTGCTTTGACAAGCCTTTGAATATTTTTGCAGGTTAGACGACATTTCAGGCCAGAGCTATTGAATAGACTTGATGAGATAGTTGTATTTGATCCTCTTTCTCGTGATGAGCTCAGAAAATTTTCTAGACTACATATGAAAGATGTAGTGATTCATCTTGCAGAGAGAGGTGTTTCTTTAGGGGTTATAGATGCTACTCTGGATCTTGTTCTTCAGGAAGCCTATGATCTTGTAAGTAATCACTTTGTTTTGCTTTCTTTCTTATTCAGAGTCTATCTTTCCAGGGGATGTGCCCGTTATGGTTTGTTATGAGACTGTTGTCAATTTCATCGCCGTCCCTCATAATATGTTTGATTGTGTTTATAAATAATAAACAATTATTACACCAAACAATAAAAAATTAACTATACTATGATCAATATGATATCTTGAAATAATTCTCATTATAATTTCATAACCCCTGCTCTCACTTGGTAGTGTCTATATCACTAAGTGTGTCTTCTTTAAAATTATAGTTACAGCAGATAATGAACAATCAACTGCACTGTGAGTGATATCTTGTAATAATTCTTATTATAATTTCCTAACCTCTACTCTCACTAGGTGTCTATATCACTAGGTGTATCTATTTTAAAATTATAGTTTCAATGGTAGATAAATTGTTATCTTAAAATTATAGCTTTGATGGTGATACCTTGTGATTGATAATGTAGTTTGAAGCAGCTTTGGCTTTAACGAATATAGTCTCAGGAACCTCTGAGAATACAAAGGTTGTGATTGATTACGGGGCACTGCCTATATTTGTGGAACTTCTTACCTCTGGGAATGATAATTTTTGAGAAAAGGTAGCACGTTTATTTTAGAGGCATAAAATTATTCTTCCCAACTATCTTTATATGTCTGTAATTTTGGAATTTGATTTAAAAAACTAGTACCCAACTTTGAGTTCAACTGGTGTTCGTGTAAGGTTGTTTAGGCTTTGGGAAATATTGCTGGAGACTCTGCAACATTTAGGGATCTTGCCCTCAGTCATGGAGCTCTGAGGCAGGTGATTGCCCAGTTGAATGATACTGCCAGAATTTCAATGATAAGAAATGCTACATGGGCTCTATCAAATTTTTGTCGTGACGTAAACCCCAACCACTATTCGAACAGGTAAGCAGAATACATTTTTTGCCTCTTCTTCTTAGTTCAAAAATACTGTGGATTTTTTTTATAGATCTTGGTGCTTGGTAGATTTGGACGTAATATGGACCTAGGCGCTTGTTCATTACAATGACTCTGTCATCAGGTTTTAGAAAATGCTCAGAAATTTGGGTTTCACAAGGGGATTACCCTTGCTTGCAATTATCAATTATCAATCGCATTCAAAAAAAGTCTTTCGTAGCATTGCTAATCTCTTTGTAGGTGAATTTCCGAGGCAATTTCACAATATCTGAACTAAATTTTTCTGTCCTTTTCAATACTATGTGCTTGTAATAGAACCAGACAAACAATCTATTGGCCAATGCAACAACAACAACACCTCCTATTGCAATGCCTGCAATTCACCCTCTCTGCACGCATGAATGACTATGGCACCCTCTTTTGTGAACAGGTACTGGAGCTGAAGGTACTGGTTTCGATTAGGATCATGGAATTCAACATCCAAAATAGTATCAAATTCCACTGCAATAGTATTCCCCAGCGAGGGCAACAGTTCATTGAGCCCTATTGAACTCATCACCCTCAAATAGCCTCCAGGGCTATCTAGAGTGTGATCATATTTGTTTCTGAGTATATTTTTATTTTTTCAGTGAGAGTTTAGGGTTTCTCTAACATAGCTTCAGAAATCCGATTCAATGCCTTCTTGAATATCGTCACATAATACTCATTTTTTGGATTGATGAGCATGCTCTAAATGGTTGGTTGATTCATAAGAACCACCCATATAGTCATCTTGAGATATTTCAGAAGTTTTCTCGGGTTTCCTTTTTCACCGTTTCTAGTGGGTGGGATGGTGTGGGGTGATCCATCAATACTGGTGCTCTTGTAGTAGGGAATTTGTTTTTGGGGATATAAAGGAGCATTTGATGTAGATATCCCATTGGATGCATTCATATATGGGCAAGAGAGGTCAATAATTTAAATTAAAAATATGCAACCTCTAGCATGGAAACCTGAAGGCCGCGAGAGACACTGGTTAAAGATTGTTTTGTGCTGGCCTTAACATAGTCATGATTTCTTTCTATTATCTTAATGCAAATATATAGTCTGGTCTCATTAAAATGAGGATTGTGGTTGTATTTCTCTTTGGTTGTTTCTCTCTTAATGCTCCAGAAGTTTCCAAAAGTTGCAATAGTTGTTTAGTTTTCCTATTACAACTTAAAAGTTTTTTTTAGCAATGGGAGTCATGTTATTTAAGGTTCATACTAATATGAAGATATTGTAATTCTATATTCAGGATAAGAGAATATGGCCTCTGCTTTGGGCAGTATGACAACAATTGCCACATCTACCTTGTTAGGGTTCCCATGTTTTGGCCAGATTGGCAAGACCAAAAGATGAGACAACATCAAAACCACTTTCAGAGCTCAGGATCTAGCCCTCCCGGGTCCAAAGAGGGATCTCTCTATATAAGAAAAGGTTTATGTCAATGAAGCTCAAAGTTTAAGATGTTAGGCTAGTTATAAGGCTCGGGGTTTGTTTGTTTGGTTGTTTGTTTTGGTTGTTGGTTATCAGAAAGAAGGATTTAGTGTAAGACCGGGATGAGAAAAGAGGAATAAGGCAGAGGTAAAGTATTCCAGGAAATATTCAAAACCATTGGGCAATGGAGTTAGGAAAGGATTTGCTTGCTACTCAATAGGCAGGCTTTCAATTGGGCTAGTCATCTAAAACATAGGATCTTCAAGATGATTGTATGGTATGGAAAGTAGAAAGGGAGGAGATAACACAGATTCAGAGCACAAAGTTAAAGACCAGTTGGTCGTACAAGGATCCTAGTGGACAGGGCTAACGTTAATCCCCAGTGTTCCCAAATCTTCCAACTAAATCTATAACAAGAAACATCTAAGAACAGATACATTTAATTCATACATCAGAGAGCAGGAAATACCATCCACTACACTGGTTAAATTATCTGAAATAAATTCTTAGATAATACATTCATAAGAGAAACATTAATGGCAAGGAGAGCAGAAACATAGGGTACCTAACAAGGGTAAATCCTATGCCAATATTCTGATGCAAGCCAATAGAAGCATAATGAAATGAATGTAAACACAAAGATAGGAAAACATCACCGCTGCTTCAGATTAGGATCCAAAGAAATGTGCTTTTCATATTAAACAGCAATACAAATCAAGTACAACAATGCCAATGGTTGAATACTCAGTCTGAAATCATATTCCTCAGCCTATCTTACAACTTTACACAGAGACTGTATCTCAAAAGAAACTGCTTGTAGTTCTTTGATAACTAATCAACAACCTTTACAATGAGTTTCTTCATGAATTTATAGCTCCGGAGGAGCAGAGGAGGTAGGTGAAGAACTAAATGCATAATTAAGCTTCTAGGAAGAAAGAGGGTCGAGGCCCATTCTATTTAAATCCTATGCATTGATTTCTGGTGTTCTTTGGGTGAATGAATGATCTTCATCACACTCCAGATTACTCTGATATGACTCTGATGTGTTATGTCTGTAGTACTATGTGGTGCTATTGGTGAATAATCAAAAGGAAATAAATGATGTTGAGATCTACCATGCTGTGAATCAAAGTTCTGATAGCATAGGATTGTTGCCGGGGTAGAAAATCTCTTTAGAACACGGTATCGATTTGAACACTGCATGGGCACTTTGTCCTTTCGTGAGGAAAACATTCTGCTGGTGTACGCCCTGATACACATGATTTTCTGCGTGCTCCCTAGGCTTTCAATCTGATTTTCCCTTTAGAACACTGGATTAGGCCTTAAGATCTTCAAAGATATACATAAGAACTCCCTAACTATTGTGCTGATACTCCTTGCCGCTTCAACTATCTTTGTCAGTAGGAAAAACAAGCTTTAATGGCGTCAGAAAGATTTGCAGAGTTTGGACTCTGATATTCTTTAATGAAGGTCTTGTTGGCCACTTTCTTTGACAATTTCATGGTAGTACCAGCTTCCAGATTCCATTCTTTCTGCGCAACCCACCATTAAAACTGTACATATGAACCATGGCGTTTTCATGCCTCTTGAAACCCTGCAAAATACAAAAACATATTAAGAAAGAAATGAGGGTGGTAGACGCTATGGGGGGTGACTGGACTGACTACGCAGACTGGTTAGATGGCGAAAACATTGTGGAAGACCTGTAGTGAGGTGGAAATGATGAAGATTACAGTCAGAAGGTGGTTTGGAAGGAAAATTGAATGAAAAACCTTTGAATCCTTGACCTTTAAATGAATATATGCAAGCGGGACGGGCGAATGTACGATGAGACACGTGATAGTGACGTGGCGGGACCATGTGACGCCGGAAGAGTCAACAGCGGGGAGACCAAACAGGGTCGTCGGATCTCAGAGGAGATCAACGGTCGAACACATAGCGAAGGGTGATGAACGGTGGGCCAAGAGTATGGAGACTATGGTTTAAAACCTGTGCAGCTTCGTTGAGCGATGATCGCCGGATGAGCCAGGGCAGATCTGACGGCTGACGTGAATATCGTTGCGCGTCCTGTACCGAAAAATAACGAGTGATGAGATAGTGGTTTTTCCATCGTACAGGAGACAGGTGTCGAGCGCTGTATGGAATTTCTGGGCAATGGGAAAATACCGCCTGAACCTTATTAGTGGTGCGATGGAAACCATATGGTTTTGGAACAATGAAAGCGGGCGGGGACCACCATGACGGGCGGATTCCGCACCGTCGGATCTGTACAGATCAATGGTTTAAATCATGCCCGATATGGATGAGCTGCGGACCATCGATCTGGTGAGTTAACGGATGGCAGAGATGCAACGACGGGCGGTGGACGAGCTGCACAGTGCAAGCTGTGGGGGCGGCGATCGCCATCCATTCTGTGAAGATCAACGGTTGTTGTTGCCCCCGATACGAAACGTGCTAAGCGCTTTTAGCTTTGGCGCCTGGTCATGACGCACGGTTACATGGAGAGAAGGTTACAGGGCTAGCAGAGAAGGGGTTGAGGCCTATTATATGGTCCGAAAGTGGGTTTTTAACCCTTTTTAATGCATTTGGAGGCCTGAGGAGGGTAACGACAGAGAGATAGAGGGGAATTTTGAGGAAACAAAGGGCAAGGGTGGGACTTCATGGAGATTTTGGATGAATTTGGGAGGTTGATGGGGATATTAGGGGGAACAAAAGGGGACTTAGAAAAAGGGTAAAAAGGATAGAATGGGGGGGGGAATGCAGGGATACAAGGGGTGAAAGAAAGCCTTTTTTGGAGCATAATTCTTTATCAGCAAGGCTTGTTGACTTAACTTAGCAGAGGGAAACAGTCACAAGGTTGGGAAAAAGGCTGTAAGGATGATGTGTTTTCAAGGGAAATGCATTCCTTGTAGGCTCATAAAATAAATTAGCCCCTTTATTGCTTGTCAAGACATTCATAAGGGGCTAACAGTGGCTCCACATGGGGATGGCCTCTTCTTGAAGGAGTCAAGAATTCAGAAAATGATCTTTGGTGTAGGCCAGATGCCTACTGCTTAAGCCACCTTTCTTCTTTGATTTTAGCTGCCAAAAATATGATAGATTAGCAGAAAATTCCCAAATAATCTACCTACTCTTCCTACAATCCTAGCACTTTTTCTTCTTAGGGTGCATTTGAGCTAGCAGACCCTTTACATCATTTATATTTTTATTTTTTTTCAGACAAGAAAATAAACCTATTCTAATTCTACCCTTATTGCTCCATGAGACCAGATTAGACTGTTGGTCTCATATGTTTCTCTACCTAATCTAATATATGCTAGGATTAAACTGTCTAGCATATTTCTTCTCTACATTCTAAGACAGAAATTGAAAATAGTCAAGCCAGGATTAGACTGTATGACTTGCTGGATTTTGCGGAAATTAAAAAAACTAACTACATGCTCACAGACTGAGCTTTATTGATCTTTCCTACCTACTCTACTCTAACTAGATCATTTACAGTCTAGCTTACAAAAATTGTCTTCCAATGTAACCAGTCCATCAAGTGATCCCATGACTGGTCCCTTCTGCTCAGCTCCTTGAGCAGGCTGGATAGGCAGGGCAGCTCCCACTCTTTTTGTTCAATAACAGCAGCTACAAAAAAATTTCTTGCTGTCTGTAACATGCTGCTCAACAATACCTTTGATCCTTCTTCAAATGCATGCAGGAAATGAACATAAGGATCATTAAATGATACCTGGTTATGAATATTTGGCAGGTAGGTTTCGACCAGGATTTCTTCTTCTCCCACTGGATCAAGAACAAGACTCTCTTGAGAAAGAGAATCTCCCTCATATTCTTCATTTTCTGAACTGGAGGACTCATCATACATGGTAGTGTTGTCCCTCTGGAGCTCTGATATATTATGCTCTGAGGTGCTGAGCTCTGTGAAGAGATCCATGTATTCTTGAGAAGGGGTTTGGTCTATTTCTTCCCTTTTTTCAAAATAAGGCTCATTTCTTTCAGCTTGCTCAAGAATCTCTTCTTTGCTTTCCTCCTCCTCTTCTAAAAAGAAAGGTTGTTGGTTTCCAGTCTCACTGATGATCTGTAGTAGAGCAGAATGAAGATTCAAAGAATCTTCATCTGCTATTATACTATCATAGCTCTCTCCATCAGTATCATAGATAGGCTAACTGGTTTCACTACTTCTCTAAAATTGTTGGCTCTGATCTTCCTCCCATGAATCTAAGGATGATGGTCCTGCAAGCTCGGCTTCCCTTTGAAAACACTCATCAACAAACAGATCATAAATAGGAAAATCATAACTGTAAGTAATGTCACCCACCAAACCTTATGGATTTCCAGCAGGTCTTTCTTCGTCTTGATCCACAGAGGAGTCTTCTGGATCTGTATCATCAAACTCATAAGATGACTGGGCAAGAGTGTGTGTTCTATAAAATATTTCTGAGGTGGACTGCTGATTTAATATCTGATCAATCTCTTCTTCTGTCAAAAGAGGGGTTTCCCTCTCATCATGGACAGAAGAGCAGCAATCCTCTTTCTCTTGTGTTAGCTGACTGGGAGGCAGGATGTTCTCTTGAGCCTCTTCTTCCACATCAGATTCTGCCTCCTCCATGTGGTCTCTTGCTTCCTCAAGGCAGCGTTCCCTATTAGCTTTCGCTATTAGGTCCTGATATTCTCTGGTCAGCGTGACACAAGACATAAGTGAGCAATCAGGCAGTTCCTGCTCGCTTTCCTCTTTGTCTTCCATAGACTCCTAAGCATCATACATGTCATGATCATCTTCTCGGTCTTGAGTTTTTTCCTGTTTTGGAAGAGGCATGGGTTGTTCTAAATAATCATCATTTACATTCATATTAGCCATATACATCTCCAGCACTTTACCAAATTTTTTTGTTATTTCATTGATTTTTTCATACAAAGCGTCATACTTTGTATCCCTATCCATGTTTGGATCTATATTTCTGCAAAGAAGGTCACTGCTTCTCCTCAACCAGTTTAGAGTCCTCCACCAGTGGAGTCATCAGGTCTTTGGATAGTTATGGAGTGTGGAGTCACCAGGTGGATGAATTTGACTGTTTGGAGCAGGTTGCCATCCACCATCACCAATTGAAAGCCAATCTAAAGGCAAAGTGGTCTAGTCCCCAACGGAGTCGCCATTATGTTGGGGTTCCCATGTTTTGGCCAGATTGGCAAGACCAAAAGATGAGACAACATCAAAACCACTTTTAGACCTCAAGATCTAGCCCTCTCGGGTCCAGAGAGGGATCTCCCTATATGAGCAAAGGTTTATTTCAATGAAGCTCAAAGTTTAAGATGTTAGGCTAGTTATAAGGCTCGGGGTTCGTTTGTTTGGTTGTTTGTTTTGGTTGCTGGTTATCAGGAAAGAAGGATTCAGTGTAAGACCAGGATGAGCAAAGTGGAATAAGGCAGAGGTGAAGTATTCCAGGAAATATTCAAAACCATTGGGCAATGGAGTCAGGAAAGGATTTTCTTGCTACTCAATAGGCAGGCTTTCAATTGGGCTAGTCATCTGAAACATAGGATCTTCAAGATGATTGTATGGTATGGAAAGTAGAAAGGGAGGAGATAACACAGATTCAGAGCACAAAGTTAAAGACCAGTTGGTCATACAAGGATCCTATTGGACAGGGCTAACGCTAATCCCCAGTGTTCCCAAATCTTCCAACTAAATCTATAACAAGAAACATCTAAGAACAGATACATTTAATTCATACATCAGAGAGCAGGAAATACCATCCACTACACTGGTTAAATTATCTGAAATAAATTCTTAGATAATAAATTCAGAAGAGAAACATTAATGGCAAGGAGAGTAGAAACATAGGGTACCTAACAAGGGTAAATCCTATGCCAATATTCTGATGCAAGCCAGTAGAAGCGTAATGAAATGAATGTAAACACAAATATAGGAAAACATCACCGTTGCTTCAGATCAAGATCCAAAGAAATGTGCTTGTCATATTAAAAAACAATACCAATCAAGTACAGAAATGTCAATGGCTAAATACTCAGTCTGAAATCATATTCCTCGGCCTATCTTACAACTTTACACAAAGACTTTATCTCAAAAGAAACTGCTTGTAGTTCTCTGATAACTGATCAACAACCTTTACAATGAGTTTCTTCATGAATTTATAGCTTCGGAGGAGCAGAGGAGGTAGGTGAAGAACTAAATGCATAATTAAGCTTATGGGAAGAAAGAGGGCCGAGGCCCATTCTGTTTAAATCCTGTGCATTAATTTCTGGTGTTCTTTGGGTGAATGAATGATCTTCATCAGACTCCATATTACTCTGATATGACTCTGATGTGCTCTGTCTGCAGTACTATGTGGTGCTATTGGTGAATAATCAAAAGGAAATAAATGATGTTGAGATCTTCCATGTTGTGAATCAAAGTTCTGATAGCATAGGACTACTGTTGGGGTAGAAAATCTCTTTAGAACAAGGTATCAATTTGAACACTGCATGGGCACTTTGTCCTTTCGTGAGGAAAACATTCTGTTGGTGTACACCCTGATACACATGATTTTTTGCATGCTCCCTGGGCTTTCAATCTGATTTTCCCTTTAGAACACTGGATTAGGCCTTAAGATCTTCAAAGATGTACATAAGAACTCCCTAACTATTGTGTTGATACTCCTTGCCACTTCAACTGTCTCTGTCAGTAGGAAAAACAAGCTTTAATGGCGCCGGAAAGATTTGCAGAGTCTGGACTCTGCTCTTCTTTAATGCAAGTCCTGTCGGCCACTTTCTTTGACAATTTCATGGTAGTACCAGCTTCTATATTCCATTGTCTGTGCAACCCGCCATTAAAATTGTACATATGAACCATGGTATTTTCACACCTCTTGAAACCCTGCAAAATACAAAACCATAATAAGAAAACAATGAGGGTGGTAGACGCTACGGGGGGTGAAAACATCGTGGAAGACCTGTAGTGAGGTGGAAACGATGAATATTATAGTTAGAAGCTGGTGCGGAAGGAAAAATGAATGAAAAACCTTTGAATCCTCGACCTTTCAATGAATATATGCAAGCGGGATGGGCGAATGTACGATGAGACATGTGGAAGTGACGTGGCGGGACCGGGTGACACCGGAAGAGTCGATAGCGGGGAGACCAAAAAGGGCCATTGGATCTTAGAGGAGATCGACGGTCAAACACACAGCAGAGGGTGATGAACAGTGGGCCAGGAGTATGGAGACTATGGTTTAAAACCCTCACAGCTTCATTGAGCGATGATCGTCGGATGAGCCAGGGCAAATCTGACGGCTGACGTGAATATCGCTGCGCGTCCTGTACCAAACAATAACGCGCAATGAGATAGCGGTTTTGCCGTCGTACAGGAGACAGGTGTCAAGCGTTGTATGGAATCGTTGGGAAATGGGAAAATACTACCCGACCCTTATTAGCGGTGCGATGGAAACCATATGGTTTTGGAACAGTGAAAGCGGGCAGGGACCACCGTGACGAGAGGATTCCGCACCGTCAGATCTGTACAGATCAATGGTTTAAATCATGCCCGATATGGATGAGCTGCAGACCATCGATCTGGTGAGTTAACGGACGGCGGAGATGCAATGACAGGTGGTGGACGAGCTGCACGGTGCAAGCTGTGGAGGCGGCGATCGCCGTCCATTCTGTGAATATCAACAGCTGCTGTTGCCCCCGATACAAAATGCGCTAAGCGCTTTTAGCTTTGGCACCTGGTCATGACACACGGTTACATGGAGAGAAGGTTACGAGGCTAGCGGAGAAGGGACTGAGGCCTATTATATGGTCCGAAAGTGGGTTTTTAACCCTTTTTAATGCATTTTGAGGCATGAGGAGGGTAACGACAGAGAGATAGTGGGGAATTTTGAGAAAACAAAGGGCAAGGGTGGGACTTCATGGAGATTTTGGATGAATTTGGGAGGTTGATGGGGATATTAGGGGGAACAAAAGGGGACTTAGAAAAATGGGAAAAAGGATAGAATGAGGGGAAAAATGCAGGGATACAAGGGGTGAAAGAAAGCCTTTTTTGGAGCATAATTATTTATCAGCAAGGCTTGTTGACTTAACTCAGCAGAGGGAAACAATCACAAGGTTGGGAAAAAGGCTGCAAGGATGATGTGTTTTCAAGGGAAATGCATTCCTTGCAGGCTCATAAAATAAATTAGCCCCTTGCTTTCTTGTCAAGACATTCATAAGGGGCTAACATACCTCATTGGGTAACAATGGAAAGGGGAAGAAGTTGGGTGTAATGTTTGATAATTATGGCAGACAATTGTCTTCTCTTTCAGTTTTTCCACCCATTTCCTTTAATCGCTCAATCAGAAGAGGGACTTTGAGATTACGCGACGGAGAGAAGGTAGTTAATACAGGAGCTATGGAAAAGGAGTTGTACTTCAACAAGGATGGCTCAGTGACAAAAAAATTGCAGGTCAGAGAAAAATTAATGTTTAAAGGAAGGTTACCTACACGTGAAACTTCACTGCGGTGGATCTTTCCTTGTCCAATTATATTTGATTTTAATGTGTTATTTTAATTTTTCATGGAGGTTTGTTTTCGCATATGGTCTGGCATTCAATTGCACACTTACTGAAAGCATTGTCAATTTGTCTTGCAGGCGGTGTGAACAAACTTGCTGATCTTGTTGGAGTCACCCTTGGGCGAAGGGAAAAATGTTGTCTTGGAGAGCAAGCATGGTTCTCCGAAAATAGTTAATGATGGTGTGACAGTAGATAAGGAGGTAATTTGTAGATGTGTGCTCTGGTTTTCTTTTTAACGTTGTATTAGTTACCCCTCTTAAATGTCTTAGATTTGGTAGGCATAATTTGAAAAATCAAAGGTGAAAGGAAACATATTTGTTACCCAGTGGTCTACTTGGCCTATGGACTAGCCACATTAGAGTAATGCATAAAGCTTTTCACAGCAATAAAAGGAAAGGGTTATGGCTGAGTCAAATTTTATTGTTATTGACAGTGTAATGAAATGTATCTCAATGCTATGGTTTTGGCCTTTTTATTGGTTGAATTAGAGGATCCAGTTGAAAATATTGGGGCCAAGTTGGTAAGGCAAGCTGCGGCTAAGACAAATGATTTAGCTGGGGATGGAACCACAACCTTTGTTGTTCTTGCACAGGGTTTAATAAGTGAGGGTGTAAAGGTAACTTTTTGTCGATAGTACTGGATTAAGATCATCTATTCATTTTTGTAGGGCCTTATGGTGTTTTGTTTTTTAGTTTTGGATTGGGCTTAT
The DNA here is from genome assembly GCA_034641835.2 of Pinus albicaulis. Taxonomy (NCBI): domain Eukaryota; kingdom Viridiplantae; phylum Streptophyta; class Pinopsida; order Pinales; family Pinaceae; genus Pinus; species Pinus albicaulis. Next base: position 270,594,964 of record CM076582.1, read on the forward strand.
TGAGTCTAAGATATTTTTTGAGTGAAAAAATTGCTATCAGGTATTAAAAAATTTTGATTATTTTGTCAAAATTTATGAGCTTGTTAGGTAATACAAAAATGACAATGGTTGTATCTTAAATTTGTGGAAAATAATTTGAAATGAAACCTTTTTTTTTAGGTTGTTGCAGCAGGTGAAAACCCCGTTCAAATTACTAGGGGCATTGACAAGACAATAAAGGCCCTTGTTTCAGAACTCAAAATTTTGTCAAAGGAGGTAAATGCTTGCCTTTTGAGTAGGTTTGTTTTCCTTTTTGCTGATGGTTTGGTGTATCTAATTGAATTAGTTGCCTAAGGTATTTTTGGTTGCAAACTCCTTTTCATTTTTCATACAGTATTGGACTTGTGGAATACATTTGATTGTGTGGTCTTGTTAGATCTAAAACATTTGTAGTTGTTTAGTCTTATGGCCGAGGTGCACTTTTATTATGGAAATAGTTGATGCAATATTGTCATTTAATCCTTACTACAGGGTAGCATGTTGAGAAGTTTCTTGTGAAATATTTGGTATTCAAAATGACACTTGATCCTATACAGCACCATGCACTTGACTTCAAAATTCTTATTCAAAGTGTGCCAGACAATTCTTGCAAAATTTCAAATATTTATGTTGTTTTAAACCATTATCTTTTTCATGTATTGGATGCTGAAAATGAGAAAAAGACTTTGGTATGAAACCAACGGGTGAATAATTTCCAGCAAAACAACCACTTCCAAGACATGATTTAGAAGTAGAACATATGTACTTATGAAGCATAGAAAGATATCCTTGATGCATTTTCAATGTTTGGCTAGGGTTATTTTTGGAGAAAATAACTCCTTATTCCTAGAATAGTGATCTTAAATACAAGTAAATGCCAGAGAAGAGAGATCATCGTGTGACATAAACCTATTAACAAAAGTGAACAGGGAATGATTATTAATTATGGCATACTAAGTTGTCAGTGATTTTGACTATTTGCCTTTAACATGAAAAAATTTTAAATTCCAAACTTACATCATCATGATTTGGCATCATGAGCTTGACTAATTTTCCACCATGCTCATAATTTCATTGTTGTATTCATATCTATAAACAACATTTCAAATAATAATAATAAATTTCTATAAGAAAAATCAAGATCTCCATGCTGCTTCTCCTTGTGAGACAAAGTCAAAATTGCATTACACAATCTGACACATAAGAATCTCCTATATCCCGGTGGTATGTATCCAAATTCTTATAATAGTGTCTTCAAGACTTATGTTGACATTGCAAATGAGATATTTAAGCAATTAAAGATGGAGCCTTATTCATTATTATATATGTAACAATATTTTATTAATATAAAGATTGATGGTTTTGCTTTCTGAAAATGAAATGTAAAAATAATATATTGTGGTCAATTGAAAAGTTTTTTTTTTAAAGCTTTTCATTATGGAAGGGCGACATAGATATATGCCCTTCTAATTGAAATTCAGACCTGCCCTTCAAATTTGATCACTGTGTGGGACCTTAACAAACAATAAAACTATTACGTCGCGCGTTATATAAAACATATAACAAAACCTTTGTCAAAACTTCAAACGAACCCTTTAGCCGTGGAGCCCACTGGACTTCAAACGGCTATAAACCATAATTCAAACCAAATTCGCGTTCCAAAATAGCTTGCTGACATCGGCCAATTTTGTGACGTGAAAACAAAATGAATTCCGCCCTAATCTTTTTCGGGTCTGAATTTGGGTTGGCGTATGGAGAGAGAGTTGTGACGCGAATTTCTTATCAAATTCGCCCTAATCTTTTTCGGGTCCGGATTTCCACTGCGCGAGCGGCCCAAACAAAGATCCGCTCCAATCAATTTCTGCCATGTATCCTCAATAAAAATTTTGCTTGTTCCCATATGCAGGTGCATTCGATGGCGTTTAAGGCAATGGGACATGGGTGTGGTGATTTCATATCAATCGCATTAAGTTTTAACGTTGTTCAATCAGCTGATATTTAATTTCCAAGGTTTTCACATCAAATCACATTAAGTTTTAACATTGTTCAAGATCGGACCTCCACTCTTGTTAGCGATTCTGCATGCTCCAATATGATCTGGCCTTCGGCTCTCATCAATGAGAGATCGGTCTTCCTAGGGTCGGTATTACAACGCTTTGGGAATGTGTCGGTATTGCAACACTTCTAGGATGCGTCGGTCTTGCGACACATTTGTACGGCGTCAGAATTGCGATAGCTTAAAAACGTCAGAATTGCGACAGTATAAAATGTCAGAAGAGCGACGTTCAAAACTTCGGACCACATTTCGTCAGAATTGTGACAGTTTACAAACGTCGGAAGAGCGATGTTCAAAACGTCGGACCACATTTCGTCGGAATTGCAACAGTTTACAAACGTCGGAAGAAAGACGTTCAAAACTTTGGACCACATTTCATTGGAATTGCAACGGTTTACAAACACCGGAAGCGTGACAGTTTGGGAAATGTCGGAAGAGCGATGCTTGTTTGGAAGCAACGGAAAAAGTGTTGATAGTGCGACACTTTGTCAGTGCGTCGGAATTGCGAAGTAATGGAAAACCACATTTTTCCCGTCCTCTAACTGTCACTCTTGCAACAACTATGTGTCATAATAGCGACGAAGTGGCCGTTGGAGATTGGGCCAAATTTTCTAGTGAAAGAAATGCCCAAAAGTAGAAGAATGGGCTCCAATACAATATTTCTAGCCAATCTAGGAGAGATTGCTAGAAATTCCAAAAAATGTATAATGTGACAAATGATTTGTCACTGCGAATGAACCAAAATGAGAATGAGGCTATGGAAGATTTGAAATACTCTCTGATAATGTTCTAAAGCAAAGGGATGATCCCTTTTACTCAAAAACACTCCTCCTGATAAGCTCCAATGGCTCTCCCAGCAACTGTCCACACAAATAATGCAGTTTCTTCCCTAGACTACACTGTGAGAGATGGTGAATGATTGGACTGGTGCCAAAGATCTAAAATAAATTCTGGGAGTCTCCTCTGCTGCTCCTCCAAAGAATATGCAAGAACTCTACCGAAGAACAAGTCAAGAATGACTATGAGAGTTCCTCTATTGCTGCTCCCAGCAACACAACGTTTCTGCCCAATAGAATAATGTTGTAGCTGAAGAGGTAAGCTTGGCCAAATGCCGGAATGAGGAAATGAAGCTCAAACCCTCTCCTTCCTTGAGGATGAGGAAGGGATTCCCGACCAGGAACACCCTTGGGTTCAAGAACAATACAACCCTGTTAAACAACCTAGGGATGCAAGTCTTTGCAGACCCAATGAAAATAATAAGCTAATGCATATTGAAAATAGGCTTCCATCTCCTCCTTATAAATCAAATGAACTCCTCTCACCATGGGTCCCATTCACACTTTCCACTTAGCTCAAGCAAGTGGAGCCTCCACTCAAACTGCATTGTCCAAGAAGGTTCAATGTATCTAGACAGTTTTAGTTGACTTGGTCAAAATGACTAGATCAAGCATGATCCAATCCTGTTCACACCATGTGGTGCTCAAATCAGCTGATTTATTATTCCTCCTTTCACACAAGGAGTGTTATTTCTCCATCAAAAGGGGTTAAGGGGTCTCCTTACCCATTTTATTCAACAAAATAAAAATATTCTAACTATAATTTTCCTTTTATCTTGAGGCTAAAAATCAAGAACATTACAATCCTCCACTCCCACATGTTGCTTGTCCTCAAGCAACTGCATAGAGAGAACAAAATTTCTCCCACTTCTCTCTTTTGGCCTCCTCATCAACAATCTCTACCACTGCTCAAGATATCCTGCAACAAATATGTCCTCCAATGCTTCCTCCCAAGTATGCAAACCGGAATGGTGCTCATCATGGAAAGATAGAAGGTGTAGGTAGAAACCTTCTTGCTGTGCTATGGCCTCCTCAAGGTAGGAGTGATGACATGCATAGGAAAAATGTATCCCTAATGATGATCCTCTCATCCATTCTATCATCCAAATAGAAATCTTAACCCCTGGTATATGCAATGTGTTGGGGCTGAATGGAGAGTTGGGCTTTTGATTCCTAAGGTGTTTCTCCCTCCATTTGTGGTACACATGGGGCTTCCTTTGTCCTTGGGCTGAAATGGTGTGGCCTCCAAGAATGGCCCAAGCTTCCCCATCAAGAAAAATAGCCATGAAGTGCCCCCTCAAGTTCTCCAAGTGGTTTTTCCCACGAGAATAGAAAAGTAGCAATGTGGCAATCATGGTTTTCCCATGGTGTCTCCTGAAATATAAAGCATGTACAATGGGGAGAATCATGCTCCCAACAGGCTGTCCAAAAATATACAACACTCTCATAATAGTTCTCCTTGTGAATGTATAGACTTCAGCAATACAAGGAGGCAATATGCAATAGAAACAAGCTATCATAAGACAACTAGAGAGTGGGTCACTGCTCCACTCATGGGACCAACACAGTGCACCTCTTACCTGCATCAAAACTAAAAACAACAAGTGCTCTTCTAGCCACTTTTTTTCTGCCACAAACATCTCATAAGGTGAAAATATGAAAGTACAAATTGGTGCCAATGATGCACACCAAGAAATATGTGGCTTCCCCCACAAACCATCATAAAAATAGCCACTCCCATTGCTGTAATGGGCCATAAGTACATCATAATAAGGAGCATAAGGAGATTTGATTATCCTTAGCTCATCAAGCTTCTCATAGAAATTAAAGAAAGGTAAACCAAAATTAAAATATATACCTTCTTTATCATGTACCCCGGTCCTTGAGCTGAAATGGCTCATTTGAATGCTTTCCCTCACCTCCAATGAGTAGGGAAATGGTTGTGCCAACCTCTTAAAAATCATCCAGGCTATGCATCTGTCCATATGCTGATATAGATCATACTAAATGCCCTCCCAAGTGAACTTCTCTAGCAAAGCAAAGTATGCATCCAAGTGCATAGCTAGGAAGTCCTCATGTGCTGCATGCAATCATTTCTCCTTAAGACTAGAAGCCCTAGTCAAGAAGATCCTGCCATAATGATAGATGAACATATCATCCACTATGTATCTTTCATCTCCCTCTGTTTCATCCAAAATCATGCATGCACCTAGATCCTAGGAGTACTCTACCAAGATTTGAGACCTCCAACCCAGATCTATCATCCTCAGTGATAGCGCTGGTAATCTAAAATGTGATGCTCTCCTCACGTTGCTGCCTACTACTTTGACATCCCCCATTCCAAATTCATCCTCCAAAATGCTTCCATGTCCATCATGCAATTGCTCATGCTCAAATAGTGATTTTGGAAGTTGGCCTCCCATGAGAAGCTCTCATCCACAAGGGATCTCCCAAGCTAGGTCAAAGTAAGCATGAGTGGCCTACATCCACTCCCATGTGTGAAAGATTCCTTCCTCAAAGGAATTATCCTCTCCCTCTCCAAATCTGTGGAGCAATCATCCTACATCATGAAGATTCCATCCTTTATCCCTGCAGCAAACTCTATCAGCGCAGTATAACTGGTGAGAGTGGGTGATACTGAAAATGAGAGAGTGTCTCCCTCCTCCTTGTGTTTACCCCAAATTCCCTGTGCTGTGTTGGAATCCTCCAATGTCTTCACCTCTCTGGAATCCAAGAGTGGTGAACCAAATGACAAGATGCCCCTCATCAACTCTAGATCAGGTGGCCTCCCAGGTGGAATGCCTCCATATAGTGATACATCAAGCTCGGAAGTGGACTGTCTGTATGAGTGGACTTATTTTTCCCTCTCTTCACTACACTATACAGTATCTCTCCCTTGTGCAAATACTTTCCAGAATAGATAAGGGTGTATCAGCCATTGCTGTTGATCCTTCTCTTCTTCCTCCATCTCACAATCCCCAAAAACTGCTGCAAATGGCTCTGGAATTGTGCTTTGGTTCCCACATATTGAATCTCTTGGAATCCCTTGCATAAAAATAGGGACTCCTCCCATGGAAGCAATGGCTCCCCTCTCATCTCCATGTGGTGATGGATCTCCTCCCAATGGGACAGCGCTATTAGATCTCTTATGCTCATCCTCCCCATCAAAAGTTGAGATTACCTCATCATCAAGGAGAGACCCTAGCTCTTGGTCATATCTTGAAGGAAGTACCTCCATGACTTCACAAATGGAAGAGGGCCCTTCACAAAATAGGGTTCTTGCATTTAGCAAGCCACCATTCATGTTGTCATCCCCTTCAAAAATATGGAATGGAGTTTGTTTCATGGTTCTCTCCAATGCATGCAAAGTGTTTGATGTTTTGACACATAGAGATTCACAGTGATTTTCATCAAATTTTCTCACCAATCCTTTAGTTAATCCATCATATGATTCTAAATTTTCATGATAACATGAAACATAATTTTTAAACCACCAACCATGAGCCATACCTTTGAGTTGCAGCGCTACTCCTCCAATGGCCTCATCTCCTTCCTCCATCCTCCCGGCAGTGCAAGTGGGAAATGGACTGCACTGTGGATCTGCATGTGTGGCTGAATGCTCACACCCAACATGGTCACAGCTAGGGCTTGCTTCATCCACAAAACCTCTCAGAAAACCTTTCCAGTTTTCCTTTTGTATCTCCTCAAGATCTTCAATGATACCCTCCATAGTCTGGAAAAGAAGAAGAGAAACCTCCTCGTCCGTCATTCCTCTTCTCTTGTTTTCTCTATACATATCCTCTTATAAATGAGGAGCTTCTCCTTCTAATTTCATTTTATCTTGGGTTGCATAGGCTGAGCTAAGATTGATGCTCTGATACCACTGTAATGTTCCTTTTTCGAGAATTTCTGAAATATGGTCCTCAAGGACGTTGTATAAGGGAGGCAGTGTAAAAATAAGCTGAAAGGGGGCTGGGATACCCTTTTTAACTCATAAAACACTTCTCTTCCAGAATTTGAGCCCAAATAAATGACTCTATATGGGTTATTTAGATCTCCCCAAACTAGATCCCTTAAAGAATGCTCAAAGAGAGAGCTTACAGCAATACATGAACACAATCATTAAACTCTACAAATATGAATGCAACATAAGATGAAATATATTACAGCCATCATGTACATTAATATATCAGCAACAATATACAAAAATATCATGAGGAATAAACCCCTCATGCAATGGGAATCAACCTCCAAAGATTAACACATGAAATACAAGAGATGCAGCAACTGCATAAAATGCCGGAAAGCAGTGACTGCGCTATCTCTAGGAGTGTAGCTACTGCTATATATGTGCATACATTAAATATGACTGAAATATACAAATAAATTCCCAAGAGTAGAAGAATGGGCTCCAATACAAGATTTATAGCTACTCTATGAGAGATTGCTAGAAATGCCAGAAAATGTACAATGTGACAAATGATTTTTCACTGAAACTAAATCAAAATGAGAATGAGGCTATGGAAGATCTGAAATACTCATGCCCTCCTCTAATAATGTTCTCAAGCAAAGAGTTGATCCCTTTTACTCAAAAACACTCCTCCTGATAAGCTCCAATGGCTCTCCCAGCATCTGTCCACACAAATAACGCAGTTTCTGCCCTAGACTATATTGTGAGAGATGGTGAATGATTGGCTTGGTGCCAAAGATTTGAAATAAAGCCCGGGAGTCTCCTCTGCTGCTCCTCCATAGAATATGCAAGAACTCCGCTGAAGAACAAGTCAAGAATGACTCTGAGAGTTCCTCGGTTGTTGCTCCCAGCAACACAATGTTTCTGCCCAATAGAATAACACTGTAGCTGAAGAGGTAAGCTTGGCCAAATGCTGGAATGAGGAAATGAAGCTCAAACCCACTCCTTCCTTGAGGATGAGGAAGGGATTCCCGACTGGGTACACCCTTGGGTTCAAGAACATTGCAACCCTGCTAAACAGCCTGAGGATGCAAGTCTTTGCAGACCCAATGAAAATAATAAGCCAATGCATATTGAAAATAGGCTGCCATATCCTCTTTATAAATAAAATGAACTCCTATCACCATGGGTCCCATTCACACTTGCCACTTAGCTCAAGAAAGTGGAGCCTCCACTAAAACTACGCTATCCAAGAAGGTTCAATGTATCTAGACAGTTTTAGTTGACTTGGTCAAAATGACTAGATCAATCATGATCCAATCCTGTTCACACCATGTGGTGCTCAAATCAGCTGCTTTATTATTCCTCCTTCACACAAGGAGTGTTATTTCTCCATCAAAAGGGGTTAAGGGGTCTCCTTACCCATTTATTCAACAAAATAAAAATATGCTAACTATAATGTTCCTTTTAGCTTGAGGCTAAAAATCAGGGACATTACAAAAAAAACAGTTTAGAAGGGAAGGGGATATGATCATAAGTCCTTGCCATATCCATGGGGTGAGGTGGCATATTTGTGATAAGGTATTTAACCTGCGAAGGGTGACTTGCTACTATGTTCAAATACCACTTCAAGCTTCTGGCGCATCTTCAGTTTCGGCAGACACAAATCCATTCATTGGATATGCCTTTCTTCCTATGGAAGAGTCTTCAACTGATGGCACTGTTAGTGTTAGTATTTGTATACTTCCACCAGGGATCAAAACACATTTTTCATGTGCATATTAGGTGTCCCATTCTAAAGAAATTTTCAATCATTCCACTAGGTCATGATATAAAATTGGTCCATTGGTGGTTGTCCTCGTCAAGTGTCCCATTTTCCCTTCACAAGTATATGTCTGTTGACCCTCTTCCATGTCTTCATCATGTTGAAAACAAGTCTACTCTCATTTCACTTTTATTCAAAATCACTCATTGATTCAATTTCTTTCATTTCTCATTAGGTCACTAGGGTTTCATTCATTAGGGGAATTTTGAGGTCTAAAATGGGCCTCCTAAGAAAAATGGACAGCCAAAAAAAACTTTATGAAAACCAATAGGATTCAAGATGATGATGTCAACCATGGGGGATGATTCACCATTTTTGGAGTAGAAAAGTAAAAAGATCAAAAAGTAATAAAATAATAAAACTACTTTTTCAACTTGTATTTTCAACATATATCCTTAAGTATTTACTCAAATTCAGAGTGGGAATACTCGTTTGATGCAAAATTCAATTCTTCATCCAAGGAGTACCCACGTTGCATACTTTTGATGGACCCTGGTACACGAAAAATGATAAATACATGAAAAAATGTGATTGTAATCACATTTTTAATGTATTTCTCATTTTTCGTGTAGCAGGTTCCATCAAAAGTATGCAAAATGGGTACTCCTTGGATGGGGAATTGAATTTTTCATCCAACGAGTATTTATGCTCGAAATTTGAGTAAAACATTAGGAAGATAAGTTCAAAATATGAGTTGAAAAAGTAATTTTTTATTTTTTCCCTCTAAAATTTGATGATGTAATCAGCTCTTATTTTATTATTTCCACTATTATTTTATAATTTCCTTAGGAGGCCAATTTTAGACCTCAAAATTCCCCTAATGAGGTCAAATCATTGCATTGTCTCATTTTCAATAAAGGGCAGCAAAGGTGTGAATGTGACACAAAATAAACTCACGATTTTATTTATTCAGTTCAAATGTAATAATTATTTAGTCTCCCAAAGGCTTCTAGCTCATAAATCCACATGAAAACACATCAAATGTTAAAGGGAGTTGTCTTTTCCCAAGGGTGCCCAAGCCATCATTGTTCACAAGCACTAAACCCTAATTTCCTCTCCCACTGAGCTAGGGTTTGTTGTGAAAAAGAGGGATATGAGCAGAGGAGCCATAAGTTAGGTCATATCAGTAATTATGAGGCCATTCCAACTCATTAGATAATGTCTCCATCATTTTTTAAGAAATCATTCCGAGAAATCAAGCCATTTTCCACTCATAGGGCCAGTTTCACTTTAAACTATTTTTCTGACCAAACAGAGATGAAATTAACAAGAGTGAGAGATATTTTTGTCCCTAATAGTTCAATAAAGAAAAAAATCCTTCATTTTTATACACAAGTATCATGATTTGGGAGAAATGTCAAAAATACAGGTGCTACAAGAGGTTTGATGTACTTCTGGAGTGACCTTGGGAAAATCAATTTTTCTCATAGCGGGAGTGTCAAAATGACTTTCTTTATTAGTCAAATCATAACTCGATAGAGAGACATTTCCAATGAGCTATCATGAGCTCAATTTGGAGTTGAGGAAGGCCTCCAAAAGTTTCCTACACCAGCACTCTGCATTTCTGCACCCTCATTCAGCAATTTTTGACCAGTCTTGGGAAAATAAATTTTTGAAAAGTAAAATGAACTCCAAACATAAAAAAAGGTATATTTGGAAATTAGACAGGATAATCTTTCCAACGAGCTATCCTGCGCCCAATTTGGACACCGGGAAGGGCTCCAAATGTGGTCTACAAAACAATGCTTTTTGGCACTACGTGTTTTATTTGGTGTTGTGCGTTTACCGAGTGGCGTTGCACGTTTGCCTGAAAAATCCTGACCAAAATACATTGGCATTGTGCGTTTTCCCAAAAAATCATGACCAAAATACACTGTCGCTCCACATTTTCCCAGCGGCGCTGCGTGTTTGTCTTGGCACTGCGTGTTTGCACAGTGAGGGTTTGATCTAAATGGAAAATGGCACTAACCCATGGTATTCATCTACCCATGTTATCCATCCACCCATGGTATTTTAAATGGCATCGACCCATGGTATTCATCCACCCATGATATTTATTCTCCCATGGTATTGTAAGTGATCCATGGTATGTATCCACCCATGGTATTCATCCACACATGGGATTTACCCATGGTATTGTAAGTGGTATCTACCCATGGTATTGGCCTATGGTATCTACACATCGTATTGTAACTCAAAAAAGGCTATGAATAACAAGCCTCAGTTTTTAAAAGGAAAAATTGTCTGCCACAATGTAGCTTCCATAGTTATTCGCTATTTTAATAAAACAAGTTTCTTTGTGTTCTCTCTTTTTTCTGGCATTCTAATTTTGCATATATTGTGAAATCCATTTCAAATTTTTAGATCTTGGGGGTCTCCCCTCAATATCTGGATTAGTGGTATTAGATTCAGGTTATGCCTCCATGGGAATGAGGGTTCAAAACATATTTCAGTTTCAATGTTTTGCAGTAATCTTCAGTAAAATCCATGATTTTTTTTTGGGCAGCGAGTTTTCAGATCAGATCCGAAAATTTTAGTGAAAATTTTACAAAAAAAAAATACCAGATCTAGATTCCTTGTGAAAAAATACTCAAATTAAAAAAAAAATCGGCCAAATTGGAGTTCGGATGAGGGAGATATCGCTGATTCAAAATCAGCAATGTTGAAGCAATTTTTCTGACAACAATTCATGGACGGCGGCTCTCCTATCATTTTTCGAAATTTTTAGTGAAAAATTTCAGAAGAATGGATATAGATCTTAGCTCCTCTTATAAAATCACCCAAGTTAAAAAAAAAAATCGGTCGAATCAGAGTCTGAATGTGGGAGTTATCATTGATTTAAAATCAACTATTTTTTCATAAATTTTGTGACGGCGAGACAATTCCAGCGCGAATCTAAGTGTCTAAAGTCTCCAGATAGTGGTTTCAAACACATGAGAAGATGTAGAATGATCATTCCATTTCCAAAAATAGGTTATAATAAATATTTTAAGTTATATTGACCGAGTTATGCTCATTTTAAATCTGGAGCAACATTCGGAGCAGGTTCCCTTTGGAGACGTGCCCTCCCACCCTGCTTTAGTAGGCACCTGCTTCACATTCATCAGTTTCATCATAGAAGCATTCGACTTGGGTTATTTGGAGACATGCCCTCCCACCCCAAGCTATGTAGGCACCTGCTACTTCATCAACAATCAGCATCACAGTTATGGGTCAACAGCACAAAATCTTTTTCATCGACGTCCATTTGCTAGGCCGCACGTTGTTAGTCACACAGTTGGTCACAAGCATTACTGGGCATCTTTATCATCGGATCTTCATTTTTCATGGTTTTGGTTCATCCACAAACCCACACTTCATTGAAGTCCATTTGCTAGGCCGCACATTGTCAATATCACAGTTGGTCACAAGCATTACAGGGTATCTTTATCCTCGGATCTTCGTTCATCACGGTTATGGGTTAACTACACAAAACCCTTCTCTTCAGTGGCTCTTCATATTCAAAAAAGACTTCTCAGGAGGGAACTTCATGCAATGGGGACCATTGCTTCTTAAGGAGGGAGGAATGATCCAAATGGAAAATGGCATCAACCTATGGTATTCATCTACCCATGTTATCCATCCACCCATGGAATCTACCCATGGTATTGTAAATGGCATCGACCCATGGTATTCATCCACCCATGATATTTATTCACCCATGGTATTGTAAGAGACCCATGGTATGTATCCACCCATGGTATTCATCCACACATGGGATTTACCCATGGTATTGTAAGTGGTATCTACCCATGGTATTGGCCTATGGTATCTACACATGGTATTGTAACTCAAAAAAGGCTATAAATAACAAGCCCCAGTTTGTAAAAGGATAGATTGTCTTCCACAATGTAGCTTCTACAGTTATTCTCTTTTTTAATAAAACAATTTTCTTTGTGGTTTTACTTTCTTTGTGTTCTCTCTTTTTTCTGGCATTCTAATTTTGCAGATCTTGTGAAATCCATTTCAAATTTTTAGATCTTGGGGGCCTCCCCTCAAGATCTGGATCAGGGTTTTAAAGAATTTCACCACCTCCATCAAGCTCAAATATTCTCACAAACTTCTCCAGGGAGCTTTAAATCAGTAAGTGGACCTTAAATCACCTCTCTTCTCATATATTTGGTGTTCCATTAAAGATTTGAAGTGTTTGTTGCTATGAAACCCTAGTTTTCATTTCCTTTTGTCATTTTCATTCATATTTCCCATACTCATGTCCCTAAACACATATCATTCAAAGCTATAAGACCCTGGGGTTTTCTTAGACCTAGGTTATCATTTACATTATCACTTCTTCCATTTTCCACAGCTTCTCCTTTCAAATCCATATTCCCTTCATCTCATTCCATTTACACTAGGGTTTTCACTAGCCTAGGCTCCCTTACATATTCCCATTTCCTTCATTTCCTCACACCTCCATTCACTTCACACTCCTTCATTTCATTGATCCTCTCCCTAGGGTTTTGACACCAATTACATCATGGCAACCTAGAAGAGGTGAAATTAGCAAGCCTAAGAGGGCTGATTTGGTAACATTGGTACATACCTATCGGAGAGGTCATAGGCACGTGTTTTCTTCACTTGGAGTGAAAGGGGCCTTGCCTTCTTCATCAACACAGTAGGTAGACAAAGGTAAGGAAAAGGTAATAGAGCCAAACATTGATGATGAGGAGGGCAAACATGAGACAGAGCATCAATTTCAGTTGATTTACCTAGGTGAGGAAAATGAGGACAAAATCACCAATGTAGCTCTTAAAGGCAAAGAAGCATGGTTTGAGAGGGTCAAAAAACACTTGGAGAAGCTCTTGGCCAAGGCTCAAAAGTACAATGACATTTAGAGGAAATTTTCAAAGCATTACGCCATGAGAAACAAAATTGCACGGGCCAAGCTCAAACGAGCCCATGCAAAAATTTGAGCTTTGACCGGACAAAAGGAGAAGGTTAGACATACTTGCTGAGGTGTCTCTTCACGCCTCCAACCATTTATCAGCAAGTAACCTCACATATTTTTGCAAGTTTTTGGCACATTTGGCACTTTAGTGCATTTTTGAGTTTTTGAGCAATTTTGGCACGTAGAAATTCAGCCAAACACGCAGCGCCACTGGTGCTACGCTCTTTTTTGGGGCATCCAATTGAAAAATGGCCACCACCATCATGTTCATAATGATGAATACATCAACCCTAGCAAGTTTTATAAATTTTGGAGGAGAACTGGTCCCTCAAAAATGAAAAACAACACCAAATTTTCATGTTTATGCCTCCTTTTTGACCTTGGCGCTACGCGTTTACTAGTCCTAGGAGGACAGGTTTTTCACATGGTATATGGACACCATTTTGGAAACTAGAGGCATATTTAGAAACTAGACTCAGAGGGATTTCCAATGAGCTATCATGGCATTGATTTGGACATCGGGAAGGCTTCCAAAAAGTTTCTGCAAGACAGGTTATTTTTTCTATCATGGTGCTACGCGTTTACCAAGAAAATGTAGTTTTCATCATCTTCATCAAAATTTTGACTTTTTGACTTTTTACTTGGGAAAATAAGAAAATTTCTGATGTAAATGGTCATGGTGAATATAAATTTCATGTTTTGACTTACATCCAGGGTAGATGCATTAGATAAGTCTTCTAGAGGTCAAATGAATCAGTTTCCTCTCTTTTAGAGGCAAATTGTTGAGTTTTCCAAGTCTTCATATTCTTGTTTGGGAGTAGGTGAAACTGATCCCTATCTCATGGATTCAACTCCCTGAGGCTAGGGAGAGTGGTTTTGAGGTCTATATGATGTATTTTCTCAGTCATTGTAATGGTTGGACTCACTTGGAGCTTTGGCATCTCTAGATACATATTTGTATCAATTTGGCTTGGACATTAATGATAAATTTACAGCTATTTCTTTGGGATCCATGTGGTATGCAGTGTTTGACATAGTTTCTTATTTGTGATCATTTGTATGAATGTATTGTAAGCTCATAGACCATTTCCATGTCTATGATATTCTTAATTTCAAGTTGAAAGGAAGAATTCATGTTTCATGCTTCGTTTTGGGAAATTTTGCATAATTTGTTTATTTTCTTCAATTTAGGGAGAATTAATTTCAGATGCTCTTCCTAACTCCTCTCTAGTTTCTTCACCTCAACATAATAATCCTTTGAATGTCAAACCTTCTACCTACCTTTCCCCTCAGAATCCCTACAAATTTTGACCTAATTTCTTTGTCGTAGTTGTTTGACTCCTCCTGATCCAGCAAAACCCTACACAATCAAAAATAAAAAAACCTTGAGCTACTATACATAGCCTAAAATATTTATTCCTCAATCATCTATACTGTGATCTATATGAAGAGAGCCCTCTCCTGGCCTAGTAGGGCTAGCTACTTGGCTAAGCATGGTTTGAGGTTACCTCGGAATTGCCTCTTTCAGCCTAAGGTTCAATCTGAGTGATAAAATAATCTACCCGATGCTCTCAACGGGTATTAGTGGTCCTCACAAATCACGGGTTGGTCTGGTTATTGGTAATGCATTCTCTTGCTCAAATTCCTGTGCCTTGGTCACAATTAGTTGAATTATCAGAAGAAGAACTTGAGGTTGTGATATATGAAATAGAGGAGGATGAAGGAGAAGAAATGGAAGTGGAAGAGACCACAGTCAATGCTATTACATAAGAACTAGCATCACCTGTTGGTTCATTAGGGATGGAGGCAATGAAAATGGAAGAAGTCACAGTTGATGTTGTTCCAGAAGAACCAATATTGCTTGTCGATTCGGTAGGAACAGAGGAAATGGAAACAGAAGAAGCCATAGCTAATTTTTCCCCACAAGAAGCAACATCACATGTCATTCCAGTGGGAATAGAATTAATGGAGATGGAAAATGAAGTCAACGTTGTTCCACAGGAACCAGCATCAACTAAAAATTCACATAGAGGGTCTTCACCAGCCAAACGATTAATAGACGGTGTTGTTACACAAGAACCAACACCACTTGTTCAAGCATATCAGAATTCCATAGGGGAATGTGTAAGTGGTGTTTTCACATAAGAACCAACACCACATGTCCAATTAAATTCGGGGCCTAAAGCAAGAATCGCAAGTAGTGATGTCACACAAGAACCACCACCACTAGCTTAAAAGAATCATGAATTTGAAAAAGGAACGGTTCTTGTGGTCGGCACTGCTCCACAAGAACCAATGTCAACTACTAGACAAGGAGATAATGTGGAAGGAAGCTTGGTTCAATCAATGAAAAAGGAGGATGAGAAGGGAGAACCTGAAGTAGCAGGCATAGTCAGTACTGATATTGAAGAAGATGTTCCTCATTCCTTGTTTCCTGCAACTTTACCAAAAGGGGAAAAGAAATTTTGTTCCCCTCTGTGCTTGGTGGAAGAAAGAGTTGTTTCCCAAATTTTATAATTTGTTGGAACAGTTTTGGATACAATGGCTGATACAATTACTCAGGAGCCAGTGCTCACTGGTACAGAATCAGATAAAACTGGAGTGTAAAGGTCAACACTGATATAAAAGAACCTGTGCCGACTAGAGATCGATTCAAAGAAATAATGGTCGATGCCACCCCTCCAGGGCCACCAGAAGAAAACAATCTTGCTGAAACTGACCTGCAAGGGTCGAAAATAATTCTTGGACAATTAGGAGATGGCCTTGCGGAAGAACAGATGTAGGGGAAGGATGTCGAGGATGCTACATAGCCCACCATAGTAATTCTTGATCCATAAAGGAAATGAAGGGGTCGCTCCCCAAATGGAAGTAAAAATCAAAGAAGTCAGGGTAAAGGAGGGGCCAGTTGACATCTGTTTTGACAATAATCCACCAAAGCCCGCACCATCTATAGGACTAGCAGAAGAAGTTGATCTCAAACAGGAAATCATAGAACAATGTGCAAAAGGAGACCCCCTCTTAAAGAAAGGTAACAGCTCCAATTTAATGAAGCCATGCAATTAAAAATAGAAAATTGTAAATTGAGAAAGAGGGTACTACACTTACAGAAGAGAGCAAGGAGATAGAGGAAAAAGGCTACAAAATTCCAGGGTCGAGGCCATCTCGTCAGCAATTTAGACAGAGGATATTCCTATAGCTTCTACCACTGCAAAAACTAAGCCTATTGAGTATTTCTATGAAGCTCGATAATTATTTTTAGTCGTCAAAATTCAGAAATGGCAGGTTGTTGTGTCCTATTTATAATAGGGAACAATTACTTTGATGGCCCACCGGGAAGAAGTAAAATGGATTCGTGAATAGGTTTCACAGACCATCATTGGTTATCTAGACCAAATGAATAGAGAGAACCAAAATCGAGAGAAACAACGGAAGAAGGTCGAGAACTTGGAGGAGCAGGTGCGAATATTGAAGGATGATATAGAAGAAATTTTCACCTTGGAACAATAGGTAATGGATTTCCGGCCCCCTGCTAATATCTATGCTCTATTTCTTCATGATCAATATCTTATATTCCATCTCAAAAGAATTTTTCATGAGGTTAGTCATGAGATAAAATACCCTATATAGTGTTTTCACACCTTAAGAATTCATGATGTCTTGAATCAACACTTGATGTGCGAACTATATATGTATGCTTACTTCCTAAGTAACGATCAGAAATTCAATCCATTCCCGTGTGTGGGATATGTTCAATTGAGATCCTTTACTTCCTATACAATCAATCAGGTTAAATGGAAGAAGGCCTTTGACACATTTGAAGAAAATCAAGCCATGAAGCCACTTGTCCTTCGAAGGGAAAATGGTCAGTCTGTAAATATTTATAATAATCACCTCACATTTTCAAAGCTTGAGGGACGTCAATCACAAATGTTGGAAACACGGAAATGATGCACTAATTTGTGTACAAAACATGAGGTCACTTGTCAATATGAGGCTTGGGACAGCTGCCAAAAAATATGGATGTTTTTTTCGTCAGATGTAAGAATCCGAGAACAATTTTTGGGGTCCCTAAATTTGCATGGACATTATAAATGTTGCCATGTTATGTTTCCTGTATATACACTTGTGGGGTCCACTGGATGGATTTTAGGTTCCATTTTCCCATCATCTAGCTTCCGGCAGATCAGTACACTACAGCCTATAATGTGAACAATGATTGGTGGAAGTAATTCTTTATGACAGATGGGTATAAACCTCCAGGAACATAAATGGCTAGGAAATATGATCTTGCTCAACTTCACATTGGTCACAACTGCTCTAACCCAGACTTGCGTAGGCAATGAGCTACAAGAGGACATGCAGAAGGTCTAGTTGGGGCAGAGATGTTAGGAGCTAAACTTGCACATATTTTCCTACCTTTTTATCTTATTTCCCTTCTTCATTTGTATCATTAACATTTAATTTATGTCCTAAAGAGAACAGGTATAACCCTTGTCATGTCTTTATGGATTATTTATTCAATGAAGCATATTCGTGGGGATTATTACCAAAGCAGCTTGTTAATTTTGTTATTCTAGAAAATTCGGAGGTCGGATGACCAAGTTCGTAATTCCAAGGAAAGCCATCGAGCTGGCAGTGCTATCTTGGGACAATGCTGCAACGGTGGAACAACTTCATATTCATTCCTCTGCTATCTTTTTCATTCGGTTTTGTCTATCATAACCACTCTGTAAATGTAGGCAACAAATGTTGTAATTTCATGAACTATTGTTGTAATCATTTCTATAATATAGGTTACAGAGTTGTGGAGTGCAGGTTAGATTATGAGAGAATTGAGAATTTGTAAATTAACTTTTTTTCAAGTTAATGTAATTTGTCTTTCTGACATTTTTGTGACTTTGTGATTATATCACAACCCTGAACATGGAGTTGGGCCTGCTCTCCTGACCAGGTGTTGTCAAGTTAATGTGTGTGATTAGTTTCCTTTACTGCATCGTGTCTTTCTTTTATTCGATGTGATAGTTTAATGTGTTTGTTGTGAATCTTAATGTTGAGAATTTAGTCACTATTTTACAATTGATTGCTTCTATCTTTCATTGTTGTTATAGTGGTTTTTTGTTTTACATATTTTATTGAATTCGTGATTGATACAGAATTGTGTTATTTTCATCTACATATATTTTTCATGTTAGCCTTGAAATAACCAAACGCATCACGGATTTATAATTAATGTGGGAAATGGTTGAATAATATCATTCACACTTCGACACCAACATTTTTGCATCGTTGTCAGGGAGGCTTTAAAAGGTGCAAGAACACAATTCATATTGGTCTCAAGATCAATTTCTCATCTTGGGGAGGGAATTTTTGTTGCCCTACTCTAGGTCCTGAGCTTTAATTTCTTTGTTTTTCTATTGATTTCCTAGGGGCCACTCTCTCGTCCCAGAGAGGGAATTTTTCTTGCCCTGCTCCAGGTCCTAAGCTTAATATTTCTTGATTGTTTCTTTTCTTTGTTTCTTTATTTTTCTGTTTTAAAAACCACTCTATCGTCCTGGGGAGGGAATTTTCACCTACTCCGGGTCTTGAGCTGCAAGAATTGTTTGAATGTTTTTCCTTTCACTAATTGTATGAATAGAGATCCGAATAAAAGGGGTAGAGGAGGAGCCCAAAAGAGAGGAAGGAAGGATTTAGGAAGGATTACCTACATCCAATAAATCATCGCAAAACTTGAATTGGAGGCATATTCATGAGCCTTTGTGAGGGTAAGAACTCAAAAAAAATCTGAAGCGCAGTCTATTGTGCAATCAATACAATCCTCGGTAGCATAAGAACCCCTTTCGTTGGCAGAAGAAGTAGCGAGCAGGGTATCAGGAGAAGTAGAAGTACTCCTTTTGATGGAAGAAGGAGAGGAAGTAGCAATTAGGAGATCATATGAATCAAGTATTCCAAGTGCAAGATAGGAATATTTGAAGGAATTCACATCACCATGCAATCGAGGAGGTGTTGTTAAACAACCTCAACCTTCTGTTGAAGAACGACTTCAACCATCTGCTGCAGAACCTGTTGAGGTCCCGAGTGAATATTGGAAAATATTCATGGCACCTACAAATTCCTCGATCGAATTCCCAATCGGAGATATTAGAGGTGATGCATCGATGAAGCCCATTCCTTTGACAACATTGCCTAATTTCCATGGGCTTTCCTCTGAAGATCTGGACACATTCCTTTCTGAGTTGACATTGTTTTTCGAGGGTATGACTATATAGCTGATGCTCAGAAATTGAAAATATTCCCTGCTACTTTTCTGCGATGGTTTATGGGTTTAGGGAGAAGAACTATCTCCTCATGGGATGATATGAAAAATATTTTCTTGGATAAGTATCGGGATTACTGCAAATATCATGATATCAAGGAAGAAATATTTAAATTTATGTAGGAGGATGAGAATATGGAATATTGTGTGGAACGTTTCAAATATACTTTGCACAGATCATGCCATAGTGACCTAGACAAGGACATCTTGAAAATCATCTTTCTCCAAGAATTAAGGGAAGAGTCTTTGGAACTTTTTAACATAGTAGGAAAAGGGGATATATCGAAAGAAGATTTCAACACCATCTTTGAGTTATGCATTTAGTGTTCATGAGGAGCTGCAAGGAATAAATAGGGAATTTGGACCTTGAAGACATATAGGGGGGAGTTACGAAGGCATAAATTGGAAATCCACTGGACAATTTGAGGACCGATATCTTGAGTACATTATCTGCTCATATGGATACTTTACAAGAAAAATAGAAGAAAATGAAATTGGAGAAGACCATGGCCATATTTTTCCCTCAATGCAGGAAGAAACATCCACCGAAATAATTTCCATTGAACACTGTAGAGGCTTGTGAAATATGTGAATAGAGTCATTCTACTAGCTCGTGTCCTTCTCTTCCAGGACTAAAAGCGGTCTTTCAGGGAGCAAATGAAGAGGTGGATCAATTGTAATTCATGGGGTCCAAGAAGCCTTGGCAGTCGCGACCACCAATTATGAATCAAGGTATGCCTCAAGACCTTTCTCAATAATTCAGTAATTTAAATATTGGCCCTCAGTCAGTATCTTTTTCACCTGCATGGCCTCAGTATTGTCAATACCCAACTTGGTAGTCCTAGTTTCCTCAGACTAGCTCAAACCCTTCATGGTCCCAGAATTGGTGTGGACCTTCTCCTTCGGGACAGATAGAGAAGGATATGTGCACTGTAGAAGCCCATGGGCCACATACATTACTTCTTTATACGTGTAGCCATATTTCCAAACGGAGAAAGAGAGTGAAGCGACCTCACCTTCCAACTGGGTTTTCTCCTGAAAGCGTTTCTTAGAGAGCATATCTTGTGTCTTATATGTGTGTGTGTGATTATTTTGTCATTCTATAATTTTCTACATGATTTCCATTTGCATGCATGCAATAATTACAGTTAAATATACAAATATAGAATTTTATTAAAACTGCAGTAGTGTAAAATTTCAATATTTTAATATATTATTTTTAGATCTATTGTAACGAACTGTCTAGTGGAATATCCACGACAGTTTATGGATCACTATTTAAATTAATTAAAAAACATAAATAATAAGAAGTATTTAAGATGGTGCTATCTTTTTTTTCAACAAAAACTAAGAGATGAATACTAAACTAACAAATTTTATGTCCAAAAATAAAATAATTTTTGCACCAATAATCAAGGGAAATCAAAGCCAATGGATTCTAGAAATTCTAAAAATTGTACAAAACTACTAAGAGAATACAAATATAGAGATACTAATCCAAATATAGAGATATTAATTGTTTAAAACATGAGCTTACAAAGTAGACTCTATTGGAGACACTGAGTATGAATCTAAAAAATGATTGCATTACTCAAACCCAAAAGGAAAAGGAGAACCACTATGTGGTTTCTTGGCTTGGTTAGATGTAAGATCCAAGAGAGAAATTTTAGAGGCTAAAGAAGACTCTACTCTTCATTGAACTAGGGAGGAACAACCATTTTTCAAATCCATGCAAAAATTCCGAAGAACACTAATTTCATCTTGTGTATTTTGAATCAGATCTTTGTCGAATGAGTAATTTCATGATTTTTCCCATCTTGGCTTCCAAATTTAATAACAAATTTGAGAGGAGTAGAGGCTGGATTACAAGCCTTCTATTGCAACACCTAGTAGACCCAAATCTTCCTTACAATTGTGAGACCCTGAGAATCCATCATAAAGGAATAAATATGAGACAAAGCTTGTGGATAAGAGGGACTAAGTTGAAAAAGGAAACACTAGGATCGAGGGCTAAAGGAAACAATGAAGGTATACAAGGAAAACAGAGCTCCGTGGTGGTAAAATACTAGTGGCAAAGGGAGGATTTTCCATACCCCATTGAAACCATGTGACTCCATGATTTAAACTCTACATAACCATATATTCTAGTGATAGGGAATGCTACCTCGCACCTAGTTGGATCATGAGAGTGAGCTCAAGCCAAGGAAGAGGAATGATGCATGAACACACATTAACACAATATAATTTTTTCACATGAAACAATGACATTGGGGGTTCTAGTTATTGGGAAGGGGGAATCACTAATAATTGCTAACCACGGTTATGCCTATGGGATCAAAAGGGTATTTTTTACTTGTAGGTTAG
Organism: Pinus albicaulis; assembly: GCA_034641835.2. Classification (NCBI taxonomy): domain Eukaryota; kingdom Viridiplantae; phylum Streptophyta; class Pinopsida; order Pinales; family Pinaceae; genus Pinus; species Pinus albicaulis. The sequence goes on from CM076582.1 coordinate 270,617,213, forward strand.
CTAGAACGTTGTTGAAATGAAAAATATGATAAAATTTCACCTTAACACGGAGGAGAGGATAGAACAAATTCTTGAAAAAATGGTGAGAATTTTGGCACTACTTAATTATTAATTATCGAAGGAAGAAATGAAAACACATTTTCTCTTGCGTCAGAAAAGACCTCCCCTCCCACACCCATCCCAAAAAAAATATGTAGTATGTTAATGGTAGATAACTTCTCAATTTTTCATCTATGCACCTTTTTAATTATTAAATTTATTTTAATTTTTTTAATAATATAAAAATGATGTATTCAATTTTAAAGCTTATAATTTTTAAATTTTAAATTCGAATTTATTAAAATAAGTGATAATTAATTAAATGAATTTAAAAGTAATGATATTATTTTTATTAAATTTGTATTTATTAAAATAAGTGATAATTAATTAAATGAATTTAAAAGTAATAATATGATTTTTATTATTTAATGGGAATTTCATGTCATCACCATCAAAACATTTACCGTATAAAAAAATATATATTACTACACCCATATTAACTTATTATATCATATGTAGAAACTATGTCACTATGATATGAAACATGTAAGAATGCTTTACATTTAACCTAACCCTACTATTGCAATAGTATTATAAATGTATTGTTGTCAGATGTTAACTCCATTACATTCATTTTTTTTTTTTAACCACTCATCATAGTGTTAATGATCATAAATCATCCACGGGTACATCTAACTCAGCCTGGATTTGGTTTAAGATTGATTAATTTATCCTATATTTTGTACTTAACGCCATGATCTGGTCAATCTGGTTGCTCATCCACCTATCATTCAGTAAGAGGCTTCTTGATTTCAGTATTTCTTAGAAAGTTTTCAGTTTCGATTTTGTTTACGGGGATGTGTGTTGACCGTTGATCTTCCAAAACCTAGATCTGACGGTGGAAAACATTACTGGAGGGTTTAGGGTAACTACCCAAACCCAAGTGTTGCATTCTCTGCTCATGTGTCTCAACGTTCAGGCTGAGATGCTCTGCAATTCATTTCTCCTAGTTTTTACCTCCGGCAGCGAGTGTGTTACGTCCCTCTCGTTAGAGGGCATAATATTGGCTCTGGTTTTACTATGAGTTTAGGTAAATGTTGATATCTCTAGCTATTTTCTTTCAACGTGGCACTATGCTTGAAAAACCATGCATAAGGGTTTTCTTTTAATACTACTTCTCAGCTACTTCACCAATCTTGTCGAGCTTTCTTCTATTCACAAGTATTGTTCCATATTGAATATGTTATTCTCATTTTCACAAGTTAATGAAGATAAACTCAGTTATTTACTTCAGCATGGGGTTCACTTTAATCCTTTTGTTTTTTGTTTCAATCATGCTTAAGATGGCAGGTCTATGGTTTCCAGAGGGTTTCATGCGGTAGTTGCAGCATTTTTCTTCTCTCGTGGATTCAAATACCAAAGTGCCAACCACTCAGCATGCCGGGAGTTGGAACACAAGTAAGAGTTTGAATCATGATTTCCTTTTCTGTCTTATTTTTCCTTTGGAATTTGGTGTGAAATACTCACGAAGCCTCTGTTTGTTATTTTCTCCATGCTAAGGTTGGTTACAGAGGTCCTAGCAAACAGAAGGACTCTCGAATACTCCAACGTTTCTCCTCGGGCGGCCACCATAGGTAAGTCGAACCCTTATTAGCAAATATTCTTGGTTTCACGAATTATTATGGTGTTACTAAGGGTAAACCCTCTGTCTCTGACAGGTATCGGAAACTAGCACTAGTTCCTTTCATGTGTTTAGTTTAAGGCCTCCCTCGAGAGGGTTGAGTTATAAAGCTTAAAGCGAATGGCTTTGGTGTAGTTATTGTTCAGGGTTTTTAGATAGATATGGTGAAAACCATTTCCCTACTTCGTAGAAGTTCCAACTGAAGTTATATGGATAAATGTGTAATTTTTTTACTCTATATAAATTTTTGAAGGATTTGACCTCTGGTTTGGTTCCACCATTCGCGAGCCTTCGCTCACTTTGTACAGGGTTAAATTATATATATATACTCTGATATTATATTATCCGTTTAAATAATTTCTAGATTAAGTTCTCAATTCAGTTATTGTGAATAGAGTTTGCTTCTGAATTGCGTTTTATCATATTGTCCTCCAGGATGAAATATCCAAGATAGATTTCTGGGTTTATTGGTTTGGTAACGGAGTTTTGTGTTAATTTGTTTTTCCACTTCCAAAGTTGACATTAGTTAAAGAATTATAAATTCTTTTCTTTCTTGTTTGTTTAAGCTCAACTCAATGTGTACATTGGACAAGAAGAGGTCAGAGGACATTGAACCCTGCTCTGTTCACCACGGAGCTCGGTTTCTAAACCTCCATGCCTATTGATTCTTTAAACTGGTTATTCGAAATGTATAAGTAGTTTTATAGATTACGACATGAATATTACCATTTGTTCTTATTCTACCCTCAATAAATTCCTATGTAATTTATTACATTACTTTTAAATGAATTTATCTGTTTAGAACATTTACTCTGCTAGACAACGGTGTAATATCCCAAAAGGGAGAATGCAGTAATACTTCACACAATATAAGAAATTACAGCAAGATAAACAATAATTCTTAAGACAACATTAGAATTTATAGAGAAGTTGAGCCATTTTATTATACTGGAGAAGAATCAGTTACACCATGTACAAAATATGAGCAGATCTATCCAAAGAGATGGTCTAGAAGTACTTAGAAAACAAGCTACAGCAGGTACAACGTAACTGGAGAGGCACTGAAGAAAATACTGCATTGTCCCTTCAGCAGAATATGAACATATAGTTGTAGGATGAATATGAAAATGCATATCTACTCAAAATTGAAGCTCATATGATGCCAAGATTCAAGATCTGGCCAATGTGATGGATTCCCAAGATAACCCAGAAAGGATTTTCTAGATCTACAACTTTGGAAAATCACCTCCCTAGGATTTGATCCTTGATCTACTGGGAAATATAGATCTGAAGCTAGATCTAACAAATAGATGGCTAAAATATGATATCATATTAGATCTATTCTTGAAGGGTTGATCCCTTCTTCAGATCTATGAGCTAGAAGCTCTAGATCTAGCTTCTCGATCCTCCAATGATTATTGCTGCTGCTGCAACACAACTGCCTCTAGAAACTGCACTAGGAGGGAAAGAGAGGCCTTTTTCCAATTGAAAATAGATGCTATAAACTCCAGGCTGATGGTAATAATGATGGAAATGTGATGGAATGATCCCTCATAGGATTGCTAGCTGAAATACTAGCAACTTCCTTCCTCCCTTTTGATTTGTAAGATAGACAGCGTAATTCCTAAAGGAAGTACTACTACTGGGAGGTCAATAACTTTTGGCCTGATGCCAGATCTGCAATGAATCTCTGGGAAGCTGATATTTAAGCCCAATGTGATAGGAATAAACCCCCACCAGTTCTCTAGCTGAAGTACTGAAGACAACTTCCTCCTTCCAAACTGATCTTCAGAAATCTGCAATTGCTGAATATGGATGTTCTACAGAAAGTAGGAAAAGAGATGTGGCATTCAAAGCCTGATGTAATATGAAGTACAATACTCTTTCTAGAGATACTCTAAGAAAGAGGTGGGATTCCTGACTAGGAACACCCTGTGCTAAACAACACTTGCAATCTCTGCTAAACAGCCCGAGAAAGCAATGGAATGTCACATGACAATTCCAGATCTGAAAATATTTTTACATTAAGAATAATCAACATACCCTCATCCTTGCCTTCATCTTCTTTATATAATATTTGAGCCTTCCCAAGCCTTCGCCCTCATCTAGACTACACTGTCACATGTGGACAAGATCCTCCAAGTTGGACTGTGTTGTATGACCAAATCAACCATCATGCCTAGGTGCAATGTACACCTTCCATCAAGTGTGCCTTGTTTGCACAACGTCCTCCATCACTTTATCATGAAAGTCCCATGATCTTTGACATCTTCAAGATCTTAGTTGATTGAATCAACCTCCATGATCTATCTCATTAATGAGACAGGTTCTCCAATTTCATTCACATTAGTAGTTGCTCAACTACCTTACTATGTAGATCTAGGCTTAATTAATCCACATTCACACACAAAAAAGTGGATATTTATTCATATTGAGGATTGTGGGTCCCTCCACCCTTTATTTACTTAATTCATTAAGAAGATCAAGGACTCTAATATTCCAAATATGATGTGAAAATTTAGGAATATTACAGTCTCCCCCGGAAAAATGTTGCTTGTCCTCAAGCAACTCCAAAATTAGATGCAAAGCCATCTATTCCCCTCCAAATGGCATCCACATAAGGAAGGCTTCCTCCATTTTCTGCAATGGGTTATGCATGTTTGGTTCCAAAGTTGTCTTTTAAAAAAATAAAGAATGACCTCTAACTGTATGGTTAGATGTCCTCCTTCCATCATGAAGTACCAAGTGACAACCATATGATGTCCAACATCATCATCAATACATGAGGTGCATAAAATAAGGTGGCTCTCTTCACAAAGGAAAATCTCCATCACACAATACATCTCTCCATCCCATGTTTCATGAATTTTTTTGAGCATTGATATGCTCTCATACTTAGCCCTGTTGGCTTTGTTGGATCCAAGCATCATTCCAAAGTTATGCAAAAGAAGAAGTAAAGGCGCTGTATGGGTAGACAAATATGTCAAACCATATTATCCTAAGAGTAACCATCGGAGTAAGGCCCTTTGCTGCCATCCTCCATCTCCTCCATGTAAGATGTACAAGCCAAAATCCCCCAAAAGCAACCAAAGCAACAAGAGATCTTGTTGCTTTCTCTCCTCCTCATGTGCATCATGAAGAAAAAACATACTAATGGACATATGGAATGTCACATCAGCCCAATACAAAGAAACATCATCAATGCACATCATGAGAGCATCATGCCAATATTTACTCAATACAAAACATATAGACATAGGAGATGTTATGTGGTGGCCAATCTCTCTCAAGTGAAACCAAAATGAACATGCCTTCTTTTGCTGCATTCTAACATTGATACATAAGGCATGAAACAGAAAAACATGAGCTATTGAGTGGTAACCATACTGACCCAAGAGTAGCCAGCACAGCCATGCCTCCTTCTTCATTTCATAAGTGTTCTTCAAGGCATGGATCAAAGAAATAGGAGCCTTTGGGCAGTGACAAGAAACTCCCAAAGGCAACCAATGTAACCAAGCTTGCTGGCCCATGTAAATCTGCAAGTGGTCATGCAACCCCTTAATTATCTTCCTCATCCACTCACCCCAATATGGAAGATGAATGATGTGCTGCATAATCATGGTATTCTCCCTTTGTAGAATACCATCTTCCCCAAACTGATGAAGAACCTTGCACTCCATGAAATGTTGAAGTGCACCTCCAATGAGATCTCTTAATGAGACCTTCTTCTCATCCATGGCCTTCCAAAACCAATGATTTTTTGGATCTGTTGTAGGTAGAAGTTTCTCTTTGAGCTGTGAGATGCTCATTGAGAAAGTGTCATCAAAAAAGGAGAAAAGGTTTCTCATATCTAGATGTCTACCATTCATCATATTTTCTTCCATTGCTTCATGAGTGAAGCTACCTTCAAAATGCTCCAAGACTAATGGGGCCTCATCATTATCATTGCTTCTAAGTGACAGCATTGTATATCTACAAGGTAATACATAAACTGTCTCAAATAAAGGTACAATATTGATCTCATAACCAGTGATTATATAAAGGATTATGCTCATCCCTTCTTTTGAAACTCTACACTTCAACTCAAGAGGTTGAATGTAGTTCATCCATGAAAAACTGGGATAGCTTTTCATCTCCTCCTTGATTAGATCAAGGGTCCTCTATGCTGTGATATGTTGCTGCTCCAAATTAGCACTATGTTCTAACCCTTGGTTATGCATTGGCCCTGATGGCATGGTCCCATAAGTTTCAATAAGACCTACTGAAACAATAGGTGATGAATGTGTATGCATACCTTAGATCAACTGATATGTGGGAACCTCTTGACAGAACACAAGATTTCCTCCAACCGGGACAATAGTGCCTCCAACTGCTAGTAAGAGTGATGGTTGCTCTTCTCCGAGTGTACCAGAGCTGGAATTCTCCTCCTCCTCCTCATGCATCTCCTAAATCATGAATGGGACTCTATGTGTCAAGAGCTCAAGACTATCTTTCAAAGATGCAGAATTCTCTTCTCCGGATGCAAGTACTTGTGCAGCTAGTGGTGAATGTAGTGACTTCATGTCCAGAGTGACAAGATTGACAACCCTCTTCTTAGGAAATGTCTCTATTTGGCACATATTTGTCTTCTTCACTTCAAACTTATTTCTCAACCTGTGAAAGAAATCTGAATATTTAGTCACCTTTGCATGCTCCATGTGACAAAACTGCCAATCACTGGCTTCATCTAAAAGATGAAGTGCTGCAATTTGGACAGCCTCTTCTTTAGCTATAGGATGTAGCCTAAAAAATGTATCTAACTCTCTCCTCCAAGCCTTAACGGTGATTGAGGAAGATCCATTAAATGTAAGCAAATAGAATTTATTATGCCTCTTTCTTCTATTTCTGCTATAGGATCCTCTTTCTTCTTTGATTTTAAAGAATTGTTGGAGAGTTAGATTCTCCTTGAATGCTATAAACTGTGCTTTATACTCTTCAAGATACAGACTGAGAGTCTCATGAGTCTCAGGTTCATTCCTTCCTTCACTTCTATACCCTTCACATTCTTCAAAGAAAGTGGGCATAATGGATCTATGAGGAGATCTAGGATTCTCCAATTTTCTTCTTTGCTAATAGGAAGTGCTGGGGCCTCCCTCATCACATCTTCTTCTTGGACCTTCCTTCTACCTTTCCTCTTTCATTTGATAGACCTCCTTGGAGAGATCTTGCATAGATCTATAGAAATGAGTGGCATAATTTTCTTCCTCCATGATAGATCTCATCTATCTTCTTCTTCTTTAGATGCAAAAGATGAAGAGTCCACAAGCTGAGCCAAAGATCATTCTCTGATACCACTGCAATATCCCAAAAGGGAGAATGCAGTAATACTTCACACAATATAAGAAATTATAGTAAGATAAAAAATAAATCTTAAGACAACATCAGAATTTATAGAGAAGCTGAGCCATTTTATTAGATTGGAGAAGAATCATTTACACCATGTACAAAATATGAGCAGATCTAGCCAAAGAGATGGTATAGAAGTACCCAAAAAATAAGCTACAATAGGTACAGCGTAACTGGAGAGGCACTGAAGAAAATACTGCACTGTCTCTTCAGCAGAATATGAACATATAGTTGCAGGCTGAATAGGAAAATGCAGATCTACTCAAATCTGAAGCTCAGATGATGCCAAGATTCAAGATCTGGCCAATGTGATGGATTCCCAAGATAACCCAGAAAGGATTTTCCAGATCTACAACTTTGGAAATTCACCTCCCTAGGATTTGATCCTTGATCTGTTGGGAAATATAGATCTGAAGCTAGATCTGACAAATAGATGGCTGAAATATGATATCAGATCAGATCTATGCTTGAAGGGTCGATCCCTTCTTCATATCTATGAGCTAGAAGCTCTAGATCTAGCTTCTCAATCCTCCAATGATGATTGCAGCTGCTAAAACACAACTGCCTCTAGAAATTGCATTGTGAGGGAAAGGGAGGCATTTTTCCTGCTGAAAAATACTGCAATAAACTCTAGGTTGATGGTAATACTGATGGAAATGTGAGGGAATGATCCCTCATAGGATTTCTAGCTGAAATACTAGCAACTTCCTCCTCCCTTTTGATCTGCAAGATAGACAGTGTAATTCCTGAAGGAAGTATTGTTGCTGGGAGGTCAATAACTTTTGGTCTAATGCCAGATCTGCAATGAAGCTCTGGGAAGCTAATATTTAAGCCCAAGGTGATAGGAATAAACCCTCACTAGTTCTCCAGCTAAAGTACTGAAGACAACTTCCTCCTTCCAAACTGATCTTTAGAAATCTACAATTTCTGAATATGGATGTTCTACACAAAGTAGGAAAAGAGATGTGGCACTCAAAGCCTGATGTAATATGAAGTAAAATACTCTTTCTAGAGATTCTCTAAGAAAGAGGTGAGATTCCTGACCAGGAACAGCTTGTGCTAAACAACACTTTCAATCTCTGCTAAATAGCCCGAGAAAGTAATGGAATGTCACATGACAATTCTAGATCTAAAAATATCTTTACATCAAGAATGATCAGCATACCCTCATCCTTGCCTTCATCTTATTTATATAAAATTTGAGCCTTCCCAAGCCTTGGCCCTCCTCTAGACTGCACTGTCAGATGTGGACAAGATCCACCAAGTTATACTGGGCTGTTTGACCAAATCAACCATCATGTCTAGGTGCAATGTACACCTTCCATCAAGTGTGCCTTGTTTGCACAACGTCCTCCATCACTTTATCATGAAATTCCCATGACCTTTGACATCTTCAAGATCTTAGTTTACTAAATCAACCTCCATGATCTATCTCATTAATGAGACAGGTTCTCCAATTTCATTCACATTAGTAGTTGCTCAACTACATGTTATGTAGATCTAGGCTTAATTAATCCACATTCACACACACAAAAGTGGATATTTATTCATATTGAGGATTGTGGGTCCCTCCACCCTTTTATTTACTTAATTCATTAAGAAGATCAAGGACTCTAATATTCCAAATATGATGTGAAAATTTGGGAATATTACATGTGGCTAGACACTATATACTTATTTGAAAATCCTTTCTATGTTGTTATATATATATATATATATCCAGAAAATTTAGGATTTACACATGTTAGCAGTAATTTTATAGAAAGAGTATCTATACTTCACATTTCTTAACATCATCATGGCATATACTAGTTATTTTTCTAATATCCATAATATTACATATTTTCTAGATAATAAAATACCATTGTATTAAAATTTATCTTAGTAGGTAACTCTCTTTAATTCCTGTATTGAATAAAAAACATAAGTGAAATAAAGATCTCTTATTAATTTCTAAAAACTTAACTAGAAAACTCAAATATTTATCTTTGTTTATATTAAACTGATTGTGCCACCCAACCATGAGAGAGGTGATCATGTCCTCTACTCACCCCGTGCTCCACACTAGAGTCTAAGGTAACAGTTATTTCCAGAAGCTAGGCCTCAGGACCTCTATCCAGCCTATACTCCTTTCGAGTTACAGAGCTCCACTAGTTTTAAGCCAGATCTAGACAGCTCTTTCTTTTTAAATGTTTCTATTTTAAACCCTTTTCTTTTCATCATGTACAAAACCCCTTACCCTTCCCATGATTTCCCTTTTATCCTTTTGGGGAAGGTAACTCTCAAAAATTTCCTCTTCCTTTTTACTCTGGAATCATGGAAATTTACCAATCAGTTAACCAACTACTGGATGTAATTTTTATTCATAAGGTAGAACTCGATTTCACTAAGGAATAAGCATATTCATTAATCTATTTTCCACTAAAAGATCAAATGTATTTTATAAAATTCTTTTAAACATAACATATTAAAATTAAACTGGGTGTTACATTTTCCCCCACTATAGGTAAACACTATCCTCAGTGTTTACTTCATCGCAGCAAATAGATCAAGATATGCTTCTCGTATAGAGTTTTAATCCTCCCAAGTAGCCTCCTCCGGGATAAAGTGCTTCCACTACACTTTAACTTAGGGGATGGCTCGCCTATAGAGTGTTATTTCTCTCTGATCAATAATACGCTGAGGTTCTACTAGAAATTCATTGTCTGCTTCTACTTGCATGCAACATAATTCATAATTAATTTAATTAAGGATTCTTATTTTTCTAGAAGTCATAATTTGAACATAACTTACATGTACGCTCTTCCAGTGTATAACATTCTTGGGTCATGTACATGTTTTAGTAATGATACATGAAACACGTTGTGCACCAATATGTGGCTAGGCAATGCCAGCTGATAAGCCACTGACCCTACTCATTCCAAAATTTGGAAGGTTCCAGAGTACCTGGGAGCCAATTTCATACAGGTAGTCCATCTTAAGGTTCTTTTCTTAGGTTTAATTTTTACATAAACGTGGTCACCCACTTCAAACTCTCAAAAACTTATTTTTTGGTCGGCATATATATTTTTCCTTTCTTGGGCTCCTTTTAAATTCTATCTGATTTTTCTTACATCACGCTCCATTTACTCCAACATGTCCGGCCCAAGCATCAGTTTGGTTTCCAGACTGCTCCAGTTTATGGGTGTCCGACATTGTCTTTCATATAATGCCTCAAAAGGACTCATCTTGAGGTATTATTAGTATCCATTATTGTAGGCGAATTCCACCATATGCAAATACTCTTGCCAATTTGTGGGTTGCTACATCATAAACATCCGTAGCATGTCTTATAATATTTGATTCACCTTTTTAGTCTATCCATCCTGTTAGCCAGCTATAAAATTTGTTATACCAAATGCTGGCTAAAAAAATTTTGAGCCTTCAAGGAACAAATTTCATTGCTAAAAATTGTTGGCTCTTGAATACTTTTTGAAGGCCTCTTGCCTCTGTCCTCAAATCTTCACTACTGTGCCTTTTTCCCCTTTTAGAATCTTGTTGATTCCCAAGAAATAATACTACTGCAAGACCCTTTTCCCCCTTTTCCCCTTTTGCAAAGCTAAACTCATTTTCTATCCCTCTATTTCCCATGAAAATCCATCATTTTCATGTTTTTCCCATTCCCCTTCATCAAAACCCCTTGAAAAGGTTGACAACTCCTTTTTTGCCTTATCGGAACCCTCAAATTCCCTTGAAAACCATTGAAAATTCATAAAAATCATATTTTAATGTATTATGGACTTAAGCCCCCTCGGGCTAAGTCTTAAGCCCCTCCTCTTAAAAACCCCGGTCACATTATTTCCCATATGCCCCACGGCCCCGCAATCAGGCACCAAGCCATTTTTTAATTATTCCCACCAAAGTTTAAAACCTTTGGTTATATATATATATAAAAATAAAAACTCTGTTTATATTAATTTTTCGTCGGCTTTATTATTTTATTAGATTTCCGCCTGTACAAGTTTTAAATCGTTCCGCACCATCGATCTGATCTGAAGATCAGATGGTGCAGAGTCTGTCTCCTGGTGGTCCCCACATTCCACTAACCCATCCCAAAAACCGCGTGGTATTCATCGCACCGCCTTTGGGCAAGGGCGGTTTTTTCCCGATCGCCAGCGATTCCACTCATCGGTTGACACGTGGCGTAGCCACTATTCACAAAACCACCATCCATCAGGCGATAATATTCAGACGTGGATACGGCAAGATATTGATGCATACCGTCTTATCTAAGGCCGCCCATCCGACGGCTATCGCTCACCGAAGTTGCCCGACAGTTAACCGGGCTACGGCACACCATCCAGTAAATCTCCACCATCGATCTGATCTACAGATCGATGGTCCATATTTCATCGCCCTGTTTCGATCGCCCAATCAACGTTTTCCACTTTGACTTTCCATTTTCCGCTCCCGACCGTCGATCTCTACGTGATCGATGGCTCTGATTTAAATTATTCTTCCGCCTTCCTTTTGTTTTCTCCCGAACAATCCTGACCGTTGGATGATGCCATCCAACGGCAACACTTCCTCCACGTGTACTCTGCAGCAATAAACCTATATATGCAGGATTTTTTAATATTTGTTTCTATTTTGTAGGGTTTAAATGGTTTTCTCGCCATTTTTGAAGAAAAATCGAGGGCAGAGGATGACGATCTTCCTACCTTCGATTCACCAAATAAAATCATCATAGGAGTTAAATCCACGTTTTCATCAATCATTCATGAAGTATTGATGCTACATAACCTTGCGTAGCCCTGTACATCAGCAAAAACCATGAATTGGGCACGGTTAGAGAGTATCAGTGACGAAGACCAAAATTTATCAGAACAGAGGATTAAAGACAGATTTTGTGGGGATTGCGGATAAGAATGTTTATCAAAATCCTAATCCCCGTTTTAAAACACAGTTTAAAGAAAATCTGAAGTGTTTTATCGACAGGAAACCCTCCACCACTACAAATCGAGGCAAATTGATCCCTCTAGCTACCACGATGCCACATGTGCCTCAAAGTATTCAATCAGAGGCCGAATTTATTGATCAGGATCAGATATTTGTCTCAGAACGAAGTCAAAGAGGAAACCCTGCCAAGGAAATTAATGACAAACATCTGCAGAGTTACTTCGACACCACACGGAGCCTCAAAGGTCAACAAAAGCTCCCACCGAGCTTAATCTTTATGTAAATAATTTAATACAAAGGATATGTATGTAAGTTTCTTCGTTGAGCCCCTCAAAGGCAAAGAAGCCATTAAGTCTTTATTAATTGTAATTGAGATCTTTTATCAGATCTCACCTCCTCATCCTTCTATATATACTACTGCAGAATATGAGTGAGGGGTTGGTTGCAGAACTTTGATATACACTTGAGCTTAAATTTTTTATTGTAAATAGTGTACACTGACCCTTGGAGCTCTGCTTGTGATAGATTATTTAGGTTGGATAGTGAAGATGATTGTTGAACTGAAACATTGGACCTAAGTACTGTAATTGGTTTGACATCAATAACAAGTTGTTTCTTGGGATCCTGGTCTATATCACTGGTGAAGTGCTTCTTTCTTTGTTATTGTTTTCCTTCTATGTATGTCATATTTTTCACTATTCTCTAATAAAGAACAGCATTTATAGAGTTAGGATCTACTGTATATCAGTAACCTTCTCTAACTAAAAAGCTTTATCTCAATGTTTTCCTCCAATTTGTTTATTTAAGGATGATTTAATACAGTTTAAGAAGTTAGGAATGCTGGAGTTCCCTCGTCCTACTGTTTTCTTTAAACATTGTTTCTTGAAATTTATTTTCCTTATTTGCTTATTAAAGATGACTATGGAAGATATGGTGTGCCCTGGTTCTAGTTTTTCTCCAAAAGTAGATTCTGAAAGTTTCCCTTGGTGTTGACTGAAAGCATATTAGGTTTAAAAGTACTTTATCTGATATTAAGTTTATACTTTGTTTCCCTTATATGTTTTCATACTTTATGAAGGTAATTATGTGGATTACTGGATTGTTTGTCAATTAAGCTGCTTTAATACAAACTTTCCCAAGAAGTCAATGGTTAGCCCTGCACTTGGTTGGTTTTAAATAGTTACTTAAGAGGCTTTTCTTGTTTGGACTAACTATAAATCCTTTGTGAAATTATTATCAATTTCCACCATATCCAACACTTTATTGTTCCCATCCCACCATTATAATCTCAATAATCTTGTGATTTAGATGACTTGCCCCTTGGATCACTCTTGATGTTTTTGTTCAATTAAAGCCCTGTTATGACTCCATAGCCCAATGGACTAAAAACCAGCATTATATCTATATTTTTAGCCTAGTTTTTCCATTCACTTGCAACTTCTCACATTTGAAACTCTTTGCACTTAGGACTTTCCACCTCAAGCAGTTTTCATGCTCAACCATCCAAAAAACAAACAAAACCCTTGGCCTTCATAACTAGCCTAATATCATAACCCCAAACTTCAAAGACAAATCCATCTTTGTACTCATTGGAGAGATCCCTCTCCGGATTCAGGAGGGCTAGATCCTATAATCCCAAAGTTGGTTGAAATAATGTTGCTTCTGCAGTTTTAGTCTCACCAATCTGTTAAAATTACAGATTCCTAACATTTCTGGCGACTCGCTGGGGAATCAAACCCATAATCATTTTCATTTTCAAAAAATTTGAGAGTAAAAGCAGCCTTTTCAAGCGCTACCAAGAAATGGTAATCATGGTAAAACTTGTTTGAATCAGTGACAAACTAGGTAAGCCCTAGGATTATCTTAAGACTTTGTCTAACCTTTAAAAATCAGTTGGCTTAGCCATAAGAGTAGACTGTCTTTGTTTCTTAACCATAGCAAAGTTTTGAACAAAGTTAGGATATTCTTAGAAACCACACAATTGAAAAAGAACTTAGAAAACCTAAAAATATTTGAGATTGGTATCTAAAAAACATGGTGGTGGACCATTAAACCTTTTACCTCTGAAAAGAGCTAAAAAATTCCACTTGGCGACTCCACAATCCTTAACAGACCTGAAGACTCCACTGGGAAGAACCCTTATCATTGTAATATCTTTCAAACTCAGTTATAGGACTGTAGGATTGAAATTTCTGTAAACAGATTAGTTAACCTCTCAAAGATTGTCATACCTGGTTAAACTTTTCTTGTTTGTTTGGGTCTGAAAAACATAGCATAGTGGCTCCTATAAAGATTCACACTAGAGCCTATCCTGACCCTGATCCACCTGATTTGGTTGATAACCCAGAAAGCATCCTTAGGAACTCTCCTAGGATTAAATTATCAACTATTTTCAGATCACCCTTGAGAGCTAATTCAGTCCCTGAAAATATTTCAGCTCTACAACAATCACAAGTTGACTTAGTAAATCCTTTTAGAACTAGGTCTCTTGGTAATTTAGAGCAGTTAGATTCGGAGTCTTCACTTTCATCTCCTGAAACAAGTGAACATCTTGGCAGCAGAGAAACAACACCTCCTGATTTGCATTTCTTGCACAATTTAGGTGTCTCTCATCCAAGATTAGCTCAGCAATCTATTCCTGGTCCATCCACTTCTGATCACCCTACATCCACTGTTCAAACGACTCCACTCCATCCCACTTTTCCTTTTGTTAATCCACCTCTTGTAAATCCACCACCACCACATATCATGGCAACATGGTATGCTCCCTTAGTCCTTCATGCACAATTAGTCAATCTTCCACAGGACTATCAGTCCAAAATTCCATTATATGATGCTAGCAATGCTACAACTACATCACAACATGTGGACAAGATGAATGACTACTTTGACAGAAATGAAATTGATGATGATTCTGTCAAGCTTAGGTTATTTTCTCAGAGCTTAGGGGGAGAAGTAAGAAAATGGTTTAAAGATTTAACCCCCCACAGTATTAATGATCTTCAAGCCTTCCATCAAAAATTCTTAAACAAATGGGAAGTAAAGAAAAACCCTCTCCAATTCCTTTCTGACTACAAGAACCTCCATAGAAACATTGGGGAAAGTGTGCAATCTTATTGCACTAGATTTAAAAGTGTGTATAATGCACTTTCCCTAGAACTAAAACCTCCATAAGGCTCAGTTTTAAACAAGTTTCCTGAAGGGTTTGACTCTGACATGACCTATCAGCTGAGAGAGAGAGATTTTGCAACTCTTGAAGATATGCAAAAAGGTGCTCTTTCTGTGGAAGTCAATTTAATGGAGAAGAGAGCAATGATGAAAACTGAAAAGAGAGTGTCTTTTAGAGAGGAATCCACACCTTCTACTTCCAACTCAAAGATGGAAAAAACGATGGAAGAAATGATGAAATAAATGAGCATAATTAAGAGAGCACAAGCAAGCCAAAACCAAAATGCTCCTCAAAATAGAAAACAGAACCAAAACCAGAATTTTAGAAGAAACCAACCTCCAAACAGACCTAGAGAATATGATCAGCATATCACTCCTCCATTTCAGCAAAACTATGTAAGTGAGGTTGAGGAAACAGATGAAATAGCAGAGGAGGATGATATCAATATGTTGGGGATGGATAATGATGACCTTGAGATTCATTATGATAGAAAACAAGGTCTATACACACCTTATGATGACAAAAGAGATGATGATGAAAATTATTATCAAGACATGGAAATTTTCATCATAGAGCCTCAAAAGGAATATGACCTTAGAAGCAAAACCAGTCAACAGACCTCCAGCAACAAAACCTCTGACAAATCTTCACAAAACAACACTACAACCAAGCCTAGAGTTGTCAAACAAAAGGATAAACCTATAGCTGTAAATTCTGGTAATGATAAAGAAAAAGACACTCAAAACAAAGGAAAACGGAGTGCAGACATTAGCAATACTAATACTTCAGCTAGTACTCCTGTGAAAACAATTTTTTCAAGTGTAAATAAAACAAATCAGCAAGTTGATATTGCTGATAGAGTGACAGCTAATAAGGCTGAAACCAGCACTTTAAAGAGTCAAATTCATTTCAGCCTGGAGCAGGAAATTCAAAGATCAAAATCTCTATTCCCCTCACTGAGTTAGCTGCCCAACATGTATATAGAACCCAAATTTTGAAGGCTTTGAAAATTGAAGAAAATAAGGACATAGTCAATCTTAGTGATGACCAACCAGAGCTGATTTTTGGCCCTAAGATTGAAGGTAGATATCAAGAGGGACCTGTTCCTCCCTTTTATGTAAGTTTAAACATTCATGACAAAATTTTTCACAATGCTATGCATGATTCCGGGGCTTCTCATAATTTAATGCCAAAAGCTGTAATGGAGAGCCTGGGTTTAGAAATCACCAGACCTTACAAAGACCTTTACTCCTTTGATTCCAGCAGAGTAAAATGTTTAGGATTAATCAAAGACCTCTGTGTTAACTTAGCCCAAATTCCACCCAAATGTTTAGTCATGGATATTGTTGTGGCTGATGTGCCCCCAAAATATGGAATGTTATTATCGAGATCTTGGGGGGCTAAGTTACAGGGGACTATGCAAATGGACATGACCTATGCGACTATCCCTGTTTTCAATCAAACTAGAAGACTTTACAGGGAGTCCCATATGAAATTCACAGTTACAAGTCAAGACAAACCACAAAACTCTCCCCTGTATTCTGTAAATACAGGGCTTGATTATTTTATTATGTTTAATGATGAAACACTTGGTGAACAAGCCACTTTATCAGGATTAATGGACAACAGGGAGGAAGAGGAACACAATGTAGGTGTGTCTAAACAATTTTCTGAACCTGTAAAATCTAGCAAACTAAACAAAGGTCTTGAGCTATAGGGTAGATGTCCTTTGCTCTTAAACATTCACAATCAAGAAAACAACCCTCAAATAAATGAAAATCTTGGGGAATCAAAACAAATACAACTAAGTGCTGAGTTTCCACAACAACCTTTGGGCACGTTAGTTGAAGAGGACAGTAACCAGGATGAAACTAAGAAATGTCCTCTATGGAGTATGTATTTTGATGGATCCTGCACTAGGAACAATGCTGGTGCAGGTGTTTGGATTACTAACTCTGAAAACAACCACACAGAAAGCATTTCCTGCAAACTAAATTTTCAGTGTTCCAATAACATAGCAGAATATGAATCCCTTCTCTTAGGCTTACACCTATTGAAAAACTTAGGAGCCAGAAGAATCAATGTGTATGGAGATTCAGAGTTAGTCATTAGGCAAGTCAATGGGGAGTATAACGCTAATCATCCCAGACTTAGAGCCTACCGAAACGATGTCATGGACCTTTTGAAAACATTCGAGGAATCCAAGTTGTTCTTTGTCCCAAGAAAAAGAAATATAGCGGCCCACAATTTAGCCTTTGTAGCTAGAACATGTTTAATGCCATATAGCACCAAATACTGCACAACTGAGATAAAATTTAGACCAGCTGTTCCTGATAATGAGAAATATTGGCAGGTGTTTGACAATGACAAACAAATAGAAGACTTCATGCAATTCATAAATGAATTCAAACTAAACAGTTCGGACTCAGACTATGAAACAGATTGCAAGGAAGAAAATTTTCTTGATGAAGAAGAACTGTCTCCTCAACCTACTAATATAAACCTGTTATCTAGAAAACTTGAAAACAAAATAGAATTGAATGCAAAGTTAGAAAAAGAGGAGTTAGAAACTCTGCACTCCAAAGATGAAAGTTTTCCTAAAGGTCTGGCCCCTTTAGAAGAGTTGTTTGATTTTAACAATGTGGCAAATAAACCAAAACTGAAACCTGTAGAGACTGAAGTGGAGGAGTGTAATATAGGAAGTGAACTTAAACCTATGATGACTAAACTGTCTAAAACTTTACCAGCTCACATTAAACTTAAATACATAGAGCTGTTTAAAGAGTTTTCTGATGTTTTTGCGTGGAGTTACAAAGATCTTAAATCCTATGACACTGAAATAATACAACACAAAATTCCCCTCAAAGAAAACCAAAAACCATTCAAACAGAAACTGCGCAGAATAAACCCTGTTCAGTTGCCTTCGGTTCAGAAGGAGATCATGAAAATGTATGAAGCTGGTATTATTGTCCCTATTAGATATTATGAGTGGGTGTCTAATCTAGTGTCGGTTAGGAAGAAAACTGGAGAGATCAGGCTTTGTATAGACTTTAGAGACTTGAACAAAGCTTCATTAAAAGACAACTACCCTTTACCTAAGATGGCTACTCAGGGTACAATCAGATCTTAGTTAATCCTACTGATCAATTAAAGACAACCTTTACTACACCATGGGGCACTTTCATGTACGTGAAAATGCCCTTTGGTCTAATGAATGTTGGAGCAACTTTTCAAAGAGCCATGGACATAGCATTCTCGGAAGAACTGGGCTTCTTCATCATTATATACCTTGATGATGTCACTGTGTTTTAAAAAACAGATGAAGAGCACTTAGAACATTTGAGAAAAGTTTTCGAGAATTGCAAAAAATTTGGGATATCTTTAAACCCTAAGAAGACACTATTTGGTCTCCAAGAAGGTAAACTTCTTGGGCACATCATTTCAGAAGAGGGTATTAAGATAGATCCAAAGAGGATTGAGGCCATATTGCAAATCTCTCATCCTCGGAACATCAAGGAGTTGCAATCTTTCATTGGGAAGATTAAATTTTTGAGAAGGTTCATTCCCAACTTGGCCGAGCTCCTTAGGAATATCAAAAACATGTTGAAGAAGGAGCAAGGGGTAAAATGGACCTTGGAAGCAAAGAAATCCTTTGAGCTGGTGAAACAAGCGTTAACCAAAACACCGGTTCTAATAAGTCCTGATTTTTCAAAAGATTTTTATATTTTTTCATTTGCATCAGAACATACCATAGTTGTTGTCCTTTTACAGAAAAATCCACAAGGACAAGAGCAGCCTATTGCATTCTTTAGCAAGGCATTGAGGGATGCCCCTTTGAAGTATAACATTATGGAAAAGCAAGCTTTTTCTTTGGTTAAAGCTTTGAAAGACTTCAGAGTGTACATCCTTCACTCACACATCATTGCCTTTGTCCCAAACTCAGTTGTTAAAGACATTCTAACACAAGACCCAGATGGTAAGAGAGGTAAGTGGATTGTTGTTATCCTTGAATATGATTTAGAGATAAAACCCACTAAACTCATCAAAGGCCAAGGTCTAGCTAGATTAATGGCTGAATCAAATTTTGAAGTTCTTGATATTAATATGATTAATGCTTTAGATGACCAAGAATAATTCTCAACTCCTATTGTTGAAAATCATTTTATGATTTCTCCTTGGTATGTTGATATTACTTATGTTTTGCTTAAATTGAATACACCTCCTGGTTTGACAAAAAAAAAGGCAAGGTTCCTAAAGTTAAAATTTGTAAACTATTGCATTATTGATAGATGTCTTTACTGGAAAAATGCAACTGGTGTATTGCTTAAATGTTTTCCTGAGTTTGATGTAGAGAAGGTTAAATACCAGTTCCATGAAGGAGAGTGTGGAGGTCATTTGTACTGGAAGACAACAGCCAACAAAATTTTGAGGGTTGGTTTCTATTGGCCTACTCTTTTTCATGATGTGCACAAGATGATCCTAGCCTGTCATAAATGTCAACTTTTTGAAGGCAAAAGAAAACTGCTACCCCTACCTCTGCATCCAATCACTGTTGAAGCCCCTTTTCAACAGTGGGGACTTGACTTCATAGGAAAAATCCATCCACCATCTTCTGCCCAGCATAGATGGATTCTCACTGCCACAGACTATTTCACTAAGTCGATAGAAGCCATTCCTTGTAGGTAGGCCAATGATTCAGTTATCATAAAATTTATGGAGACTAATATTCTCTCCAGATTTGGCTGTCCTACCAATATTATCACTGATAATGCAGCAGAATTCAGATCAAACAAGATGGTTGATTTCTGTCACAGATATTAGATAACATTAGGGCATTCCACGGCCTATTACCCTCAAGGTAATGGACTTGCAAAATCCTCAAACAAAGGTTTAGTGAACATAATCAAGAAACTGTTGGAAGACAACAAAAATTCTTGGCACACAAATCTGGTCCATGCACTTTGGGCTGACAGATTGACTTTGAAGAAATCTATTGGTATGTCACATTTTCAGCTTGTGTATGGTACTGATGCAATTTTTCCAAACAGCCTTGGTGTTCCAGTGATGAATTTGATTCAAGAGTTACAAACTGAAGAAAATGACATGATTAGAAGAATGAATCAGACCATCCATCTTCAGCAAACCGGAGAGGAAGTTTATAACAAAGCATTGCAAAAACAGATCAGCATTAAAAATATTTTTGACAAAAGAACAAAGGCCAGCAATTTCAAAATTAGGGACCAAGTTTTAAAGTGGGACTCAAGGAGGGAAGAGAAGGGCAAGCATGGAAAATTTGACAACTTATGGCTTGGCCCTTACTCTATTCATTTAGCTGCTGGTAACAATGCATTTTTCTTGCAGGAATTGAATGGAGCAGAACTGTTTGGGGGTCCTGTCAATGGCAGGATGCTTAAGCATTACTTCTCTTGATCCATGTTATGTTCCAAAAGCCTTTTTATCTTTTTTCCACTATAAATATTTCATCCACCATTGCATTCAAATTTAGAAAAATAAAAAATGCAAAAAAAATGAAAAGAAAGAAAAGAGGGAAGATTGTGAAAACAAGAAAGGTATAGCCCCATATCGAAAAAGAGAAACAAATTCTAAAAGTGTGCAAGCTTAAATGCCACTCCTACAAAACACACTTCTAGTTAGTCAAACAGCCTAATCTTGACTAATTAGCTTTAAATTTTCTGTTGATAGGATAGTGAATTCAATTTTCCAAACTGCTTAATCTTGGCTTATCAGTAGATAGTTTAGGATAGAAATTAAAGGTTCAAACAAGCTCAAAATCTGAACCTAAGTTTCCAAAAAGAGATGACTCAAATCTGTTTTATTTTTCGAGTCAAAGAAGATGTAAATCTGGTTCTAATTAACTCAAAATATAAACCAGAGAACAAAGAAAAACAACTCAAACAAATTCGAAACAGAGCTGTGAAAAGAGAAGGCCATGATGAGAAACTTTCAAATCTTAAGCCTTCCATTTTGATTTAATTTTCTACAAAATAAATGTCTATGTGCAGCTTGATTTTATGCCATAGATCACAGCAAGTCAAACAGCTTAATCTTTACTTGACTGTTTTTAAATTTATGTTTTAGAATTTAGAGAATAAAAATATGTTAGACTGTTTAATCCTGACAGATTGGTAGAATAGGTAGAGAATCATATGGGCTCAAATATTTAATCTGAGTCCATGGAGAAATAAGGAGTAGAATTAGATTAGTTTTATGCTTTTAAAAGAATAAAATGTTGTAAAAGAGTTTGCCAATCCAAGTGCACTCTAAATGAAGAAAAAATGCTAGATCAGTAGGATTGGGTAGGTAGAAAGCTTGTTGATAAAAGAACCATTGTTTTTATGGCTACTAATATGTTTTCAAAAGAAGATCGTTCAGTCAAAGAAAATTAGCCCAATGGACCAGGCACAGGTCAGCCTCCCAGAGAATGCAAGTCTGAAGTTCTTGATGCCTTCAAGAAGGCATCATCCCCAAGTGGAGCCACTATTAGCCAGCTATAAAATTTGTTATACCAAATGATGGCTAAAAACTTTTTTGAGCCTTCAAGGAACAAATTTCATTGCTAAAAATTGTTCACTCTTGAAGACTTTTTGAAGGCCTCCTGCCTCTGTCCTCAAATCTTCACTACTGTGCCTTTTTCCCCTTTCAAAATCCTGTTGATTCCCAAGAAAGAATACTGCTGCAAGACCCCTTTCCACCTTTTCCCTTTTTCCAAAGCTAAACTCATTTTCTATCCCCCTATTTCCCATGAAAATCCATCATTTTCATGTTTTTCCCATTCCCCTTCATCAAAACCCCTTGACAAGGTTGAAAACTCCTTTTTTGCCTTATCGGAACCCTCAGATTCCTTGAAAACAAATGAAAATTCATAAAAATCATATTTTAATGTATTATGGACTTAAGCCCCCTCAGGCTAAGTCTTAAGCCCCTCCTCTTAAAAACCCCGGTCACATTATTTCCCATATGCGCCACGGCCCCGCAATCGGGCGCCAAGACATTTTTTAATTATTCTCGCCAAAGTTTAAAACCTTTGGTTATATATATAAAAATAAAAACTCTGTTTATATTAATTTTCTGTCAGTTTTATTATTTTATTAGATTTCTAGTGGTACAAGTTTTAAATCATTCCACACCGTCGATCTGATTTGAAGATCGGATGGTGCGGAGTCCGTCTCTCGGTGGTCCCCACATTCCACTAACCCATCCCAAAAACCGCGCAGTATTCATCGCACTGCCTTTGGGCAAGGGCAGTTTTTTCCCGATCGCCAGCGATTCCACTCATCGGTTGACACATGGCCTGGCCACTGTTCACAAAACCGCCATCCATCACGCGTTAACATTCGGACGTGGATATGGCACGATATTGATGCGTACCGTCTAATCTAAGGCTGCCCATCCAACGGCTATCATTCACCGAAGTTGCCCGACAGTTAATCGGGCTACGACGCGCCATCCAGTAAATCTCCGTCGTCGATCTAATCTGCAGATCGATGGTCCATATTTCATCGCCCTGTTTCAATCACCTAGTCAACGTTTTCCACTTTTACTTTCCATTTTCCGCTCCCGACCGTCGATCTCTGCGCGATCGACGGCTCTGATTTAAATTATTCTTCCACCTTCCTTTTGTTTTCTCTCGATCAATCCTAACCGTTGGATGATGCCATCCAACGGCCACGCTTCCTCCACGTGTACTCTGCAGCAATAAACCTATATATGCAAGATTTTTTAATATTTGTTTGTATTTTGCAGGGTTTAAATGGTTTTCTCGCCATTTTTGAAGAAAATTCGAGGGCAGAGGATGACGATATTCCTACCTTCGATTCACCAAAGAAAATCATCACAGGGATTAAATCCACGTTTTCATCAATCATTCATGAAGTATTGATGCTACATAACCCTGCGCACTGTACATCAGCAAAAACCATGAATTGGGCACGGTTAGAGAGTATCAGTGACGAAGACCAAAATTTATCAGAACAGAGTATTAAAGACATATTTTGTGGGGATTAAAGCTAAGAATGTTTATCAAAAGCCTAATCCCCGATTTTAAACACAGTTTAAAGAAATCTGAAGTGTTTTATCGACAGGAAACCCTCCACCGCCACAAATTGAGGCAAATTGATCCCTCTAGCTACCACGATGCCACATGTGCCTCAAAGTATTCAATCAGAGGCCGAATTTATTTATCATGCCCAGATATTTGTCTTAGAATGCAGCCAAAGAGGAAACGCTGCCAAGGAAATTAATGACAAACATCTGCAGAGTTACTTTGACGCCACACGGAACCTCAAAGGTCAACAAAAGCTCCCACCGAGCTTAATCTTTATGTAAATCATTTAATATAGAGGATATGTATGTAAGTTTCTTCATTGAGCCCCTTAAAGGCCAAGAAGCCATTAAGTCTGTATTAATTGTAATTGAGATCTTTTATCAGATCTCACCTCCTCATCCTTCTATATATACTACTGCAGAAGATGAGTGAGGGGTTGGTTGCAGAACTTTGATATACACTTGAGCGTAAATTTCTGATTGTAAATAGTGTTCACTGGCCCTTGGAGCTCTGCTTGTGATAGATTAGTTAGGCTGGATAGTGAAGAGGATTGTTGAACTGAAACATTGGACCTAAGTACTGTAACTGGTTTGACATCAATAACAAGTTGTTTCTTGGGATCCTGGTCTATATCACTGGTGAAGTGCTTCTTTCTTTGTTATTGTTTTCCTTCTATGTATGTCATATTGTTCACTATTCTCTGATAAAGAACAGCATTTATAGAGTTAGGATCTACTGTATATCAATAACCTTCTCTAACTTAAAAGATTTATCTCAATGTTTTCCTCCAATTTGTTTATTTAAGGATGATTTAATACAGTTTAAGCAATTAGGAATGATGGAGTTCCCTCATCCTACTGTTTGCTTTAAACATTGTTTCTTGAAAGTTATTTTCCTTATTTGCTTATTAAAGATGACTATGGAAGATATGGTGTGCCCTGATCCTATTTTTTCTCTAAAAGTAGATTCTGAAAGTTTCCCTTGGTGTTGACTGAAAGCAGATTAGGTTTAAAAGTACTTTATCTGATCTTAAGTTTATACTTTGTTTCCCTTATACGTTTTCATACTTTCTGAAGGTAATTATGTGGATTACTGGATTGTTTTTCAATTAAGCTGCTTTAATACAAACTTGCCCAAGAAGTCAATGGTTAGCCCTGCACTTGGTTGGTTTTAAACAGTTACTTAAGAGGCTTTTCTTGTTTGGACTGACTATAAATCCTTTGTGAAATTATTATCAATTTCCACCATCTCCAACACTTTATTGTTCCCATCCCACCATTATAATCTCAATAATCCTGTGATGTAGATGACTTTCCCCTTAGATCACTCTTGATGTTGTTGTTCAATTAAAGCCCTGTTATGACTCCATAGCCCAATGGACTAAAAACCAGCGTTATATATATCTTTTTAGCCTAGTTTTTCCATTCACTTGCAACTTCTCACCTTTGAAACTCTTTGCACTTAGGACTTTCCACCTCAAGCAGTGTTCATGCTCAACCATCCAAAAACAAACAAAACCCTTGGCCTTCATAACTAGCCTAATATC
Organism: Pinus albicaulis; assembly: GCA_034641835.2. Lineage (NCBI taxonomy): Eukaryota > Viridiplantae > Streptophyta > Pinopsida > Pinales > Pinaceae > Pinus > Pinus albicaulis. The sequence continues at coordinate 270,642,036 of CM076582.1, forward strand.
ATAACCCAAACTTCAAAGACAAATCCATCTTTGTACTCATTGGAGAGATCCCTCTCCAGATTCAGGAGGGCTAGATCCTAGAATCCCAAAGTTGGTTGAAATAATGTTGCTTCTACAGTTTTAGTCTCACCAATCTGCCAAAATTACAGATTCCTAACACATCCATTTGAGGATGATAGGTTGTGCTAAACTGGATATGTGTTCCCAAACCAGTGAATAGTTCCTTCCAGAAGTTGAGGTGAGCTTTACATCTCGATCTGAAATGATGACTCTCAAAATGTCGTGCACTCTAAATATTTCGCTCATGAAGATGTCAGCAATATACACGGTTCTGTAAGTTGACTGAACTGGTATGGAATGAAATACCTTGCTGAGTCTATCCACAACCACCATAATTGAATCATTGTGTCTCTTAATTTTTGGTAGACCTGTGATGAAATCAAGTGAGATGACTTCCCATTTCCATTCTGGTACAGGAATAAGCTGAAGTAATCCTACTAGATGTTGGTGCTCCATCTTGACTTGTTGACACTCCAAACATTTGGTCAGGTATTAAGCAATTTTTTTACGCATTCCAGGCCATAAATAATCCTTTCTAATTGTTGTTAGAATATTTTGATATCTAGGATGTCCATCATAGGAACTCTGATGATATTCATCCAAAATCAACTCCTTCAAGCTCATCTGATTTGGAATACATATATTTCCTTGGAATATCAAAATTTGTTTATCATTGATCCCATAATTTGATTGATTTCCTTGTATTTTCCTTCTTGTGCTTGTTTCTGTTAGCCGCCTATGAAATTTGTTATACCAAAAGGTGGCTAAATCATTTTTTGGAGCCTTCAAGGAAAAAAATTTATTGCAAAAAAGTGTTATCTCTTGAAGACTCTTGAAGGCCTCATGCCTCTGTCCAAAATCTTCCCCACTATGCCCATTTTACACTCTATATTTCTGTTGATTTCATGAGGAAAGACTGCTGCAAAATCATCCATTTTCCCCTACTTCCACTTGAAAAAAGTAACCTCCATTTTGCTCCCCTTTTCCTCCATAAAACTCCTCTATTTTCATGATTCCCCTTCTTCCATTCATGAAAATCATCTTTTACCACCCTACCGTTGGTTGATTCCATCCAACGGCCACGCTCCTCCCCACATCCTCTGAAGCAATAAAACCAAATAATGCATGATTTTATAATGTTGTTTTGTATTATGCAGGTGTTTAATGGCGTTGCCCGTAGGAGCTGCGAACCTTGTCCAAAGGAAGAAACCCGCTTATAGTAGAAATAAATCAAGAATGAGTTAATGGAGCCACAGTTCCAAGGTTTTAACCTGGAGTTTAATGGGCTGGAGAAAATACAACGAATTGCATTAGCCCTAGGTTAACCCCACAGTCAATCACTGTACAAAACCGAAACAGTTTTGATCGCACTGCCTTTGAAAGGAAATTTGTATTCCCCATTTGGACGCGATCAATGCCACAGGCCGACAGGTGGCCTTGAGCGGTTTGGAGATACCACCCTCCCCGCGCGTTAAATATCAACTGTGGGCTCAACACAATATTGATGTATGCCGTCTGATCTAAGGCCGGCTCATCGGACGGTGATCGCGCTCAAAAGAAGCTCGCTAAGGTATAGCGTGACCCATGGCCCACAATCAGTCGCCCTGGTCCCCACAGCCACGAAAGCAGTCAGCAGTCCCACAGAACCAGTGGTCCCAATGCCTAGTCAGCATACACATCAGCACACATGCGGCAGCAACTGATTGGAGTGGGTCTTGTGAAATCCGGACCCGAAATTGTTATAGGGCAGATTTCATAAAAATTTCGGGTCACAAACACCCTAACGTCAGTAGGCCCCAAAACGGACCCAGGGAACTTTATAAAGCAGATTTCATAAAAATTTCGGGTCACACTTGGACTGACATCAGCAGGCCCCAAAACGGACTCGGGGAGCTTTATATGGCGGATTTCATAAAAAATTCGGGTCACAAACACCTTGACGTTAGCAAGTCCCTTTTGTGACCCGAAATGGTTATATAGCTTGGTTTTATCAAAATTTTTGAAGTTTGGATATATTATTTGGTAAGGGTGATTAAATGGTTTTTCTATTGTGCCAAAGAAAAAATCCGAAGGCTGGGTTTCAATTCTCACGCCTTCGATTCTTTAAAAGGAAGCCATCCATAGGTTAAAATTTTCACGTCTCGTCAATGCTTCAAAGGCATTGATGCCTCATGAGCCCTGTGCAGCACTGCACACAAACAGAACATAGTAGATGAATCAAAAATCAAAGAGTATCAGTGTCGAAGACAGAACGCACCAGAATGGAAGATTGAAGACAAATTTATGGGTGATTACGGCTAAGATTGATTATCAAAGCCTAATCCTCCCAATTAAGACACAGTCAAAAGAAAATCATAAGTGTTTTATTTGACAGGAAAGCCTCCACCGCCACATCTGAGGGAAATTGATTCCTCCCAGCTACCACAGTGCCACCTGTGCCTCAAATCATTCAAACAGAGGCTGAAGTGATTGATCAAGATCAGATATTTGTTTCAGCGCAGCCAGAGAGTTAATTCTGCAAATAAACTTAATGACAAAATATCAACAGAGTTACTTTAACATAACAGAGAGCCTCAAAAGTCAATAAGAGCTCCCATTGAGCTTAATCTTAAATGAAAAACATTAATACAGATAGAACATCTGTAAACTTCTTCATCGAGCCCCCCGAAGGCCGAGAAGCCATTAAGACTGTATTAATTATCTTTGGAGATCTTTTATTAGATCTCACCTCTTCATTCTTCTATAAATACTACTAGAGAAGATGAGAAAAGGGTTGGTTACTGAAATTTGAAATGTAATTGAGCTTGAGACTTCTACCTGTAAATAGTGTTCACTAGCTCTTGAAGCTCTACTTGTGATAGACAAGTTTGTATGGGAAGTGTAGATGATTGCTAAGCTAAAGCATCGGACTTAGAGCTGTAACTAGTTTGGAGCATCAATACAAGTTGATTTATGGGATCCTGGTCTGTTTCTTATTGTAAATTGTTATTTTATTTATGTTTTCATTGTGTTCATTTTCTCTTATAAAGAAAAGCATGCATAGAGTTAGGACCTACTGTATATCAATACCCTTCTCTGACTGAAAATCTTTATCTACATTTTTTCTTCCAATTTGTGTTATTTAAGAATGATTTAATTTAGTTCTAAGCATAGGAATGTTGGTGTTCCCTCGTCCTATTGCCTTAGCTAATTGTTATTCTTAAAATTTATTTTCAGTATATGTTAAGTAGAGATGAACTAAGGAAGATATGGTTTTCCCTGGTCCTATTTTTATCCCCAAAAACTGTCTGAGTGTTTCCCTTGGAATGTGTTGAAAGCTGGCTAGTATTGAAGCACTTACCAGATCTTAGGCCATTCTTTTTTATCTTTGTGTTTGTCTTGAAAGTTACCAAGTAAAGCAGATCTAGGAGAGGATTTGTGGTGAGCCCAACCCTCTAGTTTCTTCTCCAACAGTTGCCTTCTAGTTTCCCTCTGTTTTAAAATGTTTTTCTATTGAAAGTGCATCAAAATCAGGCTATTTTAGAAGTACTGACCTAATCTTAGATTACTTTTATGTCTTTCTTAAGTGTATGTCAAAAGCAGACTTGTTTAGAAGTACTTGCTTGATCTTAGGCTGCTCTTTGTTCTTCATTTTTTTAATTCCCCTTCTTATTGTTTCATTTCATTCCATAAATCAAACTTTGAAGAGATCCTTGGACATAGATGACTTGCCCCATAGACCACTCTTGAACCTTGCTGTTTCAATTAAAACCCTATTATCACTTCACAGCCCAATGGACTAAAACCTGCAATTGTCTATCTTTCTGGCTAAAGCTTGTTCTGATTGCTTGCAGCTTCACACCTTCGAAACTCTTTGCATTTAGAACTTTCCACCTCAAATAATATTCATGCTCAAACATCCAAAAACAAACAAAACCCTCGGCCTTCATAGCTTGCCTAATATCATTACCCAAAACTTCAAAGACAAATCCATCTTTGCACTTATTGGAGAGATCCCTCTCCGGATTCAGCAGCGCTAGATCCTAGAACCCCAAAGTGGTTGAAATAATTTTCTCCCTGCAGTTGGACTTTTGCCAATCTTTCTAATTACAGGGTTCTAACATTTCTGGCGACTCCGCTGGGGATCGAGTTATTATCTTGTTGAATACTTTAGGCATCTCAGAAATCTCTTGATTTAATGATGTTTGTTTTGTTAGCTGGTTGAACCATTAGGCATAACATCTCTGGCCAACAAACATTCTGTAGTGAGTAAAAAGAAGCCTTTTCAAGCACTACCAAGAAATGGTAATCATGATGAAGCTTGTTTGAATCAGTGACAAACTAGGCAAGCCCTAGGATTCCCATGAGGCTTTATCTAACCTTGAAAAATCAGTTGGCTTAGCCATAAGAGTAGACTGTCTTTTTCTCATAACTGTAGCTAAGTTTTGAAACAGATTTAGGACACTCTTAACAACCGATAGGACTGAAAAATAACTCAGAAAACCCAAAAATATTTTAGATTGGTATCTAATAAACATGGTGGTGGACCATAAAACCTTTTACCTCTGAAAAGAGCTAAAAACTTCCACTTTGTGACTCCACAATCCTGAACAGACCTTAAGACTCCACTGGGAAGAACCCTTATCATTTTAATATCATTCAAACTCAGTTAGAGGACTGTAGGATTAAAATTTGTGTAAACAGATTAGTTGACCTTTTAAATACTATCATACATGGTCGAACTTTTCTTGTCTATTTGGGTATGAAAAACACAACATAGTGGCTCCTAGAAAGATTCACACTAGAGCCTATCCTGACCCTGATCCACCTGAGATAGTTGATAACCCAGAAAGTATCCGTAGGAAGTCTCCTAGGATTAAATTATCAATTGTTTTCAGATCACCCTTGAGAGCTAATTCAGTTCTTGAAAATATTCAGCTCTATGACAATCACAAGTTGACTTAGTAAATCCCTTTAGAACTAGGTCATTTGATGATTTAGATCAGTTAGATTCTCAGTCTTCACTTTCATCTTCTGAAACAAGTGAACATCCTGGTAGCAGAGAAACCACACCTCCTGATTTACATTTCCTTCACAAATTAGGTGTCTCTCATCCATGATAAATTCAACAATATACTCCTGGTCCATCCACATCTACTTATCCTACATCCATTGTCCAAACCACTCCACTTCAGCCCACTTTTCCTTTTATTAATCCACCTCTTTTAAATCCACCTCCACCTCCTGCCATGGCTTCATGGTATGCTCCCTTAGTCCTTCCTGTACCATTAGTCAATCTTCCACATGACTATCAGTCCAAAATTCCGTTATATGGTGCTAGTAATGCTACTACTACATCACAACATGTGGATAAGATGAATGACTACTTTGACAGAAATGAAATTGATGATGATTCTGTCAAGCTTAGATTGTTTGCTCAGAGTCTGGGGGGAGAAGTAAGAAAATGGTTCAAAGGCTTAACCCCCCATAGTATCAATGATCTCCAAGCCTTCCATCAGACATTCTTAAACAAATGGGAAGTCAAGAATAATCCTCTCTAAGTCCTTTCTGATTACAAGAACCTCCATAGAAACACGGGGGAAAGTGTACAAGCTTATTGTACCAGATTCAACAGTGTATATAATGCACCTTCCCCAGATCTAAAACCTCCACAAGGCTCAGATTTAAACAAGTTTCCTGAAGGGTTTGACCCTAAAATGGCCTATCAGCTGAGAGAGAGATATCCTGCAACTTTTGAAGAGATGCAAAAAGGTGCTCTTGTTGTGGAAGTCAACTTGATGGAGAAGAGAGCAAGAATGAAAAATGAGCAGCAACTCAAATATGGAGAGAATGATGGAGGAGATGATGAATAAAATTAACATCCTTGAGAGAGCACAAGCCAGTCAAAACTAAACTGCTCCTCAAAACAGAAACCAGAACTAGAATCAGAATTTTAAAAGAAACCAACCTCCTAACAGACCTAGGGAAGATGATAAACAGATCACTCAACCCTTTCATCAAAATTATGTAAGTGAGGTTGAGGAAACAGATGAAATGATAGAGGAATATGATATCGACATGCTGGGGGTAGATAATGATGACTTTGAGATTCATTATGATAGAAAACAAGGTCTATATACACCTGATGATGACAAAAGAGATGATGATGAAAATTATTATCAAGACATGGAAAATTTCATCATAGAGTCTCAAAGAGAATATGACCTTAGAAGAAAAACCAGTCAACAAACCCCCAACAACAAAACCTCTGAAAAATCTTCATAAAACAGCACTTCAACCAAGCCTAAAGTTGTCAAAAAAAAGGATAAAACAGTAGCTATGAATTCTAATAATGGTAAAGAGAAAGGCACTCAAAACAATGAAAAACAGAGTGCGGACATTAGTAGTACTAACACTTCAGCTAGTACTCTTGTTAAGACCATTTTGTCAAATGTAAATAGAACAAATCAGCAAGCCGATGTTGCTGATAGACTAGCAGCTAGTAAGGCTGAGACAAGTTCTTCAAAGAACCAAATTCCTTTTAGCCTAGAGCAGGAAATTTCAAAGAACAAAATTTCTGTTCCCCTCACTAAGTTAGCTGCCAAGAATGTATATAGGACCCAAATTTTGAAGGCTTTAAATATTGAGGATAATAATGACACATTCAATCTTAATGATGACCAGCCAGAGCTCATTTTTGGTCCTAATATTGAAGGAAGATATCAAGAGGGACATGTTCCTCCCTTTTATGTAAGTTTAAATGTTCATGAAATTTTTTTACATAACGCTATGCATGACTCAGGGGCCTCTCATAATTTAATGCTAAAAGCTGTGATGGAGAGCCTGAGTCTAGAAATCACCAGACCCTGTAAAGATCTTTACTCCTTTGACTCAAGCAGAGTAAAATGTTTAGGATTAATCAAAGACCTCTGCGTTAACTTAGCACAGATTCCAGCCAAATTCTTAGTAATGGATATTGTTGTGGCTGATGTGCCCCCAAAGTATGGAGTTCTATTATCTAGGTCTTTGGGCGCTAAGTTACAAGGAACTACGCAGATGGACATGACCTATGCGACCTGTTAGAGTCGGTCCTTACAGCCCTCCGTCAGAGATGATTTGGCTTTTTGCATATCATTTTTACGTGTCTCGCTCATTCCACTTCGTTGCATTTCGCTAGGGGCATGCCATTGACTGACGAGAGGGTCTGATCGTCTTGTATTTCCTCATGCTTGTACCTGCAGGGCTAATTAAAATTCCTCAAAAATCACTGAAGTTCATGTCATGTCATTCATGGTCATAAATGATTATTTTCGTCAAAAAGAGTCTTTAGTCCTAGAGTCTAGGGTTTTCAGTCTTTTGATACATGTGATAAAAGCTCGCAGGCCGTGAGGTTGGTTTCGAAAAGGTTCCTATTTCATATTTTTATTCTCAAAAACATTTGAAGACATTTCTAGTCCAAAACTCTGTTTTGAAACTAGAAACTGTCAAATTTATTTTGTGTAATAATTATGTATTTGTTCCACCATAGAAAGTTCAAAGCAGCCCCTGGTCTTTGCCGAAGCCAAAATGCCAAAATCCCTGCAAAAACAACCAAGTTTCATCAGTCCAAGACTCAGAAAAAACAGTGAAAAGCCAAAGACAGAATTGCATTAAATGACAAAGTGCCAAGATTGCCAAACATTGCAAAGTGGGTTATGGAGAAAATTAAAAGCAAATCTGATTCTTGTGAGATATTTTTCAACCTATATAAAGCATGGAAGACAAATCCTTTTCATAAATTTCCAAAGCAAAGTCGAGTTGGAGTGTTGGAGTCAAGTTTGGAGTGTTTCAGAGCCGTGGAGTTGGAGTGGAAGTGCGCGCGGCGCATACAAGAGGCGCGCGACGCACATACCGCGCGCGACGCACTGGGCTTCACAGGCCTGTGCAAATTTGCATGCGCGCGACGCACTGGGCATGCGCGCGGCGCATAGAGTTTCAGAGCCGAAAACTTCAGTTTATCACCCAGATTCATGCCAAATTACTTCGTTTGCGTGCAAGTAAGTTGTCCATGCCTACTTAGTGACTCATGAACATGCTGTGGTGTTTTGAAAGTGGAGAAACAAGTGTTTAATGTGGAGAAATGTAAACCCTATGTTTATTTCCAAAATCACTCCCTAGGGTTTTGAAAGACATGTTAAATGACATTGTGGGGGTTTCCAAACTTGTGTTATTGATATATATGTTCATACCATCTGCTGTCAGTGGTGTCCCTTCTTATTACCTTAGCCTCACACTCTCTCTTGGCTATTAAATTACTGCTGTCATTACCACTGTCATTGTCACACTGTCTCCCATTTATATTGTAACACAGTCCCATATTCACTGTTCCCCATTCTCCATTGTAACACAGTCCCATATTCACTTTTCCCATTCCCCATTGACAAATTCTAACTATCATTGCAAGGGCTGTAGACTACATTATACCTCTTCCTATTCTCTTGTCAAACCCCATGTAGTCAAGCAGTGACTGTTGTCCATTTAAAATCATTTGTTAGAACCTTTATCACTGTGGTTTTCCTATAACACTTTGATACACATGTGACACATTTGGGATTTGGGTATACACTGAAACTCTTGTTTTCACTACACCTATATCAGCATATATTTTGCAAACATCTTGATTTCAGCGCCATGTCAGAGACGGATTCAGTTTATGAGCAGGAGTATGACAGTGATTCCACAGCAGAGGTTAATGTGCCACGGAGGTCTCACAAAAGTGGCAAAAGTGGTAGACATGTCAGGGAGGAGCCTACTTCTTTGGCTCAATTGCAGGCTTGCCCGCTTGCAATGGATTGTTTTCAACATCAGTCATGTTTCCAATACTGTGAGATGATTTCCCGAACTCAGCATCATCATGAGCTAGCTCGCCTATTTGTTCTACATCTACATGATGGCCGTGTAAACCTTGCCGGAGTAGATTTCATTCTGTCACCAGAGACCATTGCTCAGGCCACCGGGATACCAAACATAGGAGAGGAATGGAACAAACGACAGCAGCTAGAGAAATCCTATTATGAGCCATACATCAAACTTGGGTTTATGAGGCAGCTGAGCAGGGTATTTCCATTCAGATTTCTGAAGGATGAGTTTGCACCATTGATGAAACTCATCATTCGATATTTTAGTTGCGAGGGCAGATTCTCGCGCCTCTATGCGTACCATGTCCGTTTGTTGATGCATTTCACGAGGGTACGTATGATGAGCATTCCATACTTCATGTATCGCAACATAGAGAGGATGACATTTCTTGTATAGAAGAAGACCCCAGCACAGCAGCATAGCAGTATATATCATTACGCGCTGATCAAAATCATGGTGGTACATCAGCTGACACAGCATGGCATTGCTTGGGAGGATTTCATCTCCCATGACTTCTTCGCAGTGCCACAGTTGCCTCCTGAGGTAGTTCATGATGAGGGAGAGCCTTCACACCAGCTTGACATTCTTGAGACCGAGCATATCAGTGCTCCAGTGTATGTGACATATCAGCGAGGCCACAGAGCCTTATTTGCAGCTACACGACGAGTACTATCTCCACTCGGGGTGGAAGGGGTCTCGTTGACTTCATCAGCAGAGCGATTATTATCTCCACATGATGTGGAAGGGGTCTCGCCTTCTTCTTCAACACAGGTACAGATTCAGGACAGAGGCAAGAGGCCTATGCACGATGAGGGCCCCTCAGGAGGCCAAGATACGGAATTCACATTGATTGATGTTGATGCGAGCTCTCCTAGCTCGAAACTGAAAGAGATCGTCCGGGAGCAGAAGGCCGAGATTGACACGCTGAATGTTAAGTTGCAGAGAGCTCAGTGGGTGATAAACTATCTGGAGCAGCGTAACAAACAGCTAGAGGATCAGCACACACTTTTAGAGCTGCGGCGAATCCGTGAAGATCGACAATTGGCCCGGAAGAGACCTGGTGACATGACACCAGTTGAGCGAGAGACCGAACTCATGCATGTTAACATTCATCTGGAGAAGTTGTTGGCAAAGGCCAATAGAGACAAAGACATGCTTCGTCACATGAAAGGTCATTATTGGGCCCGCATGCACGTCTGCAAAGCAAAAATGAAGATTCTGAAGAGGAGGTTGAGCAGAGCACTAAAACGGAGGAAGAGGCCTGATCCACTCCGGATTTTGGCCGAGGCTTCGTTGGCTGGGCATGATACATGATGGAGGGTCTTCGCTCTGAATTTGAGCAAATTTGAAGAATTTTTTGTCATTTTGGAAAATTTTGGTCTCAAAACAGGTTTTTCAGCCCAACGCGTAGCGCGTCAACGCGCGCGCTTATGATTGGGACACTTGCTGGAAGAAAAATTTGTATTTTTGGATTTTTCATGGTAAGTTATGCATTCTCAAAAATGGCCAAAGCATTTCAGCAAGTTCTGGATGATCAAAAGGGCCAAAAACACCATGAAAATCACCTTTCTGCCACCTTTTGCACCAGCAGGAAGTACTTGTGGGAGAATGAAGTTTTGGAGGGGAAAATGAGCTCCAAATTGGAAAATTTCACTTGGGTTGGATAGCAGACATCCAGGGCTTTCCAAAAAGATATCATGAGCTTGAGTTTGATGTCAGGAAGTGCCCCAAAAGCAGGCTGAAAGGCGCGCGACGCATAGAGCTCAGGCGTGCGACGCATAGAGAAAATTGGTCAATTTTTCATTTTCCAGCTCAGGATTTCGGCCAGTTGGACCAGTTTTGATTGTGGATGTAATTTTTGAGTTATCTTGATGTAATTTTGTGGTTGGCATGTAACTTTGATTCACTTTTACCTATTCTAGATGATTCACTCCCAAAAAAGTAAAAATCAAGTGAAAGAATCAGTTTCCTTCCTTTTAGAGGCAAGTTGTTTGGCTGCCTAGATTCTAGCTCCTTGTTTAGAATTAGTTGAAACTGCTCCTAGAAGGAGGAATTCGACCCCTAGAGGCATGGGAAGGGGTTAGGATGGTCTATATGTTGTAATTTCTGAGACAATATCAGGGTTGGACAGGTTGGACTCTTGGGAAAAGTTTGGCACACTATTGTACATATTTTTCACATTTTGGCTAAGGAAAGATCAGAGGTTTTGCAGCACCTGTTGGGATTCTTGTGGTTTTCAGTTCTTGATGGTTTTTTCTCTCAGTTTATTGTAATTTCTTTCATGTTTAATGTATGTCATTCCCTTCTTATTCTTCTGAAACTAAATGAATGAGTAAATGAGGTAGAATCCATTGATTTCAGTGCTCTGCCTTTAAATTTGTTTAGTTTTACATGTTTTCGTCTGTTTGGAGAGGATTCCTATTCTCCCTTGCCCTCTTCAGCTCCTTTTCATTCTGATCCATCCATACACATAATCAAAAGCATCAAGACTACTGCCTACCTTTCCCCAACTCGAATTCTGCAAAGATCTGGCCTCATCCCCGAGCCCAAAATTGTTTTTCCCATTTTTTCAACAAAAACCCAAAAAAATCAAAATTAAACTTTCCTATCTCTTTACTAGCCTAAAATCAGTATTCATTATAAGTCATATCAGCCCCTTTGAAGACATTTTGCCGAGATAGACCCGGAGAGAGCCCTCTCCTGTCCTCGTAGGGCTAGCTACGAGGTTGAGCGTGGTTTGATGTTGCCTTGAGTTTTACCTTATTTCAGCCTAAGGTAGATTCGAGCGCTAACATAGTGGCGACCATACAGGGGACAAAATCTCAATGGTTTTCTTGTTGATGTGTTTGTTTCATGAGTCATAGACGGAGTCTGAAGTCACGCCAGGTAGCTTTCGAAACGCTTTTGCCATGCATAAGCGGAAGTAGATAAACGTTGCTTCAGTCGATCTCCGGTTAGATTGTGAATGCAGCACTCGATTTGCAAATTACCCCAGTATACTTATTCGTTCTAGACTTTTGGATGATTGAGTCTAGAAGTCGATAGGCTGAAAATAATCTATTGTTGCCTTTGAATTTTTCTTGAATAGATCAATACACTGGCTTCAAAAAGGCATACCAGATCAAATCCTGATCCAAATCTGCCTCCAGTATATGAAAACCCCAACCTAATCCCAAGAATTTTCCGTCGAGAAGCTCCCATTATTCCTTTGGTCAAATCTCACTCATACCCCACTGTTTTTGAATACATTGAAGATATTGAGTTTGACGATCAGTTTGAGTTATCATTGTTTGAAACCAAATCCGAAAGTGCTACTGGTTCTACCGTCATCAATCCTGAGTTCATCAAGTATCTAGAAGTTGAACAAGCAAATAGATCTATCGATAATTATATTCTGAATCTTCAAAACTCCATTGTGGCAACCAACATTCCCGAATTCATTGAATCTGCTTCACAAACTCTTGGGCCATCTGAAATTGCATCCGGTTCACGAATTCCCACTGAACCTCCCTTTATCCCTACCATTCCCGTACAGCCTGAGATCTCTGATCAACAATCAGCAGTAGTTCCTCCTCCATCTCCACCGCATACACCTCGTTCATCTACTGCTCCCATTCCACCTGTTTCTCCAAGACAGCAGATTATAAATCCGCCAAGAGCCATGGCTCCTCGATTCGCACCTCTTGTTTTACCTGCAAATTTGGATCCTATGCCTGCTGATTATCAGAGTAAGATTCCAATATTTGATGGCACTCCACAGAGTATATCTGCTCAGCAGCATATTGTTAGAATGACAGATTTCTTGGACCTGCATGAAATAGATGAAGAGAATGTGTCCATGAGGTTGTTCGCCCAGACTTTTGGAGGTGAGGTTCGTAAATGGTTCAGAGCTCTACAGCCCGCAAGTATCAATACATTACAAGAGCTTCAGACACAATTCTTAGATCGGTGGGAGATGAAAAAAGATCCGCTGCAGATTACTTCTGAGTATACCAGCATCAAGCGTAATCCTGGTGAGTCCGTTCAGGATTATATTATCAGATTCAATACAGTTTATAATGCAATCCCAGATGACTTAAGACCATCTAGAAAGTCAGCTCTCCTTAAATTCCCTGACGGTTTTGATCCAGAGATGGCTTATTCACTACGAGACAGAGATCCACCTACCTTGGAAGATATGCAGAAGATTGTTGTTAGTGTTGAGGCGAATCTGAATGATAAGAGAGCCCGGTTGAAAGCAGAAAAGAGAGTGACCATAAAAGAAGAAGCTTCCACATCTGCATCAGAACATCACTTGCTTCGTGAGATGGAAAAAATGTTCAAAAGAATGATGCTTGATAAGCCAGAAATGCAGATTCGTAATCCCAACTACCGTGGCCAGCAGCAGCCACAGTTCAGAATTAAGCAGCGTGAACAAAGAGCACAAGAGCTGGCAGCCCAGCAGCAGATTAAAACACCTCTTTTGTAGAATTTTGTAAGTCAAGAATCAGATGATGATGATGATGTAGTAGGGGAGCAAAACCACTTATTTACTCCCGATGATCTGCCCATTTACATCACTGAGGATGAAGAATATGGAGAAATTTCAGCTGCACAGAAAGATGAGGATTTCATTTTAGCAAATGATGAAGCTCTGGAGGAAGAATCAGATGAATACCAAAGAGGGTATATGAATGCTTTGTCCGCTCATCAGAAGCAATACTCATTGAGAAACAGAGATGTGCCCATAAACCCAATTCAAAAAAGAAAATAGGCTTCAGCACCAAAGATGGATTCACCTATACCACAGAAGAAAGGAAAAGAGACAATTGATCCCGCAGCTAGTAAACCATCATCAGCAGAAAAGGCCAATCAATCAAGTATAATGAAGGATAAGGCTGAAAAGAAAGAAGTTCCGGTCAAAGAAGTTGAAAGAGTTTCAGCCTTTAGTTTGGAAAATGAAATTTCCAAATTGAAGGTATCTATTCCTTTGACAGAAATTATGAAGAACAGCAGCTATCGAGGTCAAGTCTCCAAAATTCTGAATTTTGATCCAATGTTTGACATGGTAAATATTGAAGATGATCAGCCCGAGTTGATATTTGGGCCTGCTTTAGATGGTGAGTCCCCTGACAGTGATGTTCCTCCCTTTTATATCAGTTTGAGGTTGCATGAATATATATTGCACAATGCCATGTTCGATTCTGGTGCTTCGCACAATCTGATGCCAAAGGCGATCATGGAAAAGTTGGGTTTAGATATTACAAGGAAATACCATGATTTGTATTCATTTGATTCCAGCCGCGTGAGATGTATCAGACTCATCAAAGATTTGGTTGTAAGTTTAGATCAAATTCCTGCGAAGAATGTCTTGATGGACGTGGTTGTGGCGGACATTCCTCCTCAATTTGGGATGCTCCTTTCTAGATATTGGGGAGCGAAGTTGAAAGGTACACTACAGTTAGATTTCTCCTATGCAAAAATTCCAGTCTTTGGTCAAATGAGAAAGTTATATCGAGAGCAGAAGATGAAATACATGATAACAAGCAAGGAGAAACCAATCAATCATCCTGTAAATTATGTACATACCGACTTAGAGTCTTTTGTTTTGTTTGCTGATAGTTTTAATGATATAGATATTCAATTAGTTCAGGAAGAAGATATACTAGAAATCACCGAGAATTTTATAGAATTTCTGCAGAAAGAAAGACGAGAAAAGCAAGATACTGTTGAGAAATCAGCTAAAGACGATGGGCAGCAAACAGAAAAAACAGAGCTGACGCAATTTCAGCACTTAGAGGAGGATGAAGATGGTTTTTGGACCATAGATTTTGATGGCGCAGTGGGTAGTGATGGTACTGGAATTGGTGTTTGGATACGCAGTCCATTTTCCGCTCCAGATAAGGTTCCAAGTAATGTGAGAGTATGTTCCTACAAACTAGCATTCGACTGTTCTAACAATGAGGCGGAGTATGAGGCTCTGATTGCTGGCCTTAAGATTCTAAGAAAGCTGAAAGCGAAAAGAATTGCAGTCTATGGTGATTCGGAGTTGGTGATAAAGCAGGTAAAGGGTGAGTTTCAAGCCAAGCATCCTCACATGAGGGCTTATCGTAATGCAGTTTTAGACATTTTGAAGTTATTTTCAGATCATACCTTGACGTGTGTGCCTCGCATACAAAATGGTGTTGCTGATGGACTTGCTAAGGCAGCAAGTAATTTAAAAATCCCAATGAATTCCAGCAACAAGTTCGAGATCCATGTGAAGCACCGCCCCACCGTTCCGGACAATCAGAGATGTTGGCAAGTTTTTCAGGACGACGAGGAGATTAATGATTTTCTGCAAAATAAGGGTAATTTTAAAGATACCTCCATAGATACAGAACATGATGATGGTAATGATGATATACAAATAAATCAAATGGAAGTGTTGCAACTTAAAGATAACATCATTCCTAAAGGATTGATTCCTTTAGAGGAACTCTTTGATCAAGACGATGTAGCCCGCAAACCAACATTGAGGCCGACTAAAAAAGGTGTTGAAGAAGTAAATATTGGGACAGCTGAAAATCCCAAGATGGTAAAGTTATCCAAGTCATTGTCACCAAAGGTAAGAGCGGAGTATGTGAGATTGTTGTCTTCATTTGCTGATGCTTTTGCATGGGATTACTCAGATTTAAAAACATATGACACTAATATCATTCAGCATACTATCCCTATTAAACCAAATCAGAATCCTTTCCATCAGAAGTTGAGGAGAATCAATCCGAAGCTGCTACCGTCGATTGAAAAAGAGGTAAACAGGTTGTATAAGTCAGGAATCATTGTGCCTATCATATTTTCTGATTGGATATCAAATTTGGTGCCCGTGAGAAAAAACACAGGTGAAATCCGTTTGTGTATCGATTTCAGAAATTTGAATAAGGTATCATTAAAAGACAATTATCCGCTGCCAAAAATGGACCAAATATTGCAGCGAGTAGTTGGAGCATCAAGGATGTCACTGCTTGACGGATATTTAGGATATAACCAAATTTTAGTGCATGAGGATGATCGTGACAAATCTGCGTTCACCACTCCATGGGGAACGTTTCATTATGCAAAAATGTCGTTTGGTTTGAAAAATGCAGGTGTCACTTTTCAGCATGCAATGGACATGGCTTTCGCCAATGAGAAAGATGTATTTTTGGTTGTTTACCTTGATGATCTGACTTTGTTTTCAAATTCTGATGAAGAACATTTGTATCACTTGAAAGTTGTTTTCCAGAAGTGCAGAAAATATGGCATCTCGCTGAATCCGAAAAAGAGTCTTTTTGCCATGGATGAAGGCAAGATCCTTGGCCACATCATATCGAAAGACGGCATTCGTGTTGACCCTGCACGTGTTGAAGCCATCCAGCAAATTGAACAGCCCCAAAACAAGAAAGAAATACAGTCATTTAATGGTAAAATGAATTTTCTGCGTCGTTTCATTCCAAATCTTGCTGAGCATCTTAGAGAAATCACAAACATGCTGAAAAAGGACAGTCAGGTAAAGTGGACAGAAGAGGCGGTGAAATCATTCAATTTGGTAAATTTAGCTCTTTCTTCAGCCCCTATTTTAATCAGCCCGGACTACACACAGGACTTCATTTTGTTTTCGTTTTCTTCTGAGCACACTTTGGCAGCTGTTTTAATGCAGAAAAGGGATGGAGTTGAGAAGCCTATTGCTTTTTTCAGTCGGATTATAAGGGACAGAGCGTTGAAATACAACATTATTGAGAAACAAGCACTTGCTCTTGTAAAGGCCTTGAAAGATTTCCGTGTGTATATACTGCATTCCCACATTATAGCCTATGTTCCTAACGCAGCAGTTAAAGATGTTTTGGTACAGGCAGATCCAGAAGGAAGACGGGGTAAGTGGATCACTGCGTTGTTAGAATATGATGTGGAGATTAAACCGACCAAGCTGATCAAAGGACAAGAACTAGCCAAGCTCATGGCCAAAACAAATCTGCATGCTCTAGATATAAATTTGATCGCTGCCATGTCTGATGAAGATGAGGAGAGTACATCATTTCAGGTATCTGATATTTTTGTTTCTTCCCCTTGGTATGCTGACATTTTATACATACTTCAAAATTTGTCTCCACCACCCGGGATGCCTAGAAATAAGAGTAGAACCTTGAAGTTGAGGGCTGCAAAGTTTTGCATATTGAATTCTGCATTATATTGGAAAGACCCTGGTGGAATGTTATTGAATTGTTTGGTAGAGGAGGAAGCCAAAAGATTTTTGGAGGACTTTCATAGAGGAGACTGCGGGGGCCATCTGTTTTGGAAAACCATTGCGAATAAGATTCTAAGGGCAGGTTACTATTGGCCTTCTTTGTTTTCTGATGTATATAAGGCTGTTAAGAATTGTCACGAATGTCAAATTTTCGAAGGGAAGCAGAAACTACAGCCTTTGCCTCTCAAACCAATTGAAGTCAGTGCACCATTTCAGCAGTGGGGATTGGATTTCATTGGGGAAATCCATCCGACATCGTCAGGACAGCATAGATGGATATTGACAGCAACGGATTACTTCACGAAATGGATCGAGGCGATTCCCACTCGACAAGCCACGGATGCGGTAATTATCTCTTTTCTTGAAAATAATATTCTGTCACGTTTTGGGTGTCCTAGTAAGATAATCGCAGATAATGTAGCGGCCTTCAAGTCAAAGAGGATGGTTGAATTTTGCTATAAGTACAACATTAGCTTGGGACATTCGACTGCCTACCATCCGCAAGGAAATGGCTTAGCGGAATCTTCAAATAAGTCTTTGGTAAATATCATTAAGAAATTGCTGAAAATCAATAAAAAGGGCTGGCACAAGAAATTAGTGAATGCACTTTGGGCCGATAGGGTAAGTCAGAAAAAATCTATTGGCATGTCTCCTTTCGAGTTGGTGTATGGGGTAGACACAGTTTTTCCCACTTCCCTTTCTGTCCCGGTAGTCAAATTGCTTCAGGAAGCCGGTAGTGAGGAAGATCCTATGCAGCGAAGGATAAATCAGATGATTCATTTACAGCAGACACGGGAGGAAGTCTTTCAAAATACATTCAAGTTGTAGGAGCGCATAAAGAAGATCTACGATAGAAAGGCAAAAGTAGATAAGTTCTAGCTGGATGAGGTGGTTTTGAAGTGGGATGCTCGAAATGAAGATAAGGGAAAGCACGGCAAATTTGAAAACCTATGGAAGGGTCCTTTTAAGATTGCAGCATATCGTGGTCAAAATGCCTTTCTTCTCAAGGAAATGAACGGGGATGATTGTCCGAGAGGGCCGATCAATGGTCGGCTGCTCAAGCGATACCACTTCTAAGTATTTTCTGCTGATTTCATCATCATTGTATATATCGTTCTACTTCTGTTTTATTGCAAGTGTGTACTGATCTCTAATCTTCAGTCTGGGGCCTGGAGCGAAGGCTATAATTCTGGAGAAGGAGGTTAGTTGGTTTGAAGTTTGTCAAGTCATTTTTATCAGTCTTTTCAGTTTTAAAATCGAGTCAGTTTTAGTCAAGTTTCAGTCAGTTTTCAGTTAAGTTTTTAGTCAATAAATGTGTCCAAGGTTTGTGCTATCTGTTGAAATAATCACTCCATCACCCAATGGATGAAGGCACTGTCTGACTCCCCCAGAGATCTGTCGTTCTTGGCATCTCCTTGGAGCCACCATCCCCATTGGAGCCAATGTTAGAGTCAGTCCTTACAGCCCTCCGTCAGAGATCATTTCGCTTTTTGCATATCATTTTTAGGTGTCTCGCTCATTCCACTTCATTGCATTTCGCTAGGGGCATGCCATTGACTGATGAGAGGGTCTGGTCATCTTGTATTTCCTCATGCTTGTACCTGCAGGGCTAATTAAAATTCCTCAAAAATCAATGAAGTTCAGGTCACGTCATTCATGGTCATAAATGATTATTTTCGTCAAAAAGAGTCTTTAGTCCTAGATTCTAGGGTTTTCAGTCTTTTGATACATGTCATAAAAGCCCGTAGGCCATGAGGTTGGTTTCGAAATGGTTCCTATTTCATATTTTTATTCTCAAAAACATTTGAAGACATTTCTAGTCCAAAACTCTGTTTTGGAACTAGAAACTGTCAAATTTATTTTTTGTAATAATTATGTATTTGTTCCACCATAAAAAGTTCAAAGCAAGCCTCTGGTCTTTGCCGAAGTCAAATTTCCAAAATCCCTGCAAGAACAAATCATTACATCAGTCCAAAACTCAGAAAAAGCAGTGAAAAGCCAAAAGACATAATTGCATTAAATGATAAAGTGCCAAGATTGCCAAACATTGCAAAGTGGGTTATGGAGAAAATTAAAAGCAAATCTGATTCTTGTGTGATATTTTCCAACCTATATAAAGCATTGAAGACAAATCCTTTTCATAAATTTCCAAAGCAAAGTCGAGTTGGAGTGTTGGAGTCAAGATTGGAGTGTTTCAGAGCCGTGGAGTTGGAGTGGAAGTGCGCGCGGCGCATACAAGAGGCCTTGTGGCCTGCTTTAGGCTTCACGAACTTTGTAGTACATCTATGTGACCTTTCTGACCTTGTGACTTACTTCCAGGCATGCGTGACGCTTGCATCGATTCAGGGGCAAAACGGTTCATCACCTAGATTTGTGCCAAATTACTTCGTTTGCGTGCAAGTAAGTTGTCCATGCCTGCTTAGTGACTCATGAACATGCTGTGGTGTTTTGAAAGTGGAGAAACAAGTGTTTAATGTGGAGAAATGTAAACCCTATGTTTATTTCCAAAATCACTCCCTAGGGTTTTGAAAGACATGTTAAATGACATTGTGGGGGTTTCCAAACTTGTGTTAGTGATATATATGTTCATACCATCTGCTGTCAGTGGTGTCCCTGCTTATTACCTTAGCCTCACACTCTCTCTTGGCTATTAAATCACTGCTGTCATTACCACTGTCATTGTCACACTGTCTCCCATTTATATTGTAACACAGTCCCATATTCACTGTTCCCCATTCTCCATTGTAACACAGTCCCATATTCACTTTTCCCATTCCCCATTGACAAAGTCTAACTATCATTGCAAGGGTTGTACACTACATTATACCTCTTCCTATTCTCTTGTCAAACCCCATGTAGTCAAGCAGTGAATGTTGTCCATTTAAAATCATTTGTCAGAACCTTTATCACTGTGGTTTTCCTATAACACTTTGATACACATGTGACACATTTTGGATTTGGGTATACACTAAAGCTCTTGTTTTCACTACACCTATATCAGCATATATTTCGCAAACATCTTGATTTCAGCGCCATGTCAGAGACGGATTCAGTTTATGAGCAGCAGTATGACAGTGATTCCACAGCAGAGATTAATGTGCCACGGAGGTCTCACAAAAGTGGCAAAAGTGGTAGGCATGTCAGGGAGGAGCCTACTTCTTTGGCTCAATTGCAAGCTTTCCCGCACGATGGATTGTTCGACATCGATCATGTTTCGATCTTTGTGAGATGATTTCACAAACTCGACATCATCCATGAGCTAGCCGCTTATTTGTTCTACATCTACATGATGGCAGTGTAACCTTTGTAGTAGATTTCATTGCATCACCGGAGACCATTGCTCGGGCCACGAATACCAAACATGGGGAAGTGGAACAAACGACGACGATGAAGAAATCCTACTATAGACCATATATCAGACCTGGATATATGAGGCAGCTAAGCAGGGTATTTCCATTCCGATTTCTGAAGGATGAGTATGCACCATTGATGAAACTCATCATTCGTTATTTCAGTTACGAGGGGAGATTCTCAGCACCTCTATAAATGCCATGTCTAGTTTGATGCATTTAGAGGGTATGTATGATGAGCATTCCATACTTCATGTATCGCAACATAGAGCGGATGACATTTCTTGTACAGAAGAAGACCCCAGCACAGCAGCATAGCAGTATATATCATTACGCGCTGATCAAAATCATGGTGGTACATCAGCTGACACAGCATGGCATTGCTTGGGAGGATTTCATCTCCCATGACTTCTTCGCAGTGCCACAGTTGCCTCCTGAGGTAGTTCATGATGAGGGAGAGCCTTCACACCAGCTTGACATTCTTGAGACCGAGCATATCAGTGCTCCAGTGTATGTGACATATCAGCGAGGCCACAGAGCCTTATTTGCAGCTACACGACGAGTACTATCTCCACTCGGGGTGGAAGGGGTCTCGTTGACTTCATCAGCAGAGCGATTATTATCTCCACATGATGTGGAAGGGGTCTCGCCTTCTTCTTCAACACAGGTACAGATTCAGGACAGAGGCAAGAGGCCTATGCACGATGAGGGCCCCTCAGGAGGCCAAGATACGGAATTCACATTGATTGATGTTGATGCGAGCTCTCCTAGCTCGAAACTGAAAGAGATCGTCCGGGAGCAGAAGGCCGAGATTGACACGCTGAATGTTAAGTTGCAGAGAGCTCAGTGGGTGATAAACTATCTGGAGCAGCGTAACAAACAGCTAGAGGATCAGCACACACTTTTAGAGCTGCGGCGAATCCGTGAAGATCGACAATTGGCCCGGAAGAGACCTGGTGACATGACACCAGTTGAGTGAGAGACCAAACTCATGCATGTTAACATTCATCTGGAGAAGTTTTTGGCAAAGGCCAATAGAGACAAAGACATGCTTTGTCACATGAAAGGTCATTATTGGGCCCGCATGCACGTCTGTAAAGCAAAAATGAATATTCTGAAGAGGAGATTGAGCAGAGCACTAAAACGGCGGAAGAGACCTGATCCACTCCGGATTTTGGCCGAGGCTTCATTAGCCGGGTATGATACATGATGGAGGGTCTTCGCTCCGAATTTGAGCAAATTTGAAGAATTTTTTGTCATTTTGGAAAATTTTGGTCTCAAAACAGGTTTTTCAGCCCAACGCGTAGCGCGTCACGACGCGCGCTTATGATTGGGACACTTACTGGAGGAAAAATTTGTATTTTTGGATTTTTCATGGTAATTTATGCATTCTCAGAAATGGCCGAAGCATTTCATCAAGTTCTGGATGATCAAAAGGGCCAAAAACACCATGAAAATCACCTTTCTGCCACCTTTTGCACCAGCAGGAAGTACTTGTGGGAGAATGAAGTTTTGGAGGGGAAAATGAGCTCCAAATTGGGAAATTCCACTTGGGTTGGATATCGGACATCTAGGGCTTTCCAAAAAACTATCATGAGCTTGATTTTGATGCCGGGAAGTGCCCGAAAAGTAGGCTGAAAGGCGCGCGACGCATAGAGCTCAGGCGCGCGGCGCATAGAGAAAATTGGTCAATTTTTCATTTTCCAGCTCAGGATTTCGGCCAGTTGGACCAGTTTTGATTGTGGATGTAATTTTTGAGTTATCTTGATGTAATTTTGTGGTTGTAATGTAATTTTGATTCACTTTTACCTGTTCTAGATGATTCACTCCCAAAAAAGTGAAAATCAAGTGAAAGAATCAGTTTCCTTCCTTTTAGAGGCAAGTTGTTTGGTTGCCTAGATTCTAGCTCCTTGTTTAGAATTAGTTGAAACTGCTCCTAGAAGGAGGAATTCGACCCCTAGAGGCATGGAAAGGGGTTAGGATGGTCTATATGATGTAATTTCTGAGAAATTTTACAGGTTGGACTCTTGGGAAAATTTTGGCACACTATTGTACATATTTTTCATATTTTGGCTAAGGAAAGATCAGAGGTTTTGCAGCACCTGTTGGGATTCTTGTGGCTTTCAGTTCTTGATGGTGTTTTCTCTCAGTTTATTGTAATTTCTTTCATGTTTAATGTATTCCATTCCCTTCTTATGCTTCTGAAACTAAATGAATGAGTAAATGAGGTATAATCCATTGATTTAAGTGCTCTGCCTTTAAATTTGTTTAGTTTTACATGTTTTCGCCTGTTTGGAGAGGATTCCTATTCTCCCTTGCCCTCTTCAGCTCCTTGTCATTCTAATCCATCTATACACATAATCAAAAGCATCAAGACTACTGCCTACCTTGCCCCAACTCGAATTCTGCAAAGATCTGGCCTTCATCCCCGAGCCCAAAATTGTTTTTCCCATTTTTTCAACAAAAACCCAAAAAATCAAAATCAAACTTTCCTATCTCTTTACTAGCCTAAAATCAGTATTCATTATAAGTCATCTCAGCCCCTTTGAAGACCTTTTGCCGA
This sequence comes from Pinus albicaulis, assembly GCA_034641835.2. Lineage (NCBI taxonomy): Eukaryota > Viridiplantae > Streptophyta > Pinopsida > Pinales > Pinaceae > Pinus > Pinus albicaulis. The sequence goes on from CM076582.1 coordinate 270,665,128, forward strand.
GATAGACCCGGAGAGAGCCCTCTCCTGTCCTCGTAGGGCTAGCTACGAGGCTGAGCGTGGTTTGATGTTGCCTTGAGTTTTACCTTATTTCAGCCTATGGTAGATTTGAGCGCTAACACTGGGCAGCTAACTCAGTCAAAGGAATAGGGATTTTGATCTTTGAAATTTCTTGCTCTAGGCTGAAAGGAATTTGACTCTTTAAAGTACTGGTCTCGGCCTTATTAGTTGTCGCTCTATCAGCAATATCAGCTTGCTGACTTGTCCTATTTATATTTGACAAAATTGTTTTGATAGGAGTACTAGCTGAGGTGTTAGTACTGCTAAGGTATGCACTCTTCTTTTCATTGTTTCGAGTGCATTTCTGTTTACCATCATCAAAATTTACATCCACTTTTTTGTCCTTTTGTTTGACAACTTTAGGCTTGGTTACAGTGCTGTTTTGTGAATATTTTTTAGAGGTTTTGGGGTTGGGAGTTTGTTGACTGGTTTTGCTTCTAAGGTCATATTCTTTTTGAGATCCTATGATGACATTTTCCATGTCTTGATAATAATTTTCATCATCATCTCTTCAGTCATCATAAGGTGTGTATAGACCTTTTTTTCTATCATAATGAACCTCAAAGTCATCATTATCTACCCCCAGCATGTTTATATCATCCTCCTCTGTTATTTCATATGTTTCCTCAACCTCACTTACATAATTTTGATGAAAGGGAGGAGTGATTTGTTGATCATCTTCCCTAGGTCTGTTTGGAGGTTGGTTCCTTCTAAAATTTTGGCTTCTATTTTGAGGAGCAGTTTGGTTTTGACTGGCTTGTGCTCTCTGAAGGATTCTCATTTTCTTCATCATCTCCTCCATCATTCTTTACATCTTTGAGTTTGAAGTAGAAGGTGTGTTTTCCTCTCTAAAAGATACTCTCTTTTCATTTTTCATTCTTGCTCTCTTGTCCATTAAGTTGACTTCCACAGAAAGAGCACCCTTTTGCATCTCTTCAAGAGTTGCAGGATCTCTTTCTCTCAGTTGATAGGCCATCTCAGGGTTAAACCCTTCAGGAAACTTGTTTAAAGCTGAGCCTTTTGGAGGTTTTAGTTCTATGGAAAGTGCATTATATACACTATTGAATCTGGTACAATAAGCTTGCACACTTTCCCCAGTGTTTCTATGGAGATTTTTGTAATCAGAAAGGACTTGGAAAGGGTTCTTCTTCACTTCCCATTTATTTAAGAATGTTTGATGGAATGCTTGGACATCATTGATACTATGGGGGGTTAAGCCTTGAACCATTTTCTTACTTCTCCCCCTAAGCTCTGAGCAAACAATCTAAGCTTGACAGAATCATCATCAATTTCATTCTTTTCAAAGTATTCATTCATCTTATCCACATGTTGTGATGCATTTGTAGCACTGCTAGAGTCATATAATGGAATTTTGGACTGATAGTCCTGTGGAAGATTGACTAGTGGAAGAGGAAGGACTAAAGGAGCATACCATGCTTCCATGATATGTGGTGGGGGTGGATTCACAATGGGTGGATTAACAAAAGGGAAATTGGGCTGAAGTGGAGTGGTTAGTGTTAGCGCTCAAATCTACCTTAGGCTGAAATAAGGTAAAACTCAAGGCTACATCAAACCACGCTCAGCCTCGTAGCTAGCCCTACGAGGACAGGAGAGGGCTCTCTCTGGGTCTATCTCGGCAAAAGGTATTCAAAGGGGTTGAGATGACTTATAACGAATACTGATTTTAGGCTAGTAAAGAGATAGGAAAGTTTGATTTTGATTTTTTGGGCTTTTGTTGAAAAAATGGGAAAAACAATTTTGGGTCCAGGGATAAGGCCAGATCTTTGCACAATTCGAGTTGGGGCGAGGTAGGCAGTAGTCTTGATGCTTTTGATTATGTGTATGTATGGATCAGATCGAAAAGGAGCTGAAGAGGGTAAGGGAGAACAAGAATCCTCTCCAAACAGGCGAAAACATGTAAAACTAAACAAATTCAAAGGCAGAGCACTGAAATCAATGGATTCTACCTCATTTACTCATTCATTTAGTTTCAGAAGCATAAGAATGGAATGGAATACATTAAACATGAAAGAACTTACAATAAACTGAGAGAAAACACCATCAATAACTGAAAGCCACAAGAATCCCAACAGGTGCTGCAAAACCTCTGATCTTTCCTTAGCCAAAATATGAAAAATATGTACAATAGTGTGCCAAAATCTTCCCAAGAGTCCAACCTGTAGAATGTCTCAAAAATTACATCATATAGACTATCCTAACCCCTTCCCACACCTCTAGGGGTCGAATTCCTCCTTCTAGGAGCAGTTCCAACTAATTCTAAACAAGGAGCTAGAATATAGGCAGCCAAACAACTTGCCTCTAAAAGGAAGGAAACTGATTCTTACATTTGATTTTTACTTTTTAGGAGTGAATCATCTAGAATAGGTAAAAGTGAGTCCAAGTTACATGCCAACCATAAAATTACATCAAGATAACTCAAAAATTACATCCACAAGCAAAACTGGTCCAACTGGCCGAAATCCTGAGCTGGAAGATGAAAAATGGACCAAAAATCTCTATGCGTAGCGCGCCTGAGCTCTATGCGTAGCGCGCCTTTCAGCTTGCTTTTTGGGCACTTCCCGGCATCAAAATCAAGCTCATGATAGCTTTTTGGAACGCCCTGGATGTTGGCTATCCAAACGAAGTGGAATTTCCCAATTTGGAGCTCATTGTCCCCTCCAAAACTTCATTCTCCCACAAGTACTTCCTGCTGCTGAAAAAGGTGGCAGAACGGTGATTTTCATGGTGTTTTGGCCCCTTTGATCATCCAGAACTTGGTGAAATGCTTTGGTCCTACTGGAGCATGCATAACTTTCCATGAAAAATCCAAAAATATAAATTTTTCCTCCAGCAAATGTCCCAATCATAAGCGAGCGCGTCGACGCGCTACGCGTTGGGCTGAAAAACCTGTTTTGAGACCAAAATTTTCCAAAATGACAAAAACTTCTTCAAATTTGCTCAAATTCAGAGCAAAGATCCTCCATCATATATCATGCCCAGCCAACGAAGCCTCGGCCAAAATCCGGAGTGGATCAGGCCTCTTCCACCGTTTTAGTACTCTGCTCAACCTCCTCTTCAGAATTTTCATTTTTGCCTTGCAGACGTGCATGCGGGCCCAATAATGACCTTTCATGTGACGAATCATGTCTTTGTCTCTATTGGCCTTTGCCAACAACTTCTCCAAATGAATTTTAACATGCGTGAGGCAAGAATCTCGATCAGCCGGTGTCATATCACCAGGTCTCTTCTGGGCCAATTGTCGATCCTCACGGATTCGCCGCAGCTCTAAAAGAGTGTGCTCATCCTCTAGCTGTTTGTTACGCTAATCCAGGTAGTTTATCACCCACTGAGCCCTCTGCAATTTCTCTTTCAGCGTGTCATTCTCGGCCTTTTGCTCCTGGATGATCTCTTTCAGTTTCGAGCTAGGAGAGCTCGCATCAACATCAATGAATGTGAAATCAGTATCTCGACCGCCTGATGGGCCCTGATCGTGCATAGGCCTCTTGCCTTTGTCCTGGATCTATACCTGTGCTGAAGAAGAAGGCGAGACCCCTTCCACCCTTGGTGGAGATAATAGTCGCGCTGCTGATGAAGTCAACGAGACCCCTTCCACCCTGGGTGGAGATAGTACTCGTCGTGATGCTGCAAACAAAACCCTGTGGCCTGAGCAATAGTCTCTGGTGACAGAATGAAATCTACTCCGACAAGGTTTACATGGCCATCATGTAAATGTATAACAAATAGATGAGCTAGCTCATGATGATGTTGGGTTTGTGAAATCATCTCACAGTATTGGAAACATGACTGATGATGAAAAAAATCCATTGCAAGCGGGCAAGCCTGCAATTGAGCCAAAGAAGTAGGCTCCTCCCTGAGATGCTTACCACTTTTGCCACTTTTGTGAGACCTCCGTGGCACATTAATTTCTTCTGTGGAATCACTGTCATACTCCTGCTCATAAACTGAATCCGTCTCTAACATGGCTTTGAAAACAACATGTCTGCAATATATATGCTGATATAGGTGTAGTGAAGACAAAAGTTCAGTGTATGCTCAAAACCCAAATATGTCACATATGTATCAAAGTATCATATGAAAACCACAGTGGTAATGGCTCTGTCAAATGGGTTTGCATGAAAAACAGTCACTGCTTTGATTACGAGGGGATTTGACAAGTGAGTAGAAAAGGGAGTAATCCGGGGGAAATAACTATTAGGAACAAAAGTGACAATAGCCCTGGCAGTGTTTGACAAATGTAAATGGAGGATGTGGACAAGTGAAAATGGGACTATGTCATAACATGAATGATGAGCAGTGCTAAAATGACGATGGCAATCATAATGACAGCAGTGATGTAATGGCAAAGAGAGGGCGTGGAAGCAGAGACACTACTGACAATAGATGACACAGGAATATATATCAACAACATAAGCTTGGAAACCCCCACACAGTCACTATCATTTGCTTCAAAACCCTAAGAAGTGAATTTGGAAATAAACATAGGGTTTACATTTCTCCACATTAAACACTTGTTTCTCCACTTTCAAAACACTATAATCATGTCCAAAATTCATTGAGAAAACGTAAAAAACCTACTTGCAAGCAGTTGGAGGCAATTTGGCATGAATCTGGACGAAGGAGCGAAATTTTTTTGACTCTGAGATTATACACGTCGCGCGCTTACCCAGTGCGCTGCGCACGGTATGTGCATAGCGCGCTTGCTAATTTGCACGGGCCTGTGAAGCCCAGTGCGTCGCGCGCCTGGTGTGCATAGCGCGCCTCCTCTGTGCGTAGCGCGCACTTCCACCTCCGGTACACGGCTTTGAAAAGCAAGTTTTCGCCCCTCAACTCACCAATTCGAACTCTGCCTTGGGAATTTGTGCAAATGAGTTGTCTTCCATGGCTTATATGTGTAGAAAAATATCTCATAAAAATCAAATTTGATTTTAATTTTCTCCGTAACCCACTTTGTAATGTTTGGGAATTTGGCACTTTATCACCTAATACAATGCTGTCTTTTGGCTCTTCATTACTTTTTATGAGTCTTGGACTGATGAAATGTCTTGATTCTTGCAGGGATTTTGGCATTTTGGCTTTGGCAAAGATCAGAGGCTGCTTTTGAACTTCTTATGGTGGAACAAATACACAACGATTACAAAAATGAAATTTGACAATTTCTAGTTCCAAAACAGATTTTTGGACTAGAAATGTCTTCAAATGTTTTTGAGAATAAAAACGTGAAATAGGAACCTTTTGAAACCAACCTCAAGGCCTGCGAGCTTTTATTACATGTAGCAAAAGACTGAAAACCCTAGACTCTAGGACTAAAGACTCTTTTTGACAAAAATAATCATTTATGACCATGAATGAAGTGACTTGAACTTCAGTGATTTTTGAGGAATATTAATTAGCCCTGTAGGTACAAGCATTAGGAAACACAAGACAACCAGACCTTCTCATCAGTCAATGGCATGTCCCTAGTGAAATGCAACGAAGTGGAACGAGCGAGACACCTAAAAATGATATGCAAAAAGCGAAATGATCTCTGACAGAGGGGTGTAAGGACCGACTCTAACATTGGCTCCAATGGGGATGGTGGCTCCAAGGAGATGCCAAGAACGGCAGATCTCTGGGGGAGTCAGACGCTGCCTTCATCCATTGGGCGATGGAGTCATTATTTCAACAGATAATACAAAAAAATTTGACACATTTATTGACTGAAAACTTGACTGAAACCGACTCGATTTTAAAACTGAAAATACTGATAAAACTAACTTGACAGACTTTCAAACCAACAACCTCCATCTCCAGAATTATAGCCTTCACTCCGGGCCCCAGACTGAAGAAAGAGATTAGTCCACACTTGCGATGAAACAGAAGTAAAATGATATATACAATGATGATGAAATCAACAGAAAATACTTAGAAGTGGTATCGCTTGAGTAGCTGACCATTGATCAGCCCTCCCGGACAATCATCCCCGTTCATTTCCTTGAGAAGAAAGGCGTTCTAACCACGATACGTTGCTATCTTAAAAGGACCCTTCCATAGGTTTACAAATTTTTCGTGCTTTCCCTTATCTTCATTTCGAGCATCCCACTTCAAAACCACCTCATCCAGCTGAAACTTATCTGATTTTGCCTTCCTATCGTAGATCTTCTTTATGCGTTCCTACAAATTGAATGTATTTTGAAATACCTCCTCCCGTGTCTGCTGTAAATGAATCATCTGATTAATCCTCCGCTGCATGGGATCTTCCTCACTACCAGCTTCCTGAAGCAATTTGACTACCGGGATAGCAAGAGAAGTGGGAAAAACTGTGTCTACCCCATACACCAACTCGAAAGTGGACATACCGATAGATTTTTTCTGACTTACCCTATCAGCCCAAAGTGCATTCACTAATTTCTTGTGCCAACCCTTTTTATTGATTTCCAACAATTTCTTAATGATATTTACCAAAGACTTATTTGAAGATTCCGCCAAGCCATTTCCTTGAGGATGGTAGGCAGTCGAATGTCCCAAGCTAATGTTGTACTTATAGAAAAATTCAACCATCCTCTTTGACTTGAAGGTCGCTACATTATCTGTGATTATCTTACTAGGACACCCAAAACGTGACAGAATATTGTTTTCAAGAAAAGAGATAATTACCGCATCCGTGGCTTGTCGAGTGGGAATGGCCTTGATCCACTTCGTGAAGTAATCCGTTGCTGTCAATATCCATCTATGATGACCTAACGATGCCGGATGGATTTACCCAATGAAATCCAATCCCCACTGCTGAAATGGTGCACTGACTTCAATTGGTTTGAGAGGCAAAGGCTGTAGTTTCTGCTTCCCTTTGAAAATTTGGCATTCGTGACAATTCTTAACAGCCTTATATACATCAGAAAACAAAGAAGGCCAATAGTAACCTGCCCTTAGAATCTTATTCGCTGTGGTTTTCCAAAACAAATGGCCCCTGCGGTCTCCTCTATGAAATTCCTCCAAAACTCTTTTGGCTTCCTCCTCTACCAAATAATTCAATAACATTCCACCAGGGTCTTTCCAATATAATGAAGAATTCAATATGCAAAACTTTGCAGCCCTCAACTTCAAGATTCTACTCTTATTTCTAGGCATCCCGGGTGGTGGAGACAAATTCTGAAGTACGTATAAAATGTCGGCATACCAAGGGGAAGAAACAAAAATATCAGATACCTGAAATGATGTACTCTCCTCATCTTCATCGGACATGGCAGCGATCAAATTTATATCTAGAGCATGCAGATTTGTTTCAGCCATGAGCTTGGCTAGTCCTTGTCCTTTGATCAGCTTGGTCGGTTTAATCTCCACATCATATTCTAACAACGTAGCGATCCACTTACCCCGCCTTCCTTCTGGATCTACCTGTACCAAAACATCTTTAACTGTTGCGTTAGGAACATAGGATATAATGTGGGAATGCAGTATATATACACGGAAATCTTTCAAGGCCTTTACAAGCGCAAGTGCTTGTTTCTCAATAATGTTGTATTTCAACGCTCCGTCCCTTATAATTCGACTGAAAAAGGCAATGGGCTTCTCAACTCCATCCCTTTTCTGCATTAAAACAGCTGCCAAAGTGTGCTCAGAAGCAAATGAAAACAAAATGAAGTCCTGTGTGTAGTCCGGGCTGATTAAAATAGGGGCTGAAGAAAGAGCTAACTTTACCAAATTGAATGATTTCACCGCCTCTTCTGTCCATTTTACCTGACTGTCCTTTTTCATCATGTTCGTGATTTCTCTAAGATGCTCAGCAAGATTTGGAATGAAACGACGCAGAAAATTCATTTTACCATTAAAGGACTGTATTTCTTTCTTGTTCCGAGGCTGTTCAATTTGCTGGATGGCTTCAACACATGCAGGGTCAACACGAATGTCGTCTTTCGATATGATGTGGCCAAGGATCTTGCCTTCATCCTGTTGAAGCCTAGAAAATCTCTGCTTCAAACATCGGGGAAAACCACCCGGTCGGGACCTTAAGGCAGCTCCTTTTCCGTTTGGTGTGGTGGCTCCAACTGGATTTAAAGGACCAGTTTCCTTGTAACTAAATGGATTGGATTGGATGGGTGGAAATGGAACTAAAGTAACTGAAATAAAAATATCTAATTTAAGCTAAATACTGATAAAGAAATTCTAACACTAGCCCGAGTAGCTATATGTGAATACAACTTAAGATTGTTCCAATTCAATAATAACCATGAAAATGTATTATTAATTAAATTGAAATGTGCAGAAACAAATAAAGATAACTCTGTTTAAGAAATTAAACAGAGTTATATAAGCATATTGCATTCATCATTATATAACATTTACATGTAATTATGAAAAATAACGTTTCAATTATACTAAAAAATGATATATAAAAGAAAGCATTGTGAAAACCAATATACATATAAATGATAGCAATTTTAAAACGAATATCATAAGACAAAAGAGATCAACAGTGAACAGATAGAAATACCTTGTTCATCTTGAAGACTTTCAAATGCAATCTGATACTCTATCCAGTAACTCTAATGCAAAATCAAATTCCAAGGTACAGAAATGCAACACTTCAAAGATAGTTCCGCATGAAAACCACCAGATGTGATCCTTTTTAAAAAATATATAAGACAATGGAGTACATAAATGCAATCTCCAAGTCTCAAAATATTAATATCCAGGACCCCTCTCTAAATGCATGAGAGGGGTTTAAATACTACTTAACTAACTCTAAAAATAGTTTATTACAAAAATTAAGGATTCGGTTCAATGACCATCCTTTTCCTAGGCTAAAATACAGTGAAATTAAAACTAAATCTATCTATCTATTAACTTGATCTTTAAGCTTGCAGGCATCCAGCATAGTTTTGAGAAGATGCGGTTGACCGACTTCAGAATTCAACTGTCCTGAAAAGACAGAGTCGGCAAGCGTAGGAGCAATCTTCTCTGTAGCATTGATGATACAATTGAGCGCACTGTGCTGACTGTGTGGCTTAACCAAGTACATCCAGTATGAGTCCCAATTCAATCTTGTCAGCCCTTGGATGGATTTTGCTCTTTCTTCTGCCTTTTGCCTCCATTCTGTTTGCAGTTGATTTGCCTGTGGGGGATATCCTGGAACAGTTTCAGGAATCAAGTTAGCTTTGTGTAAATTCTCATTTACACAATCAGTGAGAGTGTTTGCCGCTGTAGCCACCTCCTCTGCTGCCTTTTCTGCCCTTCTGATTTGTGCATCCCAATTATTAAACAGTATTTCTTTATGGTTCTCATTAATGATGGGTGCACCAGCTTTTTTGCCTTCTTCTGTCTTTTTCCATGCCAGATAATCATTGATCTTTTCATTAATCAAATCATAATCATTTTGTAAATATACGACATGATTCGTGATTTTATCGCTCTCTTGGCACAAAGAATTCCATTGCAATATTTTTTGTCCGAAAACTTCCTCTTGTTGCAGTAGTTGATTGTTCAAAGAGATGGTTTCTGAAATGAATTCTGGAAGCTTAGGATCATCTTTATGTTGTTCTTGGATAATCTGTATTTGTTTGTCTTTATCAGCCAGGCTTTTTTTGATGTCCTGTTTGCATTTCTTGAAGTTGTTGTTGTAACTCTTCAAGTTTTAATTGTGCTTCCTTATTGGCCTCTACCTGTTGCAATTGTTGTTGCATAGCTTTTATCTATTCTTCTTTTTCATCCAACAAAAGTTGTATCTCAACCGCTTTATCAATTGTTGCAGAAGCATAAGCTCCTGTTATTTGAGATAACTTAGTGAGATTATGAGTAGGCTCTGTGGGTTCTGCTTCAGTAGCAATTGCACTTTCTATTTTTCTCTTTTTCCTTTGTCTCTTTACTACTGCTTTGTATTTTGGGCTATAAAATACATCCAGAGGAGGAATGTCCTCTACATTAAGTACAATTTCAGAGGAGGGTGTGATTGGTATGTGCTCTGTTACTGCGACTGTGCTGCTTGTTCCTGTGCTCAAAACTTTGGTTGTCTGGATAGGGGTCTGTACATTCTGTCCTTCTACATTAATCAATTGATTAAAGGTTTCCCATTCTTTATCTAACTCAATGGTGACTGGCTGTTGCTGTACATTGGTTGGAGGAGGATTTGTCTATTGAGAAGTCAAAATTTGCTGTTGAGTAAGCTCTTTAGATTGTGCATAATCTTTAATGGATTCTTCCATTTTATCTTCCTTTTCTTTAGACTTATTGGAGTGTTCAGAATCTCTGTCAGATTTTGATTTGGATTTACCTGTACTTGAACTGCCGTTAAGACTAACACTAAGAGTTTGCTCCCTTGCAGGGTCTAAGCGTAGATTATCCAAAGGAATAGGAATTAGTCTCCTTTCTCTGTAAAGCTTGAATTCATGGAATTCCTCTGGAGATAGCTGAGCTTGAGCTGAATTCAAAACTTCTTTGAATGAATTTCTTTCTTGGAACATATCATCAAAAAGATCTTGTTCCCTGGAAAATTCCCTTACTTTGATTGCATTGGTAAAATTCTTAACAATATCATTTGGGTCAAATAACCTTCTTGAGAATTTGAACAGCTGTAGGCATGTAACGTTGCCTATCTCTTGAAATGCATGACCAATATCAAACAGTGAAAATGTTTCACATTTTATGGGAAATTGTGGCCAAATGCCCTTTTTCTTCTCTTTTAAATCTTTTGTTATACCTCCCTGGCCACAGGTCTAATAAGCAATTTCCCGAGCTACAAGTCTATCTGGAACATATAAGGGTAAAACATGGGGAGAAGCATAACTTCCAAAAACCCTAATATAGGTAAACAATTCTTCTCCAAACCATCTCGCGATGGGGAGAATATCAACCTCTGTTTCTGAGGATAACCTTGGGGCATCCTTATTATACAATGTTCTGTACAATGACAGCATTAGTCCATGACAAATTTGGTAAAAATGGGGGACAAACTTAGACTCCCATAGTTCTTTATGGTACACATGAATGGGCAAGGGATTGTGGATAGTCCATTTCCAGCCCATCACAGGGAATTTAGAGACATAGCAGATGGCGTCCATGACATAAGCAGATAAATAAAAAGGCGGATAAACCCACTGGGAAACATTTCGTTTAGATCGGTAATGAAAAATAGCAGTGGTGAGATTATCAGATAGGATTTTGGCCCAATCTACAATTGTAGAATTAACAGCCGCATTCAACAAAGGAAGCCATTCGGGTAATATCATATTTATGTCAGGCTTTCCAAAAAGCCTGCATAACATGGCAGCAGTAAAACAATAAGGAGAGGTAAGTGAACCCGTGTTGTACATACCTTGTTTGTTTTTCTTCAATGGTTCACTTCTTTTGGTCCACTCCTTTTTGCATTCTGCCAAATTTGAGTGTTCTTTGGCAAACTCTTCCATAAATTGCTTATTGAAAGTCGCCTGAGGTTCTGGCAGCTTATACATTAATCTCAGATCTTCTATGGTGAATGACCCGATTAGCTCTTCAGATGGAGTTCTGAATTGTCTGTCTGAAATATCTGTGCTATCCAGCACCCATCTCACCATGTTTGTATATGGGATAATCCTTGGCCTTGCTGCTATTCTATGCAGAAATGAGCAAGCCAAGTCTCTAAGGGTTTCTTCAGACGTATTCTTTGAACCTGCTGTAGCTGCAACTTTTATCACCACAGGGTTTTCTTCTTCTAACAGATTATACATTCCTTCCCAAGTGGATATACCAGCATCCTTGTTACAGGCGGTGTCTGCGTATAGCGAAGTCATTTATTTGTTCTCAGAATTTGAGCTCTTCTCCTTCTTACCCATAGTGTTTAGCGGAAGCTTTGTATAGTGGTTTGCTCCTTTGTGCCTGCGTTTTACGAATAAATGAGAGTAATGATATAAGAAAGGTGATGAGACTGTTTTGAATATGAAAGCGGATGAAATATAATATTTTAATTGTGAAACGACTTTCAATCTAAACACAATCTCATTTCACATTAATAGTCAATCCAATCATTTAATATAATCATTAAAGCGCATAACGGATTTGACATATGAGAAGATTGCCTTGGGATAGCGCGCCTATATGAATCTGCAACATTGCGATCTGCGATTTGCTGCGCAATATCGCAATATCGCAATGTTGCAATATCGCAAAATGAAGTCATCGCAGTCATAAAAATAGCGCAAAAGCGCATATCGCAAAAGCGCAAAATCGCAAAATGAAATCATCGCAAAAGCGCATAATTAATAAGAGCGCAAAAGATATTCATTAATCATTTATGTTTTCTGCACTATGCGATCTGCGATCAATGCGTTTTATATATACTATTTTTTTTATGAATGCGCTATCTTGTTTCAAGAGCAATTTTATTATAATCTATCATAAACTTAAGTGTTTCTAAATATTCTTTCTAAGGGATTTCTATAGGTTTATGATAGAAAGTTTTATTTGAAAAGGCAAACAAATCCTAATTGAATTTTTGAATTTTTTAACTAAGGGTCCTCATTTATTTAGTATTATTACTAATAGTAAATAAAAGGGGGGTTGTTGCTAGTCACAACAATTGGCGATTCACTGAAAGAAATAGTTATCTCTAAAAAAATAAAATGAACATTCTATCTTTAGTAAATAAAGGTTTTTAAAGATAATGAAAACTATCTTAAGATAATTCAAATAAAATTTCACTATGAAAAAGAAATAAAAATCATCTCATAATTTCTTTCTAGTTCTTTAAGAAATAAAAACATTTTGGGTTATATCAAGCTTTGATTGGTGTTAATAATGAAGTAAGTGGATCTCTCCAAGTTTTGGTTTTATAATATACTCTATTGCCATAGGTATTGCCTCTGCTGCCAGCAAACGTTTATAGTCTCGACAGGGTTACCTTTAAACCATTAACCATTCATTGTCCCATCCAATTAAAATTATGACCTTTTAAAAGATAAATTCATAAGATTTATTATCTCATGTTTTTTATCTTTTATTTATTTTTTATTTTAAGAGCCATTGTCCTGGTTTGGTGGCCAGTTGATAACAATGCCATTCACTAGTTATAATTAAACTGAACAAGCTGGCTCGTGATGAGACCCCTTGTCTTATATTTATAAGCCATTACCCTGTTTTGGTATGCAGTATTGGTAATGTCAGTTTTATTACTCCTTATGAACATGGTAAGTCGGCTCGTAATGAGACCTCTTATCTCTTATAATTTTCGTATAATTTCTTAGAATTACATTCTAAAAAATCACAATTTAAATGGATGGGGTGAAATAGTTTTATCCTTAAGAATCAATGGATGACAATTTTCAGAGTTTTTTGAATTCCAAAACTTTGAAAAAAATCTATACTTTGATAGATAACCTTTCTCTGCTTAATAAACTTTATAATGATTTACATTTTCCTCAAGTTTTCAAAAGATCATGTAAATGATTGAAATAATCTTTTCAAAGTTTAACATCTTATTTTAAACTATTCAAAAACTGTGATCATTACTTTAAAAATTCTTATTTACACAAAATAAATATTTATAATATTTTTCCAAAGAAATTTTCTCAAATAGTAAATAGTCAATCAGAGACTCATAAACAACCTTTATTTGTAAAAACAAAAACAATCAAAAACTTTTCAGAAAGAAATATACACAGTTTAAGAAGGAGTTACCTCCTTATGAAAAGAATTTCTTCAAGATAAGCCCATTTACAGGAAGAGACTCTCTCTTACCTGTTAGATCTTGGAGTATGAATGTATTTGAGCTTATCTTCTCAACGATCTAAAATGGTCCAAGCCACATTTTCTGAAACTTGGTATGTTTACCTTTTTCTTCGTGTGCTTTATCCCATTTCAAAACGAGATCACCAATTGACAAAATTTTTGAGCGGGTAAAACTTGCATCAAAAGAAGATTTTACAAGCTGTTGATGTTTTTCATGAGTAATTTTTTCTTTATCCCTATCTTCTTCTAATTTAAGGATTTGATCATATCTCAATTGAATGGATGAAGAAGGATTTTCTTCAATAAACTGCACTAGGGCTAATGATGGAAGAGTTAAATTTGATGGTATCACAACTTCTTTTCCATAAACCAAATTGAAAGGTGAAGTCCCTATTGAAGCTTTTTCAGTGATATGATCAGCCCATAACGCAAAGATTAAATATTTGTGCCAATTCTTTTGATTTTGATCAACAGTCCTTTTAATGATTTTGATAAGGTTTTTATTAGCGGATTCAGCCAAACCATTACCTCGTGGATAATAATTTGCTGAATATTTTAATTTAAAACCTCTCTTGACTGCAAATTCAACTAAACTATTTCCAGAGAAGTAAGATGCATTATCAAAGACAAGAGCTTGAGGTACACCAAACCTGGTTATGATGAATTGATCTATGAAATCAATAATTGCATCAGAATTGGCTACCTTCAAGGGAATTGCCTCTACCCACTTTGTAAAGTAATTAGTTGCAGTAAGGATGTACTTGTGTTGTTTGGAAGAATGAGGTACTATCTCACCAATAATGTCAAGCCCCCATTGTTCGAATGGTTGCTCAATAGTTACTGGTTGCAAAGGAAAAGCTGGTTTCCTTTGTCTTCCACTTGCAGTTTGACAAATTTGGCACTTCCTTACGTAATCATACGTATCTTTAAAAAGGGTAGGCCAGTAATAACCAGCACGCATTATTTTGTGAGCCGTGGTATCACCTCCAAAATGACCTCCTGCTAGTCCATCATGTAATTCCTGCAAAACCTTTTCAGCTTCAGTCTTTTCAAGACATCTTAATAAAATTGAATCATAATTTTTTCTAAATAACACATTATCAATGATCTCATATTTAATAGCCTTTAACCTTAAAGCGCGTTTACTCTTATAACTGAGATTAGAAGGAGCATACCCATTTTTCAAGTAATAGATAAGATCAACATACTGAGATTCAGAATCTGTAACACTTATCTAACTTACTTGAATATCTTGATTTGAATCTTGATTTTCTGGTATGTTATGAGCTCCTGCCAATAATCTGCAAAAACCTTGTCCTCTAACAATCTTAGCTGGTTTAATATCAATATCATATTCTTGCAAGGCTGTTACCCAGTTAGCTCTTTTTTCTCCTACTTCTTTTTGAATTAATAATTGCCTCACTGCAGAGAATGGGACAATGATTTTTGTATGTGTCTTCAAGAGAAAAGGTCTGAAATGTTTGATTGATTTAAACACAACAAAGGCTTGTTTTTCAACATCGGAATAATTAAGCTCAGATCCTTGCAGATTTTAGCTAAAGAAAGAAATTGGTGCTTCGATTTCTTGATCCTTGAGTTGTGTCAAAACGGCTGCATAGGATGTTTCTGTGGCCAGAGTATACAAAGTAAAATCTTTAGAAAAATCTGGGGTATTCAATGCTGGTGCATTAATGATTGCTCGTTTGATTGAATCAAAAGCTTCTTTTTCTTTATGCATCCATTTGAATATTGAATTCTTCTTGATCATATTTTACATAGGTAAAACAATTAAAGAAAAATCAGGAATAAATCTTTTAACAAAATTGATCTGTCCAAGAAATGATTGCATGGATTTTTTGTTATATGGTAAAGAAATATCAGAAATTTCTTTCACTCTATCTGGATCAATATATATACCATCTTTTGACACAACAAATCCTAAGAGTTTTCCTTCATCTAAAGCAAAGAAATATTTCTTTGGGATTTAAGGAGATACCAAACTTTCTACATCTTTCAAATATTTGTTTTAAATCATGTAGATGATTGGCTCTCTTTTTTGAAAATATTGTTATGTCATCAAGATAAACAACAACTGATTTATTGATCAGACCTTTGAATGCTATATCTATGGCTCTTTGAAAAGTTGCTCCTGCATTTATTAGACCAAAAGGCATTTTCTGATAAGCATAAGTTCCCCATTTTGTTCTGAAAGTTGTTTTCAATCTGTCATCTGGATGAACTAAAACTTGATTATAGCCCAAAAATCCATCGAGAAAAGACATAATTTCAGAACCAGCTACCTTTTGAAGTATCTGTTCCATGGTTGGCAATGGGAAATTGTCTTTTAAACATGCCTTGTTTAAATTTCTGAAATCAATACAGATTCTTATATCACCATTCTTCTTCCTTACAGGTACCATATTGGAAACCTAATTAGAGTGCCTGACTGGAAAAATGATTTTGGCTTTCAAAAGTTTATTAAGTTCTGATTTGATTTGACTTTCGAGATTTGGATGGATCTTTCTCAACTTCTGTTAAACAGGTTTAATATCAGGAAGCATTGGAATTGTATGTTGAATAATCGAAGTATCATATGTTTTTAGATCATCGTAATTCCAAGAAAAAACGTTTTTATACTTGTTCAGCAGTTTAATGAATGGATTGCTTTCCTCCGGTGTTAAATTGAGACCTAAGTTAACATTTTGAGGTTTAGAATCAGAACCAAGATTTACTAATTCAAACTTCAAAGTTGAGCTTTCAAGTTTCGTATTAGTAACTTTCTTGAATTTGTCTCTAATGTCATATAAATCCTCTAATTTAACAACAGATTTTGGAATGGGGTTTTCATTACCTTTTGAAGCAATTTGTAAATCATGATCATCTTCGTCAATAATTTTCTCATCATATGATTTCTCTAAAGTCATGAAATTTAGAATATCTTGATCATGATAGAATACTCTCCAATTTGTAACATTATCTGGGACAGATGGACGAAAAATCAATTCTACAGAAAACCTATCAGGACTGCAATCTTCAGCAGGTATGAGTTTAGATGCAACATTAGCTAACAAGTCAACTGATGTATTTTGATTCCTAGGAATAGGAGAAATATTGAATGCTAAAAAATGAGTGGTGAGGTCTTGTACTAGGGTTTGATAGTGTTTAAGATGTCCTGAAAGGCAATGAATAGTATTCCTAACTTGTTTAATGACAATTTCGGAATCACCAAAAACTTTCAAGTATTTAACATCTAACCCTACAGCTTTATAAAGTCCTTGAACCAAGGCTTCATATTCTGCGGTATTTTTAGTACACTCAAATTCTAATCTACATGACAGCATGGTTTTCTCCCCATTTGGATCAATTAGGATGCATCCAGCTCCAGCTCCATCACTAGATTTCGATCCATCAAAATATAATGACCAAAATAAAGACTTATCTATTGGCTTATCTACAATTACATTAGAAATATTTACAATTCTGGAAGTATCAGATTGTGAAAAATTTTCTATCTAAGAAACAAAAGTATTTACAGGAAAAGGTGATTGAGGAGCTTTGAAATTTCCAAGGAATGATTCAGCAGAATAGCCTCCAAGAATATTATTGTTGAATGCTACAGGTTCATTAGGTTGTTCAAATTTAGTGACAGTGTGCATCATATGTTTTTCTCGTTCAATTTTGATTTGATTTGGTTTCCCTTTGTAGGGAAGCCACATATGTGAATAATCGGTTGAGATATAACCATTAAGTTTCACAGACCAGTCCCTGCTCAAGATTAATCCATAGAATTCAGGAATATCAGCAATCAGAATATCAATTCTTTGGACAATCCTAGGATCTGAGGCTAATCTGATAGTAACTGAATTGATTTCTCCTACCACTTGGACTTTAGAGCGATCCAACTGAACAATATGAACTGCTGATTTATGTGGTTCAATATTCAATTTAGCACAGACAGAAGTAGGCATTATATTGGAGGAAGCTCCAAAATCAATCAAACAATTGTGCAGATTTTTATTGTACATCTCATAAGTCAAAAGAAAAGGAGGAGTTTGAGAATTTGACTTTTCCCTAATGAGCACAGTATCAGTAGCATCTACCTTATATGGTGGCTTACCAGTTCCTCTTGCTGCTTTTGCAACTACACCGCTTGGTAAAGGAGCAATTGGTGTAGCATTTAATTCTTTCAATAGCAACTTTTGCTAGTGTTTCAGTTTGCTGAGTTCATGTAAGGAAATGTTGGCTTTGATCTTTTTCATGTATTCGACAATATTGTATTCCATAGGATCTGACACTACTAAAGTTTTCGCTGTTGATGTGAGAGGATTAGAAGAGGATGGTTGATTTTGAGTAGGTAATGGAGAAGTTTTCTTCACAGTGGGTTTGTCTTTAGTACTTGGAGTTGTAATTTTCTTTTTAGGTACTGTTTGCACTGGTTTTGTTTTAGATTTACTCCTAGTACTTACAGGCATAGCTTCTTCATTATCAGAATTAGGGAGAATAAAATCCCACATTCCATTCAATTCAGCTATTTCTTCATTTTCGTCTTCTTGATCTGATACTATAGATGTATCTTCTTCTTCTTCCTCTTCTTCTGATTCTGCATTAGAGATTATATTAGGAGTTTAGATTCAAATTGGTTTCTTCTGAAATTTCGGAATGGTTTCTTGGTAGAAGTTTCAGCCACTTGTTTTTTAATTTCAACCATTTCATTTGACATGGTTTTAAGAAATTTCTGTAAATATTCCATGTCATATGGATCTTTGGCCTTTTTCTTTGAATCATCTTTGAAGCTGACCTTCTTTGATTTCCTTTCTTCAATAGCATTTTTCTTTTCCAGAGAAGTGATACATTTTTCCACTGCAATAGCTTCTTTCATATTCTCAGCTAATGTAGGCTTTGCAGCTCTGTCTACGAAAATTGCTATGTTTGAGGGTAAGGCAGTTATATACCATTTAATTCTAACTTGTTCACTGGGTTGTGAATCTGTATGAATTTTGTTCAAAAGTTTGTTGAATCTAGCATTGAATTCTTTTATAGGTTCCTTGGGCTCTATCTTCAAATTTGAGAGATCATTGAGTAAAGTTGCAATTGATCGGTCATCTCCAAATTTGGTCAAAAAATGATCTGCAAAAATGTCCCAACTTGTTATAGATCCTGATGGTAATGAAAAATACCATGATCCTGCTACTCCCTGAAGAGTATATGGGACTAATCTAACTACAACATCTTCATGTATGACTCCATTCAAATTAATAGCCAGCATAAAGTTATTGATATGTTCTTCAGCTTGAATGTTAAGATCTGGACTAAACTTTGGAAGCCATTTTCCAGGATTGTCTGGTAAATCATGTAAAGGTGCAGCCATGTTGACTGCTCCTGGAGCAGACCATGGTCTCTGTGCCATTATTGGGACGACTATTGGAGGAATAGTAGAAACTGGTGGTATTTGAATTGAAGTGGTTGGAATAGATGATGTTGAAATTGATGAGAATTGAGGAGAAGATGTTTGTGGAGATGATGATGAAACAACTGCGCTTTGTTGAGTTGTGGTTTTGGAAACAAGTGATTGAATATGAGATGATGAACTTGTATCACTTTCTGTTTCCGATTGAATTCTTTTTGTTTTGCCCTTACTAGGTAAAGGAAATTCTTTCGGAGGAATACCAAGTTTTTCACTTTGCAACCTAGTAAGAGGTTTGGAAGGAATAAATTTTGAAGTTACACTACCTTCAGATATTTCAGACTCTTCAAGAGATAATGAGAATCCTTTTAATTTATGAATTAGATCTTGAACTTCAGGAGATTCAGGATGTTGTTTGTCTGAATGTTTTGAGATTTTGGTAGTGGGTGTCTGAATATTTTCTGCAATTTCTTCTCTTGGATTCTGAATTTCAGAAGAAATTGAAGAAGTTAATGAGGGTGTTTTGCTCTCAGAATGGCTTGTGGATAAAGATTTACTTGCCATTCATAGCTCAGGCCCTCCTTCTAGCGCCAAAAATGTTGAAGCCTATAAAATCTCTGCTTCAAACATCGGGGAAAACCACCCGGTCGGGACCTTAAGGCAGCTCCTTTTCCTTTTGGTGTGGTGGCTCCGACTGGATTTAAAGGACCAGTTTCCTTGTAACTAAATGGATTGGATTGGATGGGTGGAAATGGAACTAAATTAACTGAAATAAAACTATCTAATTTAAGCTAAATACTGATAAAGAAATTCTAACACTAACCCGGGTAGCTATATGTGAATACAACTTAAGATTGTTCCAATTCAATAATAACCATGAAAATGTAGTATTAATTAAATTGAAATGTGCAGAAACAAATAAAGATAACTCTGTTTAAGAAATTAAACAGAGTTATATAAGCATATTGCATTCATCATTGTATAACATTTACATGTAATTATGAAAAATAACGTTTCAATTATACTCAAAAATGATATATAAAAGAAAGCATTGTGAAAACCAATATACATATAAATGATAGCAATTTTAAAATGAATATCATAAGACAAAAGAGATCAACAGTGAACAGATAGAAATACCTTGTTCATCTTGAAGACTTTCAAATGCAATCTGATACTCTATCCAGTAACTCTAATGCAAAATCAAATTCCAAGGTACAGAAATGCAACACTTCAAAGATAATTCCGCATGAAAATCACCAGATGTGATCCTTTTTAAAAAATATATAAGACAATGGAGTACAGAAATGAAATCTCCAAGTCCCAAAATATTAAGATCCAGGACCCCTCTCTAAATGCATGAGAGGGGTTTAAATACTACTTAACTAACTCTAAAAATAGTTTATTACAAAAATTAAGGATTCGGTGCAATGACCATCCTTTTCCTAGGCTAAAATACAGTGAAATTAAAACTAAATCTATCTATCTATTAACTTGATCTTTAAGCTTGCAGGCATCTAGCATAGTTTTGAGAAGATGCGGTTGATCGACTTCAGAATTCAACTGTCTTGAAAAGACAGAATCGGCAAGCGTAGGAGCAATCTTCTCTGTAGCATTGATGATACAATTGAGCGCACTGTGCTGACTGTGTGGCTTAACCAAGTACATCCAGTATGCGTCCCAATTCAATCTTGTCAGGCCTTGGATGGATTTTTCTCTTTCTTCTTCCTTTTGCCTCCATTCTGTTTGCAGTTGATTTGCCTGTGGGAGATATCCTGGAACAGTTTCAGGAATCAAGTTAGCTTTGTGTAAATTTTCATTTACACAATCAGTGAGAGTGTTTGCCGCTGTAGCCGCCTCCTCTACTACCTTTTCTGCCCTTCTGATTTGTGCATCCCAATTATTAGACAGTATTTCTTTATGGTTCTCATTAATGATGTGTGCACCAGCTTTTCTGCCTTCTTCTGTCTTTTTCCATGCCAGATAATCATTGATCTTTTCATTAATCAAATCATAATCATTTCGTAAATCTACGACATGATTTGTGATTTTATCGCTCTCTTGGCACAAAGAATTCCATTGCATTATTTTTTGGCAGAAAACTTCCTCTTGTTGCAGTAGTTGATTGTTCAAAGAGATGGTTTCTGAAATGAATTCTGGAAGCTTAGGATCATCCTTATGTTGTTCTTGGATAATCTGTATTTGTTTGTCTTTATCAGCCAGACTTTTTGATGTCCTGTTTGCATTTCTTGAAGTTGTTGTTGTAACTCTTCAAGTTTTAATTGTGCTTCCTTATTGGCCTCTACCTGTTGCAATTGCTGTTGCAGAGCTTTTATCTGTTCTTCTTTTTCATCCAACAAAAGTTGTATCTCAACCACTTTATCAATTGTTGCAGAAGCATAAGCTCTTGTTATTTGAGATAACTTAGTGAGATTATGAGTAGGCTCTGTGGGTTCTGCTTCAGTAGCAATTGCACTTTCTATTTTTCGCTTTTTCCTTTGTCTCTTTACTACTGCTTTGTATTTTGGGCTATAAAATACATCTAGAGGAGGAATGTCCTCTACATTAAGTACAATTTCAGAGGAGGGTGTGATTGGTATGTGCTCTGTTACTGCGGCTGTGCTGCTTGTTCCTGTGCTCAAAACTTTGGTTGTCTGGACAGAGGTCTGTACATTCTGTCCTTCTACATTAATCAATTGATTAAAGGTTTCCCATTCTTTATCTAACTCAATGGTGACTGGCTGTTGCTGTACATTGGTTGGAGGAGGATTTGTCTATTGAGAAGTCAAAATTTGCTGTTGAGTAAGCTCTTTAGATTGTGCAAAATCTTTAATGGATTCTTCCATTTTATCTTCCTTTTATTTAGACTTATTGGAGTGTTCAGAATCTCTGTCAGATTTTGATTTGGATTTACCTGTACTTGAACTGCCGTTAAGACTAACACTAGGAGTTTTCTCCCTTGCAGGCTCTAAGCGTAGATTATCCAAAGGAATAGGATTAGTCTCCTTTCTCTGTAAAGCTTGAATTCATGGAATTCCTCTGGAGATAGCTGAGCTTGAGCTGAATTCAAAACTTCTTTGAATGAATTTCTTGCTTGGAACATATCATCAAAAAGATCCTGTTCCCCGGAAAATTCCCTTACTTTGATTGCATTGGTAAAATTCTTAACAATATCATTTGGGTCAAATAACCTTCTTGAGAATTTGAACAGTTGTAGGCATGTAACGTTGCTTATCTCTTGAAATGCATGACCAATATCAAACAGTGAAAATGTTTCACATTTTATGGGAAATTGTGGCCAAATGCCCTTTTTCTTCTCTTTTAAATCTTTTGTTATACATCCCTGGCCACAGGTCTGATAAGCAATTTCCCAAGCTACAAGTCTATCTGGAACATATAAGGGTAAAACATGGGGAGAAGCATAACTTCCAAAAACCCTAATATAGGTAAAAAATTCTTCTCCAAACCATCTCGCGACGGGGAGAATATCAACCTCTATTTCTGAGGATAACCTTGGGGCATCCTTATTATACAATGTTCTGTAAAATGACAGCATTATTCCATGACAAATTTGGTAAAAATGGGGGACAAAATTAGACTCCCATAGTTCTTTATGGTACACATGAATGGGCAAGGGATCGTGGATAGTCCATTTCCAGCCCATCACGGGGAATTTAGAGACATAGCAAATGGCGTCCATGACATAAGCAGATAAATAAAAAGGCCGATAAACCCATTCGGAAACATTTCGTTTAGACCGGTAGTGAAAAATAGCAGTGGTGAGATTATCAGATAGGATTTTGGCCCAGTCTACAATTGTAGAATTAATAGCCGCATTCAACAAAGGAAGCCATTCGGGTAAGATCATATTTATGTCAGGATTTCCAAAGCACATAACATGTGATAGTAAAACAATAAGGAGAGGTAAGTGAACCCGTGCTGTACATACCTTGTTTGTTTTTCTTCAATGGTTCACTTCTTTTGGTCCACTCCTTTGTGCATTCTACCAAATTTGCATGTTCTCTGGCAAAATATTCCCTGAATTGTTTGTTGTAAGTCGCCTGAGGTTCTGGCAACTTATACATTAATCTCAGATCTTCTATGGTAAATGACCCAATTAGCTCTTCAGAGCCTACAAAAACTCTTACGGGTGTAAATGCAAATGTTGTGCTATCCGGCTGCTCTCACCATGTACGGCCCTTGTGGGAATCCTTGGCCTTGCTGCTATTCTATGCAGAAATGAGCAAGCCAAGTCTCTAAGGGTTGCTTCAGACGTATTCTTTGAACCTGCTGTAGCTGCAACTTTTATCACCACAAGGTTTTCTTCTTCTAATAGATTATACATTCCTTCCCAAGTGGATATACCGGCATCCTTGTTACAGGTGGTGTCTGCGTATAGCGAAGCCATTTCTTTGTTCTCAAAATTTGAGCTCTTCTCCTTCTTACCCATAGTGTTTAGCAGAAGCTTTGTATAGTGGTTTGCTCCTTCGTGCCTGCGTTTTACGAATAAATGAGAGTAATGATATAAGAAAGGTGATGAGACTGTTTTGAATATGAAAGCGGATGAAATATAATATTTTAATTGTGAAACGACTTTCAATCTAAACACAATCTCATTTCACATTAATAATCAATCCAATCATTTAATATAATCATTAAAGCGCATAACGGATTTGACATATGGGAAGATTTCCTTGGGATAGCGCGCCTACATGAATCTGCGACATTGCGATCTGCGATTTGCTGTGCAATATCGCAATATCGCAATGTCGCAATATCGCAAAATGAAGTCATCGCAGTCATAAAAATAGCGCAAAAGCGGGAATTGCGCAATAGCGCAAAAGCGCATATCGCAAAATCGCATGATTGCAAAATCGCAAAATCGCAAAAGCGCATATTTGAAAAGAGCGCAAAAGATATTCATTAATCATTTCTATTTTCTGCGCTATGCGATCTGCGACCAATGCATTTTATAAAGGATATATACCATTTTTGTTATGGATGCGCTATCTTATTTAAAGAGCAATTTTATTATGATCTATCATAAACTTAAGTGTTTCTAAATATTCTTTCTAAGGGATTTCTATAGGTTTATGATAGAAAGTTTTATTTGAAAAGGCAAACAAATCCTAATTGATTTTTTGAATTTTTTAACTAAGGGTCCTCATTTATTTAGTATTATTACTAATAGTAAATAAAAGGGGGGTTGTTGTTGGTCACAACACATCCATGGAAAAAAGACTCTTTTTCGGATTCATCGAAATACCATATTTTCTGCACTTCTGGAAAACAACTTTTAAGTGATATAAATGTTCTTCATCAGAATTTGAAAACACAGTCAGATCATCAAGTTAAACAACCAAAAATACATCTTTCTCGTTGGTGAAAGCCATGTCCATTGCATGTTGAAAAGTGGCACCTGCATTTTTCAAACCAAACGGCATTTTTGCATAATGAAACGTTCCCCATGGAGTGGTGAACGCAGTCTTGTCACGATCATCTTCATGCACTAAAATTTGGTTATAACCTGAATAGCCGTCAAGTAGTGACATCCTTGATGCTCCAACTACTCGCTGCAATATATGGTCCATTTTTGGCAGCGGATAATTGTCCTTTAATGATACCTTATTCAAATTTCTGAAATCGATACATAAACGGATCTCACCTGTCTTCTTTCTCACGGGCACCAAATTTGATATCCAATCGGAAAATCTGATAGGCACCATGATTCCTGACTTATACAACCTGTTTACCTCTTTTTCAATCGACGGAAGCAGCTTCGGATTGATTCTCCTCAACTTCTGACGGAAAGGCTTCTGATTTGGTTTGATAGGGATAGTATGCTGAATGATATTAGTGTCATATGTTTTTAAATCTAAGTAATCCCATGCAAAAGCATCAGCAAATGAAGACAACAATCTCACATACTTTGCCTTTACCTTTGGTGACAATGACTTAGATAACTTTACCATCTTGGGATTTTCAGCTGTCCCAATATTTACCTCTTCAACACCTTTTTCAGTTGGTCTCAATGTCGGTTTGCGGGCTACATCGTCTTGATCAAAGAGTTCCTCTAAAGGAATCAATCCTTTAGGAATGATGTTATATTTAAGTTGCAGCACTTCCATTTGATTTATTTGTATATCATCATTACCATCATCATGTTCTGTATCTATGGAGGTGTCTTTAAACTTACCCTTATTTTGCAGGAAATCACTAATCTCCTCGTCATCCTGAAAAACTTGCCAACATTGCTGATTGTCTGGAACGGTGGGGCGGTGCTTCACATGTATCTCGAACTTGTTGTTGGAATTCATTGGAATTTTTAAATTGCTTGTTGCCTTAGCAAGTCCATCAGCAACACCATTTTGTATGTGAGGCACACATGTCAAGGTATGATCAGAAAATAACTTCAAAATGTCTAAAACTGCATTACGGTAAGCCCTCATGCGAGGATGTTTGGCTTGAAACTCACCCTTTACCTGCTTTATCACCAACTCCAAATCACCATAGACTGCAATTCTTTTCGCTTTCAGCTTTCTTAGAATCTTAAGGCCAGCAATCAGAGCCTCATACTCCACTTCATTGTTAGAACAGTCAAATGCTAGTTTGTAGGAACACACTCTCACATTGCTTGGAACCTTATTCGGAGCGGAAAATGGACTACGAATCCAAACACCAATTCCAGCACCATCACTACCCACTGCGCCATCAAAATCCATGGTCCAAAGACCATCCTCATCCTCCTCTAAGTGCTGAAATTGCGTCAGCTCTGTTTTTCCTGTTTGCTGCCCATTGTCTTTAGCTGATTGCTCAAGAGTATCTTGCTTTTCTCGTCTTTCTTTTTGCAGAACTTCTCTAAATTTTTCAGTGATTTCTGGTATATCTTCTGCCTGAACTAATTGACTATCTATTTCATTAAAACTATCAGAAAACAAAACAAACGACTCTAAGTCGGTATGTACATAATTTACAGGATGATTGATTGGTTTTTCCTTGCTTGTTATCATGTATTTCATCTTCTGCTCTCGATATAACTTTCTCATTTGACCGAAGACTGGAATTGTAGCATAAGAAAAATATAACTGTAGTGTACCTTTCAACTTTTCCCTCCAAGATCTAGAAAGGAGCATCCCAAATTGAGGAGGAATGTCTGCCACGACCACATCCATCAAGACATTCTTCGCAGGAATTTGATCTAAACTTACAACCAAATCTTTGATGAGTCCGATACATCTCACGCGGCTGGAATCAAATGAATACAAATCATGGTATTTCCTTGTAATATCTAAACCCAACTTTTCCATGATCGCCTTTGGCATAAGATTGTGCGAAGCACCAGAATCGAACATGGCATTGTGCAATACATATTCATGCAACCTCAAACTAATATAAAAGGGAGGAACATCACTGTCAGGGGACTCACCATCTAAAGCAGGCCCAAATATCAATTCAGGCTGATCATCTTCTATATTTACCATGTCAAACATTGGATCAAAATTTAGAATTTTGGAGACTTGACCCCGATAGCTGCTGTTCTTCATAATTTCTGTCAAAGGAATAGATACCTTCAATTTTGAAATTTCATTTTCTAAACTAAAGGCTGAAACTCTTACAACTTCTTTGACCGGAACTTCTTTCTTTTCAGCCTTATCCTTCATTATACTTGACTGATTTTCCCTTTCTACTGATGATGGTTTACTAGCTGCGGGATCAATTGTCTCTTTTCCTTTCTTCTGTGGTATAGGCGAATCCATCTTTGGTGCTGAAACCTCTTTTCTTTTCTGAATTGGGTTTATGGGCACATCTCTGTTTCTCAATGAGTATTGCTTCTGCTGAGCGGACAAAGCATTCAAATATCCTCTTTGGTATTCATCTGATTCTTCCTCCAGATCTGCATCATTTGCTAAAATGAAATCTTCATCTTTCTGTATAGCTGAACTTTCTCCATATTCTTCATCCTCAGTTATGTAAATGGGCAGATCGTCGGGAGTAAAGAAGTGGTTTTTCTCACCCACTACATCATCATCATCATCTGGATCTTGACTCACAAAATTCTGCAAAAGAGGTGTTTTAATCTGCTGCTGGGCTGCCGGCTCTTGTGCTCTCTGTTCACGCTGCTTAATTCTGAACTGTGGCTACTGCTGGCCATGGTAGTTGGGATTACGAATCTGCGTTTCTGGCTTATCAAGCGTCATTCTTTTGAACATTTTTTCCATCTCACGAAGCAAGTGCTGTTCTGATGCAGATGTGGAAGCTTCTTCTTTTATATTCACTCTTTTCTCTGCTTTCAACCGGGCTCTCTTATCATTCAGATTCGCCTCAACACTAACAGCAATCTTCTGCATATCTTCCAAGGTAGGCGGATCTCTATCTCGTAGTGAATAAGCCATCTCCGAATCGAAACCGTCCGAGAATTTAAGGAGAGATGACTTTCTAGACGGTCTTAAGTCATCTGGAATTGCATTATAAACTATATTGAATCTGGTAATATAATCCTGAACAGACTCACCAGGATTACGCTTGATGCTGGTATACTCAGAAGTAATTTGCAGCGGATCTTTTTTCATCTCCCATCGATCTAAGAATTGTGTCTGAAGCTCTTGCAATGTATTGATACTTGCGGGTTGTAGAGCTCTGAACCATTTACGAACCTCACCTCCAAAAGTCTGGGTGAACAACCTCATGGACACATTTTCTTCATCTATTTCATGCAGGTCTAAGAAATCTTTCATCCTGAAAATATGCTGCTGAGCGGATATACTCTGTGGCGTGCCATCGAATATTGGAATCTTGCTCTGATAATCAGCAGGCATAGGATCCAAATTTGCAGTTAAAACAAGAGGTGCAAATCTCGCAGCCATGGCTCTTGGAGGATTTATAATCTGCTATCTCGGAGAAACCGGTGGAACGGGAGCAGTAGGTGAACGAGGTGTATGCGGTGGAGATGGGGGAGAAACTACTGCTGATTGTTGATTAGAGATCTCAAGCTGTATGGGAATGGTAGGAATAAAGGGAGGTTCAGTGGGAATCCGTGAACTGGATGCAATCTCAGATGGCCCAAGAGTTTGTGAAGCAGATTCAATGAATTCGGGAATGTTGGTTGCCACAATGGAGTTTTGAAGATTCAGGATATAATTATCGATAGATCTATTTGCTTGCTCAACTTCTAGATACTTGATGAACTCAGGATTGATGACGGTAGAACCAGTGGCACTTTCGGATTTGGTTTCAAACAATGATAACTCAAACTGATCGTCAAACTCAATATCTTCAATGTATTCAAAAACAGTGGGGTATGAGTGAGATTTGACCAAAGGAATAATGGGAGCTTCTCAACGATAAATTCTTGGGATTAGTTTGGGGTTTTCATATACTGGAGGCGGATTTGGATCAGGATTTGATCTAGTATGCCTTTTTGAAGCCAGTGTATTGATCTATCCAAGAAAAATTCAAAGGACACAATAGATTATTTTCAGCCTATCGACTTCTAGACTAAATCATCTAAAAGTCTAGAACGAACAAGTATACTGGGGTAATTTTCAAATCGAGTGTCGCATTCACAAGCTAACCGGAGATCGACTGAAGCAGTGTTTATCTACTTCCGCTTATGCATGGAAAAAGCATTTCGAAAGCTACCTGGCGTGACTTCAGACTCCGTCTAAGACTCATGAAACGAACACATAAACAAGCAAACCATTGAGATTTTTCCCCAGTATGGTTGCCACTATGTTAGCGCTCAAATCTACCTTAGGCTGAAATAAGGTAAAACTCAAGGCTACATCAAACCACGCTTAGCCTCGTAGCTAGCCCTACGAGGACAGGAGAGGGATCTCTCCGGGTCTATCTCGGAAAAAGGTCTTCAAAGGGGCTGAGATGACTTATAACGAATACTAATTTTAGGCCAGTAAAGAGATAGGAAAGTTTGATTTTGATTTTTTGGGTTTTTGTTGAAAAAATGGGAAAAACAATTTTGGGTCCGGGGATAAGGCCAGATCTTTGAAGAATTCGAGTTGGGGCGATGTAGGCAGTAGTATTGATGCTTTTGATTATGTGTATGGATGGATAAGATCGACAAGGATCTGAAGAGGGTAAGGGAGAACAAGAATCCTCTCCAAACAGGCGAAAACATGTAAAACTAAACAAATTCAAAGGAAGAGCACTGAAATCAATGGATTCTACCTCATTTACTCATTCATTTAGTTTCAAAAGCATAAGAAGTGAATGGCATACATTAAACATGAAATAACTTACAATAAAATAAGAGAAAACACCATCAAGAACTAAAAGCCACGAGAATCCCAACAGGTGCTGCAAAACCTCTGATCTTTCCTTAGCCAAAATATGAAAAATATGTACAATAGTGTGCCAAACTTTTCCCAAGAGTCCAACCTGTAGAATGTCTCAGAAATTACATCATATAGACTATCCTAACCCCTTCCCACACCTCTAGGGGTCGAATTCCTCCTTCTAGGAGCAGTTCCAACTAATTCTAAATAAGGAGCTAGAATATAGGCAGCCAAACAACTTGCCTCTAAAAGGAAGGAAACTGATTCTTACATTTGATTTTTACTTTTTTAGGAGTGAATCATCTAGAATAGGTAAAAGTGATTCCAAGTTACATGCCAACCATAAAATTACATCAAGATAACTCAAAAATTACATCCACAAGCAAAACTGGTCCAACTGGCCGAAATCCTGAGCTGGAAGATGAAAAATGGACCAAAAATTTCTATGCGTAGCGCGCCTTAGCTCTATGAGTAGCGTGCATTTCAGCCTGCTTTTGGGGCACTTCCCGGCATCACAATCAAGCTCATGATAGCTTGTTGGAAAGCCCAGGATGTTTGCTATCCAACCCAAGTGGAATTTCCCAATTTTGAGGTCATTTTCCCCTCCAAAACTTCATTCTCCCACAAGTACTTCCTGCTGCTGAAAAAGGTGGTAGAACAGTGATTTTCATGGTGTTTTGGCCCCTTTGATCATCCAGAACTTGGTGAAATTCTTTGGTCCTACTGGAGCATGCATAAATTTCCATGAAAAATCCAAAAATATAAATTTTTCCTCCAGCAAATGTCCCAATCATAAGCGAGCGCGTCGACGCGCTACGTGTTGGGCTGAAAAACCTGTTTTGAGACCAAAATTTTCCAAAATGACAAAAACTTCTTCAAATTTGCTCAAATTCGGAGCAAAGATCCTCCATCATGTATCATGCCCAGCCAACAAAGCCTCGACCAAAATCCGGAGTGGATCAGGCCTCTTCCGCCATTTTAGTGCTCTGCTCAACCTCCTCTTCAGAATTTTCATTTTTGCCTTGCAGATGTGCATGCGGGCCCAATAATGACCTTTCATGTGACGAAGCATGTCTTTGTCTCTATTGGCCTTTGCCAACAACTTCTCCAGATGAATGTTAACATGCGTGAGGCAAGAATCTCGATCAGCCGGTGTCATATCACCAGGTCTCTTCCGGGCCAATTGTCGATCCTCACGGATTCGCCGCAACTCTAACAGTGTGTGCTCATCCTCTAGCTGTTTGTTACGCTGCTCCAGGTAGTTTATCACCCACCGAGCCCTCTGCAATTTCTCTTTCAGCATGTCATTCTCGGCCTTTTTCTCCTAGATGATCTCTTTCGGTTTCGAGCTAGGAGAGCTCGCATCAACATCAATGATCGTGAAATCAATGTCCCGGCCTCCTGAAGGGCCCTCATCATGCATAGGCCTCTTGCCTCTGTCTTGAATCTATCCCTGTCTTTGAAGAGAGAACCCTTCCACCCTTGAGTGGAGATAATACACTCATGCCCGATATGATCAACGAGACCCCTTCCACCCGGGTGGAGATAGTACTCGTCGTGATCTTGAAACAAAGACCACGTGGCACGAGCAATAGACCTGCGGTGACAGATTATGAAATTTACTCCGTGAGGGTTTACACGGCCATCATGTGAAGTGTAGAACAAATGAGCAGGCTAGCTCACTTGCTGATGATCTTGGGTTTGTGAAATCATCTCACAGTATTGGAAACATGACTGATGTTGAAAACAATCCATTGCAAGCGGACAAGCCTGCAATTGAGCCAAAGAAGTAGGCTCCTCCCTGACATGCCTACCACTTTTGCCACTTTTGTGAGACCTCCGTGGCACATTACCCTCTGCTGTGGAATCACTGTCATACTCCTGCTCATAAACTGAATCCATCTCTGACATGGCTTTGAAAACAAGATGTCTGCAATATATATGCTGATATAGGTGTAGTGAAGATAAAAGTTCAGTGTATGCTCAAAACCCAAATATGTCACATATGTATCAAAGTATCATAGGAAAACCACAGTGGTAATGGCTCTGTCAAATGGGTTTGCATGAAAAACAGTCACTGCTTTAATTATGAGGGGATTTGACAAGTGAGTAGAAAAGAGAGTAATGCGGGGGAAATAACTATTAGGAACAAAAGTGACAATAGCCCTGGCAGTGTTTGACAAATGTAAATGGAGGATGTGGACAAGTGAAAATGGGACTATGTCATAACATGAATGATGAGCAGTGCTAAAATGACGATGGAAATCATAATGACAGCATTGATGTAATGGCAAAGAGAGGGCGTGGAAGCAAAGACACTACTGACAATAGATGACACAGGCATATATATCAACATCATAAGCTTGGAAACCCCCACACAGTCACTATCATTTGCTTCAAAACCCTAAGAAGTGAATTTGGAAATAAACATAGGGTTTACATTTCTCCACATTAAACACTTGTTTCTCCACTTTCAAAACACCATAATCATGTCCAAAATTCACTGAGAAAATGTAAAAAACCTACTTGCAAGAAGTTGGAGGCAATTTGGCATGAATCTGGACGAAGGAGCGAAATTTTTTTGACTCTGAGAATATACGCGTCGCGCGCTTACCCAGTGCGCTGCGTGCTATGTGCGTAGCGCGCTTGCTAATTTGCACATGCCTATGAAGCCCAGTGCGTCGCGCGCCTGGTGTGCGTAGCGCACCTCCTCTGTGCGTAGCGCGCACTTCCACCTCCGGTCCACGACTTTGAAAAACAAGTTTTCGCCCCTCAACTCACCAATTCGAACTCTGCCTTGGGAATTTGTGAAAATGAGTTGTCTTCCATGGCTTATATGTGTAGAAAAATATCTCATAAAAATCAAATTTGATTTTAATTTGCTCCATAACCCACTTTGTAATGTTTGGGAATTTGGCACTTTATCACTTAATACAATGCTGTCTTTTGGCTCTTCATTACTTTTTTTGAGTCTTAGACTGATGAAATGTCTTGATTCTTGCAAGGATTTTGGAATTTTGGCTTTGGCAAAGATCAGAGGCTGCTTTTGAACTTCTTATGGTGGAACAAATACACAACTATTACAAAAATGAAATTTGACAATTTCTAGTTCCAAAACAGAGTTTTGGACTAGAAATGTCTTCAAATGTTTTTGAGAATAAAAACGTGAAATAGGAACCTTTTGAAACCAACCTCAAGGCCTGCGGGCTTTTATTACATGTACCAAAAGACTGAAAACCCTAGACTCTAGGACTAAAGACTCTTTTTGACAAAAATAATCATTTATGACCATGAATGAAGTGACCTGAACTTCAGTGATTTTTGAGGAATCTTAATTAGCCCTGCAGGTACAAGCATGAGGAAACACAAGACAACCAGACCCTCTCGTCAGTCAATGGCATGTCCCTAGCAAAATGCAACGAAGTGGAACGAGCGAGACACCTAAAAATGATATGCAAAAAGCGAAATGATCTCTGACGGAGGGCTGTAAGGATCGACTCTAACAGTTTGGACAGTGGATGTAGGGTGAGCAGAAGTCGATGGACCAGGAATAGACTGCTGAGCTGATCTTGGATGAGAGACACCTAGGTTGTGAAGGAAATATAAATCAGGAGGTGTTGTTTCTCTGCTACCAGGATGTTCACTTGTTTCAGAAGATGAAATTGAAGACTCAGAATCTAAATTATCTAAATCACTAAGAGACCTATTTCTAAAGGGATTTACTAAGTCAAATTGTGATTGTTGTAGAGCTAAAATATTTTCAGGGACTGAATTAGCTCTCAAGGGTGATCTGAAAATAGTTGATAATTTAATCTTAGGAAACTTCCTAAGGATACTTTCTGGGTTACCGACTATTTCATGTGGATCAGGGTCAGGATGGGCTCTAGTGTGAATCTTTCTAGGAGCCACTATGCTGTGTTTTTCAGACCCAATATAAACAAGAAAAGGTCAACCAGATATGACAATATTTAAGAGGTAAACTAATTATGTTTTACAAATTTAAATCCTACAGTCCTCTAACTGAGTTTGAATGATATTATAATGATAAGGGTTCTTCCCAGTGGAGTCTTAAGGTTTGTTGAGGATTGTGGAGTCGCCAAGTGGAGGTTTTTAGCTCTTTTGGAGGTAAAAGGATTTATGGTCCACTGCCATGTTTATTAAATACCAATCTGAAATATTTTTTGGTTTTTTTCTGAGTTATTTTTCAGTTTTGTGGTTTCTAAGAATATCCTAACTCTGTTTCAAAACTTAGCTACAGTCATGAGACAGAGACAGTCTACTCTTATGGCTAAGCTAGCTAATTTTTCAAGGTTAGATAAAGTCTTATGAGAATCCTATGGTTTGCCTAGTTTGTCACTGATTAAAACAAGTTCTATCATGATTACCATTTGTTTGGTAGTGCTTGAAAAGGCTGTTTTTTACTCACGAGGTTTTATGAAATTTCTAAAGGAAACTAGGATGTAAATTCGACTTCGTTCCCCAGCGGAGTCGCCAGAAATGTTAGTTGCTGGTGGCTCAGTTGGTTGATATAACAAATTTTCTTTGAAACGAGTCTCTGATTTCCTATGGTTACCTTAAAATGAAAATGATTATGGGTTTTGTCCCCAGTTAAGTCACCAGAAATGTTAGTTCCCTGTAATCAGCAAGATTGGAAAAAGTCTGATCGCAGGGAGAAACATCGTTTCAACAACTTTGAGATTCTAGGATCTAGCCCTCCTGAATCCGGAGAGGGATCTCTCCAATAAGTGCAAAGATGGATTTTTCTTTGAAGTTTGGAGTAATGATATTAGGCTAGTTATGAAGGCCGAGGGTTTTGCTTATTTTTGGATGGTTGAGCATGAATATTACTTGAGGGGAAAGTTCTAAATGTAAAAAAGTTTCAAAGGTGAGAAGTTGCAAGTGAATAGAACAGCTTTGGCTAAAACTATAGATATAACATTTGGTTTTATTCCATTGGGCTATGGAGTCATAACAGGGCTTTAATTGAGCAACAACATCAAGAGTGAGCCAAGGGGAAAATCATATATATCACAAGATTATTGAGATTAGAGTGATGGAATGGAAACAATAAAGTGTTGGAGGGGTGGAAATTGATAATAATTTCACAAGGGATTTATAGTCAGTCCAAACAAGAAAATCCTCTTAAGTAACTATTTAAAACCAACTAAGGACAGGGCTAACCATAGACTTCTTGGGAAAGTTTGTATTAAAGCAGATTAATTGAAAAACAATCCAGTAATCTGCATGATTACCTTCAGAAAGTATGAAAACATATAAGAGAATACAAAGTGTAACTTAAGATTAGATAAGGTACTTTTAAACCTAGTCTGCTTTCAGTCAACACCAAGGGAAACCTTCAGAATCTGCCTTTGGAGAATAGAAACTAGAAACAGGGCAAACCATCACTTCTCTAGTCTAAATTTAATAAGAAAATGATGAAAATAAATTTCAAGAACAATGTTTAAAACAAACCGTAGGAAGAGGGAACGCCAACATTCCTAACTGCTTAAACTGTATTAAATCATTCTTAAATAAACAAATTGGAGGAAAAAATTGAGATAAAGCTTATCAGTAAGAGAAGGGCACTGGTAAATAGTAAATCCTAACTCCATAAATGTTGTTATTTATCAGAGAATAGTGAACAATATGACGTACATAGAAGGAAACAATAACAAAGAAAGGGGCACTTCACGAGTGATATAGACCAGGATCTCAAGAAATACCTTGTTATTGATGTCAAACCAATTAGAGTACTCAGGTCAAATGTTTCAGTTCAGCAATCATATTCACTATCTAGCCTAACTAATCTAACACAAACAGAGCTTCAAGGGCCAATGAACACAATTTACAGATAGAAGTCTCAAGCTCAATTATATTTCAAAGTTCTACAACCAACCCCTCTCTCATCTTCTGCAGAAGTATATATAGAAGAATGAGGAGGTGAGATTTGATAAAAATATCTCTAAAGATAATTAATACAGACTTAAAAGGCTTCTTGGCCTTTGGGGGGCTCAATGAAGAAACTTACATAGGTGTCTTCTATACTAAATGATTTACATAAAGATTTAAGCTCGGTGGGAGCCCTTTTTGACCTTAGAGGCTCTGTGTGATGTCAAAGTAACTCTGTTGATATTTTGTCATTAATTTTGTTTGCAAAATTTACTCTCTGGTGGTTGTGAGGTGGATATCTGATCTTCATTAATAACTTCGACCTCTGACTGAACACTTTGAGGCACAGGTGGCATTTCGGTAGCTGGGAGGAATCAATTTGCCTTAGATGTGGCAGTGGAGGCCTTCTATTTGATGATATTTTGATTTACCTTTAATTTTGTTTTGAATTTGGGGATTAGGATTTTGATAAACCATCTTAGACGTAATCCCCACAGATCCATTCTTCAATCTTCTGTCCTGGTACATTTTTGTCTTCAACAATGATACTCTCTGACTGTGCTTGTTTTACTGTGTTTTGCTGGTATGCAGGGCTGCGCAGGGGTGATATGGAATCAATGCCTCATGAATCATCGATGAAACATGAATTCGAAACCTAAAAATGATTCTCTTTGATGGATCAGAGGCAGGAGGATCATCACCCTCAGCCTGTGAATTTTCTTCAACATGGCGGAAAAACATTTAACCCTGCAAAATACGAATAAATATTATGAAATCCTACATGTTTAAGTTTACTGCTTTAGGAGTCATGTGGTGGGAGCATGGCCATTGGATGGCATCATCCAACGGTCAAGATTGATTAGGAGAAGTCAAAGGGAAGGCAGAAGAATAATTTGAATCGGAACCGTCGATCGCGCAGAGATCGACGGTCAGGAGCGGAGGTGAATAAATAACGTGAAGGGGTCACAATATTTAGAAAAATAAAATAAAAGCAGAAACAAAGGTTTAAAACCTTTATTTTGGGGAAAAATGATCGAAAATCATGTTCGGCATTTGGGACAAACGTGGGCCATTGGATGAGATCGGCCCACGCGATCAACGACGGAGAACAGGCGCCGCTAATCCTTAGAAACATACCCGGATTTCAAATCTTTAATAAAATCAGGATGAATAAAACCCCCGGGTCTGGAAATGCTGACCGGACGAGGAATCACGGCGATGAATTATGGGCCGTCAATCTGCAGATCAGATCGACGGCGGAGATGCTTTAATGACCGTGTCGTACGCTGAGTTATCGCATGGGCATCTTCGGAGAGCGATCATCGTCCGATGAGTGGCCTCAGATCGGATGGTGAACGTCAATATCGGGCTGGATCCACGTCCAATATTTAATGCGTGATGAACGGTAGTTTAGTGAACAGTGCTCAGGCCACGCATCAAACGGTGTATGGAATCACTGCAAAATGAAAAAAAACATCCCACTCTTAAAATCGGCGCGATGGATACCACGTGGTTTTGCAATGGTGAGTGGTTGGCGGGGACGATCGGGTGAGAGACTGCGCACCGTCAATCTACAGATCAGATCGACGGTGGAGATTCACTGGAATTTTTGCACTGGAAGAAAGTTTATAATATAATAAAAACCGACGAAAACATACAATTGAAGGTTTATACTTTGGGCAGAATTATTTAATATTCAATATGGCTTGGCGCCCGTCTGCGGGGCCATGGGTTATATGGAGAATCATATGATCGGGGGTTAAAGAGGAGGGGCTAATCGCAATCGGGCAACGCGATAAGCGCTTAGAAGGCTAGCGCTTGGTTCTAGCACCAACGCATATGGAGGAAAATATTTTTAGACTTAGCCCAAGGGGGCTTAAGTATATAATATATAAAAAAATGCATTTTTATGGATTTTCAATGATTTGCAAAGGAGTTTGGGGGTTGCGATA
The DNA here is from genome assembly GCA_034641835.2 of Pinus albicaulis. NCBI lineage: Eukaryota > Viridiplantae > Streptophyta > Pinopsida > Pinales > Pinaceae > Pinus > Pinus albicaulis. The sequence continues at coordinate 270,702,411 of CM076582.1, forward strand.
AGGCTAATAAAGGGTCTTAATCCTTATCAAAGGGGTTTTGATGAAGGGGAAAGGGGAGAAACATGAAAATGAGGGTTTTTCATGGGAGATGAAGGGGTTAAAATGAGGTTAGTTTTGGAAGTGGAAGGAGGGGGAAAAATGGTGTTTGCAGCAGTAATCTGTCTTGGAAATCTGCAGGATTTCTGAGTGTAAAAATGGGCACAGCATTGAAGATTTGGACAGAGACATGAGGCCTTTAAGAGTCTTCAAGAGTCAAGACTTTTTAGCAATAAAATTTGTTCCTTAAAGGCTCCAAAAAGTCTTAGCCACCTTTTGCTATAACAAATTTTATAGGTGGCTAATGTTGAGCCCCAAAGATGTCCTTCTCTTTCACGAAATTTCACTTCATTTCCTTTGTCCCTTATCAATTACAGGCTTAAAATATCAATAGGATTAATTAAAGTCACTTTATAAATGTATACAATGACTGAATTGCTATATTTTCATGGTTTTGTTGTTGTAGTAATTTTTTACTAGACTCAGCTACAGAATGCAGCGATTCTGTAGCCAGTCGCCTATTCTGCATCTATCTTCATGTTCACACAGGTTATAGGTGTCACTTAAAGGAAAAACGCATATGGTTGAATTCAAAACCTCATCTACATCATTCCTTGCCCTCTACAAAGTCTGAGCAAAAATCTCCAAGTGGTTATGCACATGGAAGAAATCAAAACTAAGAGGTAGACTTCTACTGGGACAAGAACTCTACAGATGTCTTCAGCAAAAGTACGAGGCTTCCACAAGAGTTCTAATTTGATTTTAGTTGGAAAATACACTTACCCCTATTTCTTCTCAAGGGTAGTTATGTATTTCTCTTATAAGAATGACTCGGGAGACCGAGAGACAACTAGCTAGATTGATGTTTTGTTGTTAGATCTCAAAAGACCGTAATACTCTATTTTTGAAGCATTTTCCTTTAATGAAATAAGAACCACTTTAATACATGATATGAGGCAATATTGAGGAGATTTTTGTGCTAATCTGGTGGTAGAGGGCCCCTACTGCCCGAGAAGCTCTGTGCATATTGTTTAGATAAGTAACTTTAGCCTTGTTTCATTCCTAATTTAAGTAGTTTTCTGAACTTTATGTTTTATGCTCGCTTAAATCGAATGTTACAGCCAGTCTTATTCTTATGAATTGTTCCAAAATATCACTAACACTGAATGAGATATAGCTATAGTATTTTAGAGATTAGTTGCATTTTAGTTCAACTGTAAAACTCCGGAGGATAATTGCACTCTAGTTCAGTTCTTTTCACTGTATTTCAAGTTAATTGATTGCATTCTAGTTCAGTTTTATTCACTGTATTTCAAGTTGTATTCGCTAGTTGTACTCTAGTTCTGTTAAAGTAGACTTAAAGGCCTTTATTATTTACAAACTGATCTTGTTCTTAATCTCTACTAATACATTATTATCATAGGAACAAGAATTGGTAATGTCATTTTAAAGACTTGACTGTTCTGCAATTTCTCATAATTTTTCAAACTGCCTCTTTCCAAAACTATTCCAAAATATTTCTAACCCTTGAATGAGGTTTAATAGTGACATTTTGAGTTGTAGAACGGATTGATTTTAGTGTCTTAAGTTAATTTAGAGTAGGATTCATTACTATGTTGCAGATAATATTTTCCAAATGTGTTCCAACAAATCTCTAACCATGGATGAGGTTTTCTCTGTGATATTGTAGGTTTTTGTTTACTTAGAAGAACTTCATTGCATTAAACTCATCTTTTTCTCAAGTTGTTCCAATATATTTCTAATGAATGAATTGGACTGAGTTCATGCTATGAGTTATTGTTAATTTTTGCATTCACTGTTCTTTAGTGCCATACATAGTTTAGAATAGATGTTGCTCTATTTTAGTGTGACCAACAACTGCTCTTTACTAACACTTAGTTTTTTTCCTTTTAACACAAAACCACAA